>CM046305.1:52101840-52739340 GCA_025267735.1 Mactra quadrangularis | reverse complement strand
GTCATGTGAATTTAACATATCTTGATACGCTGGATTATAATATATGAGAATATAATCAAATACAAAAAGCAGCCTCTGGCTAATTAGGAATCTGGTCAGATGTCCCTGAAAAAACCACAGATACCGCCAAAACAGGATCAATGTTTGTCACATTTGTAATTATAAAAATAAATATACACTTATAACTTTAAGTATACATATTTTCCATGCAGATAATTTCAACAGTTTTTAAAACGTTTAAACGAAATTTTCGTAGATGCAATTCAGAAACTTTCAACAATCGTGACTAAGTGAGCACATTTTCAGCTTGCCTATACTCTCAAGAGTCAACCTTTGACTTCAATGAAACTTTTAAGAAAGTTTGAGCTAACCAAAGAAATTTAAGAGACCTGTCAAGCCAATGAAGACTTCGCATGACAACAAGGCGGCAAGAATGGGATATCATTCAGAGCTACAAAATCTCATTTCAAGCAAGATGTCTTGCAGTTATACGAGATGAAGGTGGCTCGTTATTGATGTGGATTGTTATTGTGTTGGTGCCTATACTGTTATTGGTTATTAGAAGTTAGTTTTTTTTCCAATTAATTCTTCGTTTTGTAAATAAATGAAATACAATTTGATGAACATTTTCTTCAAATTTTATAATAATATCTTACGTATCAACCCAGTTATGGCCAAAAAGTATAGGTGTATACTTGTTAGAAAAATTGTTAACTGTACAATCTAGTCGCATAACAGCTGGAAAAATATTCGACAAACTCTAACGTGGCAATAGGCTAAACTAAATCGTTCCGTATAATTGTGAAAGTGTTACATAATACAGTTTGTAATACAATCCTACTTTATAACTTCGAAAAGCATGTATTAAAACTGTCGAGTCGAGTTATTTTATCTACGTGGAGAGCATTAATACATCAATTATAATTAGCGCATACACGTAGTATCAAAGGTTATTTAGAGGTACAAAATTATTTTGTTAACCTATCAGTATGGAAACTTTAAATCTGAAGATACAATTACTACAGTAGGTTTTACTGTTTGTTGTTTTTTTTTTGATGCCGATGCAACACATTATATAGGTCATGATCACGGCGGTCAGTCAACGTAAAATTACTCAACGTTCCTGTGAATGCTGAATCACTGAATCACCGGATTCAGCTGTTAATAAGTAACAATGTGAATCCCACAAATTTAAGAATCAGTTGTAAGAACGTCCGAAGAAATGATTTTATTTCCAATCGTCACACGAGAGTAAAACCCACAACCCCTTGATCAGTGGATATGTGCACTATCGACTGACCATGCTCAGTTTGCCCTATGGAATAGTTGTCAGTCAAACTGACCATTGTCACCAAATGTAAGTTCAAGTTACCACCAATAACCAGTAAAACTGATTATTCTAAACAATTGATACTTTGTGCTGAGTTTTTTTTGCATATCTTAATTTAAAAATGATATGCTAAGAAATGTCAGCTATACGATCATAGTTTGTTCAGAACCAGTTCCCAATACGTGCACTTCGTTTTTATTTTGTCTTTAGTCCGTTCGAATCGGGATCAGATCGGGTAAAATTGCTCGTTCTCGTCACCGTCTCCAACTAGTCCAAACCGTTCGTAGTCAGTTTTAACCCAATCATAACTAGTTCTTCTATGCTCCTTTTCTATTGACCATCCCGTTTAAGACAGTTCAACTCGTTCTAAGTACGTTCCCATCTCGTTTTTAGAGCGTTGTGAACGTAATGACGTCACGTTCTGATCCGATTGCTATGAATATCCAGGACGTTTCAACCCGTTGGGATTCTCGTTCCGCGGTACTAGCTGTGAGGACAAAATTTTTCAAGCATCGCTGTGACCATCATGCCTTCAAAAAAGAGCAGAGCCAGACAGGCGGCGCGTGTTAAGACAAACTCATCTAAAAATCACCTGCTAAAAAATCTCGATCTTAGTGCGTTTTGAACGAAATAAAGTCACGTTCTGACCCAATTTGCTATAAATATCCAGGACGTTTCTTCCCGTTCTCATTCTCGCTCAGCGAATCAAGTTTTGAGGACACAATTCGTCAAGCATCACTGTGACCAACGTGTCTCAAAAAACGATCCAAAATCACCTGCTGAGATGAAGCTCTTGAAGACCAGCCTCAAGATAAGCCACAATATATCAATAAAAATGAGGGTGTTTCTTTTTTACCATGTAATTGTATTCTTGCTGCGCTTCTATAAAAAGAGTACAAAGCATAAACGACTTCCATGGTACTAGGCTAAGAGCTTGGGCCCAGATAATAACTTTGTGAGAAATGGTCTGTATTTTGTACCAAACCTTAACAGATTGTATTGTAGACGTTATGGACGTGGTACGAACTGCATACGAACGCAATAGACTTACTAAAACAGTCGAACGTACCGAGAACGTTTTGTGAACTTAAAAAACTCTGTGTAAACGTGTTGCAAAGTGGTTCAGAATTTCATATTTTGTTTTTGTGCATTTAGACGCACTATGGACGTAATTAAGTCGAGTTAAGTCTGTGTGCAAACGGAAAGAACGAGTTACAAACGGAACAGGTCGGTGTGTAAACGTACTGCAAATTATGGCCCGATCGAACTACGACAAGGCACGTCCCGAGTACGATGCTATTACGGCAATTCCTTTCCGTTGTCAGTACCTTGTCACTCAGTCTAATTGCAAAACGGGGTGGCCGCAAAAAATTTTGAGTCGACTCAAAGTTCTGAAACCCCATTCCCGTTCAACCCCGTCCGAGCTCGTCCATAACGTTCGAGCGCAGACCGTAGAAAGTTGGAACTACGTCCAGTCCGTTTGCACACAGTTGGAGCTCGTTCGGTCCATTTTTTTCAGAACTTTGTGAGAACGAGTTTGGTGTAACGGGGTATCATATAACGAGTTTAATTGCGTTGTTCAAGCTGAAGTTTTGGCAACTGAAGGTTAGATGGTTATTCACGAAATTGGACCTGGATAGCGATGTACAAGACAGATATTTATTCAAGACAACTGACCTGAACTGCGATGCTTGATGTTATGTACGAATACCGACCTGAAAACTGTATAAATGTTATTAAGACCAAGTCTTATTTTTAGGGAGAAAACTCGAATGTAGAACTATAGGTTATTTTTAAAACGTATCAATATAACACATGAAGCCAGTTCCAAAAACTAGATGGAGTGAATATATTCAGAAATAATTTATTTACCCACTATAACAAATCAAACACCAATAACGACAAACTGAAACACCACTAGGACTAGCTGAAACAACATAAGATCAATATAAACACTAACTATATCAAACAAGACAGCAGAAGGGCAAGCTGAACAAGCACTCGAACAAATTTAAACACATAAGGACAAGCTAAACACCCACTATGACAAATTGAAACACCATTAGGACAAGCTGAACACCCACTATGACAAAATGAAACACCATTAGGACAAGCTAAACACCCACTATGACAAACTGAAACACCATAAGGACAAGCTTACGCCCACTATGACAAACTGAAACACCATTAGGACAAGCTTAACACTCACTATGACAAACTGAAACACAAACTAGGATAAGATTAAACTCAAACTACGACAAGCTGAAACAGTTACAGAGACAAGCTGAATCACTAACAGAGACAAGCTGAAACACTAACAGAGACAAGCTGAAACGCAAATTATGACTAGGAAAAGCTAAAACACGCTAAAGGACTTGCTGAACACCCACCAGAACAAACTGAAACACAAACTAGGATTAGCTGAACATCAATAAGGACAAGCTAAGCACCCACTGGTACACACTTTTACCCCGACTGGTTTATGCCTAGGTCACATTTAACCCGGCGCCCGGCCGGCGTTCCCGATTTTTAGGAATCGGCCGGCATGGTGAGATCGGAATCAGATCGGCCGGCAAAATTAAATCCTTCATACTAGAAAGGTACCCGTCAGATGCCCGTACGGGATCCGGAAAATGGCCGCACGGCAATCGTCCGATTTCATGATTTTTTAAACCCGATTTTCTAACAGATGCCCGTCCGATATCCGCACGATGTTCTTACGACGCCCGTGCGATACTCGCCCGGGTATCGCCCGATTCTTCCGAGTCGCACGATGTCCGGACGGGCATCGAGGTAGCGCCGGTAGACTACATAACGAACATCGGCCGATGTCCGCCCGGCGGCTGTCGCTTTTGATGGCAAGAGTAACTTTGCACGCTATAGATTCATCACCGACCTTGTCGCTTGTGGAAGAAGGCTAAGACTTGTGCAATTTTCTACGATAAAACAGCATCGCACCAGGGACGGCTGCAGGCGCGCAAATTACCCGATGCCGACACGGCGAGGTAGTGACGAAAATAACTATACGGACCCTTTCGAGGCCTCGTAATTAGAATGAGTACACCCTAAATGCTTTAAGCAGGTTCTATTGGAGGGCAAGTCTGGTGCCAGCAGCGATGATTCCAGCTCTAATAGTGTATATTGAAGATTCTGCAATTAAAAAGCTCGTGGTTGGATCTCGGGTGCAGGCGGGCGGTACGCCTACAGCGGCGCTCGCTGCCCGTCCTGCCCATCACGCTGGTACACCGTGCCCTGATGCTCTTGACCGAGTCTCTCGTCCGGCCGGAATGTTTACATTGAAGAAGTTTGAGTGATCAAAGCGGGCCTAAACTACGCCTGGATAATGTTGCATGGTATACATGTAATGGACTAGGATATTTTGTTGGTTTCAGGAGCGCGAGGTTAATTCGGTAATGATCTGTAGAGACTGACGGGGGCATACGTATTGTGGCGCTAGAGGTGAAATTCTTGGACCGTCGCAAGACGCACTACAACGAAAGCATTTGCCAAGCATGTTTTCATTAATCAAGAACAAAAGTCAGAGGTTTGAAGGGGATCAGATACTGTTGTAGTTCTGATCCTAAACGATGCCAACTCTCAATCAGCGATAGTTGCTTCAACTATGACCTCCCCGTTAGACCCCGGGAAACCAAAATCTTTGGGTTCCGGGCGCAGTATGGTTGCAAAGCTGAAACTTAAAGGAATTGACGGAAGGGCGCTTGTGCCTTAATTTGACTCAACACGGGAAACCTCACCCGGTCCGGACACCATTTGTGATAATTCAAGAAGTAAAGCGGTTTTTTTGGACTTATTTTTTAGTCAGCTAATGTTATGTTGTAGAACATAGGATGATCCTCGAAAAATTAGGCTATCTCCTCCACTTGGGGATCAGATAATTTTGATTTCATTTAACTTCTTTCACATTGGCGACTGGAACAACGCTCTCTTCTTCTTGAGCAGTCATATCTTGCTCTTGTTGGGTGGTGCTCTGTTTTTTCCCCTTATAGACTTTTTTACATTTTACGTCTGCACGGCGCCCGGCTGGCGTCCGGTAAATATATGGATACACATAGCAGCCTATATTTATTCGCACCCGGACGATGTGTCCGATGCTCGGCCGATGCCCGGTCGAATATCGGCCGAACGTCAGCCGATTCGTTTCAGATGACTTTCCGATGCCCGAAGTCGGGAGTGATTTTAACTGCGAGTTAAAATGAACCCGGCGCCCGGCTGACGTCTAAAAATGTCAAAACTTTCTCCGGAGCCCGGCAGATGTCCGGCCGGTGCCCGGCCGATATTGTCTTCAAATACGTCGGAAACTAATCGGAAACACACCGGGGCTTAATTGTGACTGGGGTATATACTGAAGTAACTGCTGTGGTGTATGTTCTGAAATACGAATTGGTGCACTTATAAATACCCACTAGTGCACATTGAAACACCCACTTGTTTATACCGAAATACCTATGAATGTACACTGAAATACCTAACTGTGCACACTGCTACGCCCAAAGGTGCACACTGAAATACTACCTTGTGCACGCTGAAACACCTGTGCGCACTTACTTTATGTACTCTACGTGTTTTTAGTAGACATGTTCAACATATGCAAATGCCATTCACTAAATGTATTTATTGAGTTTTTGCTTTCTGACTTTTTTTGCAAATACAAAGTTGCTAATACATTTTGTTTTTAGCTAACAATTGACTTGTGTGACTGCAATCTGCTATGTATTGGCCGCGTTGATATGGTACATTGCCTTTGTTTTCAATAAAATTTTATTTTGAGGTTGAACATTCTTCCAATGTGTCATCAATATTGATTCATATATCCTCTATTATGATTATATGTTCGATTTAAAATACATGCATAACATTATAATCACCAATCTGTTTTGAAATAATGGTATGCCACACAGAGAGATATTTCCATCATGTATAAACAATTTGTAAAAATATTGGTTTACTAGCTCCATGTAAAAACATATACTAATTATCGTAAAACCCCCGTGAACAGCCACATCCCTAACATGGTCATCTCTAGAAAACAACATTTTCAGATTCTTTTGATCGATTTCATTGATAATGTCCTTCAGATCGAAATAAGATTCTTTGTCGGGTCAGGAAATTTCCCCCGAAGATAAAGCAATGTTAATTGATAAAAAAAACATTTTTTCAGAAATACACATAAAATAAAATCATTAACAACAACAACAACATTTAACACTCCTGTTAATGTATTTAGGCCATTTTACAGATGGATTGAGCTTGCAATTTCACAAAAATACGACGGGATCAGAGGAATGCAATCTCCGTAAACAAATATCCTGTATGATGTTGTCGTACAGGATCTCTACTTTCTCCGTGAAGGGTCACGTCGAGATGAACTTTGATTCGACCAATTAGTGCGTCGCTTTCATCTAGACGAAAACACTATTAATCACATTTTGATTTCGTAATTTCTATTCTAGACCAAGTTTTGCATGCTAATTTAACAGCGGTATTATTCACAGTCTCCGATTGGGTGGCTCATTTGAAATTGCGTGACGTAGACGATGTAAACAAGTTACGTATCATAATTATTTCGTTATGAATACTATGTTGAGAAAAGGTCGCCTGAACGTGACCTTCGTTTGAAAAAGGCTAGATCTAAATTAGCGACTATGCGAGCGAAAAAATTTAGCTTGGGTTTTAAACGATGGAGAATTAAACAACTAAATAACATGTTAGTTAACTCGTTTTTACAGATTAGATGTATGAACATGTTTCAACAGCTTGACCTTTCTAGATCAATCAACAACTTCCCCTTAAGGAGCCTCTACGCAGAAAAATCGACGACAGATATCAAATCTTCATGAGAGGGTACAGCCAATTCCTGTATGAAATCATGAACTCTACTTCTGTGTCAAAATAATTTATTATATTACGTGTTTTATTAGAGAAAAAAAAGACAAATGCAAACTGCCAATTAATCAAGCAAAACATATTAAGTAATTACATTGAAATAATATCTAAAAGTCTAAATAGTTAAAACTCATTTCTATATGTCTGTGTAATCAAGGGTCGGTTTGTATTGCAAGCAATACTGAAGTCCCCTACCGGTGATCTATGATTAATTTAAGAACAGCTGCATGACATTGACCGCTGGCAAAAATACCGAGATATCCGCTTGGCAGGGCCGTATACACGTGTGTGAGGTCCAAGCAACCTTGACATTTCACCCTTAGGTCCAGCCATGACCAAAGGTAATACACAGTAAGATGTGGGAGAAAGGTGTGGTCATTATCGAGCCAGAAAGAAAACGCCATTAGGTCTGCGAATCTTCAAGCAAGTTGCGATTAAATAGGAGCTGTGATACACTAGTCACACTATTGTTTTGTTTTTTTAACGCCCAATTCAACACATAAATAGGTCAAATAATCGACGGCCAGCTCTTCCTTCTATATGTTTCCTGGATTTTTTTTTCTATCACCAGTACTAATGACCCTACCAAGAGGTCGACAACTAATGTATAGGGTATGAGCTGCCGCGACCGGGATTTTACTTGCAACCCAGATCTTAGGATTCGAAGTCAGACATGCTAACCGCTACGCCACGGCCACGGCTAAGTCACAATATGATACACGTTAAATGAAGTTAAAATGTGTCTGAGTGTGCAAGTTGCGATTCAAAACGAGTTGTAATACAGTAGACACAAAAAGATATATGTTAGCTGAAGAAAGAACGAAATGACCTGCATTTGTTATTCTGTCCAAAAATTGATAAACTGTCCTCTGAAAATATATCTTGAAAAAACTAGAACTCTGGGAGTCAGATATTTCGCCTTACAATAACAAACCAGTTATTTTCCTTTATCTGAAGAATAGGGAATATATAGGGAACTAGGTTATACCACAAATGAAATAGCAGACTACTTTCTGAGCTTTGCGACAGCCAAGAAATAGGAATACAACGGGTAGTTTGCCAAAATTATGCAAAATTGGTTCTCGGACACTGAATTTCTCCGCAATGAGGTCTATTTAGCAATGAAGTTTCAACTTGACATCCGGCCGGCCTGATGGACATACCGACAGAGTGCAAACCTATTGCCCCATTCTGTGTAAACACTGGTGGGGATTAATTAGTTTTATCACGCATTGAGTGATTGCTTTATTTACTAAAACATATACGACGATCTCCTTTCACTAACAGTCAGTTTTGTAATCACGTACACATATATTACCCACACGTTACTATGATGGAAAGGTTTCACTGTATTTGTTCTTTCAATAAAATGTTGACATTTGAAATTTAACTCGGCATTTTAACATTTATTGGGTCTGGCGTTTTCTCTCTATGCCTTACAGGCCATAAAAAGAACATTTGGTTTGCGGAAAATATTTTCCTTGGTTTAAGTAAAAATATAATGTACATGTAGATATTTAGAGCAATGCGAAATGTGATTGAATTTATCTAATGATCTTACTTACATGAATAAGAAGTATACGCAATGATTGTGATGCACCGAATGAACATATCAATTAAGTAAATTTAAACCATAGAGTCTGCAAATCATACAAAAATACAACACTTCAGAGGTGTGAATTTCTGTGAGTTATCAAGCGAAATGAAAGTAATCTAAAACATTGCTTATAATATATCTTAGTGTCAGTCTTATGTAAAATAAAATAAAAATACGATGATTTTTCAAGATATCAGTTTGAACAACATTAAGTAATTAATCAAATTTAGATCTACCCTCACTTTTGAATGCAAGAAAATAATAATATATTCATGTTCTTTTTAAACTTGGGAAGCCAAATGGATAGGCAAGAATACTTTGATTCGTATACTTGTTTTATCTATTGACATCTCGGTCATGGCACCTTCAGTCTTTGATAAAACGAAAGACGTTAAACCAAACCTTTTTTGTCGGCCTGATGCTTATATATTTGCTACAACTCAGTAACTATTTATTTGCTGTCGTTTGTTTAGTTAACCCTGAGTCCAGCTTATCCTTCTTCGGTCATACTAGCGTTACGTCTGGCCTTATTTGTCCCTTTTCTTCATTGGGCAGGAAGTGACTTAATGATTTTTATAATGGATGCATTATTAAGGAACATCTGTATTGATTTTGTAATTTAAAGTTTTCTAATTTACTTAGAATTAGTTATGAAATAGTTTATGCAATGGGACTAATTAGAAGATTTTTTATTGTATGTGATCAATTCTATGGTAACCAGTGGATTTTTTGTCCTCTTTTAGGTAAGTTGTTAAGTTCTAGCTAAGATAAATAGACTTTTCATTTGTTATTTTTTCAATAAATTTCTTTCTAGATGTTTAAGATCTGATTTAACATGCACACTGCTCGGAGAGCCACCAATAAATGGATTTTTTAAGAATCTCCATCTTTTATAATTCTACTTCGGAGTTTGAAGCTTTGATGTAACTATCTATAGACGATATTATTTATATAAGGACGATTATAAAACTAACATGGTTAAACCAATCCTCAGTGGTCCGTCAACTTGAAGTACATAAAAGGCAGATTTTACGGGCGAAAAGTACGACACACAACTGTATTAATACATTGACTTCGAAACCCGGGTGGATAGCGCAGTTGGTAGCGCGCCGAGATTTGGATACTCGTGCCCGAAGGGGTGCGGGTTCGAATACCACCCGGGGAGGTTATACCCTTCCATGAAAATTTGACAGTAATGTCAACAATATGGAATAATTTCCGGCCTTGTGGAAGGGTAGGTGAGTACTGGTTATAGACAATGGTCCAGGAAAGCTAGGTTAGGTGCGCTGGACGCCGTGAAATGATCTAAATTGTGTTGATACGGCGTTAACTACAATAAAAAAGAAAATTAAAAAAAACATTGACTTGGATTTGCTTCTAATATTTGACTATCATAACATGAAAATATTATTTCCATAGAAAACCGACTTCAGTAAAATATTGGACACAATTCCTAGCGTTTTTTGACAAAAATTTGAAAGTTATGGCGTTCATTGGACATCTTTAACTATGCACAATCACTGTTTTGGCCCAATTTTCATGATTTATGGTTTTCAGCTCCAATTATCGGTATTCATTAGTCTTCAAATGTCGTTTTCTTAAACAGTATATATCCTGTCATTTGACAAAAACCAAAATTTTACATGTTAACCTATTTAATACAGTCAATTACCGTAACAACTATGAATCTTTATTATGTTTGATGAGTACATTTAAATTCCGGACAATTGCCCGGTCGTTAATGCATTTATCATTTACGTTGCTAATTACATTAACATTTTCTCTTCACAGTTCGCGAAATAATCATGGCATCAAGAAGACGATATCTTGATTAAAGAATAGTTCAAGAAATATATATCTTCCTACATGGATTTTGATAGCAACAAATATGCATTTCCTGGTACAGTATATTATGACTATTTCTTAATAACCGTCGAATAATACGCGACAGGTATCGCAATAATTGTTAGCCTGCCTCCAGTCGGTTCATACATACAAACGGCATAATTGCTGTTGACAGATTCAGTCATTTGGAATAATGAACATAATGTGGAGAACACAACTATTTATACTCTCCAAAAAGCCTTTCAGTGACATAAACAATTGATATCTCTATCATTCGTTATTGAAAATGATCGAGAGTTGTTTTTCATAGCATGCATGTATGTGGTGTTAAGATTACAATAAATAGGGATGACCTATTGATACTATTAAGACTTGTCACCAAGGTTCACCAGTACCAATGGCTTTGTTCAATAAATTCATACTATTCAAATGAATACAGTAAAAAAAAATTTTGTCTTTTAAATCTCTATAACATCCGACCGTTTTCTTTATACGATTCTGACTTACATTCATCCGTCAACAAATTCAATCATCAGGAGCATGAGCTTTGTTATAGAAATATATGAACAATTATGTTAGTTATTACTAAATATTTCTTTTTAAGGCATGGAATATTTTACTTCAGATGCACAAGAATTGGAGAGAATTTTACCTAATAATTATTCACTAGATGCCAATCTTAGTGAAAAGATTGAGGTCAAAAATATTTTATGAAAGACAGTTGTCACGGGAAATATAAGGAGTACCTAAAGGTAACATATTAATTAACGTTATTCTAATTATTGAATAGAAACCAAAACCATATCTTTAGATGTCAAATGTTACAATTCTCATAATGTCTACTGCTAGAAGATTTTTTTGCGATTCTATGTAATTGGTGTTAAAGGATTTGTAATTGAGATGTCTGCTTTCTGTTTAAAAGGCATGATTCTTTTCAATCTCTTTACCTAAGTTAAACTGTTAAACTTGATAACATACGCATAATTTGGTATAATAATTTAAATGAGTGAAAGTGCCTTATTAATTTCCTTTAAATGAAAAAATGAAAATGATTCTGTTGATGTTGAATGTTGACCTTGTATCTAAAACGTCAGTATGCTTGGAGGGCCAAATTACAATATCCGGTAAAACAATTGGCATGTATAACCTATTACTAAGCATATGAATTTTTGTAGTTTGTAGTATGCGTTTAAGTTAAGAAATACATTGCTCGGATGAGTTTGAGCATTAGTATTCTAGGATGAAAACAATATCACCTTACCTAAAAAAAGCACAAATCTTGTTAACTATTAAGTGGCTAGAATATCGATCAACCTTTTGTTCAAAACTGGGTAGCACAGCACAAATATGAAAACAATCCTGTGAACACTTAGTTGGTACATTTTTACGAGACCTGTCACAAAGTGACAGTATGTGCTATTGTGATCGCCTTTTGTCCGCCGTTCGTCCGTCTGTCCACGTTTGTTTGTGAACACTCTAGTGGTCGCTTTTTGGCTCAATTGTCATCAAACTTGGTCAGTGTCTTTGTCTAGGTAATTGTTGGGACGAGTTCGACCTTTGGTCACATGGGGATAAAAAAATGTCAACACTCTAGTGGTCACATTTTGTACTCAATTACCATCAAACTTGGTCAGAATGTCTGTCTAGGTAATTGCTCATATGAGTTCGAGCATGAGTTATCTGGGGTAAAAACCTATGTCACATAGACCAAATATTAGAAAACCTTGTGAACACTCTAGTGGTCACATTCTGTACTCAAATTTCACCAAACTTGGTCAGGATGTTTGTCTAAGTAACTGATTAGATGAGTCAGTCCGAGAGCTTGCAGGGTTTTAAGTTGCGAAAAGTTTAAAAGGTTTGATTAGTGTTTCTTATATTGTTTTGCCTGAGAAATTCGAAAATGCATTTCTTAAAACTGGCGAGGTAGGCATTTTCCTACAATCTGAGCTCAAAGATTTACGTTACCAAAAACAACAAAATGCGACCTAAACTTCGTGCATACTTTTTAAGTTGTTACTTACATCAAATCACATTTTTGATTAATAATATTTTATTTCGAATGCATTTACATCATATTAGCCCAAATTATATAAATTTTGGTGCTTATACCGATGATATATCAGCTTTTATTTACGTTACAGTGCTAAATGTATTAAATTGGTGTTTAACATTTTTATAAGTGCATACTCTTATGACAAAGTTAACAAATAACTATGTTTTTGAATATATGATATCAAAGTTAACCAATTCCAATGATTTTTGCATCTATTATTAAAGTTGTCTTTAAGTTATTGCATGTTAACTACTGTAACCGAATTTTATCATTTTCATGTAATGTCACAAAAGTCTTGCTCTCTTGATAAAATTGATATCAAACGAATCATTTCTACTACTAAAATAAAAAAATGCATGTAATAAGAGCAATATTATTTCAGTCTATAGAAAATGTACGCAGCAATTTACGTTACAGTATTTTCGTTATAAAGTTCGTGTTCGAACTATTAAAATAGTGTTTTACAAACCGATAAAAATCATCTAAGAGAATGTATCACGTACAAACGATCATTATGCTTTTTTAGACGAAATGTTGTTATGTTTTAGTAGAAAATCAGGTTGAATTCCGTAACCAAAGAACAAACCAACTTCCATTTTTCAAAAAAACTTTTACAATGTTTGCTTGTTCTAAAAAACCGATTTATATGATATTTGAGATTTAATGATAGAACTTACAAGTTCGTTAATTAAAACTCTTACTTAATATACTACATTTAGAATGTGAAATATACGTTACAATAACATATTGTATTAGTTATAGAGAAATTGTCAAAAAGTACGTTACAATATAAATGAAACTCGAGAACAAAATTGAAAGCAAAAGCGACAACATTCCGAAATCACTCGTTCGGATATTACTTTACATTTTAATCAGGTTCATCATGATTCTTTATTTGTATTTAAAAAAATCTTTTTAAAATATAGATTAATAAAAGCCACCTCTAGAATAACAATGTGTTTAACTGTAACCATAATATAATGACTGTAATACTCAATTAAAAGTTGGAACAAAATAGATAACTGTAATGATCATTCAAACGAATTCAAGATACGCGAAGGACAAATAGAGTTTATGTTAAACTTAACACTATGCATTTACGAAAGATATAGGCTAAGTCGCTTTAATATATCATCATATGTTATCTTTTATGATCATTTTTTCATCTCAATTTTTCTAAGGCGTATATATTTATTGAGGTAAAGTTTGCATTGGTGAAGTATTCAAATAAAACAAAAATGAAAATGGGTTGTGCTGTATTCCCGGTTTTTTTTGTACACAATTGTTTGTGTGACATAGGAACGTATTTCAGTTAAAAAAAATTATTCAAGCATATTAAATATCATGATATGTTTATTTATTTGTCACGTACATTTTCACGTTCAATACGAAGTTTACCTGGAAAAATTCAGAAAAGAATAAGGCATACGACTTAATTCAAAGACTTTTTATGACGAATTTCTAAACCTTCAAATGCAGTTTAACACTTAGTAAGTTTGTTAGAATAGTTATGTCCATAGGTACTAATGAAGCCCCACTATAATCTATTTAAACATATTAATTTTATCAGTATATGCAAAGCTATTAAATTTCTAGCTATCAAATACTTAAACATGTGGATAACAATTGTTGAAGCAAGTATTGATCATATCAATTAAACAAAATAATGAGTATCACACGTATTCGCTTATCCTTTAAATATCTACTCCCCCGGGAAATCAAATTATCAATATCAAGTCGAATAACAAATCAACGAGCTTTTTTATTAAGCGTAAAGCTACTTTTTATATACCATTTACATTTATAGCATTCTGATGAAAGATATCAGACAATTGGCTAGTTTTTTTTTAATTTGTTTTGCAACGTAGGCTACAAAAAAGCGCTCGATGAAACCTAGAAATGTATATTACTATTAAACACTTTCAAATAAGTGTAAAGTGTATTTTTGAAATACGATTTACACATTATTTTGCCTATTCGAACACCCGACTTAATTTATTCTTCATTTTTATGTTCTTATAGTGTATGTATGTGACATACTATACACATAGCGCATGAAAACTGCATTGTTGTAAACTTCAAACAAGTAAATGCGAAAAGACAGTCTCATCAAAACAGATTATATTCATGAGAGTTTGTTTCAGTAGGTATTTTATTTAGATATTTAGCTTTTTATAACTTGGTGTTATTTTTTGAACTATAGTTAATATTCTTCCTGGTGAAGTAAAAACGAAGATGAACCTAAGAGTTCTGTTATGTAAGAACTAGTGACGTATAAGTTCGAATCTCGGGATAGTCTGCTTAAGAAGAAATCTAGTAGTTGTATTAAGTGACCAAAATCACTGCATCTATCTTATGATGCACTCGTCAGGATGACACCACTGTATTTAAGTTATACAGAACTATGAACTTATAAAGTAAGTAAAGGGATATAATAAAAATATTAAGAACAAAGATCTAGTAAAACTAAGACTCAAGTTTAATATGTTACTAAAAAAGATGTGACAAAGTTTAAGTATTTAAACAAGTTTCCAAAGTTATCAAATAATGCCAAAATAATATCAAATAACATCATCAAATACAGCCTAAATAAAATGATCTTAATGACAATAAAGCTAAATATGAGGCAAAATAACTTAAACTAAGTCTAATAACACGATATGACAAAAATGGACTAAAACTAACACACAAAAGGACTAAATATATACATAATATATACAAAATAAGATGGTACTCAATATTTAATTAAAGCTACATAGTTCTTAAACTAAATATTAAATATCAAATGAGTCTGAGAGATCTTAGAAAAATATTATGACAGCCAAATGTAAACAAAAGATCTAAAAATAGAATTCAAAATGGCTGCCAATAACTAGAAAAAAATCAAAAGTTCTTAATTAAACCAATTAAACCTAATTAAGACAAAAATCTAAATAAGATTAAACTATACCTTTAACTTACTTAAACAATTGCTTAAAGTACAAAAATGTTCCAAAAATACTTTAGTATAAATATCAAAAATAATTAATTACTAATTAATGCTAGAGAGAGAATTTTGAGTTCCTTCCAATTCAAGTGTTTACTTCAGACTGATAAATTTCTAAGCTGCACCTAATTTTATAGGCAGGACAGGTGCAAATATTTTATAAAAGAGTTTCACCAATTGCACAAAACTAAAATGATTTTGAGTAAAATTTAAAAATTTGGTAGTGGTTTTGTTAGGATTTTCACCACAGTAAATTTGCCGAGTATTCGAAGTCTTAATATATTAAATGTTCAGCATTATCATTAATATACATCTGACGTAAAACAATAGATACATGGTAACTCTACATTCTACAATATCGTTATATTACTTGAAAAATGAAAGATAATTTAAATCAACTAAGATAAACCACTTTTAACGCAGTTTTCAAAACTTGTTTAGTTTGAATACTTCAACAATGCCTATTCATACCTTGATAAATAACTTAATATACCATAAAGATACATTAAAATGAAAGATTTATATATGGAGAAAATAAAGCATAACATAAGGTCTAAGAATGTATGTTTCGTCAATGCATATCACAGAGTTTAAAATAATCTTTATTTGTCTTTCGTGTATTATCAAATCATTTAAATGATTATTACAGTTGTGTATTAAGTACAAACTTATAAGCTTGATAAGTAGTTTACACATTTGTATGTTCACAAATGAAAACAATGACCATAAAAATGTGATTTGGCAATTTATACTTTTCTGAAAATTTCTCCTGAATACTTAAATTGTACTATAATTAATACAATATGTTACTGTAACGTAAATATTTTATAAACGAACCACCATTGTAAAAGCTGTTTTGAAAATGGTTAATTGTTTGTATTTTGGTCACGGTATTTAACCTGATTTTCTTCTAAAGCATACCAACATTTCGTCTAAAAGCAATGCAAAATGATCTTTTGTATGTGATACATTCTCTCAGATGAGTTCTATAGGTTTGCATAATCAAAACACTTTTTATAGTTCTTACACGAACTTCATAACAAAACTACTGTAACGTAAATTACGGCGTCCATTTTCTATAGACTCAAACTGACTTGCACTTATTGCATGCATTTTTCGATTTGGTAGTAGAAATGATTCGTTTGATATCTATTTTATCAACAGAGCGAAACTTACGTGACATTACATTAGAATGATATAATTCGGTTACGGTAGTTATCATGCTTTAACTTTAAGACAACTTGAATAATAGATGCAAAACTCATTGGAATTTGTCCCCATTGATTTCATGTATATTTGTTAACTAAGTTAAGTAATTGTGACAAATTTTCATGGAAGGGTATAACCTCCTCCGGTGGGATTCGAACCCGCACCCTCTCGGGCGTAAGCACTTATAAAAAAGGTTAAACGCCAATTTGATGCATTTTGCTCTGTAGCGTTAATAAAAGCTGATATATCATTGGTATAAGCACCAGATTTCATATGATGTGTGCAATTATGTTGCAATGCATTCGAAAAAAAAATATTAATCCAAAATGTGATTTGATGCAAGTAACAGCTGAAAAAGTATGCACGAAGTTTAGGGTGCATTTTTGTGTTTTTGGTAACGTACATACTTGAGCTCAGATTGAGGGAAAACGGCTACCTCGCCAGTTTTAAGAAATGCATTTCCAAATTCCTCATCACTTCGAATCACTCATCAAACCTTCTGGGCACAATACCGCACCTAAAACCATGCGAGCTCTCAGACTAGTTTGAGCATTGGTCACTTGGAGTAAGAAACTAGGTTACACTTTTGATCAAACTTTGTCAGGTTAGCGATTTAGGGCCATCATGGCCCTCTTGTTATTCAAATACCAAGATATCAAATAATCAAATAATTGATGTTTTCTAGGGAACTGCTCGATTGAGTTCGAACACGGGTCAGCTTGGGCGAAAAAAACTAGGTCACAGTTACTTCCTTTAAAACAATCTTTAACAATCTAGTGACTACTTTTTTATCTAAATATCCTGGACATTGATCTGATAGTTCGTTTTAATTTCACAATGATAGACGCCTCTCTATTGTATGATAATAAATGTTCATCATGGCTCTCTTAATAAATAACCCGGCGGAGCAGCGAGATGTCATAGCACGACAAAGATACGGTAATCGGTCATTCTGTTTTGTTGTTTATGCTCTACCTCTGTCTCATAATCATTTTTGTTCGTTTTTTTCAGATTTTACTTTAAAAGATGTAACGTTTCAAGCTTGATGTATAAAACGATTTATCAAGATTACATAACATGTTCATGGACTTCAAAAAAGCAACAGTTAACTGATACAAGTGTAATAAATTGTATCAATTCGCAAAACACGTTGACAACTTATATATATCAGCTGTATATATAGCAAACCAAAGTGAAAGAAAAATAAATCAAACGTAGAATGAGTTTCGCAAATTGTTTGAGATAGACTTCTGTGGAGATGAGACGACCTTCAAGTGAAATTGTTAAGCAAAAACCAATTTCGACCGATCATATGCAAGAATGAATATTCCGAGTCTTTTGGACAAAACTAGCAACATTATTTGGCTTAACCTACACACCAGTGAAATATATATTCAAGAGTTTTTCATGTCTAATAAAAAATGGTAGATGACTCAAAGGTGACTTACATGTATGTAAGGAGAAGTTGGTTGACAAAATAGCACACAAGATGATATATACCGAAATACTCGTTGATGTAATACGTATATGGAACTGATGTGTATTATTGTAGTCACTTGATGCGGGTCAAGAAATCTAACATGACGACCAAAAATAGCCTCCAAATTTACTGAGAAAGAAGTTTTTGAGGATTTGGACACCTTTTTTTCCCTCACAATTCCAAGTTTTCTTTATTAAATAGTCTCCAAATGTTTGTATAGGATTGACTTTGAAGATTATAACCTATTTTTACCCCAAAATAGTATCGCTGGCTCCATTTGTTTTCAGGATTTTAGGAATAATGATTAACTGTAATTTTTACTTATTTAATGCTATATTGAAGAACAAGCTTGATAGTATTAGTTGAAACATACTGTTATTGCTGAAATGTAATGCATATTGCGAAATAGTGGGGGGTAACTTCGCATGGTATTTCTTTTCTATTTTTTTTCATTTTTCTGTTTCTTGTACAAAATGCTCTCAAATAATTAAAATAATAATGCTAGTAGATTACAATCTGATTTGATTTTTTTGTAAAATGTTTGCCATAAAACGAAAATATCATGACATCATGACTTATTTTGCACTTAAAGCGATTTATATGAGTTTGCATGAGTTGTATTGAGGCCGTATGTATCATGATTTTATAATTATCATTGTGGTGTGTTGAGACTATATTAAAGAAAATCCAGGAATATAAATATTTCATAAACGCTTGGGTAATTTCAAAGGCGAAATTTACACTATGATTTCATGTTTAAAGCAATCGCAAAATTTGAGCAAACTACTTAAAATTGTTCATAGCATACAAAGAATTGATAATTTCCATTCATTTTGTTTACACGTATAGATGAATCAAACTGTCAGACATCTAAATTGTACACAATTCCAGATAACCTATATTTTCTAAATGTTTATCAATTTATGCCACTAGGTTTATTACATGAACAGTAGCATAATACTTTTTTATGATGATATAACTTTAAACTAGTTATGAATGATGTCGTTATGTTAACACCAAAAAATTCCTAGTAGAATGCTGAAACTGCTTCATCCTTCATTTAGAAAAGCTTAACTAAATGTATTTTTTGTAAATAAGTTAAAATAACCTGTTGCTGAGTGACTCATTCTTAATGTTTCGTACATTTTTCTTGTAATTATGTTCTAAGACTATCATGGTGTGTTTGTCTCCTGTCTGTCGTGTGATATGTACTTTATATTGCTATATGCAGTCACTTAGATGTATTTACGTCATTAAAGTCATATACTTAATCATTTGATAAAAAAATTTAATATTTACATTTGTAAATAGTTCAATTTGTACAACGAAATATTTTGTAGAATCTTCATTATTAGATATTATACGTTTCAGATGTCGAAACTACATTATGTAATGAAGAAACTTAGCTTTAATGACATGAGTAGAAACCGTTTAATCTTATGTGTAAAGTTCATTTAATGGCCATTTAATGGCATACAAAATGTATTTCATAAGTATAAAGGGGACCAGAGCAGTCTACCGTGCATCCCTCTTGACTTTTTGCCAGCTCTGCTAAATTGTTTTTGGGGTCTACTTAATTAGAATCCGCGTTGTTCTAAAAATAACTCTTGCGCACTACCTGAAATGTCACCGTTTCCATGGCAATCCCTTGTTGCAAAATTGTCGGTGTTGGTAAAATCATGTTTAGCTTGAACAAGCATTAAGCAAGAATAATATGATTTGTGTCAAATCAAAGCCGACGCCCTGACCTTTAGAAATATATGTTAAGAAAAAATCTTATTTTTTCGGTTTGACAGTATTAAAGTGGTTCACGTGTCAGAACGTTTGAAAACGATGGGTATTGTGCAGTGGTGGTCTGTTGAATACAGAAATAATATAATAAGACTGAAGAGATATTTGTTGTTTCGTTTTTGCTTTTAATGAAATAGAATTATGCTGGAATATGATTTTATAATGCAGATTGTCATGCTGTACATCATCTCTTATTAAAAATGTAATTTGCGGCAACAGACCTAATTAGCCAACTTTTCCGGACTTGTTTCTTTAACAATAATCGGTTTAATGTCTTATCCTTGCATATTAAATGCATGAAACTGTCAAAATGTGATATTTTATTTACTAAACGACTGTTGAAAAAAAATATTTGTATTAATAATAGAGTGACCAAATCATATGACAATGTGTCGTAAAACCAAATCTTACTTATAAGTAATATTTATTTATTAGTTTACTTTGGCAAACTCGTTTAGAAAGTTTTCCTTGACCTAATTCTAACAAGTACCTGCCTTCCCTCACTGAGGAGCTGGTAACTTTGCTACATATGACAGATTAAAGGCCATAAGCCAATTTTCCTGGAAAGTATGACCAGCCAAAACCGGGCCGAACCTTGAAACGTGATGTGTGTTGGGATCAGAATCCAGGACATTTGTCCGAATGGCTACAGGGTTATCAAATCTCTTGATTTGCTGTACTAAACGCATGTTAAAATGTGGTGAGCTCCCATATCAACATTACGAAACGCATAAGCTGGTTTGTCTTAAACTTTGCTATTATACAATTGAACAGTAAAAATTCAGGTGGACTGGTATGTGCTGTAAGCGTGTATGGCATACTTTTGATAATTGTTTTAAAGTGGGATATTTTTTAGACATTTTCTGAGGGTTTTTTTGTACCTTTACACAAAAATTGTAGTATAAAAGTTGTTAACAATTTAAGGGTCGAAACTTTATTGAATATATTGAGAATGTTATTTACAGTAATTCTTAATTACTGTTTGACTGTTTGGACATATCAGAAACATTTATTATATCTTTGTTTTAAACTAGATTATAAATTACAAAATTGATACTGGCAAATATGTATTTTGTTGCATCTATTGACTTCACAAAAACGTTTAATTAATAAAACTTAGAATAAAAGGTAGTATGTATAAGATATATGTATTCATCGGTAAAACTAGAGTTAATGTACATACTCAAATCAGTGACGAATTTGATTGCATGTTAGGTGTAAGACAAGGGGACTGTAGTTCGTCTATCTTATATGCCATTTTAAATGAAATTGAGGATATGCTTTTCAGTTATTTAGTCTTGCTGGCATTAAAGTTGATATGTTTGACATATTTTCATTTTATATGTTGTTATTTTCGCTAAAAGTAGATGCCAGTTACAACTATAAATACATCTGATTTCCCTTTTATAAGAAGGATATACATATAAATTACATTTCATAAGTACAGAAAACATAAAATGTAGATTTTGCAAATAACATTACCGTGAACAGATGATATGACCGTGAACAAAAAGCATGACAATGAATTAATTACATGGCATTGAAACAATTACAGAACAGTGAAAATATACATGGAAATAAGATGAAAATAGACAAATTACATGAATGAAGTACATGACACAGAGTACATTACACGACAAAGAACAAGTTATATGACACGACAAAGAACATATTACATGACACTTAATGAATTACATGACAAGTGAAAATAATATATGAAAATGAATAGATTACACGAGAAGGACCAAAATACATGACGATAAATAAATTAAACAACGACGAAGAAATTACACGACAATGAATAAATTACAGGGCAATAAATGAATAACACTACAATGAACAGATTAAATGACAATGAATAAATAACAAGACAACGAGCAAATGCATTATAATAAAATTACAAGACAGTGAATTAATTCATGATAATAATGATAGACAATAAATAGACACATATATGCATTTCCTTTTGTGCAATTCAATGAAACCATAAGCTTTATGTACAGATTTTATATTATTTTATGTCAGAAAGGTACCAACAATTTCTTCACTGTTGAGACCAAAACTCTGACAATTCAGGATCTGCTTCAGTACGACTGATTATTCCGCGGTGATGGTAACCAAGAAAATTTGTTTACAATTCGCTTCCATTCAAATTTAGTTGGGAATATTGAGTTATGTATTTAGTTTACATACCCAACTTTTAGACCCATTAAGAGTTTCACTGTTTGATACAGTCATATAGCACTGATCGTGGGTACATCAGTATTGCGATACTACAATCTACACGCCATGACCCCATGTTGTGATCGATAAGATAAGATAAGGATCATAGACCACGATCATGGTCATAAAGAATTTAATTTTCTATCGGGGGGGGGGGGGTAATCCCTTGAAGACAAATGCATGTATTTATGTATTATTGTCCATTGTGTATGAGGTGTAAATTAACAGATAAATATGTCAGTTCTTTAGAGGTGACATTTTGTATACACGACAGTAAGTTAAAACAAAATTGACAATCGTAATATTATTTGTTAGAATGATAATTATATATCAGCTTATTTTTAAATCACTTAATTGTCCATCTATTAATTTTGATAGGCTGTATTTTTATTGTAACAATAGTTAAATGATAAATTTACATTGCAACAAATTATTCAATAATCATCTTTATGATTAAGACGTCAGTAACTGTATTGTGTTTCGTTTTTCCGTGGCAATATTTTACAAGGACTAAAATGTCCATGCATTAAAAAGGAACAAACAGTAAAACATTTCACATTTTTAATGAAATTGTTTTACAAGAATAAAGTATTATGTAAAAACGTTTTATGGTATCAATAATTGAAGAAATTATAATTATAGAGGTGAAATTAAAACAATAGCATGTCTTTTTTCAGTTATTATTATGCCGCCAAAATAATTAATTCATGGTTCGAAGTATTCATTTATCTGACAGATATAAAGACTAAAGTAAAAAATTGCTGCGAAATGCAGCAAAGTGATTGTCACGGCAAACAAAAAAAGTATAATTTAAAGGAAACTCAAAAAGCATTATATTGAATTGTCATGTTAAGGTTTTTCAGTAATAAAAATGTAACTTGTTATAAAACAGTTTCCTGTTCATATGTATTATTTTCGTTCCAAGAGCCTAGTAAGATTCTCCATACCAGTTAGATCGAGAATCTTGATAACCTTGGAGTACGAGAATGGTCTGGATCTAGACACCATCTTTATTCCGATAAGATGTTTGGTTTCAGTTGAATTTATTTCCTGTAATTCATATTTGCATGACGCTTAAAAAGATCGGCAAAAGTAGGGTTGGGCAAATATTAACTTTTTTTAAAAGGTGCAAACCAAACGGGTGTTTTTTATGGCCAAATTATGTGCTGAGTCTGAATTTCATAATTAAAATTTTCTACGATGACGTTTTAGGTTCACTTTTTGCGAAAATTCAAAATGGCCGCCAAAATGGCCGATTTCGGTTCTGCGAGACAATATAATGTTGTCACTATAGCTTGTAATATATCATTTTATAGGTTTTATGGTTGATAAACACGTTTTTGATGTTAAAATACCAAAAATAAGTAGTGGAAGCTTAATTTATTGATAATTTATACAATATTTCGGCAAGACAATACATATTTTCGATTATTCTGTAAGACAATTACAAAATATGCTACATGATCAAAGAGTTTGCTTTAAAACAATGTCTATATTAAGCAAAACATCATTTTCTAGATTTATGTTTTTGGTTTAATTTGTTTTTAGGGAGTATTTCCATTTTGAGTTTACTGTCTTTTTTATGTGTCGCATTTGGTGTAAATGCGACACAGTTGTGGCTCTTAGATATCTTACTTCACATATCAATCGTTTTTATGTTTGTGAATCCTTAGCGAATCAACTGATTTCAGTGTGAATGGACCAATATTAGTTTGTTCAAAATATAATTCAGCAGATAGATATCTTTCTTTTGTTTTTGTCACTCCATCAAGTATGTGAGCATATAACATATCTTAATCATGTAAGCGTTTATAGTGATTGCCTCTCTATGCAAGTTCGAAGGCTCTTGTGATGGACCGGTACTTTTTACATGTTACATATCAGCTCTCAATCAACTCAACAGATAACAAGCATATCTATAAGTCCATGCGGACAACAACAGGATAATCTTCAATATACAGGCTAGAATCCATCAAACTAAAACTAATCTCAACAACTTGATAGATGCTTAATGATATTTTAAATTGAATGACAACTTTAAACATGAAAATGAACCTTATTTAGAAGGAAAAAAATGTGTATAAAACTACACAACAATGTCTAAATGGACCTTATATAGCATGAAAGAAGGTGAAAAATGCGCAATACCTTTGTGTTATTATGGCCAGATCACTTCAACTTAACCTTACATCACAAAGGAGTATCAGCTTTCACATAAGCAATTACATATCTAAAGACTTATAAAACATAGGCACTTGACACAGAAATCAATGGAAGTATTTGTGCATGGTCTTGTACACTCCACTCCCACATTGACTTTTGCATGGTTTAAACATTGTACTACCAGCCTACCAAATCAAAAGCTGCAACGGATTCAAAATTGTACTGATAGAGTGGTCTTGATAACTTCATTAGAGCAACCGGAACTGTGCTCCTAAAATCTCCATAGACTATCAATTAAAGTTAGAATCATGTCTGAAGTCCTTCTAATGACCTTGCACCATGTTACTTTAGAACCTTTTCGTCCAAGTGAGATCTCGAGGTAATTTTTGGCTTCGATATCAAAGTTATATATGCTAACTATGCTATTTTCACCTCTGTCATTATTAATTTCTAACATTTCCATGCATGGAAAAGGAATATATTTGTCTAAAGGTTCATAACTTTTTAACAACTATGAAATCAAGACTTCATATACATGTATAAATGTACAGATACAGCTAGTAAAAGCTTGTTCGAGTAATCTTCAACTTAATAGAATAATTTCAAAATTAAATTTTTATGATTAAGGAAAACATTTACAATATCTGCAATGCATCAAAATCTATAAACAGTAAAGCATTTAAAACCAGTAGATGGTTTGTTTTTTAATTATTAATAACAGTTTAAAGTCATTATACAATAAAACAGAAAGAGCGGCATAGCTTAATGAATGCAATTTGGTTATTGCTATTAAAGCTAGTATGTGTATTCTTAATAAAGGTGATGAAAATTCATTCTTAGTAGCATTTGCCCAACCCTAGCAAAAGGGAAAACGTATTCTTCCAGAACAGAAGCTATTTACATGACTTATCGCTTCTGTTCAGTCAAGTGCTCCTTACATTGCTTACCAATCCGTGTGACTATTGGTTCCCAAAAGTGATCTGGATAATAAGGGACGATCGTTGGTCTCAGGCCAAAATGAAAATCAAAGTACATAAAAAGAGGCCTTTTAACCGCAACAGCTACTTCCCAAGAACAAAACATGACGTAACCAATTAGAAAGTTCGTCCACAGATTAGCCCATACCGAACTGTCCAGACGCAGTAGGATGTAGATTTGCTATACAAAATATTTTATCTTTACATCTGCTCGATCTATAACCTGGTCCGTAACTCTTACGCTCTTAAAATTAACTGGTCCCCTACACTTAATCATAGTTTTAAAAAGATCGCCAATAGAACTCAATTAAAGTAAGAATTAAAAGTCAAAGTTACACGATTATGCTTTTTTATTTATACAGTCCGCTAAAACGGACAAAAAAGTATGTTATTAAAAAATTACATTTGAATCCTATCAAAATTGTTTTCAAATGATTAAGTCTCTAATAGTTGAAATATATAATATTTACAACAATATGTAATGAAGCAATCGACGATACTTTTTATAGTTGAAATCTGCAAACTTATTTCTTAAAAAATAATTTCGATATTTGTATTTATATATTTACATTTGAATAAATATTATTTGTAATTTCCCAAAACTCTATCAATCTTATCTTTTCAAATAAAATATTGGCAAATCTCAATTATATATCGACTATACACACATTATGATATGCATATTTGTTATACTTTATCCGTATACTAAACTGCTCCGCTGGTCCGGTTGGTCCGCAAATTATACATACCCCTTTTCATGTGAGTCGAAAAGATTTGCGGAAATGGGTTGATGTAAAACGCTGATTTTTCGTTTGTTGCACTGTTGATAGAAATTTGTTTATATGGTTTCCGCCAAAAATGTTTTTTTTCTATTTAACTTTTAACGGGAATGCGCTGTACTACAACTGCATTAAAAACAATAAATTTGTCGGCAGTAGAAATCGAAAGGATTTATGTCACGTGACTTTTGCCCATTGCTATCAAAATATACCCATCACAATATCACGGCGTTGAGACGCCGTGAAATAAGCAATGAAGGAATATTTTTTTCAATTAAATTTGATTTAAGGTTATACTTTTTAAAATACTGATTTCAGTGGTTCGTATGGTCGAGTAAATCTTTCTGACCAATATGTAATTATACATTTGTATTTTTAAAACAGTCTTGAATAATAATTATTTCTGAACCTTTATTGTTAGATCATTTGACAGATACAGCTAGATATCCACGAAATAGAGACAGGAAGGTAATCCTGTCATAAAAGTGTACCCGCTGCGCCTTGCGATGCACATTGTATTATACAATCACACCAGGGGTCCCTAGATCCGATAGTGCACACTATAAAATTAAGAAAAAAACGTTAAAAATCCAAAAGTTTCTGAAAAAGTGCAAAACTTCATTAAGATATTTTAAAAATAAAAAATGCTCCAGAAACTAGAAACATACAGCTTTCTCATGTCATTTGCACAACTTTAATCAAAGGTCTGGAAATGCTTTATTTTTCAAGTCATATCAGCATGGGTATTTATTTTCCTTCTTATTTTATAGAAACGTAATTTGTCAAATAAAACCTCAAAACAGAGCAAGACTTTACAATTTTACAAAAATGTAAAAACAACCACGAGAAAGAAGAAAGTATAAACTTTTTAACATCATTTGCACAAAATTGATGTCTTAAAAGTTAAAAGAGATATGACCGTTTATAGAATTCCCCCTATACTCTTCTATTGAAAATTGAGTATCGACTTGAGATCATGTATGAGACTAAAAGCTGGACATGTTAGATAGTGTTGGAGGTAGTACATTAATAGGATATTATAAATGTCAGGGATGAAGCCAAATTGGCAATGTTATCCTCTTAAGAATTACAAGTGTAGTCTGTAGCTAAATATTTGTCTAGATAGCATATTAGTTCCTTAGTACACAATTTTTGTAGAAACATTCTGTATACGAATATCGGCAACAAGTGGCATCCATCCTAACATGGGGAGTGCGATGTCAGTTCGAGCTGTCACAGGTAATTTCTGAACATTTTTGTCTATCATTTATTAAATTTTTTGATATAAGTTTTGATATATCGGAAGAATCAAATGATGTCCATAATTCGCATCCGAAAAGTAACGTCGGTAGAACTACTTTTTCGGGTTTGGCATGAAATCTTTGATCAACAGACATAATTGAGAAGTTTGATTTTCGACTTTTATAGCATCGCTCGTTACCATAAAGAGTTTTCATATTACTTGTAAGATGTATGCCTACGTGATCAGCTGATTCGGTCTGAGTCAATGAAAGGGGCAGACTACTATAGATTGCATATGCGTTGACTTTTTGTCCTCGAATTTAACGAGAACCAATTTTTTTAAAAATTATTGTATGATAGGGAAATCAGTGGGTGACAATAGTAAAACAAAAGTTATGATTTTCAAAAAAGTGACAGGAATTCAGAGAATACTAAATTTTATTAAAATGATATGAACTAGATACTGTTGAACAATTAATATACATTGGTGTAGCTTTCTTCGAATTGGAAAGTATAAGCTTAAGATGGTTTAAAATTAGCCGTATAATTTAATGCTAGCATATGTCTTGAGTATCGTATGATTATATGACACTACACGTCTATATATTAACTCACCATTACATCAAGTTTGCTATACTTCAGTTATATTTTTATGGTCATTTTATATTGAATTGACATGTCAATATACAGTTATTTTTCGCTTAAGTCGAATACTTGACTGTGTTTATACGAATAAAAACTTGTAAGTTAGGATATATTTGTAGAAGTAAATTGCTAAACATGCTCAGGAAAGTTCGTTCAATTAGTCGTCCGCCGACCCTAACATGACACATTCTTTATTTGGCATCATATACAAAGGTATTGTTTTTATAATCAACAGAAATATAATGTTACACAAACATAGTACCAGAACATAATCTTTAAAAAGTAATGATATACAGCGTAAAATCTTAAAACAAAATCATATTTTTGCACAATCAAATTTCAGTGAATGCAAAACAACCAACAAGAGTTTCTTTCTTATTATATTATTTCTTTTTTCAACAGATCACCACTGCGCAATAACCACCGTCTTCAAACGTTTATCCAAACCAAAAATCAGTGCTTTCAGCGCTTTAAAATTTCTTAACACTATTTATGAAGGTATCGATACTGAATTTATGAATAACAGCAATTTTATTATAGACACGAGTCTCGGATATAATTTAATATCAGTATTGCAATCATATCGTTAACTTAGATTTGAGCAAAAAATGTTTAATCGCCAAATAGTAGTTCTTACTTTAAAATACAGGTTGCTATGGAACGGTTTTTTACAAACATAAATAGTAAAATGAATATTGAATATGAAAAGAGTAGACCTTCCTTTAATATTTTGTAGCAAAATAAATGTAAATTACTTCTCCACAATAAGGTTTGGAAATTAAAAAAGTGACTGTAATTGAAAAAAAAATCATTTTTTTCTGCATTTTTTTATTTTTCTGTTAATTTCATGAATTACAGCTTAATGCTTGTTCAAGTTATAATTGATTTACCAACACCGACAATTTCGACAAAAAAACAATTTTAGGAAGAGCACAAGAGCTTATTTTTGAGAACAAGGCCGATTCTAATGAAGTAGACACCAAGGAAAAATTAAGCATAGCTGGCAAAAAGTCTAGAAGGATGTGCACAGTGGACCTACCTAATATTGTTCGTACTAAGTTCTTCTCATCAGTAAACTAAAACAAACCTTCTTCAGTAACTATCATTGGTTACATTTCGACCTAATGACTACCGACTAAAATGTCGATTATGTTATGATGACTAGTTATCATAAAGTCTTTATTTACGTCCTCTTTGTGTTTAAAATATTTTGTAATATCTTGGAAGATTATTTTCAGTCAAATGGAATCGGTTCTTTGGTTTGGTTACTTTTCTTAATTGCGATTTAATTTCTACCGAACTTAAGTTCGACTTTAAGTATATTTTCCGATACATGTTTTACGGTATTATATCTGCGTTTTGTCATACGAACATGATACTAATAAATGTGTTAGTAAATTCTCTGACTGTATGTTAATTGCTACTTCCAACTGCTATAAGAAATTAAAACAATCCAATTTCTTTAACATTTATGTTAAATTTCGACTAAATGATTACTGACTTGGATTTCGACTCAACGAACAGTTATCAAAAGACAAAAAAGTTTGTCTTATAAGGTCTCTTAGAATGCAAAAAGAACGGAAAATACAAATCATCATTCATAATGTCGCACCTGCTAAATATTATTCAACAGATTGAAGGATTCAGTTCATTCATGATTGATGTCGACTAAAGGTCGGTCTAAGTATAACTTTGAGTACCCTTTTCAATACATTTAATGAAAAACAGAACATCAGTTTATAGAATCATTGGTGTGATTCTTCATGTAAATCTGGTAAGTAATACGGTTTTAGTAAATTCTCTGACTGAAAACTTAGATTGTTTTATTGCATTTTCTCTGATCATGCATTTATTCCTTAAACGTAAGTAAAATACCTTCAATGAATTTGACTTTGAGCTAATTTTGAACTGCCAAAACTTAGTTTATAACTCAAAACATCTATACAAGCTGTCATATCGTAGTAAGTTGTTATCACTTCAATGTAAATGTGAATACATTAATTTTATTATGAATGTCAATTGCTCAAGGTAGACTATTGTTGGGGGCTGACCAGTGTGCGTTAGTGCTTGTGTGGGGGTGCGCGTTTGTTAGAGCGATTAGTAGACTCGCGCGCTACCAACTGAGCTAGTCAGGCGGCCCATACAAGTTTAAAAGATAATTATGAAAAGACAATTTCAATCTAAAACAAAACATTCAGTATGTGCACAACAGTTTAACTTAGCATTGTGTCAACAGCATGAGCATATTTATCTTTAGGTAATGCTTTGCAAATGGACTTTTTGCTAGAATTATAAAAAGAAATTCCTAGGAGCATGGACCGCCTACGTGATAACTAGATTTTAAGGACATTAAACATTGTTTTATAAATCCATGCACGTCTCTTCGTAACACCTGCAACCAATTAAACTAAACCAATTGTAACCTAAGGGGTATAAATGTACGAACACATTGTAAAGGTGTTTGCGATGGTAGCAAATGCTAATACATGTATGAACGCTCTAGGCTTTACTGTATGAGATAACAAGTATACGTAATTACATTGTTTTAAATCGCCGTTTACCAGTGTATGACATCTTCTCCTTTCTGTAAAAACAATTATGTAATGTGTGTCAATGTTTTCGATTCGATTCAAGGACATGTTCTGCCCGAATCCAGATAGCCAATCAGTCTCTTATAGATTCTTATTCTTAGGCTCGCCCTTCAATAGCGAATTAAGTATGCATTTGTTTGTAATAAATTGAGAATTTTTAATATATAAAAACAAATATTTCACAAGAAAGCGTTTCATACGGTAAGTTATTTCCAGGGAAAAAGTCAGGTAAGCCGACAAAAACATCGCAGATACGAGTCTAATTACACACCTTTTTTGACGACCATTTTCTTATCAAATGATCTTAAATGAATGAAATGAATGAAATTAATTGAATTGAGGCAACCGGTTGGGACTACAAAATGCTCAAATATTTCATGATTGAATCGCCATAATGAAACGGTGATAACAATATCTTTTGTAGTGTTATATAAAACTTTGACACATGGGAGGCCTTATTTGAACTCTGGAGATTGATTTGAATATTTTTGTATAGCCAGGTTTCATTGACATTGGACCCTGAATCAGAACTATCTCGAAACTATCGATTGGAATTAGCAATCAATTTGTTTTTGGGTGATGAAAAATAGCATTTTTTTCTTAAGAGTTTTTTTCGAAATATGCTTTGCAAATTTTGCAGTAAAAACGTTTTTGTTAATGAGTGCGCGCCATAGTCATAACAACAGTATAACAAAGATATTTAGAATTACTTAATATATGACCCGTTTGGAAACCTAATTTGACAATTTAGTACATGTACTGCCAACTTACTAAATAGATTTCTTCATTTATTTTCTACCACTGGAAAAAATATGAAGGCGGGTCCGCTTTACAGACTGTAGACATTTGAATGTTTATTACATGTATTGTGATAATTGTACAGTAAGCAATCGAAATTTGTATAAATAAAGTGTAAGTATGACAATGTATTGCCTGAAAAGCTTTTCCCCCGTAGAATTTCTTATAAATGTAAATATTTTGCATTACACCTTATAGAAAAGTACACGATCCTTTGAAAATTCTAAACAAATCTAAACGCCAGAAAGAAACGTTTAAAAAACTGATAAATGCCAAATTCAAGCAAAATCAATGGTGTAGAGTATGGATATCTTTGGTTTTTACGTGCATATAGAGGAACTTGAGAGGACATCATATAGAGATAAAGAAGATTACACTTCCTTACACTTCCATGCCTGCACTAACTCACACTTGCCAGGACCTAAACATATTTTGAAATATTTTCTCAGGTTTCGACTTAGTGACTGTATATCATAACTTCGACTTAAGGTAGAAATAAGGAGGACAAATTACAGTATTCGATGGAAATTTATTCATCAAATGTATTATTTCCTAATGTTCATTTCTAAAATTCAAAATTCGTTTACTTTATTTAATACTGGTCTGTCCTAGCGAATACTTAGTAATATATAGATAAATACTTGTAATTATGATACCAGCTTTATTAAAAACAAAACAACTCATTTTATGACTTTTGGTCGACTTAATGACTGTCGATTTAAACTTCGACTTATAGTCTGTTATACAAAGCAGATAAAATATTTGCTTTGGTATATTTAATGTGGTGTTTTTAGAAATAAACAATAGGGGATAAACATCAAAAATGAATAAAATACGTTTTATAATATCCATGGAATATATTTTCTAAGAATTTTTAAAGTACCAGTATGATTTTTTTCAGATGAAGAATAAGTACAATCATAACTCGTGACGCGTATGCAATAGCTTTCGTTTTATCGCTTATTTAACTACATGTACTAAATAAAACAATTCAAGTTTTCAGTTTGAAACGTGTATTAAAAGTAATTCACGGTAAAATGCACATGTGATTTACTGGTACATCTTTCTTTGCTACATTCGACTTAATGACTGTCGGTAAGAATTTCGACTTTTTTAATGAAGTGTTCGACTATACATACACCGTTACATCCAAAAGATATAATTGTGCGGTTAATCCCAAAAAATAAGTACAATGCTGTATTTCGTTTTTTTTTTCGTTGAAAATAATACTGGTGATGTTTCAATTAAGATATATAATATAAACGTATCAAAATAATGCAATAAGTTGAGAAAAATTGATGGGATGTTCAACTTAATATAAATTGAATGTAAGTAAAGTAGGACTACCTTTGCAAGTGAACCATCTGTGTCACTCTATTTTAGTAACATGAAAGATTCACTAGCAAAGGTAGTCCAACTAATCTCCGAATCTAGTAAGTCGAGTAAAAAATTAACGAACGTTTTCTAGTAGAACTCCCACTGAATGTCATGCTTTTTTAATATTCATTTTCGATACGTGTTTGAAAAAAGAGCTATGTCTAAGTCCCTCATAATTTCATGTTGAGTGTTAATATGTTAAAATTATTGTTACTTTAACTTCAATAAATTCAATGCATATGCCAGTTCTTACTATTTTTAATCAGTATATTTTACAAATAGGTTTGTCATGAATCGTCCTAAAGACTTATGATATGGAACAAATTGTTTGGGAAGGCAATATACAGTAACTGTGTCCCAGGGAATGTAATTTTCGATTACAATTTGTTTTTATAATGGAAAATTAATCAAATACGTGACATCACACCTAATACATTAATTATATCAAGTGAAATGATGACTATCAAATGTAACGTCGACTTAATGACCAGTTATAATTGTACTATCAATAGAGAGGATTTTAAAGTATTTTCTTACCTTTAAGAATTACATGTATATAAAAAAGAATACAAGAGTTAGTACGTTAGATAAGAGGTTGTTTGTGATTAAGAAGAGAGGATTTAGTTTCTTATTTTCATAGATAACGACGAATTATCTGTCAACCTCAAGTTCGACATAGAGTTCATTTTTCCAATACATATCATAAATAACATCATAATAAATTCATGCCATTGTCGATGCTTTTCTAGCTTACCTGCGCTCAAAGTGCTCATGGTGAGTTATTGTCTGGCATCTGACAAATATGCATTAGTGTGTGTATATGTGTGAAAGTGTTCGTACGTGCGTGTGTCCGTCCATCCATCCGTTCGTCGTCTATAATTTCTTAAAAATTCCGTTTGTCAAATAGCATTAGGTCTATAGCCATTTAGTTTGGCATGTAGCAATACTAAAAGGTGCTTATAAAAGATTGTCCAAATTATGCTCCGGGGATCAAAATTGGCTCTGCCTTAGGGGTTACATGATTTACATATCTACTATGAAAATAGAAGACTATAAAAACTATACAATAAAAGAACTAATTGTTTGTAAATTACTATGGCCACTAAATCAATCATCCTGTGACAATAAACTACGACTATGAATAGACCAGTTAACCAACCATAGACTACTTTTAATTGTTCATTAATAACTCCAGTTGTGATGTTAATGCTACAGTGAAAAATCTTTTAATCAACGTAAACTATCCTATCTGACTAAATGATCTTAAAATATACCCAAATTAAGAACATGTAACATCATATCATTAAAGTCTCAACAATAAACCGCACTTATGCACTTGGTTTATTACAAAATAATGTAAACCGTAATTATGCTGTAGGTTTATTACAAAATGTTGTGCGGCCGAATGATAGATGTTCTGGTGAGATCCTTGGATTAGAATTCAACTTTGCATCTTGCAATTATGGATTTTTCATTACATCTAGCCAGTTTTCCACATTGGCTGGGGGTTGCATTCCACTAATTATACACTCATAACCTTAACCTTTAAGATTAATATGTTATGTAACCAATCAGGCGCTGACGCAGATGGATGTTCTGGCGGGATCTTTGGATTGGAATCCGACTTTGCACCTCGCAATTTAGGATTTTCCAGGGCATCTAGCCAGATTCCCAATTGGCTAGGTGTTGCCTTTCCACTGATTATATACTCATTACCTTTTAAGATTGATACCTAATCTAACCAATCAGGGGCTGACGCTCATTGGTGTTCCAGAGGGATCCGTGGATCATAATCTGATTTTGCACCTTGCAATCATGGTTGTTTTAAGGCATCTGACTGAATTCCCTATTAGTCAATGGCTACCTTTTCTCATAATCTATTCATAACTTTTATCACTTTTACTTTATCACTATACATGCATGGTTGGGGAATGCCCATGCACTGATGCTAATGGATGTTTGTGTAGGAACCTTGGATTAGAATCCAACCTTGCACCTTGCAATTATGGATTTTCGAGGCATTTAGACTCGTTTTCATTTAAAGTTGTTTTTCCTTATTATGCATATGATTGTGAAGCGCGTTCGAACATATATTCAATATGACAAGAGCGCTATACAAATGCGGTATATAACAATAATAATAATAATAAAATGCTAAAAAACTCATTTTTTTAATTATCTTTTTAGATTCTTTTTTATATTTTTTGTGTGTTTTAAATGGCCTAGAGCTTTGATATTCGGCATGATATCCGACAATAGAAACTTATGACGGCTAAAAGGTAACAACCGTGTTCTTCTATATGCAATGCTTTTATACATTGAATTTTCGATATTTGTTCTTGAAAAAAGATAGTGTAAGTCCCCTATAACTTAATGTTTAATTTGATCAGTTGACTAGAATAAATAATGACAATATGTGAATGTTCAAATTATTGTTACCTTTACTTCAATGTGTGCAATAAATAATGAAAGGTTTATGTTCTTGTTTACAGTATTTCACAGAAGGTGTTGTCAGAATTCGGCTTAACGACTGGTGCTATGAAACAAAGTAAAATGGAAACAAACATACAATGCTTTCACCAAGATGATTGGCCTAAGCAGTCACTAAGCCATTCCCGGGTCTCTTTATGTGTAATTTGAAGTTGAACAATTGTTAATAAGTTGGAAAAGTAGGAAATGCTAGACAATAAACACTTAACAATTGGTTTGATTTCGACTATTTAACTATCAAACGGAATTTCGACTAAATAACCAGTTATCATTATACTTTCCTTTACGGGAATGTTAGTGTATTTCCACATACAACTTATAAAAAGAAAAAGAAAACAAGCCTGCTTGAGATTCAATACATGTCTAGAAATAAATGAAATAAACAATACAGCAGTCATTATGTTAGGTTTGTAGATTTTGGTTCATTTAAGATAAAAGGATTCAGTTTCTGTGCACTTTTTTATTGAGTTCGACTTAATGACTATCCAACCCAAATTGCTTTTTTTTTAATAGAAGAAGAAGAAGATTTTATTTTCAAATCAATAGGTCAATAGACCCGCGTGAATATACACTGTATTACATAATATATACAATCACGTGACAATGACATAATCAATAACATACAGTTGAAAAAGAGAGAACATTAGAGAACAATGTACACTTAAATATACATATGCAGTATAATACTTTTGTATAATGCTATAAGGGTAAGTTTTTGATGAAAATTCAGTCGAAACACAAGCAAGTATCACAGTTGACAAGGGTTAAAAGGGTTATATATTAAATATTATAAATTATATCAAAATATTTAAGACAGATACGCAGGAGAAGGTGACTTTTACTAGTTTTGTAAATAGAGAGAAAAGCAAGCGCGATAACTTATACGTGGTAAAAATAGCATTGAACAATTAAAAGAAACATGACAACTAAGTAACAATGCTATACTGATATAATGTTTTTGGGAAAGAATATTTGAATGAAAGGAATTGAATTGGAGCGAAAGAGAAGAAGACTATGCTTGTCAATCTTTAACATGTGACAACGGATTTATAATGTAAATAGATATGTCAGAGACAATATATAATTATATTAATACATACACTATACTCTTAATTTGAAATAATTTTAAGCAAGAACAAGTAATTTGTGGAAAAAATTAATAAAATCACATAATTGTACTTATATAGAGACAAGATACAAATACGTATTAACATACAAAATACTCGTAATTTAACATATAGCTGTTATAAACAGAAACGAGTTATTTGTGGGATATCACACATTTGTGCATATTTACAGACACAATCATACCAATACTAATATATAATACTCGTAATTAACATAAGGCATTTTTTCAGCAAAAGAAAATCGTACATTTATACATATTCAGAGTCAAAATATATTTACCAGTATTAATATATATAGTACTCCTTATTTTACAATTTGCATGTTTAAGTTATTTATGACAAACAACAATTGTATACCGTACAAATGACTCCATAAACAATGACGATTTCGTGCGATATTTTGAAAAATATTTCTTGAAGATTTATGTCGATTTGTTTTTGTAGCAAAGTAGACGATACCCTTGTCATCGTGTAGCTTATTCCACGGCATGGGACCCACTGTACTAAACTTCTGTCACTTCAAATAATTTTTTCTTATTAAGTAGTACTACAAAATTCAGGCTTTAGGATCTTGCAGATCTAAGACTAGATCTGTTAGATCTTGTTTTGGAGAATTCCATTCAGGTATACAGGTGCAATTCCAGTAAAACAGCTGTACATGGAAGTACACATTTCAAAGTTGATTCTTTCTTCGACTAGTAGCCAGTGTAGTACAAAGTACAAAGCATCTTTTGAACAGTCTGATTTTTTTACATTGATACTAGTTTGGCCCACATGTTTTGAATTAGCTGAAATTTCATTCACGCGCATATCACTTTTCAGATTCTATACAATATCAGATTACAGTATTCGATGTTGGACATAACCAAAGATAGGACTAGTGTTTCTGTTACATCTTTATCCAAATATTTTATTGTAGTTATAATACGTTAGTAATTGAACATAACAGTTTTACCTTTTGTTTGACGTGATCTTTAAAGTTTCACCCAGAAAGGTTCCTAAATAGCGAATAGTCTTCAAAGAGCAACCAGCAATATTGATTAACTGGTTTAAACATTTATTCAGTTGTGCTTTGCTTTCAAACATGATAAACACAATCTTTGACTAGTTCATTTTAAATTATAATAATTTATCCGTGAATTTATCATTACGGCACAGTCTTCAAGATCAGAAAAGGCATTTGCTTCTTCATTCTTATTGTTTGAACAGAATCTTTTATTGGCGGTGGGGTCTTCTGCAAAACCATGCAATGATAAAACCATGAACCCAGAAAACCACCTTGTAGATCATTGCAATGTAAAGGAATTACAGTTGATTAGCTAGTAGTGGCATTGACTCGACATGCACGTGGACAACGACATGAGTCAATCCAGTGAAGTGTATTATTAAAAAAGTAGGAAATGCTAGACAATAAACACTTAACAATAGATATATTTGGTTTGATTTCGACTATTTAACTATCAAATGGAATTTCGACTACATAACCAGTTATCATTATACTTTCCTTTACGGGAATGTTAATGTATTTCCACATACCACTTATAAAAAGAAAAAGAAAACAAGCCTACTTGAGATTTAATAAATGTCCAGAAAAAAATGAAATAAACAATGCAGCAGTCATTATGTTAAGTTTGTAGATTTTGATAAAGCCATGAACCCAGACAACTACCTTGTAGATCATTGCAATGTAAAAGAATTACAGTTGATAAACTAGTATTGACATTGACTCGACATGCACATGGGCGAAGATCAAACAGATCAAGCAGTGTCAAATACAGCTCTCAAATTAATTATTTTAACGCCGTAACATCTAGTTTCTCTATACAACCCAGTAAGTCATTGACTTATCTGAGAAGGCCTGACTCATTGATTTTTGGTACAAGATTAGTTTTATCAACATGAAAATTCAACCTATCTAAAGTGACATTTTCAACTACCTTAGATAATAGGGACATATTGCTAATCGGTCTATAGTTAGCATATCCAAGATCTAGACCCACCATCTTGCAAAGAGGCTTGACAATTGCCTCTGTCCATTTGAATGGAAATACACCATGTTTCAATGAGATTTTCATTAAATGGGGTAATAATTCTATATGTATAACATTTTAGCAATTTCGATGACAATATGTCAAGCTCATATGATTTGGCATTTAAATCCATGTAAAATATCTGACCTCTTGTAATCACTATTTTAAAATCCTTAAAATGGTCAAGACTAGGTAGAAACTTCTGTTGGGGTGAGTAAAATTTGAAACCGCAGCAAGGATTCTCTAATTTCTGAAATTTTATTGAAAAATAGTCAATCATTAAACTTACGTATATGCTTAAATTCAATTTTGTGAAAGTGGCAACGTCTGACAAATTTAATTCTATAAAAGATCTAAACCCCGAAAGGAAACGTTTAAAAAACTGATAAATGCCAAATTCAACTAAAATCAATGGTGTAGAGTATGGATATCTTTGGTTTTTACGTGCATATAGAGGAACTTGAGAGGACATCATATAGAGATAAAGAAGATTTTTATGTGAAAATTGTTGACGACGAACGCAAGCCCTTACGCTTCCACGCACGCACTAACTCACACTTGCCAGGAACTAAACATACGTTATTCTTGGGCACTTTTGTGCGAGATTGATTATTTTTCAGGATTCGACTTAGTGACTGTATATTATAATTTCGACTTAAGGTAGAAATAAGGAGATCAAATTACAGTATTAGATGGAAATTAATTCATAAAATTTATCGTAATTTCCTAATATCTATTTCTATAATTCAAAATTCGTTTACATTTTTTAATACTGGTCTGTTATACCGATCGAATACTTAATAATATAGATGAACACATGTTATTATGATACCCGCTCTATTAAAAACAAAACATCTCATTTTATAACTTTTGGTCGACTTAATGACTGTCGATTTAAACTTCGACTTATTGTCTGTTATTCAAAGCAGATAAAATATTTGCTTTGGTATATTTAATGTGTGTTTTTAGAAATAAACAATTGGGGATAAACATAGAAAATGAATAAAATACGTTTTACAATATCCGCGGAATAAATTTTCTAAGAATAATTAAAGTACCAGTATCTTTTTTTTCAATTGAAGAATAAGTACAATCATGTCTCATGACGCGTATGCAATAGATTTCGTTTTAATCTTTTATTTTACTAATTCAAAATGTATCAACAATAACAACTAAATAAAACAATCCAAGTTCTCAGTTTGAAATAGTTTTTCATGGTAAAATATACATGTGATTTACTGGTACATCTTTCATAAAACACACAGTTTAAACATTTTTTTTTTGCTACATTCGACTTAATGACTGTCGGTAAGAATTTCGACTTTATGTATAGTTATAAAACAAATCAACTTGTCAAAGTTATTTGGTTTTCGTCTCAGAAATACGATTTGAGCCAAAAAACATTTGGGGTTATAGTAAGTAAAAACATTGGACATCTTACCATTTTTAACCAGTATATTTTACAGATTAGTTTGTCATGAATTGTCTGCAAGACTGATGATATGGAACAAATTGATTGGGAAGGCAATATACAGTAACTGTGTCCCAGGGAATGTAATTTTCGATTACAATTTGTTTTTATTATGAAAATTCAGTCGAATACGTGACATCATACCAAATACATTAATCATATTTAGTAAAATGATGACTTAATGACTATCAAATGTAACATCGACTTAATGACCAGTTATAATTGTTCTATCAACAGAGAGGATTTTAAAGTATTTTCTTACCTTAAACAATTACATGTATATAAAAAGAATACATGAGTCAGTACGTTAGATAAGAGGCTATTTGTGATTTAGTTTCTTATTTTCATAGATAACGACGTATTATCTGTCAACTTCAAGTTCGATATAGAGTTCCTTTTTCCAATACATACCATAAATAACATCACAAAAAATTCATGCCATTGTCGATGCTTTTCTAGTTTACCTGCGCTCAAAGTGCTCATGGTGAGTTATTGTTTGGCATCTGAAAAATATGCGTTAATGTGTGTATATGTGTGAAAGTGTATGGATTTTCGGGGCATTTGGCCTGATTCCCACTTAAACATTTGGCTGCCGTTCTACCAACAATCCATTATCTATCATTCACAATTTTTAGAGTTGGAAATTGATTTGTTTAATTCTTGTTGCCATTTTTTATCAACCATGAGCACTCTGTCAATCACAAATTCTTAGTTTAATATTGTTCTTCAGTTTATGTTTATCTATTTATCATTTTCATTTTCGTTTTCATTTAAACTCGTTTTTCTTTATTATGCATATGATTGTGAAGCGCTTTTGAACATGTATTCAATATGAAAAGAGCGCTATATAAATGCGGTATATAATGATAATAATAATAATAATAATAATAAAAAATAATAATAATAATAATAAAATGCTAAAAACTCATTTTTTTAAATTGTAAAGGCCTAGTGCTTTGCAATTCGGCATGTTCACTCAGACAATAGAAACCGGTGACGGCTAAAAGTTAACAACCGTGTTCTTCTTTTTGTAATGCTACCATTCCCGGGTCTCTTTATGTGTAATTTTAAGTTAAACACTTGTTAATAAGTTGGAAAAGTAGGAAATGCTAGACAATAAACACTTAACAATAGATATATTTGGTTTGATTTCGACTATTTAACTATTAAATGGAATTTTGACTTAATAACCAGTTACCATTATACTTTTCTTTACGGGAATGTTAATGTATTTCCACATACCACTTATAAAAAGAAAAGGAAAACAAGCCTACTTGAGATTTAATACATGTCCAGAAATAAACAATGCAGCAGTCATTATGTTAAGTTTGTAGATTTTGATAAAGCCATGAACCCAGACAACTACCTTGTAGATCATTGCAATGTAAAAGAATTACAGTTGATAAACTAGTATTGACATTGACTCGACATGCACATGGACGAAGACATGAGTCAATCCAGTGAAGTGTATTATTACGTATGACGTATTAATTGTTAAGTACTTAACTAAAATGTCATGATCAAACAGTGTCAAATGCAGCACTCAAATAAATTCTTTTAACGCCGTAACATCTAGTTTCTCTATACAACCCAGTAAGTCATTGACTAATCTGAGAAGGCCTGACTCACATTCATGAGTGAAAAGGTCAACATGCAGACTGATTTTTGGTAGAAGATTATTTTTATCAACATGAGAATTCAACGTATCTGAAGTGACCTTTTCAATTACCTTAGATAATAGGGACATATTGCTAATCGGTCTATAATTAGTATATCCCAGATCTAGACCCACAAGCTTGCAAAGAGGCTCTGGCCACTTGAATGGAAATACACCATGTTTCAATGCGATTTTTTTATTGAGTTGGGTAATAATTCTTGTGTATAACATTTTAGCAATTTCAATGACAATATGTCTAGCTCATATGAGTTGGCAATTAAATCCATGTAAAATCTCTGACCTCTTCTGTTCACTGTTGTAAAATCCTTAAAATGGTCAAGACTAGGTTGATCCTTCTGTTGGGGTCAGTAAGTTTGATACTGCAGCAAGGATTCTCTAATTTCTGAAATTTTATTAAATAACTAAATGGGAGCCCGTGCAAGCACGGGCTTTAGGTAATGACAGTTCTCGAAAGTGTTCCTCGAAACAAGCATGTTTAAAAGCTATACGAAACTTGATCATAAGAGATTGCAAAATATTTGTAGGAAGTTTGAAGTTGATAATTGTGTAGTATCGGAGATATGATTTTGCAAATATCAGTTTAATCTGGATTTGTCAAGTTCTAAAAGGACTGAACACTGTGAAAATGTAACATGGAGTTATGAAACTTGTTCACCCGAGCTTGTATTTTCATTTCAAAAGTGAAATCTCGATATTTAATCCCTTTTAACATGAAACCTGAAATAATTACATGAATAATATTGATCTGTCTAACAACTGTGTCAAATCATTTTTACTTCACGTCGAGAATCAAACTCGATTTTCCGGTTTGACGTGTCTATTTTTAGTTTTATCTAGAACTATTTTTAGACACAAAAAACCCATTTTTTGTTGATTTTTGGCAGTTTTTGCAAATATCAAGAGGCTTTGTCAAAAAAGAATTGTCAACTTAATAAGCCGGTATATAGGTGCTCCAGCGACAAACAAAATATTTTTTCAAAGCTGCGCAGTTTCTTTCACAAAACAGGAAATTTAATAGTATAGATAGTCAATCATAAAACTTACGTATATGCTTTAATTCAAGTTTGTGAAAATGGCTTCAAAGCAGTGAAAACTATATTCATAACTCAAAACGTCTGACAAATTTAACAAAAAGGAGATTAATCAATTGATTTTCTCCAATATACTTGCAAATATATCAATTTTGAAAGGGTAAATTCAAGATTTATGAACAAACAATTTCTAAAAAAGTTTTTAATAGTTCTTTCAAAAATAACGACGGCAGTATTTCAATTAATGAAAATTTATAACATATATGTAATCAGTCATCTTAGTTTCTTACATGACGAGCAATTTTCAAACACATCAGTTGCTTTTAAATGTTAAGATGTACTGATATATAAATAAATGAGATGTAACAAGATCATAATCACAGTCAATATGTCTGACCCAGATTTTTGTACATTTTTATTGAAGATTTGACATTGTTTGGCTAAACATGTAAACGTACGTTATATGTAAGATTAATAGATTAAATGTTTGACACCAAAGACATGTCAGTTTAATGCAATTATTTTCGGTTATATTTCGACTTAATGACTACCGACTAGAATTTAGACTTAATGACCAGTTATCGAAGAACAAATTGTACTGTCCTGTAATAGGATTTCAATGTTTTTCTTTATATGAAAAAAGTTACTGGGCATACATTACAACAGTCATTACGTCAGACCAGGCAGATTTCAGTTCCTTAAAGATGAAGGAAAAAATTCTGTTTATTATTTTCATTGATTTCGACTTAATGTCTGTCGACTTAAGGTTCGACGTAATGTGTGTTTTCTGAACAACTTTTTATGTTAAATTAATCGTTCGATGGATACATTTCAATACCGTGTGTACCCAGGGTACGAAAATTCCGGAATGTTAAATTATCAAAAAACTGTTATCATATTTAAATAATTTTGTTCATGTTTTTTGTTTTATTAGTAAATATATTTTGACCATTTCAATCAATACTATGTTGTTTGTTAATATATTTCTTTTATTATAAAACTGAGAAAACTTCTTGTACATTTTCTCCAGTTATAATTATTCATTTTACGGAATATTGTAGACACGACGTATTTGACACTGATCACGGATTTGATATATGTCACGGAAATGACACTTGAAATCCAAATATTATTACACGGTAAATAATGGATATTTGAGATAAATTGTGCGTTTAAGTTTAGAGATGTTTACATTTTCTACATGAATTTATTTAAGGATTACTACAATTCGTTGGTAAATATGCATATGGTAAATTTTACCCTCGGGTCCCTTTTTGATTCTAAGAATGGCTACTTTTACCTTTTGTTTCTAGATATCAAAGTCAAAGGGTTTTTTGTTTCAAATAAAAAAATCAAATTATATGAAACTACTAACCTTGTAACCAAAACAAATTGAGTGTTTCAGTGACTTGTTGATGATTTTGCAATTTGTAAATTCTTCCATAACATCAAAGAACTCGTAGCTGCTTGTTATTGGATTAAATGCATCGAACGAAAAAAGAATGTTTAGTACAAATTCAATTGAGGAAAAGTATTTGCACATATAATGGTTCTGATTTGTTGGTATGTGGATGAGTTAATTACGTATGACAAATTCTACATCATGTTAATACTTTTGTATCGCATCGATTAAAACAGTGTGCAAGTAGTTGAATCGAGAATTGACATTTTGTCATAAGACCTAGTATACATGTTCTATTATTAAACAATGTTTGCCATTTTGAATTGAATAATTCAATGTAAATTGAAACTTTAAGACTTTCAGTCACTGCTTGGTAAATTTATTTCTTATGTTTAAAATTTTGCCTAAGTATGAACTTTTGTCATTTTCAAGAATTCCAATATGACTTGGTATCATTTACAGGTGCACTACTTTAGATATCAATAGATAGAGTAAACTTGTGTTTAAGTGTTTACCAAATCTACTTTTAGGCGCAGCTTTCTAAGCCAACTTTTGGCTTGTACCATTATTTTGTACACTTTGCTCTAATATTCTGTTTGTCCAATGATAAAATATTTGTTTTGTGATAAACATGTGTGTAGCACGGACATCAGATTCTGATTATTAACTAGACTCATTATGCTAGTAACATTCCTGCTGCAGACATAGGTCTTTCTTAATATCATGCTCATGAATAATTCATGAGGTAGTGAAAACGAGGTTTAGATGGGTCAAATGTAAACAAACTGATAAGCCAGCGTAGTTGCACACAGTGTGATATACAGATTCTGTGAAAAGTATTGATATGTTCGTCAGGTTGTAACTGAGATATGTTAAATAATAAAAATAAATTTTGAATTTATTTATTTGATATTAGAACGTTTACATATTATATCAGAAAACAAATACAACATTAACACTAGGTAAATAAACTTAGCAATCTATATAGTAATCAGTCAAGTGCTAGACTGGCCAATTGTTTATGTTACACAGTATGTTGCTGTTGATATAATAATGATCATAGCAAATCAAGGGCCATCAAATTAACATTCCATGCTAAGGAAATTTATTAAGTAAAAGCAATAAAATGATGTAACTATTGATTGAATAGTCAGTTGTATGCAGATTAAGTTAGTTTACTATATTTATTGTATTCAACTTCACTATTTATTGCTGCCTCGGCATCGATAATAACAATTATCAAGATTTGACCATTTTTGTGGCGACACCGCTTGCCGTACGCCAATCAGAACGAAGCATTTGAGGTCACATGACGAAATATGGACGTCGGAGAGTCAAAATAGGGGTGCGTGTATGAACTCTACCATGCAATGTTTTGTCGGGTTATCTGCTTGTATTACAAGAAAATACCATTATTAATGTATGAACTATAACCAGTTTCAAGAAAGTTGCAATATAACCCAAGAAAATATGCATAGCTAATTACAAAAAGTGTTTTTCTTTTTAAAACTCACATCTTCCCTTCTGTGGGGCGAATCTAAAGCAATGGTTTAACATATCGTTACCAGAGCGCGCTTATTCCTAGAATTCTAAAAATATACTTAATGGTTTACATCTTTACCAGGGCACGCTAATTCGTGTCTTCTATAAATACACTTGGGACTGTGGGAATACGTTGTGAATACACAGCTAAACAGCGATTTCAAGCTTTTATAGAAATGCTAATACTTCTGAACCTTTAACATTTGTATGTAATGCCTACAGATAAAATTGTACTTCTGAAGAGTTTGTATGGGAAGTAATGTAATGACTGCTATAAAGATCCTGTCGTATTTACATCAGCCCAGGGTCAATGGAAGCCACCAATAGGAAGCTCTCTGGCAGGTCAAACCGATGAAGTACCCGGCAATACAATCACACACTCTGAAATTACGCTTATATTTTATTAAGACCGAATAAGAAAGGACAAACATCCATTTGCAATGTCAGGGGATAACTTTAAATTTCAAAAACGCATTAAACATTAACTTTCAAACATTATACCGAATGATCACACACAGTGATAAGGTTGAGTCTGTCAGTGTGGTTGATGAGAATAAAATTTCAAGAAATCCTGAAACATGTAAAGTTATCACCAAAATTGAAACCAAAAAATACAAAATTGTGTTTGATAGACGTGTGATTACATATGGTTATCAATCTCAACCGTACGGATTTAAATTAGTTGTTGTGGTTTGAATCGCCATGCTATTGAGAAAAGTTATAATTTTGTATTTAATTCGCTCTTTGGTAATGTACATGTTGTATATTTAGATTTATCTGTTTGTGTATGCAACATGAATGTTGTTTGTACAAATTTATATTGTATTAAAAGTATATCCTGTTAAACGCCTTATTTTATAACTACACTACCAGCAAATAGAGTCCTACTGTTAAAGTGTCATTTATTTGGGCCGTCTGGTTTAAAGCTTTATTAACATTACGATAAAATAGAGTGAACCCGTGGTCTCTGGTGACCTTTCACAGGTCTGTGCGACAGCCAGATACCATTTATTTTTACCGAAATGTCATGTTGGAAAACTGTCCACAGTGTGTACTAAAACCGTCTGGAAACAAGCAGCTGCTATTGAAAACCCGACCAAGCTTTGACCAAGACAGTTACCTGAGAGTAAGAAAATAACCGTTTGCAATCCGCTGGAACAAAGAGTTGAATCAGGAATGGTGGCATATCAGAATTATGTCTTCTGCTATCCGTGCTAAAAATAACCCACGTTACGCCAGAGTGATTCCGTTTTTTACTCAAACATTCTGGTCTAGAGTCGACAAAAGCCGAAAGGAGTCACATAAAAAAATTGTACTATGTCGATATAACGAGATAACTAACAGGTAATAAAGAGATAATTTACCCGTAATAATTAGAAAATTATCTCGAAATTACAAGATAACTAACTCGCTATTACGAAAAACTAACTTGACGGGCGTCAAATTTTGATTACCGCTCAATAACTTTAGTTTGCTTTGACCTATTGACACCAAACTTGGTGTATAGGTAGCTTATATCAGCTTGGGATTGCTACCCAGTTGTCTGTGATTAAGTAAACGTCACTGACACTAAAATAGGAATTCAGTTTCCGCTCAATAACTATAGTTTGCTTTGACCTATTGACAACAACTTGGTGTATGTGTAGCTTATATCAAGAGGCAGCTTGAAATTGCTACCCATGTGTCTGTGATCAAGTTCAAGGTTACTGTTGGAAAAATAGAAATTCAGTTTCCACGTATGTAATTGCTTCATTTGCACGTATCGATTTTGTTAAATGCTCTGTTTCCATGCTGTTTTGTATCAATTTGTTGATGTGTAATTTAACCCCTGGTTCTCAGTGTGTGTTTTATGTGAAGGCTGTGCATAATGCTAGTGTACATGTACACAATGTTTCTTTAATAACTTTTTGTATACATATTCAAAGAATATTTCAAAATGAATATTTCTAATATACTTCTGCACTGTACTTTTGGCTATATCTTCTTGCACTGAACAAGGGTTAGTTATCTCGTAATAACGACATGGTATAGTTTCATTTTTATTTTCATGTGACACCATTTGGCTTTCGTTAGAGTCATATCCCTGTCTACTATAGAAGAGATTTACAACTACGTCACTGTTATCTGTTGTGCGTGCTACGTAGTACACATTTTTTAGTAAAGTCGGACAAACACTCAGCTGCTACTGTATGATTTACATAGTATCTGAACAGAAAATAATGTATTTAAACCCCATTTCTGCTAATTATAAATGTCTTAGAAATTATTTTTACCTGTACTGATGATGTTTAATGATGAAAGTTAAAATTTACAGACTAAATTGTTTGATAAATTATATTTCTTTTTTATTTGATTACCTGATTTAACAATGAGGTAAATGTAGTGAATGGGATTATTTTTTGGAAAATTGTTGAAAATGTTTAATATGCACATTTTAGCTTTATCTTGTAAGAAAATAAACAAATGTTATGATTCAAAGTGTTATACTAAGATTTTATCTAAATATTAGAGTTCATTATTACACACAAACTAGTTACTTTGATGAAAAAAGTAATAAATGTTCCAAACATTTATTTATGTTTATGACTTCAACAAGTGCAAATAATATTATCAATACATTAATTGATAAAATAATAATTATCAATTATGAAGTATAATAGTCTTCGCTAATAGTGTGGCTTAACCAAGGATAGTTGACATTCTTTTATTGCACAAAACTTTCAAAGGACCGAAAAAAGAACTTTTCAAAGCAGGATTTTCCAACTTTACTGACCTGTAAGTATTTAAACCCGATATAGCCATGGATGGTTTTTTATTGCAAGTATTTTTTCCATTGTCATACTCATTGACAAAATGTATATAAATGATTACACAAGTGTCTTAATTTCATTTTAATACCAGCGTTAAAGGATATGAGTTTTATTATAGCTTTTTAAAATCCATAGTGTGCGTAATGCTGGTAAAATTTATATAATATTTTGATATTGTATCAATATATTTTCATACCTTGAACTACAAAATTGAACATCCTCATTCTATTCTTATGCCAATACATTTATAGTCAGAGGAATTATTTTGACATGCAGCATCAAATTTTATTGCTTAAACTTCTAGAAGCAATATAACTTAAGTCATAATATCATTAATTTATAAATGTGATTGTGTTAACAGATAAAAATTACACCACCATTCGTCTTTGTACAGATATCTATAGTAAATTTACAGATGGTCGTACAAATCTTGTACAACCTAGCAGCAGTAACTAGGGGCAGTTTTACCTGTAAATCTATTTTTAGAATATTTGAGAGTTGTAAGTCCCTCCTATATCATACAATCATCGCGGTACATTCTGTGACTATTATATCATATGACTAGTTAAACTTTAATCAAACTGTAACCTGCATAACGCCGAATATCTTATTAAAATATTTTTGTATCTGAGAAATTGATAAACAAGTTATTAATATCACTTAAAATATACCTATAGAGGTTATCAAGATTCTCGAGTAAGATCGAGAAGATAACATCTGAGTACGAGAATGAGACTCATTAGATGCAGTTATATTTCTTAAAAATGCAAACATCAAATACTTTAACTTCTAAGATACTGATAAGATGTGCATTTAGTAGTAAAGAGTTACACCAATTAAAATTACAAGAATAAAATATCACTGTTTGCTGTTTTATAAAAAATATATTTATTTGATATATAGAATATCGAACAATTTGTGTCGATACGATATTCGTATCTATCATTCTGACCGATATAGAGTTCAAGTCGAGAGACATTTTACGTTACTCATTATGACTTATTCGTTATTACTCATTTGTTTTGATTCATTTTCAAGTTAAACGTAGACTGAGTGTTCGGCCATTTTGTACATTGTGAAGAAATGATGGCAAAAATCTTTCATCTGTGTCCATTCTAGCAATTATTTTATTACCATTCGTTAAGAGCGTATAGTGCACATTAGTCAATTTATACCTATTAGCTTATGCTTATTCTTTATGTGTTATACCTTATTTGTTATGAGTGATAAATTACAAATATCTGATCATAAGATGGGACATGAAAGATATTGATTTCAATTCTAACAAAGTTGATAACATAACAAGTAACATAAAATGTCCCTCCAGGGCTTCCGTAGTATAGGGTTTAATTCGTCCCCTTAATGCAAAAAGGTGCTATCATATATAAGATTAAAGAACAATGAGGTACGTTTATGAATTAAGGGGCGATTATATACATGTATGCGCTAAAAATAGCAACGAACATTTTCTACTTTTCGTATAATTTCTCGAAACTAAAACGTAAGGTCTAATTTTCAAAAGTATATATTCGCAAAAATCGTTAGGTAGACGTAATTTTACCAAGAAAAATTGATTTTTCTTAATTACCGATAACCAAGAAAAATTTAACACTTGCATCTATTGCCTTTGTACTGATAAAAATATTCATTAAACGTCTGCATTTAAACAACCACTTAAATGAAAGTTATTTTATATTTTAGGTTATACGACCTTGTGATGTTTTCTATACAATTTCGACTTTCATTCCGATAAATAAATATATATATATATATATATATATATTTTCTCGAAAAATCCATATTCTAATTACAGAACTGAAATCCATAATCTCTTTATAGAATTAGCAATAATCTGTTAATAGGATTCTGCCTGTGCACGGACGGAAAAACCCATGAATTTGAATTCCGGATTAGGTCTATTATAGAATTTTTTCTGAAATCCATATTCTAATTATAGAATTTCTCTGATATCCTTATTCTATTTATAGAATTTCTCTGAAAATCCATATTCTAATTATAGAACTGAAATCCATATTCTATTTAAAGAATTTCTCTGAAAATTCATATTCTAATTATAGAACTGAAATCCATTATTCTATTTAAAGAATTTCTCTGAAAATTCATATTCTAATTATAGAACTGAAATCCATTATTCTATTTAAAGAATTTCTCTGAAAATTCATATTCTAATTATAGAACTGAAATCCATATTCTATTTATAGAATTTCTCTGAAAGCCATTACAGAATTCAAAAAGGCAATTCCCAGATCTATCAGTGGTAAGAAAGATCAAGTACTCTAGTCAGATTGTGTACATAAATCTACTATAAAGCTGAAATAATGTGTAAAATATATAAAACTTATACCTGATATACCTATTTCAAACAGTAAGGTAAACTAAAATGTCACAATATACAGAAAAAAACAATAAAAAATGTACAAAAATATGTTTATATCCAAAACAATAGTTTAAGAGGCACTGCCACAGCTTAAGATGGTCACCCCATTTTAAAATGAACAAAATTATGCAAATGGCATGTATAGGTCAATTCTATTCAACTGTCAGTGCCGCATATATTGACCTTGTTGATTTAAATTGATCTTGAGTTCAGAAGTACTGAAGTAATTATTTAAATCAGTGGGGTTAAGTTAATGTATGCACCACTGATAATGTATCAAAGGGGGGTAACTTCAAAAATACAACACAAAACAAAAGGGAATTACTGTTCTTGAACACTGCACTATGAGTCATTGCAATGCACAAACCAAAAGTCGGTAATCCTTTCGATGTAAACGTGACAAAATTTTGCTCAATGCATTCTTGGAAAAGGGCAACTCACTCTGGCAACACAAAAAGGGACAAGAAAGCAGACAAAAGGGGCAATGAGCAGCCAATCAATTTAAATTTTATATTTAACTTAGATCATTTCTGTTCACAGTTAGTTAAGTTTTTACAGAATTATGAATGGGGGAGAAAAAAGTGAAGACATGAGAAACAAGTAAATCTGTGAGCTAATGCTCACTAGTGATACCCCCGCAAAAATCTAAAAATATGCGACAAACAGGAAGTAGATGAGCAAGGAGCATGAAATCGCTTTACACCACATGGGACTATGGGATGAAGCAATATGCAAAGTATTAGGCTGCTGCATGTTATAGTTGCTGAGAAAACTGCGACGGAAATTTTGTAACGGATGGACACATGGACAAGGGTAAAACAGTATACCCCCCTCTTCTTCGAAGCGGGGGTATAAAAAGGCAAGGTACAACACCATGCTATCCTGCTTTAAAACAATCAGTAACTTATTTATGGCCCTTTGGCAAGAATATAAGACACAAAAATTGAAGCCAAACAATTTTTTATAATACATAAAGAAAGCAGGTATTCAAATATATAAAGAATATACACACATCAAAAAAGCTGACATGACATAAACTCAAATTAAAAATATATTTGCAGGGTTCACTAAGTCAAAATGTACTAAAACTCAGGCATGTACGAACCCTGTGTAGTCTTATACTAACAACAGCAAAGCTAAAGTTTCAAAATGTTCAAGCCTTAAATGGTTCAGAAAATAAGAAATACAAAACAGAAAAAGAGTATGTAAAGAGTATAAAAAAATATCATGGATTTATTTTTCTTTTGCTCAAAGTAAAAAAACTTATGAACATGAAAATACTCAGTGACAAGTCGTCACCTTCTTCAGCTGACTGATTTTTGGCTCTGATTTTTTAATAGAAGAAAAATTAACTCCATGAATGATCCAATGCAGAGAATACCCTCTGGACAAAGCAAAATATAATAAATAGAATTCATGAAATATAACAAAATATTTTTTATAAAAGATAGCAAACTCTGTTTTCAATATTTCGGCCAAAGCCTTTATCAAGAAATTATTTCATAAATCACATGATTATTAAATAAACAATATGGCGTCTATGTTCAAAATGTTATGTGATTCATGAAATAATTTCTTGATAAAGGCTTCGGCGGAAATATTGAAAACAGAGTTTGCTATCTTTTATAAAAAATATTTCTATATACCCTTTGGAATTACATTGGACAAAATATAACAAAATAATAAATTTGAGGCATTGAATTTTTTTACCAGGCTTCCAAACACCACTGTATAATTCAAAATATATTTGATGCACAACCCCTACTAGCCACAAAACAGATTCTTCTATACAAAAATTGACAATATACAGTACCCTCCGAAAGTTCTTGGTCAAATGAAAGTTTAGAGAAATTGCAAACTTCAAGTAATTTTAACAGATTTATAGCTAATTCAAGTAACACAGTTAAAATTAAATGTTGATAATCTAACTAATTTTAAAGGTGATTTAGGAACTTACTTTTTTCATGGGATTCAACTGTCAGTGGGACAGAAATTAATCCAATTATTTAAATATTAGTGAATCTGTACTCATTTGGATAATAAAGTATCTAAATCAGTAGGGTAAATGTATATGCCACAGACAGATGAAGAAAATTAACCATTAAATGGTTTATCTTAAAAATATAAGACAGGATTTTGTTTAACAACTTTTGGTTGGGCACTGTATGTGAGAAATATACAAAATCCACTAAAAATACATAACAACATCAACAAATATAAAATAATTCTAATATATCAAGAATATACATACGATACTTTTACATACAATATATCTATATATTAAAATTACAATATTTTCCAATATACAAAGAAATACTTACAAGACTTTGTTGTGATGGTTTATCTATCAAAGCTACCATGGCAGCTGGAGATGTGGTTACAAATTCAAAATCACATTCTATATTTTCCTGAATAAATATATTTAACAAATATTACCATAATAGGCTATTCAAGGGACTTAACTCTAATGTTTCTGTTTATTGGCCTGGTTGTCAAACACACCAGAACTTAGGTTCTATTTCAGTCAGAAAGTTTAATACTATATTCCTATTCAAATGAAATGACCAATTAAAAAGCAAAACAAAATAATTAATTAATTTTCATTAATTGTAGTAGCTTGTATATTGTAGTAGAATTACTTCACTGAGTAAGCTCAGATAACATTTTCAAAAGTGGATAAAATGTCATTTTCTGGATCATGGATTGTATCAAAAAAGATATTATTCTCTAATATAACAAGACATCATTTCTTTTCTAAGATGACATCATTATGACATAATATTTTCACAATTAAAATATTTTATTTCATATTTTCATTGAACAAAGACATTACTTTTCACCATAAAGCTGAATAAAAGTCTGCTGAAATTTCGGACAAAAAATCGGCATAAAATATTATCTAAGTCAAGTCAAAATCCTCCACACTCACCTGACTGTATCTATCTTGTTGTGTAGTGAAAACAAGATCATGAAATAATAGTTGTAATTTCTCCTGTGTATAATTATTACATAAATCTTCAAAACTAGCCCCTGATTGACGACCGCATGTTGCTGGGTTCTGAAATCCTGGTGTATCTACCACAGTGATTGATGCTAGTGAACGATAATTGGACGACAGAGATCTGTGAATAAAAATACAAATATATTACTTTTGTTATACATTGTATTCATAATGATCAGAGGCACAAGATGCTTTAATTCATTTGAGAATTTCATGTCATGTGCTTAAATGAATGATAGTGTCCTGCCGAAGACCAGCAATGCGCCAATTGCCCATATGCCAAATTGCTTTGTCTGGTTTAAGTTACATTCCATAGCGATATTTGAATAAGTCAGTGGTTAAGTAATTATCAGATGTTATGTAAAATTTATTTTGATTGGTTCTAATGTTAGCTTGAATATTTTTGATACAGCATGCCTTATTTTAAAAAAAAAAATTGAAAAATGCTAGTATTGATAAATAAGAAAATAAATTGCACCTAAAGCGAAAGCATTCATTTCTTCAAGACCTTGATAAGATTTAATGTCCCAACAATTTTTGACTTATAGGAACATTGGCTTCTTCATTATTTAATCCTCAGATAAAAAAAAACTGATGACAAGCATTAACTACAATTATGTTTTCCTAAAACAATAAATTAGACTAGTGCAGGACAAAATTGAAGTAAAAGACTGAACGACCATATCCCTATTTAAACTAGTACAAACTTAAATAATTGTAAGAGGAAAAGAACATTAACAAAAACTAAGTCACATACCTGTTTATCATGGAGACTATAGCATTAAATACATCAGAGTATAACCCAACAACGAAACCTTCCAGTGCTTCCATAGCCGTAGTATGTGCTTCATTGAGTTTATCAGCAGGACTTCCACGTATTGAGGTGTTACGGGTCAACGTGGCAGTGCCTGATGAGGAGAATATGTTCCTTGCTAACTCTTCTACTGTTATACCAAGTAATGAGGCCGCACGTTGGGCCCCTGCTGGACGTGAGAACTGACCCTTATTGTTGTTACCTGGAAATGGAAGAAAAGGGATATAAAGCTTTATTTTTCATTTGGATAATCAATAGCAACTCCCTTCCACTCACATAAAGCTGTAAGCAATGCACCTTACCTAGCTTTCTAGACCCTAGTATATAACCAGTGCTGATCATTTCTTATCAACTGGACTTTTCCCGCCAAAATTTGCATGGAAAAAGATTTGCAAGCGTGCTATAAAAAAGTGTGAAGAAAACAAGTGGTCAGATCGTCTTGAGCTCAGTACAGACTTCACTCTATTTAGACGCTGTCACTTACAATTATGTGAATATACCCTATGGACTTTTGCTAGGACTAACCCACATTGTCTTTCTTCAGTGAAATTCTTGGTGTCTGTTTTATGCAGTCGTCCCTCAAATAATACTTGTCTTCGTTGTCTACAGCCATGCAGTATCGAGGTTGAGCATAAGTTATTATATTGCCCATATACAAATGCAAAAACCTTGTTAGTAAAATATTTTGAGGACATTAGTGCTTTAAGCTATTCCTTAGACTGTAACTTTTGTAACTGTATTGACATTAATCTGTACCCAAGATACCTGTCATTATGTCATGTTCTTATTAGATCTGTTCTTTATGACAATATTTAATTTTTCTGTAACTATCATGTAAACTGATTTCCTTTGCGAATGGATTCGTTTTCGTTTCGCGCTATCCATTTGCTTCCTGGATTAATTCATTTACAACTGTATTTGTTACATTTTCAATTTATTGTACATAACATTTACTGTATTTCTACTTACATACATGTACTTTTCTCTTATATTCTATTTATTCACTATGTATATATGTTTGTAATTACTATGTAAATCTCCAGAAAATGGAGGCAATAAAGATATATATATCTTCCCTTCTACAAGGCCAGCAACTTCTCAATCTACCTAAGTTATCAATAGTCTAGAGGAATAAAATAACACCTTAATTTACCCATCAACCTTACCCCACCCACCCAGCCAATATTATATATACAGTCCAACTTGTGCTAACGGCCACCTCCGAATAGCGGGCACCTGCCGACAGCGGCCATTTCGATTTCCCCCCGACCGAAAACGCTCTTAAAAAGGCCATGAATAACGGCCACCTGTCGACTGCGACCAGCGGCCAGTCAAAACCATCCCCGCGGCCAGTTTAGAACTGTGAACAACGGCCAGACGATTGTTTGAAGACAGTATTTCGTATAAAGGCGATTTCGAAAGCAGGCCGCCATTTTTGTTAAAGTTAAGCTAAAAACCCGTAATCCGGATTTTTCGTATACAAACCATCTCGAGTACGATTTTATTAGTTATAATCAAGCTGTAGACAATTTTCTCGTCACCTTATTATAAAAATATGTTAATGTATCTTTTTATTGTTAAATTTATTTGTAAAACGGGAGTAAATTACGTCATGTGATGACACTTTGTTAATTAGTTTTGAATGTTTAGAGACTCTACTAGGTTTGTTTTTCACACGTCCGGCAGTTAGATAAATGTGTGTGACACGCTGTTAATTCCTAAATTCGTTCAACTGTGACCATTGTATACAGGTAATTTGACAACTAGGATAAGATAGAAAGACTATACAAAAGGTCAGAGTAGTGAGAATTTGTAGAGTACATTTTTTAATGTTGAGGGCATAGCATAAAATGTAGCTGCAAACAAAAAATCACTGATTTCTTTGTTTTAGTCATTCTTTGTTCAAAGTTTTGTTTTATTCATTTATAGTCACAACTTCAATAATGATAATGTGAATAATGAATTAAGGTTGAAAATAAAAACAATTTTAATTATTAATTCATGCTAAATTCGTTCAACTGTGACCGCTGTATACAGGTAATTTGACAACTGGGATAAGATAGAAATACTATAAAAAAGGTCAGAGTAGTGAGAATTTGTGGAGAGCATTTGTTAATGTTGAGGGCATAGCATGAAATGTAGCTGCAAACAAAAAATCACTGATTTCTTTGTTTTAGTCATTCTTTGTTCAAAGTTTTGTTTTATTCATTTATAGTCACAACTTCAATAATGATACTGTGAATAATGAATTAAGGTTGAAAATAAAAACAATTTTAATTATTAATTCATGCTAATTATGAACTCTGTCTCTCAAGTCTGACGAAACATTGCCCGTTTGTTCCTCCCTCCGAACAAAGGCCACCTGTGAACAAAGGCCACTTTTCTATTTTCCCTTGGCCGGCCGTTGTTCACAGGTTGGACTGTATATAAAGTAACCAACCTTTCACAGCCCCAGCTACACCAAGATGATATATAGCTGCTACATGTAATACACAACATATAGATTTTACTTCATCCTCTGTCATATCCATACTGGACATTGTACTCTGTATTTTACCTTACCCCACCCATCTTACCCCACCCACCCAGCCAATATTATATATATAAAGTAACCAACCTTTCACTGCCCCAGCTACACCAAGATGATATATAGCTGCTAATACACAACATATAGATTTGACTTCATCTTCTGTCATACCAATGCTAGACATTGCACTCTGTATTTTACCCCAATATTGTATAGCTCTTTGCTTATCTTCAGCCTGAATTACAAACAAAACACAAACATAGTAATGGAAATAAGGATTAAATTCCTTTTTTGTGCCATCCCTATATTTCAATGTATTCGACATGGTCTTTAATAATTCAATCAAGTGCAATGATACTTCTGTCTTAAAATTTGCCTATCAGCAATAAATTAGTTATAACCATTCTCATCTTACTGTACATGCAATTTTATAGACTGTTCTTATATTATATTAAGTAATATTTTATGCATAAATCTTTATTTATCTTTATATTTTACTATCAATTTGCTCACTATACATGTACAATGTCAATGTCTTGAAATATGAATAAATATATATTATTTCATTTTAGTTTATGTCAACTCCTCAATAAAGTGCTACAGTGTTATAATTAAACTACCTATCAAATACTTAATTATGATATCTGCTTGTTAAATTGGCCTGACTGCAGCATCTTTAGGAACAATCATTAGGAAAACATTCTGACCTAATTTGCTTATTCATAATAAAAAGTATTCTGAAAGTTTTATTTAGTGAAGTGAGTGAACATATAAATTTTTTAATGACGAAACTGAATTTGTCTACAGCTTCAGTCTTGAAGAGTGTAGACCTGGAATAAATCAGTCCTATTAATGAAGGAGACCAAAGCAATTATTTTACAAGTTATAACAAATATTGTACATTCTCTATCAAAAACTTTCAGGGCATAACATAATCTAAAAGGCAGACAATAATAAAAGTATCAAAAATGCTAAAGTCATAGTATGAAACATGTAAAATGTAAGTAGTACTTTTTTATCAAAAATTATAGGGGGGAGAGGGGATTACAGGAATGGCATTTAATAAGAAAATATACTGTGCATTACCTTTTGTAATGGAGTCATGAACAAGTTTGGATCACTTATATTGTTTAACTGTAGTTCTGATCTGGAAAGAAATGAAAAAAGTAAATTGATAATCTAGTTGATTATTTGTATATGAGCACCATTAGATATCTAAATTTTATACTTAAGTTTTAGCCACTAAACACAATCTTGATTCTTAAATATATTTTAACAAACTAATAAATACTCAATATAACATGTATAAATGTACATATTAAATAAACAGGGATATTGAAATAAACATCATTTTTTTTATATTTAATCCAATCTTCATTATTTTTTCACAAGTATTTTGAAAAATTCAAAGTGTGTTCTGTGCACCAGGGCAATATATTATCAAAAATCTTACGATAATTTAACAACACAACATAGAAGGATTTACGACTAAAATTAGTCGTAAGATGCTTGATAATATGGGCTCCAGACCCCTATCATGCTAAATCTGTCACTAAATGATTAAGGTCAACAGCTTAGCACTGAAATAATAAACTCTGGCCACACAACAAAGGAATACATACCTTAGTTTGGAGTCAACACCAGCTAAGAGTTGATAGAAAACATTAAATGTAGGTTCACCTTCTGGTCTTCTTACAACTCTAGTTTTCTCAAACATTAGTACCTGTAAATATATGTAGAGTAAAATTTAGAATCAAACTTCAATCTGAGCAATTTTATATACTAAGGGAGGTAACTGTACATTGTTTATAAATTCCTCAAACTAAGGGAGGAAAATCTGTACATCATAAATGATATTTTAGACAGTTTGCTGTATTTCTCCATACAATGTGACTGTTAGTTGGTCAGAGCATAGTCAATCCACTGCTATGTATGGGGGCTGATTTACCCCAAGTTGCATTTTAATCCTACTAGGTGCAACATAGAAACACAAAAATACAACAAAGTGTCACCTTTGTACCACAGAGCATCATACAAAAACCTATCATAGTACATTTTATCATTTGTTGTGCTTTTAACTGAGGAAGTGCCGAAAAAAACATATTTATACTAAAAAGCTTTTACAGTAGTCTGACACCTGTTTTACATGTTTTGTCTTTTGTCACATTTTTGAGTTTGTGTGTGGCAAACCTAGTCTTCTGGGTATGTGTAAGTGGAAGACTAGTGAAAAAACAATTATCAGACAGAGCAGATCCTCTAAGTGTTGCATCTTCTTTGACCTGCAAGGCACATATGCTCAGTCTACAAAATTAAGATATAAAAGTGGTCGCACCAACAGGTCATTTTAGCAGCTAGCACTATATGTCGTTAATAGAAATTTGGTTGCAAAAAAGTAAATTTAGGTTACCAGAACTAGAAATTGGTTTTCCCAGGCAATCGGACACCCACTAATTTCATAGACAAAATGCTGCTGGAGCTGAAGCCCCAAGATGACTCAAATGTACTCTTATTAGCAAACTTGAGGCGAAAGTTATAGACATAAATACAAAACTATACACAAACCTGTACGGATGCTGACACTACTTGTCCATTATGATCAAAATCTAAGGTAGTAAGTTGAGAGAATCTACTGGCACTGGTATTTAATATTGTTCTACTACAACCAAATGCTTCCAGTAATTCTGTCATAGCATTTAATTTATCAACTGAAATATAAGACATACATAATTATTTACAATATATATATTCATTTATAGGTCATACTTTTAAACAGTAATTGGCCTCAATCCCACACGTCAACAGTCCCTGGACAAGTGAAATTCTTTTGGGCTAGTGAAATTTCTAAAACATTACTTCATGATAAAGTATATAGCTGATATCATTTAACCCTACTTTAGTTGAGCTATGCTAAAAATAATGTGAACAGTTCATACAAATCTAATAAGAGGTAAAATGTATATAATTATTCATACTATTTTCTACCTTTGCACAAGGAGGTTTATTTCAATAGCAGTGTGTTCAAATGTAATATAAATTATGCCTCAGTCCCATAAAATTGGAAGATATGCAAGTTTAATCCATACTCGACCATGATTGTGTTCAAGATTTGACTTTGAAACTGATACATGTATTCATGGCTCATCTCACGGGCCCTGTTAAAATATAACAGTCCATATGGGTAGGCAAGAGTTTGTACAAGTCCTTGCGGAGCTTTTTGGCACCGCGCCTGAACGGTGCCCTCACGGTGCCCTCACGGCTATTTTAATGTTTATGGGACTTTAGCTTTAGTTGGAAGTAGTCCCACGAAATATATCTTCTCTAGTAATATATTTGTGACGTCAGAATCAAAATATTTTACAGTTGTCTTTGTTTTATCAAAAAATTAAATATATACACTTGCTTTAAGCGCTAATTAAATCACTTGTATTGAAGCAATTGTGATTTATTCCTACCCACATATATTTTATTATATGATAAAACACAGAAAACAGTAAGTTATTTCTCAAATATACCTGAGAGTATGTTGTTGACGGACCCAGCACTCATTGTAAGATAATGTAATATATGTCTAACGTTATAAGTCTTTCCACTTCCTGATCTACCCATCATTACAATAGACTGGTCCAGTCTTAAACTTATATTTACCTGAGAGTATATTGTTGACCGACCCAGCACTCATTGTAACTTCCTGATATACCCATCATTACAATAGACTGGTCCAGTCTTAAACTTATATTTACCTGAGAGTATGTTGTTGACGGACCCAGCACTCATTGTAAGATAATGTAATATATGTCTAACATTTTAAGTCTTTCCATTTCCTGATCTACCCATCATTACAATAGACTGGTCCAGTCTTAAACTTATATTTACATGAGAGTATATTGTTGACTGACCCAGCACTCATTGTAACTTCCTGATCTACCCATCATTACAATAGACTGGTCCAGTCTTAAACTTATATTTACCTGAGAGTATGTTGTTGACTGACCCAGCACTCATTGTAACTTCCTGATCTACCCATCATTACAATAGACTGGTCCAGCCTTAAACTTATATTTATCTGAGAGTATGTTGTTGACTGACCCAGCACTCATTGTAACTTCCTGATCTACCCATCATTACAATAGACTGGTCCAGTCTTAAACTTATATTTACCTGAGAGTATATTGTTGACGGACCCAGCACTCATTGTAAGATAATGTAATATATGTCTAACATTATAAGTCTTTCCACTTCCTGATCTACCCATCATTACAATAGACTGGTCCTGTCTTGTATTTAACATTTCTCTGTAAGCTATCTGTGCTGTAGCAAATATATGTGGTGGCATATCTTCTTGTTTACATCCTTTAAACATCTGTATAACCTAAAATTATAAAAAACAAAAATTGGGAATGTTAACATAAGTTATTACAACAATAATTAGGCAAATTACATTTAAGTACAAGAAAAGTATCTTATGTATCACTTAAATTGAAAAATTACTGGATATAGTACCTTCAGTTTTAATAAATTGAGGATATTTGTCAACTTTGGTGTAAGATCGATTTTCATTTCACCAAGTGAGCTCAGAAAACATATTTTCACGAGTTGCATAGCCACGAGTGAAAATGTCATTTTCTGAGTTCACCACAAGTTGAAATAAAATAGATCTTACACCAAAGCTGATGAATATTCTGTTTCCTTCATGTATAGTTATGTGTTTTATTAGATGTATTTAACACAAATAATAATGTGACATCAATTCTTTTCAAATACGATGTCATTTATCTTCTAATATGACATCATGAACGATGAAAATATAAGGTTATATTTTCACTACGATGAAAAAAAAAACTGATATTTTCCTTGCATATCTTCATCAAAAAACTGCAACGTTTCACTGTACAGCATGATAGAAATAAGTAGTATTTTTGTCTCAGGTCTATATATGATGTTTCTTGTCTCAAGTCAATGGGAACAAGCTATAAGTGATGTTTCTTGTCTAAGGTCAATCTGATAAAAATCTTAAATTCTCCCCTCACCTACTCCTTTACTTAATCTGGCTGTTTCATTTTGAGGTCATGTTCAGGTGACTTTTTCTCATTATGTTAAGTAACTTGTTTACATTGTCTATGTCAGGCAATTGAAAAGAGCCGTCTAATCACAGCCTGTAAATAACACCACTGTCAAATTGATTCGTCAACACAAAGGTCATTTTGGCGTGACCCTCGTAACCAACCTTAGAGATCCAGTACGACAACCCACTAGAGAATATCTGTTAATGGAGATTGATCTAAAGTCAATAGAAAAATGACCAAACTTACCTTTTCTGAATAAATTTGAAGAGGTTGCATAGGATTGACAATAATGAGTGATGGACCAGCATATGTATGTATAAGATTGCCTCCATATCTTTGTCTAATTGTATGTAAGGAACTAGATTCATTTAAATATCTTAGTAAACATAAATCTTCTGCTCTGTCCAGCTGGGGTGCATTCGCCTGAAAATACAAAGGGATAACATAAATAGTGAAGCTTAAAAACATGTCCCTTAATGTCAACAGAGAGTAGGCGGTGATTTTCACTTTGACAGGAAAAGTGGCAGGGCCCTTTTTGGCTTATAAATGGCAACAAAAAAGGAAATGGGGGACTTTTTATTCCTTCATCCACAAAGAGAGTAACATTATCGTAGGCAAAATTTCCTGACTTCCTATTTATAATTTCAACAATTGAAGCAATTCATTCCACAAGTATTTTTTCAACCATACTTAGGGAGGGAAATGAGGTCCAAATTCAGCCCCAAAATGGCCTAAAGAAAAACTGGGGACTGATACAGATTTTTTCCAGAGATGCAAATCCCATTCCTCTAATAATATTGACGTAAACCATATAAGAAAGATGAAATCAGTTAACACCTGTCAGACCAAATATTTTATGCACAGTTAATTTATTTTAGTTGCAGTATACTAGGTAAAAAAGTATCCTTACAAAACACCTAACAAAAAATATAACATAGTTAAGTAGCTAGTAATGTAATCCTTTTAATTAAAGTAAATAGCAAATCTAAATATAGCTTCAATTATTGTTAAAACAGATAATTGCCTCCAAGGTCATCCATCTAAAACATGTTTAAAACTTAAGTTAGTTGAAGTGCATAAATTTAGCGGTGATCTGGTTACAAGGCACATACTTTTCATCAGTAAGTGACAACAGCCCTACATGATTAAAGTGATTTAGAATCAATGGTAGGAGGCAGAATTGCCACAGAATTTTTTCTTGACTAACCTCTAGGACAAGTATGCCCGTTCTGGAATATGACCTCGCCAATCCTCGAACGGTAGACATGTTTGCTACATACTGAGCTAGCCGAGCTGTTTGATATTTTACATAGATTCTAAATATTTTTTCCCTACAGGGTTCAAACCATCCACCCCCATGCCCACCCTCATCCCCAACCCCTTATAATTATACACCAAACAGTTAATTCAAATGTAGAAACTATTTCATGAATATAAACAAGCCAAGTCGAAAGCATACAACATGACTAAGAAAAACCCCACAGTCTGAACCCATAAATCACTTTAATGGTAATTACAAGACGTTAATTGGTTTAAAAAAACACCTCAACATGTCGGACCTTGAGATAAAACACAAGATCCTGTCAGAGAATGTTGCTACTTTACTAACCATAGCTGGCACAGCTTATACCACTCTGATAGTAATGTTAAACACTACATGTCAAACAAAAAAACTTGTGGTCATTTGTACGAAATGTTTTTTTTGTAAACAGTGAGTCACTTACTTTGGCCATCAGTTTAACAGTCAGTAGCAATGCATTGTTTAGGTCAAATCAGTGGTCAGTTAACCTACTCAGCATTTCTGGAAAGGCTAACTCTCAGGATTTAGCTGGTAACCAGTTACTAGGTGAATACTTCCATCAGTTACTGACAATTGTCCAACATAATTAAGAATCAGTGGTAGGAGAAAGAATGTTCTGTTATTATTTCCATAACCTAGGTCCAGGAAATTAAGGATTGACTTTGAATTAATGCAGTGCAGACTATCCAATGATTATTAGTCCAATGTTGTAAACTGTTGACCTTGACCACTCATTCAATGTTTTAGGTGTTTTAAATAAGATTGAGTCATTATTAAATGGAAAACAAATATGACAGCTCTAAGCCTTGCGGAAAGTGCAATAAATCATTTTTAAGGCATTTTTCCTTAAGTGAATTCACAAAATCTAATTAAAAATACTTATTTCACATTTTGTAGCTGCCATTTTGGAGAGGGGGGGAGGTTGAGGCACAAAAACACAGAAATGATCAGTAATGGGTCAGGATAATCCCCCAATGTTAACAAACTTTTTGGTTACGCACTATTACTAGACATGGATCTGTGAGATTTTACATTCTAAGCTATAAACCTGTTTGAATGCCCCAGTACTAATCTCATCATGTTAACAAACTATCCTGGTATGCAGCGGTATTAGATTTCACATATTAACATATAAAACTACACCATGTTAACATAGGTAGTACAAAATACATCATATTATGACATCAAATAAAGACATTGACTGATGAACAACTTATATCATAAAATAAACATTAAATTACCACATACCGTAGTAAAACATTATTCTCGCCTTGAAGTCATTAACTAATACATTGCCGGTTGCCAGCATGGCTGTAGTAACTCGCTCTTTTATGGAGTGCACTTACTACAGTCTTGCGGGCAACCCTCGACATGTGAAATACATGACTAACCCATACATTCTTAATAAGGCCTAAAATAAATTCAGTCTCTGAAAAGTACTAGCACTTGAGACCACATTTTGGAAAAATATAACTGAAAGTAATGGGGTTTGAAAAATTCACATTTGGGGTTAAAGAAGAGCAAATATTGCAAGTTTGACCCTGTTTGCTCTGCTTCCAGCATTGCTATGGTAACTGAGATCTGGGATTAAATGTTGTTGTTTTTTCTGAAAGACAACCACCCAGGGAATAACTTGGCTAAGTTGCATATCAGTCAATCAATAACTATTGAAATAAGACCATCTTGTAATAGCCCTATGGCATTAATGAGAAAAAATGCAAGTAAAAATATGGCAATTTTCACCCATGTTGCAACCAGTAAATGTTAAGGTGAAAAATTGCCAATTTTTTGTCCATGTAGCAACCAGTAAAGGGTAAAGTTGAACCAATGGCCAACTTTCACCCATGTCGCAGCCAGTAAAGGGATAAGGGGTCGAGGGGTCTAGTAAAGGACCACAACAATTATTAATATAACCATGGCAACCACATACCTTTTCCACATCATCTTCATCAACATCCAGTATCTCTCCACCATGATCTAATCTAATCTTCACACGACCTTCAGGTAAACCGTAACTTTCACCTTTTAGTTGACTAGCAGACGCAAAGCCACCCTTATGTACTAACCATACTCTCTCTGCGTCTGTCCACGTCTTCTCTGATTGTACTTCAGTCTCAGATCTAGCCTGAAAATATAGAACAATATCACACATGAGTAAAATAATTTAGTTTTTAAAAATATTGGATTTTTTCACCAGCACTGACAATGGATTGGGTTTTTCCTGTCACCTTTGCTGAAGAATATTAAATAATAAAAGCATGGATAAATATATAATGTAATCCATAATTCAAAATATTGGGTTTTTCAACCCACTGTGCAAAGGAAGAAACAGCAATTTTGACACTTATGAGTTCATTTTCAAACTCAAATTAATGGGTTTTTTCCCAGCCTAATAAAGCTGGTACCAGATGAATCTATGCAGAACTAAATTATTTTACATAATATCACCCATTCCCTGAAAAAAATATTTTCAACTAAGTTCCACACAGGTACATCCAGTGCAGAGTTTTTCAGCAGAAAAAAAACTTATCAATTTGGGTTCCAAATCAAATCGATTAGTTATGTGCTACAGTTGATGAAGTTGACAGAAAAATATATGATCATAGAATAATAGAAATTAATCATTGTAAAATAACTTCATTCTGCACAGATGCATCCTGAACAATTAGTTTTGGCTGCAAAAAGCATAAATTTGCGTTCCAAATATGAACAATTTGGTCTACTGCTTGTAAAAGATTATAAGATGAAGACTAACACAACAACATCAAGTCAACTGAACATATAAATGGAAGCAGACTTTAAACAGCACTTAAACGTTTTTATCACCTAAAGAGAATTAAAGGGATTTCTACTTTCAGTCAAAGACAAAGTTTTCAATGAAAAACCTAAATACCATATCTCAAAGTTATAAGGCAAAGACTTGTAGAACAACATCAAGTCAACTGAACATGTAAATGGAAGCAGACTTTAAACAGCACTTTAACTTTTTAATCACCTCAAGGGTATTAAAGAGATTTCTACATTCAGTTGGAGACAAAGTTTTCAATGAAAATATAAATATCTTAAAATTCAATGAACTAGCCATAACAAGGCCTAGATCTAAAGCCATATGCAAATACTATATAGACTAACATAAAATAAATATAACAATGAAATCAGCTGAAGGTTGCCACACTTTTATAAATATTAAACAAAACAAATAAGATATTTAAAAGCCAATCTTGAGAGTATGGACAACATTTTGACTTTTAATTTCTAAAAACTTTGCTCCAATATTGAGTTGGCTAACTAGGTATTAAATTAATCCCCAAAAAATAGTGTTCTTTTAACAGTAAGTATAAATTGACCAGAAAGAGACAGGTCATAATTTTATTACTGCACGGTCAGACAACTCATTCACAAAGGCTAAAACTATGGATTTAATTGTTATTCAATTACTAGGTGAACACTTCTGTCAAAGACTGACAACTGCCCTACATGATATAGAATCAGTGGGTGGAGGAAGAATGGCAGGAAACATTATTTCATGACCAAGCTCAACAAAAGTAAAAATTGTCCCACTTAGAAATCGAACCTTAGTAAAGAACCCCTCTATCAGAAGACTTGTGCCCTACCTACTGAGGTAGCCAGGGTTTAAAAACAAAATAATTCAGACATAAAAGCACTTAAACAATTATTGCAGAAAACCAGACAAACCTTAAATAGAACAATTTATCAACCCTACAGAACCTACAATACTAATCATAATAACAATGTACTTAACCAATAATCATAATAGGATTATTACAGTGGAATTCACTTGTCCAATAACATGTTTTTCTTTAAAAGTCTAATGCCATTATAGATTATGTAAGACTATTTTTTTAATTCTAGAGGGTAAATTCTATATCTATCATAAGATATAACCTCATTGCAAAGATAAGAACAGCACAGTAGAACAGTTCCACTTAAAGGACTATTCCCTGTCGAGATTAAGTTCATGAACTGATGAATTTTGATGAACGTTCATGAACTATTCATGAACTTCATGAATTGTTCTTCAAAAGTTCATCAATTTGGTTCATCAATAAGTTCATGAACCCGTTGTTCATGAACTGTTCATCAACAATTCATCAACTAAGTATTCGACCAGAGAGTTCATGAACTGTTCATCAACAATAGTTCATGAACCTTGGATCAGCAAAAATTATTCTTCAGAAATTAAGTTCAGAAAGTAAAAAAAAAGTCATTTAGATCTCTCTGAGTATTATCTTATTATTTTATTCATAAAAATATATATAACCTATTTGTTCATGGTCAGTTACATTGGACCATGGTCAATCATGATTGACCATAAATGGAGTTGACTACTTCATAATTCTACAAATTGACATACATACACACAGCAAATAATTAGACCTTACTTGTAATTATTGACTTCGTATTTGACGAAGCGAATTCCTCACAGTGACGACGTTACGCTTTGGTACCTATTGATTTGATAAAGGGAAATAAGCGCTGCAGGAATACGTGAGTGTAACGTTACAATGTAACGATTTTACCGACGCACCGGTAAACGTTATTCGCGCGCAACGCCCATGTTGTTTGACGGCGGAATTCAGAAGATATTTTTGCAAATCATACGGACATATGTAAGTACGTTTAGGAGAATTATACATATACAATAAAAACTAAATAGATGTTATTGAAGTTTTGATAGGAAACCTGCGTCTGTGTCATAAAGTATGTTTATTGTTGTGACTGTGAGATTTACAACGTAACATATTTTCGCGACATCGCTATTTGTAAACAATTGTTATTAAAGCATTTTCCTTTTAATTTAAACCATTTATATGCATATTTTACGCAATATATACTCCAAGCTTCATATATTTATTCATTCATGCGGTGTAGCTTTGTCAATCTTTTGTCAAAAGACTTGACAGGTATTCATTGAAATATTTTGCTCAAGATTCGTCCCTCGTCCAGTTCGTACTCAATAATTTTCGCCCCTAGAAATTCACCGAAAATTATTTACGTAAAAAATCGTTTAATTGTTTAATATTTTAGTAATTTAATCCAACTTTGAACTTATGTACCATCCATTTTTGATTTAACTGCATTGTGTATATATTTTCAGGGTTTTACCACAAACATACAACCAATCAAGACTGGTTACTTCAACATATTTATTCAGATTCAGATGTTAGTTTGCAACGATTAATTATATGAGTGTGAGAAAATGTGTGGTATTTTTTGGGAACATGGCTATCCTAGTGATAATGTAAGTTTATTTTAAGGTTGTTTCTTCGAAAAACAAGCTATGCAGCATGGATCTAGCCTCATATTTTCTTAAAATACCATGCTAATGTATTTATTGTCCAGAATCCTACTAAAAAGATTTTTGGTTACAAAATTTTGAAAACAATGATTTGCAAAAACAAAAATGCATGGCATAACATCAAAATAGCTTGAACGATGTTGTTTTACATAAAAGAACTCTTAACTCATGCAAAATAAATGCATCTATAAGTAAACTGATGGCATAATTGTTACTTTTGATGATTATTTTGTTTCTTTTTTCTTTAAAGATTTTCAACCCAGGTCGAAAGAGCAGTTTGTAGCACGCCAGGAAAATGGATACTTGTGCCCGAGGAGGTGCGGGTTCGAATCACATCCAGGGAGGTTATACCCTTCCATAAAAATTTGACAATATTGAATAATGCTGATTTTCCTCCATTGATTAGATAATATGGAGAAGTTTCCGGCCTTGTGGAAGGGAGGTGATTACTGGTTATAGACAATGGTCCAGGAAAGCTAGGTTAGGTGCGCTGGACGCTGTGAAATGACCTAAATTGTGTTGGTACGGCATTAACTCCAATAAATATAAATAAATTTAAAGATTTTCTCGATTTTCTTGATCTCTATGATCCTTTTGATTTTTGCTTTCAGATACTGTAAGTGAAGAAAAGTCACAGCTGCAGAAGAAGACTGCCCTTTTATGTGGAAAGTGTTTGAATATGTCTGTGCATGTGGAACTTCTTGGCTGTTACTGCCTAATTACTGCCCAGCACACTTTTCTCAGATGACCATGGAGCCGCCATTGAACACTGACATCGAAACCTTGATTTTCATCCCAAACTAACGGAAGACATTCATGACATTGTGAAAGGCGTGGTTTTAATAAAAAATCTATCTATATATATAAAGGAGTACTTTCATGTTATTAATTGTTAGTGTTTTTTTATACTTTGCATCAGTATTTTCTTGTGAAATTGTGTATTATGACTTCTCATAGACCTATCACTCATACAGAGTTGTCGTTCCTTACAATGCTCTCAATTTCTGTTAACATCTTGAAAGTAGTCCCAAACACATGATTGTTTAAAACAATCATGTGACAATTTTTGAATTCTTTCCGTACCCAACTGGCAAACAAACTCACAGATCACCTTTGTTGTCTTGTTGATGTTCAAAGCTTGACTTCGACAGTCCCTTATAACAATATTTTTGTCATAATTTTTAGCAATTGCATCTAATATTGACATTTTTAGCGGATGAGTAAACAAGACAATTTACTCGGAATAGGAAAACGTTTCACAAAAAATAGTTCCTGTAAATATAGCTTTTTAAAAATAGGATTTTGTCTATAATCATATAAGACTTTACAAAATTTTTAAAAAATCTTGTAAAACCAGAGACGTTATCAGAGATTGAGAGCACTGTAAGGATCAACAAGTCAGCATGAGTGATTGCTCATTGACCAGATTGTTAGAACTTTTTAGGTATTGATCTTCAGAGAGACATTGAAACTTGAAATGAAATTAACTACTAATTAGTAATATGTTGAATTATTGAATTCATTAAGTAAAATGGGTTGTGGTTTTGTATTTTATGCACCAGAGATGGTCATAGTATAATAAAGTAATGTTACTGGTAATTCAAGTTTATTGATTTGTATATGATTCATTTAGTTAGCTTTGGTTCATGAATAGTTCATGAACAACAATTTGCCTGTAGTTCATGAACACCCCAGTTCATGAACAACAATTTGGACAAATTAATTCATGAATCTGGTTCATGAATCAGGTTCATGAACAAGGTTCATGAACCGTTCATGAACAAGGTTCATGAACCGTTCATGAACAAATTTGTCCAAATTGTTGTTCATGCACAATTCATGAACTGTTCATGAACTGTTCATGAACCGAGTTCATGCACAATTCATGAACTATTCATCAAGTTCTCGACAGGGTTAAAACTGATAGGCCTTTTTTCATCTTAAGTCAGAAATTTGAACACCACAACACACCATGGCAAAGAATGACCAAAATTAACCTGGGATGACCTGGTCAAGTCTGTGATCAGCTAGAACTTCAAATGAATGACACCAAACCTCAGCACTGCCAGACATGGAAAGGAAGACTTCTATCCAACGGCCTGTGCCTAACTAATCCGAAAGATGATGATGATAATAGGAGAATAGTCCTAATGTATTATAAAGCCCAACTTGATAAAATCAATTATTTCACTAGCCCAAATAATATTTCATCCATCCAGGGCTTCAGGCTAGTTGGTTAAGGCAAGGAGTGCCAACAACACAATGATTTTCCCATCCACTCCCCCCCCCACCACCCCGAAAAGAACCATCATTCAACTATTCAATATATCTTAAAGTTTATAAATAAAGCCCTTACTCAGGTTACAACAAATCTATCAATTTAATTTCTATTAAACGTACATAAATGAATATTAAATGATATAATTTGCATATTTAATTAGATAGATCTTGTATTTTAAAGTTGAATGTAAACAGCGTATTGTATATAGCTGTTGGCAACTTGGCAGTCAGTCTCAATTTGTGATATATATCAAAGCAAAGTCTGTATGTCATGTTTATACCATACATCTTCAAATAAACTCCCTCATAACTAAAAAATAATACTTATACTGATGTTCATATACAATAAGTTCATGACTTAGGTATGGATTGAAATGAAACATGCAAGAACATATTTCTGTACATAAAACCTTTACATCATTTTCCAATACTCCTAATATTGTAAATATTCATTCAGCAGTCAGTGGCACAAACATTAACCCCACTGATTTAGATACCAATTGTTTGTGGATAATCTGGTTACATAAATACTCATAGATGGTGAGAACAGAAGTATGGTTGAGAGTATTTGAATCAGCCAGGTATTTTATATTGATTGTAAGAACAGAAGAACTGTAGTAAGTATTTAACTCAGTGAGTTTAAGGTATGCGCCACTGACAATTAAATAGAAATTAACAATAACAAACTTAACTTCAGAAGAGTGCTTATAAAGACAAATACGGTAACAGAACAATTATAATACAACAATAGTAGCTTACAAAAAGTAACTTGAAGTTCCAACATGAGATTGAAATTCATAATCACACTACATACAAACAAAGCTTACCCCATAAACAAGTCTATGACAGGGGCATTTATTTTAAAAAACTATGGTTAAAAAACAATTGAACAAATCAATTTATAGTAAAAAACATCTATGAGAAGGAACAAACGTTCCAATATGAGATTGCAAATCTTTGTAAAGTTTACCCCATAAACAATTCTATGACAGGGGCATTTATTTTATTAAGTGTTTATGGTATAATAACAATAGTAGCAATCAATATACAGTAATAAATATCTTAAAGAATAGACAAAAGTTCCCATGTTAGATTTTGGACAATTGTCACTCTACAAACAAACCTAGCCCCATAAACAAGTATATGACAGGGGTGTTTATTAAGTGTTTACGGTATCATAACAATAGTTATGAATTAATGTACGGTAATAAATATCATACAGAAGTGACAAAAGATATATTTCAATTGACAAGATCTATTCTTACATTCAATGTATTATAATATCACAATATAAAATTATCTACTTAAAATATCATCATAAATAAATATGTATAATACAATACATAATTATATGTGAATAATTAAGCCAAGCTAAGATTATCATGAATTCTATTGCATTTGGAAATATAACCCTTATTCGGATTTTAAACAAACTATAACAGAATTCAAGATGAGAAATTGATTTTTAAGTGGTAAAATATTTTTAAGTGTTATTGATTTTAACATGGTCAATTTCCTGCAAGTATAAGTTGTAATTACAGCACTGCACTGGTAATGTTTGGATAGCCACTGTTTCCTTCAGCAAGAAACTTTATTCTTAAATGACCACCAATTAAAGCTACAGTCCCATAAACATAAAAATAGCTGTGAAGGCACCGTACGGGCGCCGTGCGATCAAGCTCCGCCAGGACCCGTACAAACCTTTGCGTACCTGTACGGACTGTTATGTTTTTACCAGGGTCCGTGAGATGAGCCATGGATACATGTATCAGTTTCAAAGTCAAGTCATGAACACAAACGTGGCCGTTGCATATCTTCCAGCTTCAGCTCCGTAAGATGTGTTGTATTGTGCCACATGCGTACCGTCACCGTAATACGCAAGGCTTCCCACGGCCTACGGCTGTCTGCACGTACGGGTCCGCAACAAGCAACGATTTTATGGGACTGAGGCATTACACTACTGTCACCTTAAACCACTATCCTAAAGCTTGGGGCTAGAGAAAATTGACTTGGGCTAGTGAAAATTACTGATTTCACACAGTTGAGCTTGTTGATATTTTTTGCTCATAGCTATAACATAATAAATTGGGCTAGTTATTGTGAAAACTTAAAACGATCACTGATACCATTATGAATCACACAGCAATAGAAAACATTATTCTCAAATAAATGTTCAAAAGGGTTATGAAGAAATGAAAGCTAATCATTATTAGAAAGAAGGACAATAACAAAGTCATTGCCAAAAACAGGAGTGGAAGGCTTTAACTTCTGATACATATATTATGTATGGGAATTATCAAACAAATATTAAATATTTAAATCAGTGGGATTAATGTAAGCACAATTGACTTAACTCTACTTTACCACAGTATATTGACATTGGGACACATCAAATATCAAAGTTTTAAATCAGGAATGGTCAAAACTTTGATTTTGAAGGGGCATAAACCTATACTGATAAAACTGAGTATATACTAAATACAAATATTGAACTCTCATTAAACAGTTTGGTGAAAGTCAAAACCCATTTCAGCGATTTCTAGTTAAAGCCCCCATATCGAAGCTGAATAGATGTCTATCTGGAACAAAATATTAGTTCAAGGACCCCTTTTTTAAGAAATGAACACTTTGTCAAATTTAAACAAAGAAAATTGTTATACATGTTTTATTGTGTCTCTAACGCATATCATAGTTTAACAACTTCAAAGACAATTTTCATGTCTGCTGTATATTAATATTTCTTCATATGGAGGCTTTAATAAATATAGAGGTACCAACATAAAATCACATTTCAGCTACTCCAATATACCCAGTTCATTGAATCAGAAAATTAGATATTGAGTGTTTATTTTGGTATGATAAGATACTTGTAAACTAACAATGCAAGTGTAACTAACTGATAAAACTTGAAACTTGTAAAAGTTTGAAACTTGGAATATTTGAAGACTTAAGTATTTAATAGTGTCCGAGTTCATGTAAATATAGTTTGTAGTTTGTTGTATAGGTCATGCATACATTTGTACTTTGTTTTTTTTCAACTTCTATATAAAGGCAGACAGTTCTACTAACCATAGCTCTTTTTTACACAGTTTGTTAGTTTGTTTTACAGGTCATGCATGTATTTGTACTTAAGTGATTTTTTCAACAGCCATATAATGCAGAGAGTTTACCTGACCATTTTTTTTTTTTTTTTGGTTGGGTTTAACATAATAGCAACACATTTAGATAATTTCACAGTGGTCAGTCAACCTACTCACCATTCATGGAAAGGCTAATTCACTGGATTAATAAGAATCATATTTCCATCAGTGACTGACAACTGCCATACTTGATTAAGTAACTGTGGTAGGAGAGAGAACGGCAGAAGAGATTTTTTGTTACAAAACTCCATGAAAGTATGCCCCGTTCTGGAATCAAACCTACAACCCCTCCATCAGTAGACTTGTGTGCCATCCACAGAGCTAGCTAAGGAGACACGCAAATAATGTATCTAGTACTATGAATTGTTTGAAATTAGAAGCAAAGATGGCTACTTTCCATCATGACAACTTTTAAGTTTATTAAAGCCCGACAGACTATAATGAAGTCTGTTTGAGTCATAATAAAAATTTCCTCTGATATGAATATTAATGAACAAGGAAAAATAAGTTAAACAAATCTATCTTTGTAAACTAAAAATTTAAACATAGCCGGTAGTAAAAACACTTGATTAATTTTAAACAGAGTCCTTCTTTTTTAGTTTATGACATTATCAACTCTTGAGACAGGCCATTTCTTAATGACATACCAGGGCTTTTTCAGCCTATCTCACGGGGCCGAATATGGGCCCCATTCCCAATGCCAAATAACTACCATTTTTCCCAATTTCAAGAAAAAAATTCCCAATCTTGTTAAATAATTCCCTTTGAACAGGATGTATTTTGCCTTTACAAAAGAAACCACAAGATTTCATGTAAAAATAATAAATACATGAGAATTTGCATTGAATGTCTCACTAAATTGTAAGAAGAAACTCTTTAAGAGCACTGCAACACTTTCAGAGACACCAAAGCAAAGCATATAAAGGTTTATTGCAGATATTTTTTCCCCAAATCGGACTATTTACAGCATTAAAAATTCCCAATTTGGGCAGGGGCCTTTTTCCCAAACACTCCTGAAAAAGCCCTGCATACCATTAATTAATGTAATTATATAGCCCAGCAAACTCAGTTGGTAGCACACAAGTCTACTTATCAAGCTAATTGAGGGGTTGTCGGTTCAATTCCTAGACAGGGCATACTTTCTAGAAGTTTAGTTATTCAATAAATTCTACAGCCATTTTCCTGCCTACCACTTATTCTAAATCATGTAAGGAAGTTGTCAGTCCTGCTGTAATGTAAGTTAATATGTAATACATGCAATGTAACACTTCTCAATAAATATTTTACTTAAATTTATCATTAAAAGGCTAGAAACCATTTCTGTACATTAAAGTCAAATTTGCATACAAGACCTTCATATTAAACAATATCATTTTACATATTCATTACTATCTAAATCACAGTCACATTCATTTATAATTACTACGTTCAGGTATATACATGTAAAAAATAACACATCAAAAAAATGCAAACCTTAACATGTCGACCATGATGTCGATGGGGAGGATGAGAGGCGTGACCATGTCCATGTCCGTGTTTTAACATCATGAATATTAATTAATTCAACAGAAAAAAAATCCACATAAATTTATAATAGTTTCAAAGTATCATATTTTCAGCATAAATATAAAATCCATACACGGTATGCCACTTAAAACAATCCTTTAGTGTAAAATAAACCGTATAACATTTAACATTAAGACAGAATACTCGATAGCCGACTTCATTGAGGTATCAACTGGACCGTAAACATGTTAATACACTGACAATACAAACTATAGTATATATTCAAGTATATTTTGTCTATATTTGGTCGTCAGAGCGAAAACAGCGTATTTCAAGTTTAAGTAAACGTAAACTTAGCCGAGATACGGTATTATTGCCCCTAAGCGTCCCGTTATAGGTAAAACGTAGGTATACATAACATGATCACCTACTACATAGTAGTATTGAATAGTAAATGCTTACAACGTGAAAATCTATTTGTATTATTTGGTGTGACCTACCTGCATTTAACACTAGTGTCAATATATAAAGCAAATAAAACAACTGAATATCTAAGACATGTAATTATTATAGTTAAATATAATATACCTAGGTTCGTATTATATTGTATTGAAATATTTTTTATTTATTTTTATACCAAGCTGGCCAAAATTTAAATTATTAAACAGTCATCACCCTTAAACCACCGGCAAAGACAGCAACCAGTGAAAATTGAATTCACCTTGTAGAAAATACTTCTTTCATAGAGTACTAGGTCTAATTGATAATGTTTGTCCATAACTATAAAACATAATAAATCTGGCTTGTGATGCAGAAAATTTTAAGGTAATGACCCCAATGAGTGGAAAATTCTAATTTTAAATCAAACCGATTTAATTCTGAGATGAAAAAAGGAGTAAAAAGTTACAAAATATGTCAGTCTTTGATGTTCCCAGATAGATAGGCCTAGAGGTCTTACCTCCCCTAGTCCACTAGTCAGCAGTTGGCGCAAGTGCTCACAAACAATAACCTGTCTTCAATGTCCAAATAAAGTCACTATTATAAGTAAGTATACTAAATACCTGTCTCAATGAGTGTTCCATTTCAAACCATTCAAATCTCAATGTCAAAATCAAATTCCAACAACTACAACTGTTACAATTCTATATACATGTATATTCCATTCAATTATAAACAACAGTCAAAAACATGTCAACCTCACTGTATGTCTAAATTATTTAGAAGTCAGAAATCCATTAATTCCAAACAATAACTATTTATTACTATTTATTTATCATTATCATTATTAACTATATGAATTAAATTTATCAACAACGGTTTCCATGACAACAATTAAAAACAACAAACATTTATATGTTCCCAATCTTTAGAATCCAAGTCAAAATACTATAATTCCAAGGACCAAAAGTTGATGCTAAGAATAAAATTAGCCATCAACAGTTGTCAAAAAGCAACAAACAAAAACAACAAACATTCAACATGTAAATTACACAAGTCAACGTATGTACACATGAAATCAACAATAAAACAACATCATGAATGTTTGAAGATGTGAGCCAAAACAGCCTAATGACACATACCAGACGCTGGGAGGGTGGATACATTATGTAATGAAACTAAGAGAAAGACACACAGAGAAAAAAAGACCAACAGAGTTGATAAATGACCATCTCGATTATTAAAACCACAAGACGTCCTTTTTTAAATTAATTAATTAAACATCAATTCTCAATGGAAAGATAGAGAGAAGGAAATCTAATGCAGCATGAAGAAATATCATACAGAAGCAACAAGTAGAATTCACATTAAGTAATTGTATGTGGTTTATTTTCACAATCAAAGGGAAATAACTCTATAAAACTTTATGAAATAAAGTTACTGTTCTTGTGTACTGAAGTTTAAGTGTAGTATTGTTCGTTTTTTCTAAACTGTCAAAGTTTGAATAATTTCACGGTGAATGATTACACACTATCTCAATATCACGAGTGTTAGACAAAGTGCACAAAGTCACCGTGAAATTATTCATGTTTTGACAGTTGAGAAAAAACGAACAATAAATTGTATTCAACTGTCAGTGATGCTTACCATTTGTACCATTTGGATTATTTGTGTACTTGGATTATGGAACAAATTAAATATTCAAATCAGGAGGGTTAACTCATGTAACGCTGACAATTGAATAAAATTTACCAATAATTGCAAAGAACATGGTTTAAATACCAAGTCTTAAATCATAGGAAAATAAATAAGTCAATATTATATACAACTTAACTGAAGGTGACACTAACTCAAGTTTTTTCTACAAACTTTCCCAAATACTGAAGCCCTTGTATGCTCTCCCATGTTTGATCATAAATATCAGTCCATTTATGGTCGGTTGATTAAAGAAATAATCAATCAAAAAGCATGTAGAGATAAATGACCATAATAAGTCAATGTTTTAAGTACAATGTACATATAATAATTAATTTCACAATAAAATACTTTATATATTATCATCCAGCTTAGTTACACAAATATTATACTATCATATACACTCTAACCTCAACTTGCAAGCCAACTTTATACTTAAAACATAAGTTGGTGGTTCCAAACCAGTCAAAGACCATCATCCCAAGCTTGGTTAAAAAAGGTGAGAGCAACACTTAACTGGAAACCAGTATACCCGACAAGCAGAGCAATAAGGTTCTTCCAAAGAAATGTCTCTCTGGAATCTTAACTTTCAAATTTGAAGTAAAATTGTAGCCGGGGACTGCACATAATAAATATGAAGCCATTAACAGACCCCTTGTTAACAACTTAACACCAAACAGAAGAAGGGGGTAAGTCGTCTAAGAGTCAATAATTAACCTTGCTAAATTAAATACTCCAAAATTGTTCCATATTCCATTTACATAAATAAGGCTATCTATTTTCAACAACTGTGAGTACAGAAATACTGTAGTAAATATCTAAATCAGCAAGGTTAATGACAGTTGAATAAAATCTAACAATACGTCTGTATTAAACAGCCAGTTTTTTTTGCCCTGTCTGGCCATGTAATACAGATTAGACTGTAGAGTATTCACTGCACCAACATATTTGCATGGTTGTACAATATCATAGTGATTAATTCATTCTAGAATGACAACCAGTCTTCGACAAAGAATGCATTAAAGATACCATAAATTTAAAATCTTTATAACCAGTCTAAAATCTCAGATATCTGTAAAACCATATCAGAATTACGATCGGTTAATTTAGGATTTAAAAAGTGGTTGTCCAAAAGAGCCCTTACAGTTGCTTTCGCTTTATTTTCTCCATAATATCTTGGTTGCCGGAGTAAAACTTTTAGATTTCAGAACTGAAAACTGGTCGCCCCGGACAACCGGAAATCAGCTAATTTTGTAGCCTAAGTTTACATAGTAGCTATTAATGTCCAGTTTACAATGTAACCATTAGATAATTAATAATAAAATATGGAGATCAAGACACTTCAATTTGTACAACGACTAACTTGGGTCTTTAAAAGTAAACATATAATGACGAAATCAGTATAGTTCATATTGAATAGCTGACATACTAATTTTAAAACTTCTAAAGTTTTAACAGGCCAATGATGAAGGCTCTCTTTTCTAATAGTGGTAAATAGTGGTATATTAAAGATTAGGGAGGAATATGCCCTTTTAAGGGGTTAAGAATGGGTCCCTTCCCCATTGGTTCCCCCCCCTAAAAAAATGAAAAACTTAACAAAAATGCAATACAGTAAATATTGACAATCCCAAAAACGCATAAATTAAAAATTCAAATAGCAATAAACCAAAACACAAATTATTCACAACCATTATGCAAAATGTAAACTAAAAATCTAAAATATTCAAATGGCAATTAATTAAGTGCTGACGATCAAAATCAAAGCCAAACAATTGTAAATGATTACCTGGCTGCCACTAGCAGTATTTTCCTCATGTATAATAAAAGCAGCAATAATTTGTTGTAGATCCATCTGTGCACAGCTATCCTGTCTCGTTATCACAGGTCTAGCAGGCTCCTCAACAATCTGAGTGTTTTGTAGGCCACCTTCCACAGCAGAACTTAAATGTCTAGCTTTTAGAGGAGAACTAGGCCGCGGTGACACAAGACTTCCTCCGCTTGACCTACGCTTAAGTTTCGGTTCTTGTTCATGACCATTCAAAGCAGGTTTCGTAGGAATGGTTTCACTGGCTTTAGTTTTAGTCGAATGTTTATCAACAAGACCTTGTGTTCTAATTTTATCACTGCTACCTTTCCGTTCTAAAATTCTCGGTTTGTCTCTAGGAGAAGGTTGCGAAGCACGAGGCGTTTGATTCAATCTGGGTGAAGGGGAAGCTTGTTTTGTTCTTGGAGAATTACAAACACGCGGAGAGTTACTCACTCGTGGCGAGCTGCTCACACGAGGTGAAGCTGCCCCCCTTGGTGATGCTTGCACTAATTTCCGTGGCGAGCCTTTTGGAGAAGGTTGCTTTGTCCCAGTAGTTATAACACCTCGGCTCCCCTTTCTCTCCAAAGGGGGTTTACTTGTTTTATCCTTATCAGCATTTCCAGGCTTTGCAGTTGTGTCACCACTTGCTGCATTGCCTGTAGTGTTTTTCCTTTCAGCAAGTTTTGATCTGCTAGATCCTTCAGCCTGCATCTCAGATATAGAAACTGGTTCAACAACAGGAATAAATTTGTTAAGATCCAAAGCTACATATTCAGTCCCACCATCTTTTCTAATTGATAAAAAGCTATCCTCCGATTCCGACTTCTTCACTGGCCTTTTAACCTGTTCACCGGGCACACCAGGAAGTTTTCTCCCAGAGGAGGTTCGTTTTATTGTCCTATCTCTAACTAATTCTTTAGGTTCATCAAGGCTTTCATTAGAAAATGATTTCAGATTCAAACTTTGTTTAATTAATGCCCTAGTCCTATCAGCAGAGCCTGCTCTATCAGCATATATCTTATTTCTTACAATGTTTCTATCAGTTACTCTTTTAGGTATGGCAGACCTTTCTTCACGCTCAGATGTTTTATCATCGAATGCAATACCTTTTCTAGGACTGTAAGAAGAGTTACCACTTTCAGAATTGTCTACTTCTTCTTCACAGTCGTCATCCGAATCAGTTAGACCTTTCAATGAGAGTTTTAAATCAGCGTTATCAAAGACAGGAGTTGTGTTTGTTTCAAAAGTGACAGGATTGCCAGCAGATTGAGCTCTAACTTGATAATAGTGTTCTCTGTCTCGAGTGCTCCTTTTCTGAATAGCTTTTCTTCTAGCGATGGCCAAATTCTGTGAACCACTTCTAGCGCTACAAGGTATCTCACTGCTAGGTCTTTCAGCAGAAACTTGTCTTATATTATCAATGGTATCTCTTACACTTCTCCTAGAACTTACTAGAACAGTAGCACTTCCAGTTTTCTTTAAACCAGAAACTAGTTTCTCAAGACCAGCTTGTTGTCTTTTAAATTGTTTTTCAACTTGATTTTCAACAGGTTCTAGTTCATATTTTTCAACTGCTTCACATTTGTCAACAGATTCAACAGAGTTGCTTTTAATTTGTTTATCAATCACTTGAATTGTCTTACTACAAGCTTCCTCTACTGGTTTCAAAGCTTCAAGGTCATCTGAGTTAGTACCAACTTCCTTACGTTCAGCAGAATTAGCTTCAGTGTTTGCTTCAGTTTCAACACTTTGTCTTGGTGATCTATCAGCTTTATTCTTTACCCTATTCAAAGCTCTTTCAAGAATTTTGTCTCTTTCTTCAGCTGAGTCAGATCTAGGGGACTGATGAACATAAAACTTCACACTTGTATTATCACCATCAGTTTTTTCACTTTCAGTTATATCTATTGTATGGTTTATATCATTAGAAGCACTAGTAACTTCATTTTCAGTATTATCATTAGATTGTTTTGAATATCTCTTAACAACTAAAGTAGTACAACTTTCATTGTCTTTTTCTTCACTTACAAGTGAGTCTTGCTGCTTTCCTTCCAGAAATTGTCGACGACGACTCACAAAACTTGAACTTCCCAGTCTAGATGAACTCCCTTCTCTCCTTAGAGGGGCTGGAGCCTCCTCTGCCATCTTGAACAAATCTCAGTATCGCCTAAGAAACCATCAGAATACTTATTATTTCCATTGAAAAAAAAATTTATAATCCACAAGAACAAAAAATTTTGTTAATCCAAAGAAAGGCAATTTTTAAAACAGAAACAATTCTTTAACAGCCAAAATGTTCTTAATCCAAAAGAGATGAAATCTTAAAACTAAACAATTCTTTAACAACCTTTCACAATATTTAAAAAATCAAAATCAATCGACATACAAATAGCTTCTTATCACGTTTAATTTGTTTACTTTAAAAAGCCATAAATCAAGAAATAAAATTTACACTTTATGTCATAAAACTTGAGTAAAAAATAAAAGTAGCTCACAAAAATCGGAGTCACAAAATTCACTTCATTTGGCTTAAAAACCAATTAATACCATATTTTAATAAAATTCACAGTTCAGCATGAAGTTGCAATTAAAATTTTGAGCCAAAATACAATAAGACACATTCATAGGGTAAAAATTAACAACATTTTTACAACCCTTGTACTCAAATTAAAATTCAATAATTGGTTGAAAAAGAAATTAATTTTCCATTCAATTGGTTTACAAATGGAAAACATAAATAAAATCAAAGCGCTGAAAGCGCAGAATGTATAATTCACAGTTTTGGGGAAAATCATAAATTTCAGAAAACCAAACTTGATATTTTGACAGGCCCACCTGTTTGTGAAAGTTAATTAACAAACAAACATCTAAATTACTCTTCAGTGAGTAACGAAAACCACTGACATCTTATTTTCTAAGCTATATTAAACAAATCCTGATATCTTTTCTGAACAGGTGTTCCCTGACCAATATGCAAGCCAACATTATGATTGTTGAAATATCATGGAGAACAGAAAAATCCCATAGAAAATATTTGAATCACAATTTATGTAGCCCCTAAAATCAAATAACACTGTCAATAAACACATAAGATCACTCAATTTATAACATGTCCTCTCTTCCAAATTGCATTTCAAACTTAGATTTTTTTTATAATTTTTCTGTTTTTTTTACTCCAAGTTACAATTGAATTAAACACAAAAAGTCAATTAAAAACTATTAGGCACCTGTACTGCAGTGTTCTTGAAAACCTTATGGAATTATTTTGAATCCTTATCAAAAACGGAAATTTTAAATTTCTACTCGTCTTAACTACATTCATTAAAAAGATCTGCATTTATACTTGACCAGTTAATTATTAAATTTGTCTTCATTGTCTTCATAACTTTGGATATAGATCTTTAATCAATCATTAAATTGACAATAATTGATATTTGAACCGAATAAAACAATTGGAGACAAATATCTAGCGTTAAAACTCTGCCAAAAAATGTTTGCATGATTCCTTGCCTCAAGTCGCTGATTTTAAAATACCGCCTTTGTTTAATCGCAAAATCATATTTAATATAAACTATATGTTACAATACGAAATCATTTAATCAGCACAAATAAAACAGCAAAATGCAGCATTCAGTTTCTAAATAAAAAACCTGAATAGAAACGGTTCAACTGACACGTATAAAAAACAATTGATCTTAATTAAAGCCTGATTTAGAATTTAATTGAATGAATTAGATTTAGTTTAATATGGGTCAATTTGTTTAACATTACACACAAATTCAATACCTTGTCTTAAAACAATTAAATGATACATTAATCTTTAGGCCAAATAAAAATAATGTTTGGTTAAAAAGTTTTCATGAAAAAAACATCTTAATAAAGTCAGACCCAGTGTTTTGCCAAGGAAGCGTATTTGCACATGTGAGGATGAGTGAAAGAGATTTTAGAAAAAGCTGGAGGTTAAGTCATAAACAAATGTTATGCAAAAGATATTCTGATTGGTTCTAATGTTAGCTTGTATAGCCATATCTTTGCAATGCATGGCTCAGTCAAATTAAATTTAAAAAGTAAGCACATGTTTTAATAAAACAATAGTAAAGTATATCAAATGCAACAGAAGCAAACCAGCTGTTTCTTTCGAGCCCAAATAAGTTTCATCTGTTTCTATGTCAACATGTTTCTAAGACCATAGTTGAGACTTTAAAATCACCATGTTTCGTTCATCGCTCATCAAAAGTCAAAATTTCAGAAACCAATATCTTAGCCTTATTAAAGATATTAGAATTGATTATTCTTCAATAAAATAAAAGATATTTTAGTTTAACAATGAGTTCTTATTGAATTTCAATCATTATGATAGTAAACTACACTATACCCTATTTTATAGTAATATTTCATCTATGTCTATTTTTGACATCTTACGTCTTATTGGGTAATCTGAAGCGGTTTTATTAATATTTAATATCAATGCCTGGGCTCAATAAATTGATAGAGGGCTTTTAGTCCTAAAAGATGACTCAGCAAAAATAAAATCAACTCTTAAGCAACACTGCAAGTGCATTTATTCCAATTTATATCAGCTGTCACTTGAACAATGCCATGTAGATGTTTATTTGATAATCTAACGAAGGGAGGTAATTCCAGAATTACACAAATTAAAGTTATGGTTCTTGAAAACAGCACTTTGTCATTGAAATGAATGTGAATACTAACATTCAAGTCATTTGAAGTAAAATGACTAAGTCATTCCTTAGACAAATGGGGAACCCCAGACCTCAAGAAACAATTATAATAATTAGCCAACACAGGCAAAAAAATGTATTTTTATACCTAACTCACAAACATTTTCACAGAAAATAACATGTATTAAGTTTACATTGATCCATGGTCTTATTCAGGTAATAAGTAACATTAATTAGTCAGTTATTTCCCCTTGTATGCCCTTCAAATAAGTAGGTCCAATTAGTTGTATTACTCTGTCATTTTACCCTTACTTTTCAATTTCAATGATTTTTGTGAGCTACTTTTATTTTTCTGTTATAAATCTTAACATGAAAAATCTGTAAAAGAAGGGGAAAAAAAGACAATAAAAGTTTCTTTACCATTGTGATTAGCATAACTTCAGTTTCTATTAGAACAAATATAATAATTTCCAGACTTCTGATGTAAAAGTCTCTAACTTTAGACTAAACTGTGAGGAGAGAAAAATAACAAAACTTCAAATGTATAAAACAAAGATCATAAACCAATAAAGGACACTTAAAAATGATTCCATAATCATATTCTTAAATTTCAACACAAAAAAAACGAATATCACTTCTTCTGGCCATATAAGCCCTATCACAAAATCTCAAACAAAAGAACTCTAAGTCAGCAGTAATATTCAATTCCCTGAATAACTAATTGTCTCAACAATTCTTTTCAGAACTTAAGAAAATTTGCAGATTCATTCATTCACTAGATTGACTCAATAATTTCCTTCAGAAAATTGTAGATTCAATAATTTCCTCCATTTTTTCAGCAACTTTCACTGATCCGTGGTTTCATATCTCATTCACTTCAAGACAATATTTTCCAGGAATCATAACAGACATGAAAATACACAATGAATATAATACTCTAGTTATTATTCTTTATCAGATAAATTTTCACTAAATATAAACTTCCACTAGGAATCCTCTGCATGAACTTTCTATTAAAAGATAAAAATACCCTTTATCCATTTATCAAAGCACTGAAAGTAAGATTTTTCAGAAAAATATTCCAATAAATTTCACTAGTAATAATAATCATGCATTCAATAGTTTTCACACAACTAAAACTCCATCCTGTATGATTTTCAATAAAAGATAATATTGAAAATTCAATCAGTAATAAAAAATTAATTTCATTTTTGCACTTTATTTATAAAAAAAATAAATGAAAGTATTGTAAAATAATTGATTGTTCAGCCCAAATCTAGTCTACATCCTTCATTGTTTTAAGGTAGTAAGACCAGTTTTGGGTTGAACCAGCCACACAAATATAAAATAATATAATATAATAATTCTTCATTGAAGTACATTCAGTTTCATTTATAGTATACATAGTACTGCTCACCATTCCCCACCCCACCCCCCCAAAAAAGAAAAAATATTTCAAAAAAAAATTTTTTTTCATAGATCAGCATCTTTCAATCATCACAAACATCCTCATACTAAACCCAGCATCCATCACTCAGAACTTCCATCAATAAAAACTGATAATAATCCCAGCTGGTCGGTCATGTTGAAGAAATTTTCACTATAATACACTTACAGTAATATCTACATAGCATGTATATCAGCTCCAATAAACTATCACAATAGAAGATACACTGTATGACATACTTTATAATCAAAATAAAAAATCAAACAATTTTAACGCAAAACTGTTTTAAAATCCATATTCCTCAAAAATCACTTAATACAATATTGCACAATTTCATTACAATCTCATAAAATCTAAAACTGCCTAAAATTCAATATCTTAACAAAATCACTTGGTGTACTATTGCGCTATTTCAATAAAATCTCAAATTACGATCAACAAAAAAGTCCTGATCGTCCAATCAAAATCACCTGATCTTCGTATCAAATCAATCAGATCTTTTTTTAAATTCTATGAACCTTTTCATTATTATATCTGTCAACTATCTATCAAAATAATCCATATCAATTTTAAACAACTATACCAAAAATTTCATTCAAAATTCTACCACGACTCTTTTTATAATTTAATCGAACAAAAATTTCATTCAGTTCATTTTGAAATAAAAATTTTGATAAATTTTCCACGACGAAATTAATGAATCATTTTGATTCCCACAATAGTGTAAACAAATTTAATCATAATAGAAATTTACAAAACTAATGAAAAACAGCAAAAATTTCAAAATAGCAAAAAAAAGTTAAAAATAGCAAAAACTGAAAATTTTGATTTTTTGCAAGTGAAAAAGGCAATATTGTTATTAAAACAAAACAAATGACACTGAAAAACTTAGGACACCAGGAAACTGTTCAGCACACATGTATAAAATAAAAACATGAGACATCATGAAGTATGAATCATTTACAAATCAACAGTTGCCATATCGACTATATCAACCAATAATGATCTAAAACTTAACATTTATATAATAATACAACCATAACAGACAAAAATGTCATCAGCAATTTCCCACCAAAAATTCTGTTTCATCTAAATTATACAAATGATGCTTTTAATCCAGTTTGAGGAGTATAATATACAAGTATACCCTGGCTCAACATTAAAGTTCGTCCTATTGTCCCAGAGAGCCTAACACTGGGAACTGGGTTAGGACAACTAGTCACTGCTATGAAACATTCTTTTTCCAGCAAATGAAATCTATAGCTGGTTGTCCAACCAGGCAACTTTCTTTAAAAATTTATGTTGAGCCCAGACAGCCCGAACACAAACTGGAAGACTGCTTATGCCAAGCCCTGCAATATGACAGATCAAAAGACCCAATAACAAGGGAGATAATCAAGACAAGTAAAAAATGATGATTCAACAATTGATTCAATGAAAAAAGCCACAAAATTTAAGTAGCATTGATCTGACAGATCAATATGTCCGAGAGAAGCCTCATTAAAGTTGTTGGCTAGACAGTATTAAGGAATAATGATTTAAGTCTGGTGAAATAGCACAAAAATAACTACAATTCTTAAGTGACCTCCCATTGATCATTGTAACATCATTTACTTATCAGGGCTGGACATTAACTTCTTAATTCTGTTAGCTTGATTAGCAAACAAATTGTAGCCTGTACCCAATGTTAGATGGTCACAGGCATTTGGATAAACATTTTTTTCCAATTGGTTTTAATGCCATACCAACACATTGTATAGGTCATACCACAGCGGTCAGGTAACATACCCAATATTCCTGAAAAGTCTTAATATCTGAATTTAGGTTTTGACCATTTACAAGGAACATACTGACAATTACTTCCGTACATAATTTAAAATCAGTGGTAAAAGAAGAGATAATGGTGATAGAAATTATTTTATGATCGAATACCAAAAAGTATGTCCTACCCGGAAATCCATTATCTACAGACAACCATCTCAGACCTTACAAATCCCCACATGAGACTGTGTATCTTTGAATCGTCAGAATTTTATAAATCCTTAACAAGCCTATCAGTATTGCCATACTATCGAGGCATATTGACATATTACTTTCATTTCTATCAATACAACCCAGATATTATCAGTATAATATACTCTAAACTATAATAGAATGAATTCTCCATCAATCATTTACAACTACCTATATCTCTCTCACTTGTCAATCAGTAAAATATATGTACAATACATGAGTGGGGGGGGCAGATCAACAATTTATTTTCAGGGGTTTCAATCCAAACTTTCTTCCAGAGGGGGGGGGGGGGGGGATTAAATACCCAATCATTTTTTATCAAATACATACACAGAAGAAAGACTCAGAAAAAATATGCTTAATATCAAGAAAATGAAGGGGAAAATGTCCATCTATAGTGTTTTATTTTAGAAAAATATGTTTTAGAAGAACTTCTATTAAATATTTTCGCAAAAATTTGAAATAACAATAAGAACTTATGCTACCCTGACCTTACTTTCAGTATCTACAACTGATTTTAGATGAAATTCATAAAATACTGGTACATTTTCTAAAATTACTTTAGATCACCGTATTTTTGAAAGAATTTTGAAATTTTTAAAGGGGTGTTATGACCCCACCCCTCCTCTGCTACCCATCAACTGGCCCTCTCCCAAGGTGTATTTACCATTAGAAAAAGATAACCAATCTAAGATAAGGTCTAAACTGGTAAGTTTCTGACAGCTAGTAAACCTGGTGTATGGGTACAATTACTTCAACATATATGACCCCTACAAACATATAACACCTGTTTTATATGAAAAAATAAACAATTTAAAAGAATAGTTCGCTAAAAACTGACACCAAAGTTTGTCTGATAATGATAGCATTTTTTATTCCATCAAAAATGAAGACCTGGGGCCACAGCACAGACCCCTTAAAGCCAGTATTATTACAGGTCTTACATCAAATTTTCCAAGTAAATCCTTCAATATTACATAACAATATTATAATATGATTTTTGATAATATTATTTCTTGTTCCTAAACATTAAATGTTGTCTCACTATTCCACATTTCATCATCCCATCATTCCTAATTTTACAATAATTCACATTTTCAATAATTTTTTAATTTCAATATTTTTCACCACATTCACAGAAAAAATCTTTCTGCAAGTTTTCCAACATTCAAATTCAACAACATTCATACTCAAACCTTCTTGTCTATATTAAGCACAATAAATTCAACACTTCATATTCAAAACAACTTCAATTAACTAAACAACAGTGACAATTAAAATTTCAATTTTTCCTTAAAATTCAAAAATGTCAATTTTTACACACATTATGTTCAAGCACCCGTTCACTTGACCAAATGGTTCAAAAAAGCACTTGACAGAAAATATCGAAACTTTTACTATATCCAAAAGTTGAAAAGTTAAACTTTCTAATTTCAATTTTAACAATTTTAACTCCTATACATAAGCCCTAGTTTACTTCAATACTGGCACAGTTAGTCAAACACTTTCGTCAAACACTTTTAAAATTCAGCTTATAATGTACATATTAAAACGTCGGATAGAAAGCCACTTTTCATGTGTTATCACGATATATTAAGTTTACCCACAAATATTTTCACCATTATAAGTCAAGAGATACAAAAATTGAATGACAAACGATTAATAAAAAATTCCAAAATTTTTCATCGCAAAATTGAACGTGTCAAATTTAGCGTAAATAATTTTAAACATAGAAAGAATCATCCCAATATATAAAGTTGTACAGTTTCAATACAATTAAAAGCCACAAAAAATAAAAATCTTTAATAAAATTCTAGAATGAAATTTAAAACTGGTTATTTAATATAACATGCACTATGCACACACGCTGCACACGGCAGAAGTTAACATTACTTTGTCACGACACAATGTTGCATTGAAGTATTATTTATTTACTTTCCTTTTGAACCCTTTTAGATACAGCCACAATATACAATGAAACCTTTCTTAACAGCCAATAACAGCCACTTCACAGCAATAGTCACATCAATGTAACAGCCATCTTTCTGAAAATGCCTCTTTGCCAAGGGAAACAACCACCTCTATACAACAGTCACGTGTCAGACCAAGATTCATTCAACTCTCAAAGGTGTATATGTTAATCCTGCTGATTTAAATACTAACTACAGTACATCTAAACTTACTAAAGATAAAAAAGTTATTTCTATAACTTTTATGTAATAAAAAAAGTTGAGTATTTACATCAGTGGGGTTAATGTATGCTCTAATGACAATTGAATAAAATTTAACCATAGCTCAACATTATTTTTTTAAGTAGATTGCCAAGTTGGACAACCAGTTATAAAATAATTATATTTTATTAGCCAAAACTGAATGTTAACTAGCAGCAACAAGTTGCCTAAACAAAAATATAGGTCATCAGGGGCTGTAGACTAAGGACATCATTTTACATTGAGCCCTGTTAACAATACTAAGTCTAGTTACCAGTATACGAAATAAGTGGGTGTCCAGTTACCCGGGACATCCAATTTCTAGTTTGGGCAACCAAAAATTTCTTTCAGACAACCAAATTTTTATTAACAAGATATAGTGCTAGCTGCTCAAATGACCTGTTCGGGCAACCACTTTCATATTCTAATTTCAAAGACTGAGTTACCGCCTTGAGACGAATAGTTTCACTGTAGAGTCATTAATTCCTAGCCTGAATCATGCATATAAACATATAAATTAAAACATGCATTTTAAAGTTACACATGAACAAGTCAGTCTGAGTAACTTAACCACTAGATAACATCAATTGTTAAAATGCTAAACTTGTCGTTTAAGGCGCAACATTTCACAATGATTAAATACAAATATTTACGATTACAAGGTAAAAGCTAAGGGAAGGAAAAACAAGAGCTCTGCAGGGCATGGGATAATACACCAATGCAGTAAGATTTGAAAGTACTAAATTTAGGCCCATTTAGCAGCCTTAGAATAATAGCCACTGGACCGTGGACCCAGTCCACCGAAATCACTGTCAGTAACTTCCAACATGTGAGTGTTCCAACACTCTGTCCATCAACTTTTTACAACCATTAAGTTTTGATTCTTTTATTTGAAAATTACAATTCTTAGCTCTTTAAAGCATTTCATCACTATCATTTTTTTCCAAATAGATCAAGATTGAAATTCATAATATATATGACATTGTAAGATTTATAACACTGAAAAGTATAATCTCTATTCCAATCCACATAATCAGGAAGACGAAAAATTACAGTGGATTAGAAAATAAAAATCCAAGCATTTTGTATATGCCTTTAAAACACAAAATCACTAAAATCCTAAATGTTTCACAAATAATCTATCCTTCCCCATCTTTAAACTGTCTAACAATGATGACAGGCGTTAATTTTCTTAATTTTTTTAATTTTCAAGATTATATTTCAAATTTTAAAGGGCTTCTATTTCACACACAAAAACAATTTAACATCCAATCAAACACTAACAAGCCATACTACTTAGCTAATACCCTGTAATAAAAAACCTCTGGTAAAAAAAAAACATTTCATAAAAGGAAACAAAATATATCTTAACTGATATAACCACAAAAAGTGTATTTAGTATTTTAGATTGATAAGATCTGCAAGACACTACTGTAGGACGCTTTGAAACTTATAACATTAAGCCTGGGCTATGAAAAAAAATTGTTCAAATTAAAACTTTAATCATTTGTACATTGTATTACCAACTATATTGTGCTAGGAGCTTCGTAAATCTGAAGTACACTGAAAGACATACAATCAGGACTTTCCCTGACACTCAAATTTCTGCCCTATGGATGAAACCAAATGTTCCCAAACCTTCCAAAAGGATGCAATTACATCATGACAACTTTTACAAACCATTCGTGTTATGATTGGAAAAACTACTTTTCGCCCATAAAAAAATCTAGAAAAAACCTTGTTCAAATATGTCTGACTAAACTTAAATAAAAAACTTGGACCATTAATTCTGTTAACTATTTATTACTTAGTTAAACATTGATTATGAACATTCTTCTTCAATCATTAATAGCTGTAAGATCATCTTACCAGCTTACACCTTATGCTACAGTTCCATAAACATAAAAATAGCCGTGAGGGCACCGTACGGGTGCCGCGCGATCAAGCTCCACAAGGACCCATATGCGTACCCATATAGACTGATACGTTTTTATCAGGGTCCATGAGATGAGCCCAGGCTACACATATCAGTTTCAAAGTCAAATCATGAACAAAATTGTGGCCAAGTATGGATTAAACATGCGTATATCTTCCAGCTACGGCACCGTACGGGTGTGTTGGTTTGTACCATGTGCTTACCGTCACCTAAATATGCAAGGCTTCCCACTGCATACGACTGTCTGCACATACGGGTCTGCAACAAGCCACGATCTTATGGGACTGAGGCATTACATGCACCAATGAATAAAATTTCTCAATATATAAGGACGACATCTTGATTGGCCTTTCAGAGGTCTGACCATATTTTCAACTACGATATTAAACACATATTGATAAGAAATCTCTCAACGGATTAAAATGTATGATATCAGGTAAAAAAATTCAGTATTCACTTTGAGATTATTCAATGACCTTGGGTCCTTGAACATAATATACCATGTGAATTAGTCAAAAAAGGAGTTAACTTTGTAAGATCAGTTTTCTGTAAGAGTTAATCATCCTTTACCTTTTGTCCCTTTTAGAGACTGTTAGATTTTACTCTCATCTCCTACACAGGACATATAAACTTTAACTAAAAGCCTCTTCATAGTATACAAGGGGCATAATCCAGAAAATATCATGCTAGAGTTATGGAGCTTTGTATTTGACCTCTAAAAGTAACCCCATAGACATCTTAGTAATATAGAATGAATCCATTCAATAGACGCAAACATTAAATGCTGCATCTAAAAACCTAATTTGAAAGATATGTGGATGGCAATGCACAACAATAAGTATAGCGCAACTGAATAATTGAGCTGAAAGGGGTGCTCATATTTAGATTGAAATCTATGACAAAGTACAATACAACTTTTACATATTATCATGTATTCACACAACTCATTAAAATACATCAAATCTAAAGTATGCAGTTAATGAAGTTATTTTCCTTTCATTTTTTATACTAACCAAGATAAGACATGACTCACTTATAATATACACGCATATAATAATTAAAATTCTGCTTCTAAAATTAATACATTCAGGCTGTAAACTAGGACACTATATCTATTTTCATAACATTATATATTTGTTGTCACATCATAGCAATGTTTCATACATATAGATTAAATAAATACATTAAATATATTAATTTATAGTCTGAAAAAAACTAATTGATTTCAGAAGCAGAATTTGACTCAAGGTTTTCATTAATTGTTTTTAAGAATTAAATTTCTATGCTTATTACATTGTATCAGCACTTCTGAATAACAATCATATATCAATAACAAATACAGTATAACCTCTGCAGAGTGGCCCTCTACAGAACAAATCCTCAGCACAACAACAGATTTTGATATTTCCTGTAGGTGTAAGTTTAGTTGAAATTAACCTCTGCAGATCATCAACCTCTGAACAGCAACACTTTTAGTCCCTCCAAGTGGATGTCCTTCAAGAGAGGTTATACTGTAAATCTAAATAGAATCCACCTTCAATAAAAGTCACCTTTCAATAGTAGCCATATTTCAGTTGCAGACCCTTCCCAATAGAAAACCAGCTTTCTTTGGTTAACAATCAACTTAATTCAACAATAATTTATCAGACATAGGAAATAATTTTACCAAAAACACAAAATTTCAAGGGCTATCATCATTCAATAATGCAAATAATATTATTTTTTGCACATTATTCTAAAGGTCAATACAGGAAACAATGAATAATTCAAATAATGTATAGCTAGGGATAATATATCAATTTAATCATGTATTCCTTATAAATGATGCACAGCTTTGACATTTTAGACAATAAATAAAACTAATGTATCAAATCAAGGGAGGCAACTGTAACAAATTCTTGATAAGCAAGTTATGAATTATCTCCCTTAGAATGATGTTAAATTAAATTTTGAATTAAGAAGGCAAGTATTATCTTAGACAGTTTAAAGTCATATTATGTAACATCAACACATTTTATCAGCCCCCATCAATTTTACAAGTGTTACACCAAAGTATATAAGAAATAATTTGAACCCAAAGTCAAGGACAGGTGAAAATTTAATTGATTCAGGGCAAGAGAAAATAACCAATTTCATGTAATCAAACTACATGTAGTTGATAATTTTGCTTTTTATTAAACACTGGGGTCCAAAAGTTTCTTCACACATTTGTTTTTTCATATTTTTCTCTGAAAACTTGAACTTTTCCAGAGAGTTAAATAAGCATTAAATAAAAGCCATTTTTCAACAAAAACTACAATTTTACAAAAAGGGAGATATGAATGAACATAATTGAAGGTTCATGTTAAAATGTATATTATTAGTGAAACTTACAAGATGTGAAGTTTATCTAAGAGTATTCTATAACATCAAAATTTAACATGTGTAACGACACTTTTGGACCCCAAAGAATAACATAAATCTGGCTTATTCTCAAGAGAAGTTAAAGCGTTAACTTGAACATAAACTGTCAAAAAGACACCAGACAGAGACTGTAGCAGAAATAGAAAGTCTAATTTAAATGAGACTGAATGAACAACAATTTACAAATCACTCATCAGTAAAAAATAATGGTGCAGAACTATGAATAAATATAATGATTTAGTTTCTACTGAGCTCACATAAATAAATGAAAATTGCAGTTTGACTGAAACTTCAATCAGTTATATTTTTGACTCAGTGTTTTTTACATTCACAAAGATGAAAACATTTAAGGCTGTACAAATGATTAACCATGTATTAAATATAAAGAAAATATTTCATAATAATACAGTAAAAATGAGAAACCTAACAAACCTTGACAAATAGAACATTAAATAGTATACGTTAATATATACACTTAAACCCCGATTCATATAGTTTTGAGGTCAATACAATAAAAACTAAAATTAAAATTCTCCACTAGCTTATTTTATATCTGAAAAACTTACAGCATAGGTCATACTCAACTGACCTTTGACATTATGATAATATTGCAAACTATTGTCCAATCGCGGCCAGCAAATTACATGCACCATCAAAGGCTTCACCAGGGCTGGTCATACCCTTTCATAAAACTTTGACAATAATGTCAATTGTCCTCCATTAATAAGGTATATAAAGAAGTTTCCAGCATTGTGGAAGGTACGATAAGTACTTGTTATAGACAAAGGTCCATGAAAGCTAAGTTAGGTGCGCTGGTCGCTGTAAAATAACTTAAATGTGTTGACACAGCTTTAAACAAAAGTCAATTTTTCAATACAAAGAAATACCTTAAACTACTATAGAGCCTCCACACATCATAGTTAACCATGGTTTGTTTAATGGCTGCTTACATGATCAATAACCATGGTATGACCATGGTTGACCATATTGTCAAAAACAATGAAATTTTTTTTATACTTAGCCTCCCCTTTTTGGCTTCCTAATACAAGTCAAACTGTAGCATCAACAAAAAAAGTAACTCCCCATTTTTATTCGTTTATGTTCATTTTTTATACTGTTTTTTGTCATTTCTTCAATAAAAAATATGAATATAATAAACTAGAAAAACATCATAAAACCACAAAATACCTGAATAATATTATAATAATAATATTAGAAATGAGTTAAAGTAGAAAAAATGACATTGTCACTATAACTTGGTTTATGACAATATATGTGGTTATGTTAACTAACTTCTTATAGTGAATACATTGTCCCTGTTTGTCAAAATAAATTAAAAAAGAACATTTTTCAATTATAGTACTGAACAAACAAGTAAATCTGTGAGCTAATGCTCACTAGTGATACCCCGCAAAAATCTAAAAATATGCGACAAACAGGAAGTAGATGAGCAAGGAGGATGAAATCGCTTTACACCACATGGGACTATGGGATGAAGCAATATGCAAAGTATTAGGCTGCTGCATGATATAGTTGCTGAGAAAACTGCGACGGAAATTTCGTAACGGACGGACGCACGGGCGGACGCACGGACGGTTGGACGGACAAGGGTAAAACAGTATACCCCCCTCTTCTTTGAAGCGGGGGTATAAAAATGTACAGGGTAACCACACTCACACTTCTAATATGTTTTTTGTATGCCATAATAGTTTATTTAAGTGCTGCTGTTTCGAATCTAGATGGTGGAATGAGTCTACAGAATTGCATCAGCCCAAAGAATTTTATAACGTGAATGGTCAGTCAATGGTCTCTGGACCCAGGCTGGTACCCTTTTACTTAGCAACTGTCCTCACCAATGGCTGAAAACTTCGCTCCTTGATACAGAGGTAGATGGGGAAATGCCGACAGAAAATATTTCAAGACCATAATCCACAAATATATAAGTATAGATTCCATTCAGAAATGAAACCAACAACCCCTATGTAACCAGTTAAGTCACCCAGTCCTTCAGAGAAAAACTATTTCTAAAAGGTCAGTGAATTTGAGGTATGATGTCAAATCAATAAAAGCATCAAATATTCATTTATAAGATAAAATATTTATCACTGACCATACACATTGACAACTTGTGACATAACAGATGTCATCATATACCCAGGTTTACAACTGGTCAATAATATAGACAACAATCAATCTACTGCAGTATATAAAACAATGACCCAATTGTTTCAAAATCGAATCTGAATCAAAATGACAATTTAATAAAAACAACTCAAAGAAACAGAACTGAATGGACTATATACTATTGTTAACTTTTATTTAACTGTCAGTGGCACATACATTAACCCCACTGATTTAAATACTCAGATATTATATTTTTATCAAAAGTGAGTTACTTACTAAGTAGTGAGTATTTAAATTAGCAGGGTTAATGTATAAAGGTCAGTAATATTTCAATAAATTTTATGAATAGCTGTCTGTCCTAGCACATTGAAAACCTAACAGCAGTACTATCACTATTTAGTCTGTATCAAGAAGCCTGTATCTAAGCTTAGGAACCCATTTCAGGTCAAACCCAAGGAATATCCAAATTCAAAAATATGCACAAAGAAACCATTAAAAAAGGTCAAACTTTAGCATATCCATGTCCAGACACCCCCCCCCCCCCTGCCTTGAAGATAATAGTTTAGAGACACCTGGTCATGGTACTTGAGTCTAATCAGGTTCAAATCTGATAGCAAAATACAATCACTATTAGTTTAAATTTGTATTTTCATGAGCAAACAAATCTTAAATCAAGCTCTAGACCTTCTGGTAACAATTGAAGGGTCGTTAATCAATGGTCCCTTAGTTTTTTATCAGTAAATTTGCAAGCTAAATTCTGATAATGATTTGTTAAACTTAACATTTTATCCTTACGTAAACTTTAAATTTTGTCCTGGACAAAATTTGCAATCTAATTTTCGACTTAAATCGGCAGTTAAAAGCTTCCAATACATATTTAGCAACTTAATGTAACATTGCTGTAAAACTTTTTTTGCAAACTTTACTTTCTTGTAATATTTAAAAATGATTCAAAGACATGCATCTCCGATAATAAGAAGGTTTGACAAAATTCAAAATTTTAGCAGCCAATTGACAATTTTACTCTAATAGAGAGAGAGATTTTGTTTTCATGCAGAATAGTTCAGTAATTGGCCTCCTGAAAATGAATCTTTTATTCAATAATGGAGCAATGATCCAGTGGAAGAACACATGCTTATGGATCTGAAGCTCCAGGTGTAAACCCCATATGGAGCAATTCTAATTTCCCAACATTTCCCAGAAATTTACCAACATTTTTTCCACACAACCCATAAGTAAATGAGTACAGTGAGAGTTGCCAGCCTGGAGGTGATTGCAATAATCAGGGGTTATCATACACAACTGTTAAGTCAACAGAACGTGCATATGAAGTAAACTACAAAATGCACTAACTTTTCAGTAAAGCTTTGAACAAAAATGAGTTAGAGCAGTGTTGCATAAAACAGGTGATTTATAATTCACATAGTGAAATATGAAGACAGGTTACATATAAGGTAAATGTTTATGCAGATAGATAAATGCATGCCTCGTATCATATTATATAAATAATTACATGTTATATATACAAATATGTAAAATAAATGAGCAAACATTGTCACACTGAAATTCCTCTACTTCACGGCTCAGAGATTATGTTACAATATAAATTTTATTCATCTGTCAGTGGCACATACATTAACCCTGCTGATTTAAATATTCACTATAGTAACTATAGTAACCTGTACTCAAGATTGATAAAAATAGATATCTGTATATATATATATTATTTGTATAAGGAAAATCTAACATATTATTAAGTATTTAAATTAGTGGGGTAAATGTATACATGTGCCACCGAGAGATGAATAAATTTAACAGTAATTACAATTCTATTCAAAATACTGTTTGTTTAATTTCCAAATTATCTTATCCAATTCTCAAGAAATTTAATTGAATACCAAGGTAACACTCGGCATCTGGTCTGGTTCCAAGCAGCTCGCAAAGACTATTTTAATCACCAGCAGCAGGTTAAGGGTTGAACTAATAACATCATTACAAAAGTTACTCAGGACAGGACACACAAGGGCACAAGGGGTCAATTCTATCTTAACACTAAACATAACACTAAAACTGAAAACTTAAGTTACTTAAGCACTTACCCTTCGTAGTCGTTTCACATGATTAAGGTTAGAGTTTGAAGATTTTAACCTACTCTGGCTAGCCCGTCTAGTTAACACTGTACTCATATTTTCGTTATATCTTTTAATTTAAATTCCTTCCAAATTCGAGTTTCAAGGATAAATTCCTTCCGATAGTAAATAATCCAAAGTCAAATCACTCATATTTTTTATTATTCACAATTCAAAACGATCTTTGGTAGATCGCCGTAATTCACTGTAATCGTACAAATATTATTGATTACTGTATTGACCTACATTTATATTTTCACAAGAGCCTTTCGATAACTTCAAGGTTTTTTTTCAAACACACGTAAAAAAAGACAACACTCTTGAATGAAGACACTATCTCCAGTCAAAGATCGTTTTTATTCATATACTATTAATTCAGAAAAAATTACCAATAAATTCACACGTACATAGCTTAACCAAATAATATTTTCATTTAATTTACTATGCAAACAAACACGTATTTTATTTTAAAAGCTCTTCTAATAGAAAAATACGATTACACTTCCATACAACTAGATATCACCCTCTTGCGAAAATATTTGATTAAAAAAACTACCATAGGCTCGTAAAATTTTTACTTTAAATCGACAATTTGCATACTGGATTAATTTTCATACATAAAACTACTTTATAATGCAAACTTCATCGAACGACCTATTGAATATTCATTTAAAAGGTACGAAATATAACTTTTAACTTAATAACTCCTTCGAAGAAAATTCGTAAACATAAAAATGTACATGTAAGCCCAGAATTCAACAAAATTTTATCATTTCATAAAAGTTAGAAATTAAAGTTTTTACAAAACATTCAATATTAAATTAAAATTCAGAAACTGCTCAGCCTAGGACCAACTTGTTTCATGCAAAATTATTTTATTTATGATGATTTCAAGGTACCATTCCAGCGATATTTTTACCTCTGCGTCCCGCGTCTCTGACGCACAATTTTAGCTAAAAACCCATTGCTTCTAAACATGTGCGTCCAGCTGGACGCATAACGCTGTGGAAGTGGCAAGTAGATGAGTAAAATAATTATCGGCGGGCTGGCATAAATGACAACTCTGCTCTGAGGCAGATTAGATCTGTCGTATCTTTGTCCCGCGAGGCGCCACACGAAAACACAATCATACGACAAATGTCTGTTTGTCGTATCATCGTCCCGCGGGTTGTGAGACGAAAACACAAAGATACGACAAAATAAAGACAATAACACGACACGAAAATGTGTCGAATCTTTGTAAAAGTTTTGTCGTAAAAATACATTGTTGCACTGTGCTTTCACAGGCGAAAACACGACAAATGATTAAAATGTCGTATGATTGTGTTTTTGCATGGCGCCTCGCGGGACGATGATACGACAAAAAGACCATTTTGTCGTACTTTCGTGTTTTCGTGTGGCGCCCCGCGGGATAACAATGCGACATGGCATAAATCAGCCACCATAGATGTTAGTTATAAATCTTCTCAAATTGTTACGCTTAGAGGTCATAAGTTTAGCACATTGATTTAAAATTTACGAACAAATCTCTGCCATACACAGTGAGGAATAGTGAAAGTTCTATTTCAGTCAATCATTAAATTAAGGTCCTAACTTTTATTATGCCTTATCAATTATTACGAAGGTTACGACTTATTAATGAACTTAAAGTCAATAAGCATTAAAGCTAACTTTAACTAGCTCATTTCATGATGGTTTCTCAAATATATGATGGTTGGGTCAATCCATTATCAGTTGTTTTAACATGATGACGATCTGCGCGGTGAAACATTCGTCCTCAATAATGTTCGTACCCCGATACTTTATGAACATTAAAAAATGATGATTTTAAAATAATACACAGTTTGGGATCAACTTGATTATGTTTGTTCAGAAAAATATGTATACAGAATGGACATTTATACGGTTAAATAAATTGATAAGAATACATATTCAATCAGACTTAAGCCGTGAATAAATTACTTATTTTGTGAATTGTGTTATCAAATAATTGTAATAACATTGTTTTCTTATGAAAAGCCATCAGAATTACTGAAAAATGCATTCAGGGTAAATAAAATGACTGCAGGTGGTTTTATACAAAGACATCTCAAGAGTTGTGAAATGCAATGTATATCAACTACATGCATTATCAATAATATTTATTGTACTTATTTCCACCTTTATTTATACAACATTTAGAACTCTTGCTTGAGAAATATTTTTGATTCTTTAAAGTTTGCCTTATGAGTAATTGACTATTATATTTTGAAGCCTTATTTAGAGATACATGTTGGGTAATTCTTGTGATTTCTTAGCCAAAGAAATTAAAGAAATCACAAGACTTGGGTTGCAACCTAAAATAAAGATAGTTTGTTTGGTGTATGATATAAACATTTCAGCAACTTTTTCAATTTTTACATAATTATGCCATCTGGCTACTGATCATTTGGGCAGACAGAAAGTCTGACCATATATGCCTGTTTAACTGATAGTTTGAAGTCTTTGGCACAGACTGAGTCTGAGTCAATAAAACATGGAAATCTTAATTTCAATTTGTTTTGCTTTCCTGTAGTTTTGAAAGTGATACATAATTTATGGAGTTTAAAAGTTATTAAAAGTAAAAGTTCATAAAGACATGTAGCCCTCTGATACCTATGCTTAAAGTGGTATAAAAATAGATGTTTGATTGTATATGCAGGGACCCATTGTTTCAGTCATGGACCCATTGTTTTAATACGTGTGAGTCCTCACGGACCCATTGAATTCATTTCTAAAAATATCGCTGCCATTCAAGCTAACTATAAAGACCTTCAAAAAGTAGAACATATTAAAGTTTAAAGATACATCCAAGCTGGAACCTTCAAACATTTATCTAAATTTTAAGAAAGTCTGAGTCTACAAAAACCAAGAAATCCATATTCGTAAAAAATGTGTACAAAAAAAATTGAATATCCAAATTTCACTGAATTCTCAGTCTGTATCACTAGCAGTAAAACCATAAACCTACAAAGTATTCATTCAACATTAATCCATCCATCCAAATTTTCAACAAATTAATATCACACGGGGTACAAAATACATAAAAAAATTACATCCAAAACACACTCATCAACAAAAACTTTCAAGTATTAAATAACTTATAAAATACACAACCCACAAAATTTAACAATCCCTAAAAGCAACGATCCATGCAACAAGTGACGAAAAAGACCCGACTGTCATAATCACCATCCGTACCTTATAAACATATGTTTAAGTTCATCGTAAATACCAACAGTAAGCTACCGGGTACTGGACAAATCATTATCGCTAATTCATCAACCATGAAAACATTTACTATCTCATTGTCCGGCCATACAATCTATAAACTGGACAGCGTAAATTTCTATTCAATTGACAGTTGGGGTTAAACTTGGTCTACTTTGTCAGTCAGTCCCCCCCCCCTCCATCTTTTTCAGCTTGTCTCAATATGATTAACGAGGATGAACAACAAAAATACACAACTGCTGTAGAAGAAAAAAATATCGCCTCAAGGCAGAACAAAATACAAAAAAATTCATTTTTAAACCAACTTAGTAGCAACTAGTATTACATAGTATTGCAAATTTAAAATTTAAAGACTATGTCTTAAATTTAAAAAAAAAACATTTATATTTTTCCTTTTTTATAATATCAATTTATTTTAGCTCTTTTAATAATTAAACTTAAAATTTTAACACATTTATATTTTCCTTTTTTATCTTATTAATTTATTTTTGCTCTATTGTGAAGCAAGGTACTACGACTTATATCAATGACTCAGGATTTCCTTTCAAGAAAATTAAATATATAAATTTTTATTTTAACTTTTTAACAGTATAAGGTTAAGATGTCCTCTTTGAACAAATGTTCTATCTACAGTCAAACCTGTGTTTGACAGCCAAACAAGGTAAACGAAAAGGCAAAAACTGTGGCTTAAGTCATATTTAATAGGGAAAGAACAGCCACCAACCCATCAAACCAGCCTTAAGCTTCCTAGGCACTTTTCTTAAACCCTTTTTAGTTAAATTTTCTAGCCTGCCCTGGCTGGATATGCACAAGTTTACTGATCCTGGGATTAAATGCTTTGAATTTCCAGAATTTGATCATGTAACAATGCATACAGCCTTGCCATTCCTACCACTAATTCTCAAACATGTAGGGCAGTTGTCAGTCACTGACAGAAGTAATGCGCCAAGTGTCTGATTAACAGCTAAATTTTGAACAGTTTTAATATTTCTGGCATGGCTTACTTTAATTGTAGACATAACTTAATACAGGTGACCACTGTCACAATGTATGCCTGTATCGCAAGAAGTCAAAATTTCAGAATGGTAAATATTGATATTTTTACTTTAACTCCTGAAGCCTTTTCATGTAAAGCTTTGAATAGAGTTATAGGCCATACAAGAACAATATGATTTATTCATACCATGGGTACATAAAGACATAGAAATGACAAAGTCTTTGACACCAAATATGGAAGTATTCAATTAACTAGAACGACAGGCATAACCATGTATATTTGATATTTACTTCATAAATCTTGCAGTGACAGCTTCAGAATTAGTCCAAAATTACTATTAAGTTGTCATTATCACTACCATCATTATCATCAACATCATAATCATCATCATTTCATACACTCTTGAACACCAGACCCCTACCTACATACACCATGCCCCATACAAAATAGTCAACTCCACCCTTACATGTATATCTATGTCAAAACTTGATATATTTGCAAAATGTCCAGTGATACAGCACACAAGTTGTCCCGGACACCCACATTTCAGATTGAGCCACCAAAAGTTTCTTTTGAGAAACCAAAAATCAGTAAGTCAATTTTAGTTAAAAAATGCCCACATATACTAGTCAGTTTAAAATTGTTTACTTTGAATCCTCAGCACAAATTATTGTTTGCAAATGACCTAGTTTACCGCTTGATTCAAATTTTGTGTGGAGGATTTGGAGCTTAAGAGCAAAAATGTCCTCTCACAGATTTCATAGACTGTAATTATATGTAACATTAAACATTTTTATATCAAAGAGAAAAAATATTTTCTAAAACTTTTTCTCCCACTATTAAGTATCTACATAGATAAATATTGAATTACAAAACATTTGTAAAGGACAAAGAAGGTCATATTACATCTGAATATACAAACTTACCTATAAATATGAAATAGTAGTCTTTGCTTGAAATTTTCATAAAACTCTCTCTACCCTTCAATTGAATTTTATTTCAAAATTATGGAAAATATCGGAATGAACTTGTCAAGTGGTAACAATGTTGCACTTGGTTATCATTGGATAGCCAGCACTGCCTTGATTTGAATCCAATCCAAAACCTACTCTGGAGTTTCCTAAAGCAAGAAACTTTATCCCACAAGCTCAGAAATAAGGGGACCAGGATGTGAACTCAAAATGAAGCAATTATAAATATATATAAGTTGTTAGACATTCACTTCACAATCAAGCTTAACTAATGGTGCTAACATTCACAATTTATTATTACATTTAATTTGTTATTTATTTCATACAAGGTAAATTACTCCGGAAGTTCAATTAGCAGACAGTTCCTACAATATAAATGATTTATAAAACACCTAATGATGTATGCATAGCTAATGTTTTGCTCTTTCCATCTACAATCATCTTTTGCATACACCAAATAATAAATCTGTACGCCCATTTCAAATGTCACAACCACAGCAGATTTTGTTTAGTCGACAAAAAATAACTATCCCTTCATAGTCCATGGATCAAATATTATATTCAAATACATGAATTTTGTCAATAAACCGTAAAATTATACACTATAAGAAAACGTAATACAATCTTTTAAGTGATTCAAAATATCTATTTATCAATATCGTTACCATTCATTAATACATGGGTATATTTCCTTAAATAAATTTCTAACAGAATATCTCACGTTAAGACTTGTCTAAATTATTAACGTATTTCAACTATTTGAACACTTCAGTGCAATCGAGCCATCAATATGCTTATTATAAAGTTAATCATTTCTTCACCACACCTTATATTGAAATGACATAAGCAGATTTTTTTTTTAAACTCAAAAAACTTCCACAAATCATTTTGGCCTTCCCCATTGGCATTCAGACGGGTTCCTGCTTTAACATGGAAATAATAGGATGCATTGAATAGTTTTTGCAACTTCTTATAAGTTTGAATTTATTATGTTATATTGTACAGGGAAAAATTATCCACTAGTCTGACTTTATGAAATAAGAAATATTTTACTAGCCTGAATTAGTTGCACTAGCACAGGGCTTCGGGCTTTCTAATTAATTAACCTTACGCAGATCAAAGCAAGTTATTTTCATTCTAAACCAAGGATTCAAAATGCTGAGCAACAGTCACAGTTCAAGCTCATTTAGGATACCAAGAGACATTATTTACATAGAATAGTGTTTAGTTTTGTCTCAAGTTATCCTAGCTATACAAGCTTACAGCAAACAAAAGAGTAACGACTGACTCACAAAACATACTTAATTAAAAGTTTTCAAAGCAAAATGCTTTATCATGAAATTACAGTAATTACTATGTTTCACATAAACTACGCATTTTAAAACCGGCCGTCTTAATTCTTTTTATTCTAAATTTGGGAAATGTTTTTTCTTTACAAGTTATTTATGTGACATCTCACACTTATATAATATATTAAAACATTTAATAAACATAACATGAAACATTCCCTGATGAGTAATCTTCAGCAGTAAAACTTCATAATTTCCATAATATAAATATTGTTAAATTCTATTCACTTGTCAGGGACACATACAGAATAGAAGAACAATGAACACTTCAATTGTTATCAGCCCCTGGAGAAGCTCCACTCTCAGGGGGGGGGGTAAGGTGACCAGTTACACTATTTCGATATGAGTTAAAAGTCTATTAACCAAATTTATTGAAATTTAAAGGGAGACAATTCGAAATAAGCCAAATCATCAGATTAGCAAGAGTGAATCATCTTGTAAACAAGAATAGAAAGAAATGAAGAAATTAAGGGATAAGGGACAAGTGATATGTTAGAGAAATGGAACTCACAGGGGTTTTTTCTGACCATTTTGGATTTCCCATCCAAAAAGATTGTGTCCCCCCTCTCTGAAGTAAAATTTGCCTGTCCTTAAAGTTTTATATAATTTAGTTCATTATTGGCAATTTCTTGTGTATTATTGAGAAATCTCTGACAATAAATTGCTTCATCAATTGAAACTTTAAATAAGAAGACAAGATTATCTATTAAAACATCATTCTGAGAGTGGATATTATTATCGTAGCTATTTTCCTCTCAAAAAAAGGGTCCTGTAATACTGACTCATTAGTACTACGAGTGAAGCTGAAAACTGATAAAAAATCAAAAAGTAGCCTCATTATTAATTTTCTGCTAGAAAGAACAACAGTTATGCAGTAGATAAAAATACGACTAATAAAAACAATAAGACAATTGAAACTTGACAGACTGATGACATCATACTGTCCCCTAGCTGTCCCCTAAGGGTTAATTATTAAATCATGTAGAAAATTAACAAGATATTTGACAATGTTGTGATGTCATATGATGTCACTAAGATTTTGTGTAAATACTGACCAGACACTTAAAGTGACAAAATCCTGACCACCAATTATTTGTAAATCTGTTATAATACATGTTAACAATAAGGTCTACCCCCAATCTGACCCCAATAATAGTCTTAGTCTACCTCAGCATGAACCTATGTACAATTAACACATCTGACCCAGTATTAGCCTTAAATTTTTACAATCATTAGCTTATTTTCACAATTGTAAGCCCAACTATATGAAATAAGCAGTTTTTATTAGGTTGAATATTTTTTTCACTATTATCTGTCTGTTGAAGCACATGTTATAGTACTTCACCAAGTAAAGTAAAGTAAGTAACCCAGTTTGGTGAAAAAGTATTTTTTTTTGCAAGCCCAAATAAATTTTCACCTATATCTTGGTGTTTGGCTAGTTGTTTACAACAAGGACTGCCACTTGATTAAAGTAAGCCAATTCATGCATGCAGAAAACCTACATCTGACTGATTAACTTCAAATTTTGTTGTGCCTTCTTGACATTCCAAGTGCTCTAGACAAATGAAGTCCAATAATAAACATAATATCACTAAAATAGTACAGACTGAAAATAATTATACTATAGCTAATTGATTTAATGTATATGTAAATGATGACCAAATTGCACTCAGGTCAATGTGAACTAGCTACAATTTTAAAAAAAAATCTCATGATAGGTCATTATATAATTGCAATAACTAAAGCCTCAGTCCCATAAAATCTTGGTTTGTTGTGGACCCGTATGTACAGACAGCCTTAGGCCATGGGAAGCCTTGCATGTTAAGGTAACAATATGCACATGGTACAAAACAACACACCTGTATGGAGCCATAGCTGGAAGATATGCAAGTTTAATCCATACTGGGCCACAATTTTGTTCACGATTTGACTTTGAAACAGATACGTGTAACCACAGCTCATCTCAGTGACCCAAGTAAAAACGTTACAGTCCGTATGGGCACGAAAGAGTTTGTATGGGTCCTTGTGGAGCTTGATCCCACGGCGCCAATACGGTGCCCTCATGGCTATTTTTATATTTATGGGACTGTAGCTTTAAATATTATGCTAACATTAAGTCCCCGTACGAGACAAGTAATTGTGGTCACTCCAAAACAGAAAACAACAAAAATAAAAACAACAACAAAAGTAGTACTCACATTATAAAGTAGTGTATACCAAAATGCCATTACATCACTGAATCATTGGAACCACATTCCTTGATATCCTAGATTCCATCTTAACAATTACAACATAACTTTCCAATTAAAAACAACTAAACAGTGAAACTTTTTTCTCTCAGACTCTGAAACAACTTACTACAGAGGTATATCTACCTTAATTAAGGTAACATTGAAACATTTACAGACTTGAACATTTTTACTGCCTTGAAAAAATGAGCGCCAAAATTAATCAGCACTAAAAAAAATCAAAGCAACTTACTACTAAGGTATAATTATCTACCTCATTTAAGGCCACATTAAAATATTTTACAGACTTGAACATTTTTATAGTCTTTGAAAAAACGAGTGCCAAAATAAAATCAGTACTATAAGAATCTACCTCCATTAAAGCCAGATTGAATCATTTTCTCTGGATTGAGCTTCAAACCAATCACTAGTGACTAACAACTGCCCAACATAAATTAAAATCAGTTATAGCAGGGAGAATGACAGTAAAAAATTATTTCAAAACCTTTAGCAATGTTTGAAAAAAAAGATAGCCAAAAAATAATCATTTCTCAGGAAAAAGTTTCACTCTCCAAGAACTCTTGTTTTCTTGGAAAAGTCAGGAGAGCATGAGCTAGGGAATTAAGATTCTGGCACAAAAACGCATTTTGCAGGGTATTATCATTAAAACAATGGAAATAAAATTACTTCACATACTTAGAAAGAACGAACTTCTCAGAATCATGATTTTTGAAGAAATATACAAAATTTAGATAATAAACATTCTTACATGATTTAAGATAATTAAAATTGCATGATTTATACTAGCTTATAATTAAAATTATCTTGAGAAATACAGAGTAATGGTTTAAATTAAGAAACACATCTTTTGACGAAAAACAATAAAACATTCATAACACAGAAAGTAAATTTTTGAGATGCACTTTACAACAATGTGTACAAGTATGCATAAGTCAATGTGCAGAAATAAATCGAAGGAACACAAGATGGATTTGGCCTTAAAAAGCCAGCATTTAGAACACCTTAAGGATTTATTTATGCTTTGCCTTAAAACCAACTTTTCAAGACAACTTAATTAATGTTGTTAGACTAACAAGTACTTAGACACCATGGATCAAAACCAGAAACATTGAACATTTAACTATACAGTCAAATCTGCATCCTATTAGATTTTAGAAACCCCATTGGAATGGTTGAATAATTAGCTGAGAGGCGGAGTGGTTAAATCACTGACAAAGACATTGTTCATGGGATGCAGCCGTGCTAATTGTCTCACATCCTTTGGAGATTTAAGTGGAGTGCCTGCTTCTTCTAATACAATAAATAAACCATAAGTAGAACTAGAAGGTTTATAGACAAAATCATGCATTACTCAGATCTTTTTTTATTTAGAAGTGCTTGAGCCACTGAGGTCAAGTAATTAAGAATCACCAGCAGAGAAAACTGAAGCTTACAGTGCACCTAACCACTCTTCCTCAGATACAGCAATATTTGACAGTCATTCTCTGTTAATAAAGGTCTACATTCCACATAAACAGCCATAGCTGAGAAGATTTTTGTGTTCTAAGGGGGCATTGTTGAAGGGTTTCACTGTATATCTAATTTTAGTACATTAAAGATCAGTATCTTAATAATCTTATCAGAATGGACAATTTAACCAGATTTGAGATTAAAGATCCACCAATTTACTACAGAAAGCTAGCAGAGTCCTGTATGCAGAATTTTGTTATGTTTGTTTGTAAGTGCCTTAACCTATCCTGTCTTCAATATACCAGAAGACTTGTTTTATAAGTTTTAGGGGGGGGGGTATGGCTGACAAGAGTTTATTCAAAATAGTTGGATTGGGATTGGGTGAAATTCAAAGTCAAGAAAGAAAAACAGGGTTACTAAGTCCCACTCGCCCAGTGCTGATACAGGAATAATATGTGAACTTCATACAGGCTTGACTGTATTCATCAATAACAGGAACTAAATTCTACCTGTTTCAAAAAATGTGAGAGAATTTAAAATTCCCAGTAAGAATTAATGAGAGACAATTAACAGAAATTAGCACCAAATGTGTTTGATACAACACAGAGTCAGTGAGCATCATCCATAATGAGAGAAAATAAATCTATCATTTTATAGTAAATTAGACTTTTGAAGAAAAATCTTGTTACATGGTTATTTAGAATGAAAGAATTTAATGTTTTCTCCCTAAATAGCCATCTTCAAACTACAGCCCTTTATTAACAATAGTCTATTTTAAACATCCTCTTTCTACAACTGTCCCTTTCAGTTTCCTTAAACTATATATTCTTTCAATTTCATGATCATTCTTACAAAAGCTATCTCAGTCTCTGTAGTATATAAGTAGTGTTATGTACATGTAGTATATTTTTTTTAAACTGGATAATTTATGAATGAGTTTTCAGAATCCTCATATTCATGCTTTCAGTTGCATGAACATAGCAAAAGAACCCTTTATCAGGACCCTCCAAATAATGAACTTAAGAAACGGTTCTGAAAACTTGCACTCATAGGTTTATTTGACAATTAAGAATGTCAAGGGAGACAACTTGTCTACTACAATTGGCCAAATCAAAATTAAGTCAACAAGAGTAATTTCCCTTTAATACACACAAAAAAACCTCACAAAAAATCAATAATTTACAGCAGTATAGTGTATAGACTACAACAATTATAAATTTGTAAGAAGCTATAATTGTATGAATTATTTACAAAACTATGAATGAACAATTGTTTGAGGCGATCACAGAATAAAATAGCCTTTTATCTTTGGCATTCGTTGACATGCATTATAATATACAGGCCAAAAAAGAATGGGTCTACCATGGTATTCATGTCATATAATCACATAACAAAACCAGATTTAGACATGAAATAGTCCTGTGAATGACAGTTTGTCCTGATAACTGTTATAGGCATGTATTATCAGTTTATGATGACAATTTAGTAAATAAAGTCATACTGTCAAACAGATAATTTTAATATAGCTTAAATACTGAGGTATGGTCCACCCTTAATATGACTGAGTAATTATTTGTCTCTAAATGGGGTCAAAATCAAGCCTCAATTAACTTTTGACTTGCAGAAAGTTTAACATCATTCAAAATCAGTATCTTAAAAGGAAATTTCAATAAATGTAAAATGGTCTTTGTCCACTGGAAATATTCACTCTTTTTTTATTATAGGCTTGTGCAACTTTGGACCATTTTACTTAGGTTTCAATTAGTTAATTCAATACATGCTTTTCACTACATAAATAACTTGCAATGTACATGTTTTACCAGAGATCCACATGGAAGATTGGATTTATCAATTATTATTATTTCACAATAAGAAAAAATACAAGAACATGACTAAAACTCAAATTAAAAATTTAATATTTATTTTATTCAACTGTCAGTGGTGCACACATACGCCCTGCTGATTTAAATACTCAATATATTGATAGCAAGTACAGAAACACTGAAGTGAGTAAAAAACCTGAGTATTTTATGTAAAAAGGTTATCCAATAAATTTCAAGTATTTTAATCAATCGGTTGATGTATGCAGTGACAGTTGAATGTAAATTAACCAACACCTACGACAAAATTAGTGATCTTTGAACTGTTACAGTTACATGAGGAACCCATGCATTAGCAATGAAGCTAATAATAACTTACAAATTGGAAAAAAGACTAAGGGATCCTAATGTACAGACTATGTATAGTAATGTTCAAGAAAATCGATGACTTTCAAAATATTTAAAAAAAAAACAACCACAAACAAATTGGGATTTTAAAAGCAAATTGTTAATAATGAGGATGACGTAAATGTTTGTTTACAAACTCAAAGAATGACTCAAGATTAAAGTCCTCCTTCATATATCTAATATGATTTTACACTAATGAAACAAAAGTGATATTTGATCTCCATACAGATATCGATTTTCAAAATCAAGCCTCAATTAACTTTTGAATAACAGAAAGTTTAACATTAGTGATGGGATATCGGTTGGAAATTATAATCGATCATCGGTTGAAATCGGTTACTGCTGTCGATGCGATTCTTCCGATTATAATCGGTTCATGATAAATTTGCTTTTACATTCATATTTTGCTTTGCATCCTTATATAATCGATGTATTATAGACCAAGAAATAAAAATAGCTGTTTTTTATTTTTGTATTTGCTTTCTATACATGCATCATTTGGTTATCAACAACCCCAGCTTTCTACTATTAGCTTAGTAACATAAAAGTTAATGAATAGTGTGATACACTTCATATGAACTATTTACCATGCTCTGATACTGATAGTAATAATAAAACTGGGGGTTCTAACAAGTATAGAATGCTGAATTTAGATAATTAAGGCAATTTATTTTTCAAAGTTACTTATGCAGTTTGGTTTGGAAATGCTTACGATACAGAAGACCTCGTGGTATAGCAGATTGAGTTCATGTAGTTCACTAGACCATGATAGCGTATTATCAAACATTTTACGACAATTTAGCTATTCATTATAGAAGGATTTAAGATCAAAATTGGTTGTAAGACTTTTGGATAATACTGGCCAGTCTTCTGATTTCTTTTTCGTATCAGGGTGATCGTATAAACTTCGCATGTCCATTGCAGCCATGTTGAAAAAAGGCGGGGTATTAAAGCCGTATCCGGAAAAGCGCTGCATATAAAAGCCGTATTCCGTACCGGATGGCACCGGGACAACTTCATGCCGATGATCAATTTTGACTAAATTTAATCGATCATCATAATCGGGAGCTTCAACACGCCGCTAATCGATGTTTTCCGATCATCGGTACATCACTATTTAACATCATTCAAAATCAGTATCTTAAACGGAAATTTCAATAAATGTAAAATGGTCTTTGTCCGCTGGAAATATTCACTATTCTTTATTAAAGGCTTGTGCAACTTTGGACCATTTTACTTAGGTTTCAATTAGTTAATTCAATACATGCTTTTCACTACGTAAATAGCTTGTACATGTTTTACCAGAGAACCGCATGGAAGATTGGATTTATTCATTAAATAAAGTCATTATTTAAATTATTATTATTTCACAATACGAAAAAATACAAAAGATACAAGAACATGACTAAAACTTAAATTAAAAAATTAATTTTTATTTTATTAAACTGTCAGTGGTGCACACATACAAGCTGCTGATTTAAATACTCAATATATTGATAGCAAGTACAGAAACACTGAAGTGAGTAAAAAACCTGAGTATTTTATGTAAAAAGGTTTTCCAATAAATTTCAAGTATTTTAATCAGTCGGTTGATGTATGCATCACTGACAGTTGAATGTAAATTAACCAACACCTACGACAAAATTCGTGATCTTTGAACTGTTACAGTTACATGAGGAACCCATGCATTAGCAATGAAGCTAATAATAACTAACAAATTGGAAAAAAGACTAAGGGATCCTAATGTACATGTACAGACTATGTATAGTAATGTTCAATTAAATCCATGACTTTCAAAATATTTAAAAAAACCAACCACAAACAAATTGGGATTTTAAAAGCAAATTGTTAATAATGAGAATGACGTAAATGTTTGTTTACAAACTCAAAGAATGACTCAAGATTAAAGTCCTCCTACATATACTTAATATGATTTTACACTAATGAAACATTTATTTAAGTGATATTTGATCTCCAAACAGATATTGATTTTCATTGGCTGTGAGTACAGAGGTACTGTATTGAGTTTTCAAATCAGCAGGGTTAATGTATGAACTACTGACAAATTGAATAAAATTGAACAATGACAAACAATGTATGAATATATAAAAAAATGTGACTGTCAATGAAACCAAATCATGGTCTTAGACCACAACAAATTAATTGTATGTTCTATGGATTCGCTCGCACCTTTATTTTGACGGTTTTTACAACAAAAAATATTTTTTATTTCCTCGTTCGCTCATAAAAATTTGGTCAAACCGCTATATAAAGCAAGTGAATAAAGAGTTTTAATTGGCTTTCGCACGAAATTCACTATACAAAAGTGTATTTATCAAAGCAGAAAATTTGTTTTCTTTCGATTTGAAGTTGTGGTTATTTTTAGCCACAACGGGATGTTCCCATCTCGTTCGTTGAGTTCCGTGATTTTCCGTATAGTCATTACTTTGGGTTTTATCGCTAATTTCAAAATAGTATAGGTATAAATTCTGGAGAAAATACTTGAGTTTTTTTGTGCCTTGGATGCATTTTATATATTCATTAAATGTTTGCATGAGTTTTAAGCAAAAGCGTGATACTTGACAATTATCAGCGTTCTATTTAGTAATGGGGCTTTTATATGTCTGAGTAATTTCTTGTCTCTAAATGGGGTCAAAATCAAGCCTCAATTAACTTTTGACTAGCAGAAGATTTAACATCATTCAAAATCAGTATCTTAAAAGGAAATTTCAATAAATGTAAAATGGTCTTTGTCCACTGGAAATATTCACTCTCCTTATTATAGGCTTGTGCAACTTTGGACCATTTTACTTAGGTTTCAATTAGTTAATTCAATACATGCTTTTCACTACGTAAATAACTTGCAATGTACATGTTTTACCAGAGATCCACATGGAAGATAGGATTTATTCAAATGTGTAGACTTGTTAAATAAAGTCATTATTTAAATTATTATTATTTCACTATACGAAAAAAACAAAAGATACAAGAACATGACTAAAACTTAAATTAAAAATTAAATTTTATTTTATTCAACTGTCAGTGGTGCACACATACGCCCTGCTGATTTAAATACTCAATATATTGATAGCAAGTACAGAAACACTGAAGTGAGTCAAAAACCTGAGTATTTTATGTAAAAAGCTTATACAATAAATTTCAAGTATTTTAATCAATTGGTTGATGCATCACTGACAGTTGAATGTAAATTAACCAACACCTAAGACAAAATTAGTGATCTTTGAACTGTTACAGTTACATGAGGAACCCATGCATTAGCAATGAAGCTAATAATAACTAACAAATTGGAAAAAAGACTAAGGGATCCTAAAGTACAGACTATGTATAGTAATGTTCAAGAAAATCCATGAATTTCAAAATATTTATAAAAAAACCAACCACAAACACATTGGGATTTTAAAAGCAAATTGTTAATAATGAGGATGACGTAAATGTTTGTTTACAAACTCAAAGAATGACTCAAGATTAAAGTCCTCCTTCATATATCTAATATGATTTTACATTAAAATGAAACAATAGAGTCAAGTCTTTCAAGGAAGTTGAATTATTGTTATATTCTATTCAACTGTCAGTGGTGCATATATAAAACCTGCTAAGTTGAATAAGTGATATTTGATCATCATACAGATATTGATTTTCATTGGCTGTGAGTACAGAAGTACTGTATTGAGTATTCAAATCAGCAGGGTTAAAGTATGAACTACTGACCAGTTGAATAAAACTGAACAATAACAATGTATGAATATATAAAAAAATGTGACTGTCAATAAAACCAAATCATGGTCTTAGGCCACAACAAATTGATCATATGTTCTATGGATTCGCTCGCACCTTTATTTTGACGTTTTTACAACAAAAAATATTTTTTATTTCCTCGCTCGCTCATAAAAATTTGGTCAAACCGCTATGTAAAGCAAGTGAATAAAGACTTTTTAAAAAAAATTTCTTCGCTCGCTTGCTCGCCCCATTTTTTTTCCAGAAAAATCCGTAGAACATATGATCAACTTGTTGTGACCTTATGCAAGGGCCATAACTGTGGTCCACACCCCTCCCCAGTGGATGACTTTTAGCTTTCCTTCTAGCAAATATGCAGACTGTAGGTTTGTTAATAATTAAAAAAAACAAAAGCAGTCTATAGCCAGATAGACAGTAAACATTAGGGTTAGTGAAAATCATATATTTCATATAATCAGACTAGTTGGTATTTTTGCCCTCATTATGTATAACTTCTATACTTAAAAGACTTTTTTCAGTAATTGGGAAGGAGTCTAGGGCCTTTTTTATGTATGCAGAACATTTGGGGACATTTTATCGCTAGGGCTCTATATCGGTCAGAATGATCGATACGATATTCGTATCGATACGAATTAATCAATATTCAATATATCATAATGATATTTTATGATAAATAGCTTTTTTTTAAAAACAGCAAAACACTGTTGTTTATTCATTTGTTTTAATTGTAGTAGCACCATACCATTAAATACACTGTCTTGTTGATATCTTAAATGTTAAAGCCTTTGACATTTGCTTTTTTTTAAAAATATTGCATCCAATGAGTCTGGTCTAGATTCGGCAAAAGGAAAACATATTCTTTCAGAACTTCAGCTATTTATATGAAATAATTATGGTATATCATATATATGTACAATCAAGTTCTCTTTACATTGCGGATCTGCCCGAACAAATTCGAGTGACTACTGGTTCATAAAATTGATCAACATTCTAAATACTGATTGTTATTTCCCGGACTAATTAAAACCAAAAGTACATATTAAGAACATTCTAACTGCAACAGTTACTTCCCCTTGATTGAAAAAGATCAAAACATGATGTGACCGTGAGAGATGTTTGTGCAAAAGAATGTCATATTCGTTCACAGATAAGTCAATATTGAACTGGAAGCAGTAGAATGTTGATTTGGCAATACATTATTTAACTATCAACTGAATTGCAGGCCTTGGATTTATTTGGATGACTGTCATTGGTCAATATTTTGTTCGATACGGAAACGTTCGATCTGATATATCTATCGAACCTACAATACCGATTCGATATATATCGTATACCGGTGTTACAGAACCCTATTTATCGCTATTTCATAGATAGAGGACAAAAACTTAGGAAACTGCATGATTTTAAAGAAATTTCAAGAGGGGAAGGTGCCTTTAATCGGTCCCAGTTATATAAGGAAAAAAAGGTCCGACTTAATTGGGCTTGTCTTTAAGAAAATTGTTGAAGGTGCTGACAGCAACTTCACTTTGATAGGCAAATAAAAATCTAACATTGATGAAATTACCATTCAATACACCAGCTGGCAATGTTGTCTTTTTCTACCAGCTTTACACTCACATTCCCAGCCTACTGGCTTATCAGTCAAGTATGTAGTGTAGTGTACTAGTATTATGTTATCACAGACTACACTCAGAGATCAAGAGAGGCCTTTGAACATTGGAAAGTAATTTAGTTTCAAGATTAACAGTCAAACCTTTATTAGGCAGTTCGGTTGGGGTGGAGTGTAAATGGATGCTTAAGAAGGGTGGCTGCTTCAGATAGGGTACTGTTCAAAACAGATGATTGCTAAATACAGGTTATCATTTAAGAAAGGCCACTGCTTAAGACAGTTTATTGCTTAAAACATGTGTCTGAATCAAATAATTTACTAGGACCCCTGATAGACCGATTTTAATGGTCCAGCTTAGAAGTTAGGATTCCACTTTGCATTTTACCACAAAACTACACCACAACCAACCCGCAAATTTCAACAAAGGTAGCTGATTTTAAATAGCTATAACCTTCACAGATGCGGTAGCTTAGGTTCATGGCCAGCTAAGTATTCTGAATGCACACCTCACCTTGGCCCATGTGATGAGTAAAATGTGATTTTTACACACCCAGTTGGAAATCCACTATCAATGGGCAACGGGCGAGTGGGATTTCATATACCTGTATAACACAACCACTGTAGTCAACTTCATTAAATAATCAACATAATTTTCTAGGAAATTACAAAACACTGTTCATATATTTAAATAGCATTTTACACCCATAATTAAAATTTCATACTTACAAAAAATATGAAAACCACACCCATTAAAAATAGAGGCAATGAAATTCTATAACATTCATAATTTTAGAAAAGTTCATATTTGATAGGGTTGGAACTGGCTTTCCAAACTATACTGCAATTCTAAATAACAGTGAAACTTTTCTTTAACAGCCAGTAATAATATCATGCTATAGTGAAACCTCTGTACAACAGTCAGAAGTAGAACTATGCTAAATTAACTGTTATAAAGAGGTGCCTGTAGTGAAGAAAGCTATCTCAGGGGTGTGTAGTTTGGTTTTTAAGTAGGAGTAAGATTACAAAAAGCAGTAGGGGGTCTGAGGGTCCTCCCCCAGTAGGGGTATGGGGACAACCATTTTTTTGTTGAAAAATATTGCAGACAAAATGTTCCAGTAGCCGGAACTTTTACTGGCTTTCGACCAATTTTTACAACCTTCTATCTTCATTTGTCATTTTGATTTATACAGATGAAAGGTTAATCTAAAGAGGCTGTTGAGAAAAGGAGGGTCCATAAAAGAGGGGCAAATGTAAATAAAAGTTTTAGAGTAAAATCATAGTAAGAAATTACAAGTTAAATCAAAATGATCAATAACAAAAAATACCCAAGCAATACACGTAATGAAAAAAACAGCATGGGAAGCCAATATATATGTATGAATCATATTCCTGAATAAAAATTTTGTTATATACAGTAAAAAAACATCAAGGTGGGAAAATCTTATAAGCATTAAATATAACACCAACTAAAAGTTTTAGCTTTATAGTTTTACAAGTCATAAAATTTCCATGAAAATGTTAACTTTACTTTTTAGTGTCTGCTGTATTTTCTCACAAATAATTCTTATGATAAAAATCATTGTAAGTTAAAACAGGAAACCATCATTAGAACGTCATTCCAAGTCCTATCAATTCATTACTCTAAAATCAAGTAGACTATTGTGAATCTCCTGAACATCTTAATTGTTTTTATCAAACTTTGGACTTTCAACTGCAAATTCATTGAATTTACTTACTAGGGGGACTGAAGGGGGCCCAGATCCCCTCATAGCCAGGAAAAAATCAGGATCACTGAGTTTAGAAACATGCCTTGCACTATGGAGGTTTAACAGTACTGGTATAAATTTAGAATAAAATGAACCCGCCTTAATTTATCTGATGTAAAACAATGAAGGTTGGAATTTATGATGATAACACAATAGAAGTACAAACATTGTACCAGAGATTGTTACAATTTTCAATGTAAACTTTTCAGTCACTAATGGTAGGAAATTGGTTTGTAATTACTACAAGCTGTAGTGCGGAATTCATATGCCCTACTTGTCCGAGACTCGACTCGTCTGTCAGACTCAAACATTTATGGGGTTTTTTTGTGTATTTTTTTTGTTGGGTTTAACGCTGTAGCAACTCATTGTATAGGTCATATAACAGCGGTCAGTCAACCCACTCACTCCTCCTCAAAAAGCTAATTCTCTGGATTTAGCTGTTAACCAACTACTAAGGGCATACTTTCGTCAGTGACTGACAACTGCCCTACATAATTAAATCATTGGTAGGAGGGAAAATGGCCGTAGAAATAATTTCATGACCAAGCTCCACAAAAGTATGCCCCGCCCGGGAATCAAACCCTCAACCCCTCGATCAGTAGACTTGCGTGCTACCAACTGAGCTAGCCAGGGAAACATTTATGTATAGGTCTTATTACAGTGGTCAGTCAACTAATGCACTGTTCCTGGATGGTTAAATCTCTGAATTAAGCTGTTAACCAGTTACTAGGCAATAGATTGGTCAGAGACTTACAACTGCCCTACATGATTTAGAATCAGTGCTAGGAGGGAGAATGGTTGCAGAAATTACTTCGAGATCAGGAAAATTTGTCCTGCCTAAGAATCAAACTTACGACCCCCCCCCCCTTATATCAGTAGACTTGTGTGCTGCAGTCTGAGCTAGCCAGGCAGCTATTTGTTCTTACTCTAACTAAAATTAAGTCAATAATGAAAAAAGACACATAAAAATTGATCTACCTTTATAATGAGAGGTTTTATGATACTTTCAATATACAAGGAACAATAGAAAGAAAAAAGAGAGAGGGACATTATAGTATAAACTATTCTTTTCTTTTATAACTTTTCATTCATACAATAAATCATAGTTTCTTTTATCTTATATTTGTTATAGCATACTTCACATACCAACTTTCAGCAATTATTACAAAAGTTATGACTTTCTACAGTGAAACCTCAGTTATGGCCCTTTTAAAAAATACCAATCAGGGCTTTTTTTCTAATATAGCAGGGGCCGTTTACTGGCACCTCTCCTTTCTGAAATTTCTTTGAAATCATGCAGTTTTTCCCAAATTTAGGTCACCTCTTGATTTTTCACTCCCTTGGTAACGAAATTGCAATGAAATTAACGCTATTGCTCAAAATAAATATAAAACTCCCCCCTTTGTTCTATACCAAAGTAAGGCCCCAGGACCCTTCCCCACACATGGAAAACATGCCCTGATAGCAAAAGTTTATTGCATCACCAAACTGATTGTTTCATCTGGTTTCAAATCTTGTTCAAAGCAACTAAACTTCATAAGCAACGAACAGTGACTCTCAACTAACCACCAGTTACCAAACGTTCACAAGTGTGACTGTATTTTCATTGGTTTATTACCTAGCATAGTCAAACAGACCATGGTATGCTTTTATGACAAAGTATAGTATTCCCTATATACCCTGTTATTTATATCATACATAAATGATATCATAAAAAGTTCATACAGTCATGTCAATTTATCATAACTTTACAAAACTATTTGCTTTTAATTGATGGCAAAGTCAATGTGGACATCAAAAATTCTTAATCAGGCGAAACAGTTCAGAGTATAGACTTCGTAAACAATTGAGAGGTCACAGGTTCAAAATTTACCAGGGTATACAGCTTATATCATGATTCTGCTCATTTGTTTGTCACAAATGTTTCAGGGCTTTTTCAGCCTATCTCACGGGGCCGAATATGGGCCCTGTTCCCAATGCCAAATAATGACCATTTTTCCCAATTTCAACAAAAAAATTCCCAATCTTGTTAAATAATTCCCTTTGAACTGGATGTCTTTTGCCTTTACAAAAGAAACCACGAGATTTCATCATGTAAAAATAATAAATACATGAGAATTTGCATTGAATGCCTCATTGAACTGTCAGAACAAACTCTTTAAGAGAACTGCAACACTTCCAGAGACACTAAAGCAAGGCATAAAAAGATTTAATGCAGAAAAATTAATGATGAAATTTCCATATTGGGTTGATTTGTCGATATTTTTTCCCAAATTGGCATTAAAAATTCCCAATTTGGGCAGGGGCCTTTTTCCCCAAAACCCCTGAAAAAGCCCCGTGTTTCGATGTCTAAAAACATCTCCCGTCATTGCTTTTTGGCTCAGTAAAAGATCCATGCTTTTTGACTGTGGCTGTTCCTGCCTTCCTAGAAGATCTGTGTTTTTTTACAGTTGCAGTTCTTGAAATGTTTTCAGAAGACTTTTTGGCAAGAAATTTGGAGCAACAAGAAGTGGCAGAATTGATACAGTTAAGAAATGGTCTTTAATCAATTGTGGATTTCATAAAGAGGTGGCTGTTGTTCAGAGGTTGTACATGTGTACTTACTGAACAGTGTTTGTTATAGAGTTTGTGGTTACTTAGTGGTGACTGTTGTTTAGAGGTTGTGCATACTGAGTGGTGATTGTCGTTGAGACTAGGTAGTTACTGAAAGGTACTTGTTATATAAAGAGATTGCAGTTATTTACCTGTGGGTGATATCGAGAGGTTATGCTTACTGAGAGTCAGAGGTTGCAGTATTTGAGAGGTGGCTACTGCTATTGAGTATAAGTTTGGTTACTGAGAGGTGGCTGTTATTGAGAAGCACTTGTCATTAAAAGGTCATTGTTATTGAGAAGTCGATTGTTATTGAGAGGTTGATTGTTATTGAGAGGTCGACTGTTATTGAATGGTCGATTGTTATTGAGAGGTCGATTGTCATTGAGACGTCGATTGTTATTGAGAGGTTGATTGTTATTGAGAGGTCGACTGTTATTGAATGGTCGATTGTTATTGAGAGGTCGACTGTCATTGAGAGGTCGATTGTTAGTGAATGGTCAATTGTTATTGAGAGGTCGATTGTTATAGAGAAGTTGATTGTTATTGAGAGGTCAATTGTTATAGAGAAGTTGATTGTTATTGAGAGGTCGACTGTTATTGAGACGTCGATTGTTATTGAATGGTCGATTGTTATTGAATGGTCGATTGTTATTGAGAGGTCGATTGTTATAGAGAGGTCAATTGTAACTGAGACCTCAGAGATGACAGGAAACAGTCCATTAAGGAAGATTTCACTGTAGCCATACAAACAATAACACAACACACAGAAGAATGATAAAATATCAGAGTCAAGTGGTATCAAGTGATACAGTTATATCTAACTGACAATAATAAATGTATAAAATAGTTTCCTGTATGTAAGGGATGTGTTATCAAGACCTCTACAGATCACATTATACACTTATAGTCTACTTGTTATAAATTGTCATTTAATAAATACTGTACAGGAAGTTTTCGTTGAAAAGATACACAGCACAAGACGTCATATGTTAAACTGGAAAACTTTATTGAACCATTAGAGAAGAATCGCCCATTTCATCAATTTGTTTTTAGATTTGTGCATTCCAGGGAATAGGAACACAGGCTATGTTATATTACGGGTCCTGGAATCAAATTTTGCATCTGGGATGCAGGAATTCTGCATCACTGAAAACCCTGGGAATACATTTAAATACTCAACATTTGCAGGAAAGTATCAATCATCACCTTAAAATACTAGAATGAAGTTTTAAAATGTTTATGGGCTAGTGAAACTTACTTATTTTTTGTAGTTTGGGCTAGTTGATAATTTTCTTATCAATAAAAACATAAGAAACCAGACTAGTTTGCAATAAAATTGAAAACAATGACTGTCAATGACCATTAACTCATGTCAGACTGTATCAGTATATATAAAACAGTAAACCATGTCATTAAGTACTAAGTATATCAACTACATAGTGACATGTATCTATGGTTACTGAATGAGGAAATCACTGACGCAAAATGTCAACAAGTCTACATTTCACATATAATATTGTATGTAAGTGCATAAATATATATACTGAAGTTAAAATTGTAATTTTATATCAAATAAAGGTTACATAAGAATACCTAAGTAAATGTATGAAAACTAACAAAAATATGAGTCTAAATTGAAATACTCAATTATAGTCATTGTCTTAACCCACTAGCCCAAAGTCCAGAGCTAGTAAGAATTAATTTGCGGAAGTGTAAAATACTTCAGTGATCGCCTTATGCTACTAGCCTGTAGCTCAGGACTAATAAAAATTAATACAGGCTAGTGAAACATACTATAAAGTGTAAAGTTGGGCTAATTGATAGCTTTGTTATACACTATATAATATATAACTTGATAAATTGGGCTGGTGCTAAAAACATTAGAAGAAATGACTGTTACTTATTTTAAATTGTCAGGCTAGTTGACATGTTGCCCCTTTCTATAAAACATAATAAATTTGGCTAGTGCTACTGAAAAATTCAAGGTAATGACTGCAAGGGCGGATCCAGGATTTTTTCTAGGGGGGTCCGAACTTTTTCTAAGGGGTCCAAACTTACAAACCACAGCCACATTATACACTTTTTGCAGAATATACCACAAACACTATAAAATGATTAAATGCAAGTTTCCCTCAGAGTTAAGGCATTATTTCCTTTGGAAAAATTGTAATTAACTGCATGTTAACATCAGAAACATAAAACAACACATGGTGACCACCTTACATTTATAAACAACACAATAAATAATCATCTCTAGTGTTTGATGAATACTTCAGCAGAAAAAACATTGGAAGATAAATAAACACTTTGCAAGTAGAAGTGCCAAACACATTCTTATAAATTGTATAAACAATCCTGCCTTACAAGTGTAACTATTCTCAAAAATGCAGTTTCTTTTATCTATTATATGTCCCCTCTTAATCAAGACCAAAGACCCCAGTTCAAGCATAAAAACACTTCCGGTAAAGGGACTAGAAAGGGCCCTTGAAACGGCCCCCTGGCACCAAGAAGGGCTCTCTGGTACCAGTTGTGGCACATTTCTTCACTCCTCTGGACCAAAAGAACAAGTAATGAATGTCAACATAATTTTTTGTCCTCTGGGACCCCCAGGACCCACATATTAAAATCCTCACGGCAAATACTGGTATAATGTATGATACTGTAAGTGAAAAAGCAAGGGTCATGAAATCAAGTGCCTACTACATCAACAACATTCATACAGTCAATTACAGTTGACAATAAAGGAGTAAGAACATTATTGATCATATAACACTACAAACTTTATATACCAAAACACAAGGACATGATAATAATGATAAGTGGATGAATTTTGATATCATCATATCATATGAACAACTCCACAAGCAACTTACACCAAGAATGTAAGAATTATTACTATACAGCACAACCTCAGTTAAATTTCAACTCAAAATTTAGTAGGCGTGGCAGAGTGATTATGACTATGGACTGGTTATCATCAAATAGCTAGCTCCATGTCAGTTTGAAACCCATTCAATACCTAGTGGATCAAGTTGTTTCCTTGAGTAAGAAACTTAATTCTAGCTCAGAATTGGTGGACCAGACAGGGGCCTCTAAAGTGATTCATCTAGGGTGTAAGAATATTTTTTACAATCAAGCTAAAATAAATAAGTAAAAAATGAACTATAGCCACCTCTCAACAACAAACAACTAAAATTGACCACTTAAGCATTTCTAACTTAAAGACAACCAACCCTGGCAATAATAACCAAGTCCAGGTTGACAGATAACATCTATATAGCAAAGTCCTGGCACTGGCTGTTCGAAGAGAGGTTTACATATAAATCATAATAAATAAGTGGTAGATATCTTTATACAACTCATCTATTTACAACTTGACTTGGTATCACATTTCTTTAATATGAATTGAAAACATTTTTATAAAAGATAAGTTTATGCAACACTATATTTAAGTATGTTAAATGCTATAAACAGATGAAAATTAAAGTTGAAAGCTATTTGACAGCATTTTTTCCTTATTAAGAGTTAAAATGTTATACTTATATAATGCAGTTTTCACTTTCAAACAAGTGACAGAAGCTGAACAATTTTAACAGTCATATCACGGGTTTAGCACAAAACGGTCACAACTTACTCTTCATACATTGAGTTACGACCGTTTAACGCTAAACCCACAATATTAGAAATAAAATTCTCTAAAAGTAAGCTCCAGGTTTGTTGGAATCTAATTCATAGCATTATTTCATGACATAAGCAGATTTTAACCTGAACTTATTTATGTGTTCTATTGAAGGGACCAGGAAGTAGACTTGATTAAGTGTCTTACATTAATATAACTGGTAAGAAAATATTTTGCAATCAAAATTAACAAGTAAATCTGTGAGCTAATGCTCACTAGTGATACCCCCGCAAAAATCTAAAAATATGCGACAAACAGGAAGTAGATGAGCAAGGAGCATGAAATCGCTTTACACCACATGGGACTATAGGATGAAGCAATATGCAAAGTATTAGGCTGCTGCATGTTATAGTTGCTGAGAAAACTGCAACGGAAATTTCGTAACGGACGGACGGACGGATGGACGGACGCACGGACAAGGGTAAAACAGTATACTCCCCTCTTCTTTGAAGCGGGGGTATAAAAAGTAAAATCAATAAATTTGCGATTACATAAGAACAACCAAGTGAGTGAAGAAACTAACAATAAAAAAACAAACAAACAGTTTTAAACAAAAACTCACACCCATAAACAACTTATAACTATACCTACAAACAAGTCACAATGCTTAAGACAACCCAAGAAATGTATTAAAACAGACCACAAGACTTAAAAGTCATTGCCTAAACCCAATATTACAATTATAGACCAGTCTAAGGATGAGAGTAAAAACAAAAATTAATATATAACAAAATAACTGTAGCTAGTGTGCAAAAAGTTGAGCTATCAATGTTCTTACAGTATTTCAATTTTTTTAGATACCTGTACCTTAGTTTGATATCAACAAAATATAGCATTTAACCAGGAAACCACCAGGTATAATGGAACTAAGATATTCATACTCTGATTTTTGTCTGTAAATCAAGGAAACACCAGATTAACATTCTAACAGTGGTAGAGTCAAAGTACTGGCCTAGATAAACTCTGATAGTAGCAGAGTCTGATAGTAGCAGAGTCAAGGCATCGATTGTAAGACACTAGCAAGAAGTACTTGGTAAATAGTGAGTCATGCTTTGTTAGTATAGAAGGCAGGCACTCTGACTTGCTGCCTATTTCTCAGAATTTGTGGAAGAGGCCTTACTTTATGCATTTGGGGAAATTTTTATTGCAATTTCATTTATGAAACAGGGCGCCAAAAAAAAGGGCAGGGTTCATCAGAGGGTTAATGCTTTAAAGTAACTATTTCTACATGAAGAGGAGTAAAAAGGGCAGGTAGAAGAGAAAAAGGGGTTAGGGGCAGTGCCCTGCTATTCCGTATAACAATTATAACTATTAATAGTGCAATCTCTGATTAGGTAGATGTTACATGGTTGAATTGCCAAATGACATGGCAAACTGGGCAAGTTTATTTCAAAGTACAAAAACTTGCATGACCAAGTCAACAAACTATAGACAGCCATACTTCACCATCAATAAATTAGGTATTGACCGTAATACACTGCATAGAAATTAGGACGCAGTGACAATGAGGCCATTCAAACAAATCATCGATAATAATTACACAATCCTTGACATTTTGACAGCCGTATAACGACTTACATAGGATAGATAATGACAAATTTGTTTTTAAACCAGTACACTATGAAAATGGTCAAAATTCAACAATACATTTAGTCTAGCAACAATGAGTGACATTGGCATAGATCTTTATTTTAAATTATAGTAATAACAATGTATATCAGCCCTCTGGCTAACTTGAAATTACAAGTCAACAACAATTAATGGTTTGTTTTAACTTGTAAGATTACTGTATATCAGAGGTCAACAGTGAAATTTTCTAACAGCTGAGGTGAAATGTACGATTTTTAAACCATTGTCTTCAATTTAAAATAAATTATACTCCAGTCCTTTGGAAAAAACCCTGACTATTGGGGGAAAAAAGTGGCATCTTTGGAACAAACATAAATAAAGGCATTATACAGTCAAAATCTTGGTTAAATCTGAGGATATTTATAAATCTAAATATAATAAATTTATACATTCTTTACTTGTTAGACAAACAGCAAACAAAGTATGCTAGACAAAAATATTGCTAAAATCATTAAGCTGAATTATGAATACTAAAGACTACAAAATAATAGAGGTGAAACGATTCAAAAATTTTCGATTCGATTCGATTTCGATTTTTCATCAAACGATTCAATTTTTCGATTCAATTCGATTTTCTACTGGAATTATATAGGACATAACAAAAAATAAATTATAAAAAGAATTAAGAAAGAGATACAACCCAAAGACAATAGAACATAAATATATATATATTTAAGAACACTGCATTTTTATCTGAGGGACCTCCCTCCCGGAAGACGAAAAATTCTAATTCTTTAATAATACCCATTTTACAGGTATTAGAGCTTGAATAGTTAAAAATATTTTACTGCATTTTAGCATATATAAATGACAAATCGTATTATTTCCAACTTTTTAATGAAAAGGAATGCCCATGGACAAATTGTTTATTTCTCCTTACCTACATGTACGTACAAACAGTATATGACTCAAGTCATTATCAAAATAAAATTATTCATCAGTGCATCAATGCCATAATTAATGACTAGTTAAGGTTACGCTTAGACAATAAAAAAATTGCAAGCATTCAGCAAATGTAGATCACTATGACCAGCTTAATTTAGTTTGTTTCAAAATATTTTCTTTTGGCTCTGGCATGATTTAAAATAATTCTCATCACATCATAAACGTTAAATTAGTTTTTATCAACTCTAGATCTATATTTATAACTTTCTTACACTAATGTTTATTTCAAAATAAAATTATTTTTGGGCTTAAATGAACGTATTAGTGAAAATATACAATTATCTTCGGACATTTCATAGAATTCATTTCCAATTTATAGTAAATAAAGTCTAACCAACCACGTTTTGCCCGATTTTAGTAGTTAAGAAAAACAAATTTATCTCTAAATTACTTTATCATGCTTGATTTAATTTTGTATCATAGGGAACGAAATCGCTTCAACCATTTCGGCGTTATGTCATTCATTTTCGCGACCCACGCTAGATAGCAATTTCATATGAAACATCTTTTGTGATTAAAAAACTTATTGTTTTCAATGTTTTTATCTTGATTTAACAAATGATTTTTCAGAAAACGACGATGTGAAAAGTTTAATTTGTTTTTCTTAAGAAAAATTCCCAATATTGCCGATCGTGTAAAACTAAATCGACTGGTTATATCTTGGTGGCCCCTTTATCACTATATTCTCTCTAGGTACCAGTCTTAGGTATATATGAATGATATCAAGCGTGTTAACTAACTCGACGACTCCATTATCGATTTTCTGTCAGCGAGTTAATCTCCCAGCGTGTGACCGACAATAAGGTCTAATTGACATGTACGCGTAATTAACATGTATAATTGCAGCGGGCAGTCTCACTTTTTACAACTCTTATCTGGATTAACAATCGTCGGTCAATAAGGGTACACTATTTTAGTTTACTATAAAAAATGCTTATTTTAACCTAAAAGGGGCGTTTCATTCAACTCACAAAACTACTGAAAAAGACAGTATTTAAAAAAGAATCGAATCGAAACTGCCTCTTCCGAATCGAATCGAACCGAACCGAATCGAGCGTTAAAAATCGCGATTCTTTGTGAACCGCGATTAATCGTTTCACCTCTACAAAATAAGCAGTACTCTAGTGCATTCACTTTTTAATCTGCAGTCCAGAGTCTGAGACAGGCGCTATAGACCCTATAATCAGCATGTATCTGAAGTAGCCCCTTTTTAGTTTGGTAACATAAAATTCTCTTGCGCTATAAAAAAAAAGGAAAATCTATAATAGTGCAAGATTCTAAAATGACCAATTCGGTCAACAATTTTCATAATGTATCTTAGTTTGGTAGACTTTTGCTAAAAATTATTTAACATTGAACTTGAACTTACCGGAGTTTTCTTGTAACGAAGGCTACCACTTCTCTTCAAAGTACCGCCTTTCACCATATCATCTTGAATTTCCACGTAAGATCCGTCAGCCGATGGTCTCACCGATAATTCCACTAATTCCGGTATAGGTTGGACTTTAAGCACTACAGTATCCCCAGTTTTTCTGATCATATCAATAATATCCTCCCTTGGTTTATGCTCCACGTTAACACCATTTACTTCAATTAATTTATCTCCAGGTATTAGGCCAGTCTGAGAACTAGTCTGGTTACTGCCAGGTTCAGCAAATATCACATTAATTTTTGATTCCTTGCCATTACCATCTTTCTGGGTAACTGAACCTTTCCTTAGCGTGAAACCAAAATCGCCTGCTTTAGTTCTATTAATTACAAGTTCTCTAACCCTAGGAGGCTTCGATGGAAGAATTTCTGGCAATTTCAATGATGCTTTGAATTGTTTCTCGGGAGGAGGCGACTCAGGGGGTGGAGGGGGCAAGAACTCTGGGGGCCGGTCTTTAATAGAGCCCCTTGATCCCCTATGTCCCGACTTGGATTTCTCTCCATCTACTGGATAGGCCGACATTTCAGCATTATACACTGTATTGGATTTCAATACGGCAGTGTCGTCTAAATTTTGAGGAACTTTATTTTTATCTCCCTTGGATTTCAGAATACTTTTAGGCTTTGGTAGAGTTGGAGGTGCTTTTTTATGTGCCCCGTCAACTTGAGTAGGATTTTCTTTCCCCGGGCTTAATCTTCCAGCACTTGCTATGCTTGTACTGCTATCACTGTCCCTCTGAAGGAAGCCACCATCATCATCATCAACAGGAGAAGTAGCACCTGGACCTTTGTCTCGATCGCTCTTCCTCTTGAACACACCCCTTTTAATTTCTTCTAGTCTGTTTAGTTCTTCAGGGGTTGTATGTTCTCTGTGTTTTTCCTTTTTCTCTCGTTCCTTTCGCTCTTTTTTCTCCTTCTTCTTTTCTTCTTTTTCTTTTTTATGTTCCTTATCTTTCTTCATAAAATTGAACATTTTGGAAGTTCAATAAAATCTGAAAGAAACAACAGATAAAATAAGAAGTATAATGGGTAGGAATGCAATTTTGAAACACAGTTCTAGTTCTAGTTCTAAGAGAATACTGCACTCCCTCATTACTTTGAGGATTATGTGCAGGCGCTGGCAAATTTAAAATTTGGGTAAAAAATAAAACAGACTTAGTGATCACTTATTTACAGTGATAAACAAGAAATAAGTTATAGTGTCCTGGAAGTAATCGTAACAGCATGCAATGGAAAAAGGAAAACAGTGGTCCTCTAAGGCTTTGGCCAAGTGATAACATTGTAATTTTCACAAATTAACATTCTTTTAATGTTTAAAGGTTGAAAATTACCAATGTTATAAAACTTCCCTTGTCTCGTGGAGTCATGGGATTGTCAACTCTAGACTACTGTAACTGTAGTCAATGCTAAAATTCTTTCTGACAACCACTTTTCTACTCCGATGTTAAGCCAACTGCAAATGAATGCAATTTACACAAAAAATGTCAATAACCTGATAAATTCTATGGAAAAAATATTCTGGTTAAAATGAAGTTATAACTTAGAAATCAAATCTGCAAGATTTCATGACACTTGATGGATACAAATCTAAAATTAAATCATTGAATTGTGAATTAAACAGGTGTCAGCTCCAACTCCAAGCAAAAGTAAAGCCAAATATGACAATTATGACCATCAAAATCAACACAAATAGTATCTATTGTAAAAATATAAATGTTAAAAAAAGCAATTTATGTAAAAAAAAGGTTTAAACGACAAAGCCGCAAAAACGATCAAATTTAATCGTACCCCACCCAACGTAATCAGTGAAAGGCGATTAAGCTTCCGGTTAAACTGGCCGGGTTTTTAACAGTTTGCAACGTTGATCGTTCTAAATAATGACTGACAACGCATGAAATCACTAAAATTTATCATTTGTATTGCATTTAAATATAAAATAGCGAATACTTTACCTCAATCCTTGCAAAATCATAAACGAAACAACATAGACGCTGACAGTGAATTGATTTTAAATGTGAATCGTGTAAATAACTTTTGCGTGAAATAAATTACTGACTACTGTAAAACGAGTTTCGTTCGCGAGCTTTTTTCCCGGCTCATAATACACTGCCCTTCTAAAGTTCCTTCACACATTCACAATTTACATTTTAATAAATAGCAGGGGCGGATCCAGGATTTTTTCTAGGGGGGGGGGTGCGGACCCCCCTGACCCCCCCCCCGCTGGATCTGCCTATGAATAGAATTTCAAAAAGTTGAAAAAGCAGTTTATTTTTAAATGATTGTTAATTTTGCCTTTTAAAATCAGTACATTTATCTTCTGGACATGAAATTACCAAATTATCTCAAACTTAATATCGGTTCATTAAGATTCATTCATGACTATAGTTGCGGAGGCTGAAAGATGATAATTTTTGCTGCAACTCAAGAAAAAACGTGTACCCATGGAAATTCAATTTCCATTGGATGAATAATAAATTAAATAAACAATGATATAATAATTCTTTAAACTTGAACATCGAAATTGTAGCAATTTAATAAATTATTCTGTGAAGGAACTTTTGGAGGGCAGTGTACAGTGCAATGGCTTTTATATTAACATTGCTCTGAGACCGAGTCTAAGGTCAGTTTAAACAAATTATAAGTGTACCATACCTTAAGGTACAAATATGTTTAAACTAAACTAACAGACGCAGCTCTTTTTATTTCTATATAACAGGGGCGGATCCAGGATTTTTTCTAGACCCTCTGACCCCCCCCCCCCCACTTGCTAGATTCATTATAAAAAATTATTAGAAAAATATACATTTAGGATCAATATAATTTATACATGTTTTATGTTATGGTTATTATTCACGAAGAGGTCCATGATTGAAATGAACAATTCCATGAATCCTAGGCCTACTGTAAGATATCTATATATACTTAACAAACTTCTAAGAAGATCTACCCCAATTTCCATATTGTAGGAAATTTTTATTTTTCAGCCTTTGTGTTCAGTCAGGGATTTTAAACAACATATTTAAAATCTGTGGTTCAATTGATAATACAATGTAGTAGGACCATATTGTCATCTTCTAGCATGGTTTTCTTGCTTCTTTATTGATGCAAAACTGTTTTTGTAGTGCATATTTTCATTTTCTGTTACCATAGCAACCAAAGCTTTCAATAGAGAAGAATAGCATTTGATTGTGGTCTTTATACTGTGCACATTTTGCATACCAAATTTCATTAATTTAGCTTGGGCAGTATTGTAGCAATGACTGAATCTCATTTTATAACTACATGTATATTTACTAATGATGTTTTCATGGCAACAACTCATAAAAAAGATAAATAATGTGATGTAATGTCTGCATACTGATTCTATATAATAATTAAGCACTTTTTACTTCAATACTGTTTTGTTTTTTTTGGCCTATTTGCATGACAGATTTAGGTAACATTTTTGTAATGCTCTAAAACTGGGATAATTGTTGCATTAGAAACGACCGTAGCAACGAGTAACTAAGTCAGTGCTAATGTATTATTTTTTCTGTTTCAATTCAATTAAGTGATAAATGTGATAAAAGTTAGAATCAAAATCATTTAAAACTATATATCTTTGAACATCATAATTTTAGTAAAAGTGATAAAGTTTCCATGGCAACGATAACCTATCGACTAAAATGTATTTCTTAAATAAAGTTTACTCAATTATAAATGGGATAACCAGAACATTAAGAACAAGGCATGCATTTAAAATCTAAACGTCAACTTCAAACTTTACATTCTTAGCGAGAGTATAACATTCTATTTTGAACATGTTATTTCTTAGTATAGAATACATTTACAATGTATTTTGTTTCCATGGTAATAAATAATGCAATAAATGAGGTCAGAGTGTTGTGTTGTTAATTTTATATAATTAAGTATATCGTATATCAACATAATGTTTGAATAAGGTTTCTTTAGAATTACAAAAAGACTTGTTTTTCAAAAAATAAAAGATTTTCAGTTTTTGAAATTGGTTACCATGGCAACCAAATATGAACAACTCAAAAAGAAAGTGCTTCCCTCATCTGACAATATGTGACTATAAAACTATCAATTTTGAAAGTCAGTTTGAAGGGATATCAATATTTTCAAATTAAGCCATTTATTTTGTTCCGTTGCCATGGTAACAGACTTCACAGAATTCACATAAAAAAGTTAATTCTGGGTAACTTGTTCATTTCCCTATCATATGACATAATTTGAACCACTTTGGCAACAGGGCCAAATTTGGGGGTAAACGCACCTACTCCTTTCAGCAATGTGCATATACTTTTCGTGCAAAAATCAAAGAGGTCAGTTTGGTGAAAATCATTAGTGTGTTGAAATGTACAATGAAAAATCAAGAAATGGCTCAACTGTTGCTACAAGAACGAGGAATAGCCATAACTCCTTTGCAAGACTTTGCATCACCTGCAGAGATTAGACATTTAATTGCTATTTTTCAGTTAAATCATAGCTCTAAGAAATCTTCCCATTTCCACCTTTCAACACAGCTTTTTCGCAACACATTGTACAAGTCATATCACTGCGGTCAGTCAACCTACACACTGTTCCTGGAATGGCTAAATCTGTAGATTTAGCTGTTGACCAGTTACTAGACACATACTTCTGTCTGTGACTGGCAACTGCCTTACATGATTTAGAATCAGTGTAAGAGGGAGAGTGGCCATAAAACTATTTCATAACCAAACTCCACAAAAGTATGCCGTGCCCGAGAAACGAACCCATGACCAAGATCAGTAGACTTGTGTGCTACTAAGCCAGCTAACAAGGCAGCTTAAACTAAGCTTCAAACTTAAAGAGATAAACTAAAGTAACATACCTTTTGAAGCCATTTTGATTCCATCATGATGCCTTTACATTTAATTGTCTAAAACATACTTCAACTCCTTGACACAAAAACTACGGTATATTGTACACAGGTTGTAAATTTACTAAAATTAAAAGGTCGCATAGAATTAGTGCATTAAGCATTGGTCAGCTAAACTAAAGTAGAACGTATAAAATATTAGTTTTCTGGGTCAAAACCAATCTGAAGTAAATTCTCTAGAAATATGTGTCACTGTGCTTATAGTTCGTTTTTTTTCTCAACAGTCAAAACATCAATAATTTCACATGACTTCTTGAGTTAAAATGTTCATTGTCTAACAAATCATATTTTGAAATTTTAGGTATGTTTCTCTACACCTCCCCAAGTCCCGTACCCCTGTCAATGCCATTTGACTGTGAGTTGCAATGACCGGGGGATCTAAACCCCTAAAATCAAACAAAAAAAGGATATAAATAATTCAATGGGACCGGAATATAAAAAAAATAATAATCTGGTTTGGTCTAAAAGCATACTTAACAGCTTTTCAAGGATTATGATTAAAATCACTACTTTAAACACTTGCTTTTATTTTTAATCTTATAATTACAACCTATTAACGGATTACAAGTTCATATTTCAACTGTCTCAAGTTTATTATGTCTAGGAATCAATTTTTTGAAAGTCATTCTGACTTAACTATGTGACCATAGTTCTGTGATTAACCCTTACAATGACTGAGCAAAATATGAAATGTCTTTGTCACCAGCAAAGAGCCAGGTGAGCCAACACAACACAACACATGCCCGCTGCCCAAGCTCTTCTGTTGGAAGCTCGTAGTCAAATTTTTAACCAGAAATCCATAAAAATGACAATTGTTAGGTCTAAAAATTGATGACAGGAAAACCCTTTTTTTGGTTAGGATTATCGCAAAACAACATATTGTATTGGTCATATCACAGCCGTCTGTCAACCTTTCACTGTCCTTGGAAAGGCTAAATCTTTGGATCAAGCTCTGTTAGTAACTCTCAACTGCCCCACATAATTAAGCACCAGCAGGGAGAATGGTTGCATAAATTATTCCATGACCAAACTCCATGAAAGTATGCCCACCAAGAAATCAAATCCATGACCCTTGATCAGTATACTAGTGTGCTATCAAATGAGCTAGACTGGCCAGCATCGACATTAAAAGCAAAAACAAACAAAGCAGTAGTTACAATACATATATTTAAAAATGCTTTCTAAACAAAAACAGGACAAAAATATAAAAACAACAACATTATTGTCATATTCTAATGAGCCCCATTCCCCTGAAAACAGATCTGTTGAACTTATGTGCCTGTCATAGCAAATCACCAGTTTAAATTGCTATTTATATACTGCCTGAACTATTTTCAGATTCTCTACAGAACTGAAGAAACGAAAGGGTCTGAATTGCAGTAGATATATTAGTTGAGACTGATAACCCCAAACAAATGAAAATTACTACATTGTATAATAAGGACTAGATAGGTGGGATAAAAATCAAATTTAATGGCAGTATATATTTTATTTTCATGAAATGACAACAATTAAAAAAATATTAAACTGCATTTGTTATAACTTTACAATGTTAATACAACTTAACATTAATGCATAATTTAAATTTTTGGGACAAAACCAATACCCAAGCATTTAGGGCCATGAACCTAAAATGTAGTGTAGTACACAAAATACAACCCTTAGACCCCTAATAAAACAACCTTGACAAATCAAATAGTAATACTACTTTGATGGCTTTTATATCTGTTAAGAAAAGGAAATATCATGGCATAGGGGCTTTAATACGAGGGTTGATCAAAAATAAACCGGATTGTTTAAACCTTAAGTTGCATTGTGAGGCAAGATAAATAAAAATGTATGTACAAGTTTGGGGAGTTTTTCTGCAATAGAATACTGAAAACTGTACTGAAAAATATAAACAAACAATGAAGATATAGTAATTTAAGTACGTATATGTCTTAAGTCACGGAGCACGGTAAAATGACACTGATAATGTCATTGACGTTGCGCTTTATCACATCATCTCCATCGCTTCCTTACTTCCGATTGTGACTTTGTTTTGGGAATGGAGGACTATAACCAGGTTTCATCTGTCGTTATGATACGTCTAAGGAACTAATCCCCTCTCTTGAATCATTCTAGAAGGTATGCTCATGATTCCTGTACGTGGTGGACCATCTCAGTGCCTTTTAGGAGGTGTGGAAACAAGAGCGCGTGCACCTGTTGTCAATAAACAAGTACGATTAAAGTAAAATGTGCCGGAAACTTTGATATAAATGACATATATGATTAGACAAATAAAATAAATATCATTTATTGATAATATTTAGTTGAATAATTAGAATTTAACATAAACTTTAATAAACTGAAATTGTTTCAGAATAAAAAGGAAAATGTTATATTTTTTCATGGAAATGGTCATTAACACTTTAAAATATATCGCGTAGTGAAAGAAAATTAATGAGTTCAAAATATTTCTCATTTTGAATATCCCTTGCAAGAAAAGTCTGTAAGATACCGTAGCTCAAATAAATTTTGCCATAAGCTCTCGAATGGACAACCATCTGTCACTTGCCAGTTTGTTTGCCACTGACGTTACCAACGTCGTTGTGTTTTATCTTCTTTCTCCATCTTCCTTCTTTGACGATGATGTGAATATTTACTTCTCTAAATCGCCTAGGGCAATCGGAAACGACTTTTCTGCTATCTGCACGCTTATCAAGCCTAGATCCAATTTTCTACAAAATTTCGAGGAAGTGTTGCCTTTATGCCGGAAAACTCAATAATTGCTTTTATTTCAAGCTTTTTCGTGGACGCCATTTTTACGATATGTTTTATTGTGCCAACGTTATTCAAACTGTGATTGTTACAATATGCATTGATCAAATGACGTCAAGTTTTGCAAATACGTCAATAAATGAAGTCATGACATTTTCCCAGATTTTTATGTTCGCTGCATTTTTGGAAACAACATAAAGCATATTTTAACAAAAAATAAAACATTAAAAAACTTGCTGCGCCGTGGCAGCGTTACCATGGTTTTTGGAAGCGTTATTTAGAAGAGTAATGTAAGCCTTATTATAGAAATGTTAGATCAACATTTTGTAAATACATTGAAATTTTTTTTGATGTATAGAAATGTTCATTTAAAGTGATACTTATTATTTGAGAGTAATAATCCGGTTTATTTTTTATCAACCCTTGTAAAAGCCCAATAAAAAAACTTAATACTTTAAAATTTCATTAGATGCCTCTTCCTATATTACAAATTTGATGCCATGATAAAGATTAAATAAATTGTTAATAACAATGATAATGCTAATAATTAATAATTATAATACTACTTGTATATTTTGATTAAGGGGCTTTAATGTAAACCTCTGTGAATCAAAATGAATACACATATATTTTGATAACACTAGAATTCTCTGGCCTATACATCAATCTCATTAAAACCCGATCTAAAATTTCCGCTCGCCTACTCGCTAATTTAGATCTGGCCTTTTTCAAAGGAAGGTCACTTTCAGGTGACCTTTTCTCATCATAATATTCTTGACGAAATTGTTATGATACGTAACTTGTTTACATCATCTACGTCACGCAATTTGAAATGAGCCGCCCAGTCGCAGACTGTGAATGATACCGCTGTTAAATTAGCATGCAAACCTTGGTCTAAAAATAGAAATTACGAAATCAAAACGTGATTAATAGTGTTTCCATCTAGATGAAAGCTACACATAGATTGGTCGACACAAAGTTCATCTCGACGTGACCTTCCGCGGAGACAGTAGAGATCCTGTACAACAATACTCTACAGGATACATGTATCTGTTTACGGAGATTGAACTAAACATATATATATTATCAAACATATTGCAATAAATCTAATATATAAAATAAAATAAACCACAAAATCGTTATATAACTGAACATATGATATGATATGGTTTTGTAAGTGGCATAAACATTAACCCTGCTGAGTTGAATACTCACTACAGTACTTTAGTACTAGGGGTGTAACAATACGGTAAAAACCGTATTGCAATATATTGCAATATGCAAAACCCGTACTGCAATATATTGCAATACATACCGGTTTTTTGCTTAGACATGCAGAGCATTAATTAATGCATGTACCTCGTCCTAATTGGATCAGCATAGCACGCATATGGATATTTTCAAATGATCTCTTATCCAAATGTTTGAGTTACAAATGCAAACTTGTCTACATGTTAGAAAATGCGAGGTTTGAAACAGACTCTTGAAAATATTTTTCTTTCAATTGACTAAATGGTTAACCTTTAAAAGCACAGTAAGAGTGTTTCACGTATTCAATTCATTTTAACATTTGTTTAAACATTTAACTATCAGATTCTGATGAAAACAAGCAGTATGACACTTAACTACAAAAACCGGTTCAATAAAAAATGAACCGGTTAAAAACCGTTAGAACTCGTATTGCAATATTAACCGGTATATCGGTTAACCGTTACATCCCTATTTAGTACTAACAATTGATAAAACTAGCTACCTGTAATCATTTATAAGATGTTTTTCACGTACATGGCTATATTTGAGTATTATCTTACGTTTTGGCAGTTATTTGTGAAACGTATAATAATTTACGTTTATATAAATTATTATATTTATAAATAAAAGCTTTCAATAAATAGCCAATAAAGAAATGAAAGTTTATAGAGACAAATGCTACAAGTATTTAAATCAGCACGGTAAATGTATGAGCTACTGACAGTTTAAAAAAAAACAATCCATGATACACAAAATCATCAAATAACTTAACATGATATGACATGATATATGAACTAATACTATATTGCACTACAAGATCTCTTATATTTAGGTCACTCTCAAAATTTATGAACTAAATTTTCCTACATGTAGGTCAAGGTTATAAGTTTAATTTTTGAGGTCAAAATCACAATAGTTAAAAATAGATCAAGGTCAAACATACCACTTTTTTCTGTATCAACTTGGTACTATAGACTATTTCCAGAATTCAAATATTTGGTTTTTCCTTGAAGGTACAAACAAACTTTCACTGTCACAATGAAAATATTTGTACAATGAACAATGGGATTTAATCCTTATTCTGTGCTTTTCAGCAATAAAGTGTAACAAGCCATCAGCCCATAGACGGAAAACCCCACAAATTTGAGTTCCAAATAAGGTCTATTTCAAGCATCACGACAGTAGGACACTTTGAGAAGAAGGACTCGCTTGAAAGACAGGAACAACATTAACAATTTCAAGCATCCAAAATAGAGCTTGAAGAAATATAATTAAATCTAGGTTAACGACTAACACATGAATGACTGGACAATCAATATATACCCCTACATCTTCTAATGTTAAGATCATCAAAAATTATATCATTATGCAACAGAACTATCATACAATCATATACAATGTATACTAGCACCCTGACTTAACATCATCTAAAGTGTATAAAGTAATATCTGATCCTGAATGATAATGAAAGTCTAATAAAATGAATAAAAAAATACTATTCTCATATGTCGAGCACAACAACTATCATCCCTGTTGTTTAATTTTTATGATGACATTGCAAGTAGCAGTTGGTGAAAAAAATTAAACATGCTTCCCACTTCATGATAAAATCTATTAAAATGTATCTTCTTTATCTAAGCAGCCATATTGGAAGGCAAATTTAAGAGAAATTTATTATCCTTATCTAAGCATTAGGAACCTGCTGCCGACCCAGAGACCAGTTTGAAAGACTAAATAGCCAGTTAAAATTTGCTAATAAAGAAAGAAAGAAATTGCCCCTGAACCCCCCCCCCACAGAAAGCCTATTACTTTTCTATTATAGCCTATTCATCAAAATCTTACTTAGAACACTGTCCAGAATTATTGCAATAATTGTGTTACTTTTTTATTGAATACAATTTTTTTGTAATGTTGGTTGAAAAAAATATGCTAGTAATTTCAAACATTAATAAATAGTTGGTACTAATAATTTAGTTAGAACTTGTCAATGCCTTTTAAGATGGCTGCCAAAAGGATCTTATTAGTATATCATTTAGGAAGTAAGTACGTACATGTATGCCAAAATGAACATAACAAGAAATGTTATGTGGAAACCACATTAAAGGCAGATTCAAAAAACTTGAACACAAAAATTACAAAGGGAAATAATCCATAATAAAGCCAGGTAGAGTTGTGGTTACTTTCTAATTCTGTTCATCATATAGTATGTTATCATTGTATGACTTTTTGTAAAGATCTGACAATAAATGGCAGATATATATGCTGAATTGAAAACTTTAACGCAATTGTTAACAACACCGTAGGCCTGTACACCCACCCGTGGTTCGCCAAACTATTAGCCGAATTTTTTTGTTGAAAAATCTGGCTAAAAATACCATAAATAAGAACACTATAAACTATTATTTAACAACACATTAAATCTAGAAGTCACAATTCTGACTGTATATCAATGTTTCTTCATCACTGTTATCTGACAGACGGTCCGTCAAATCTCTTTCTCTCATTACTCTTTTCTTTCTTTTAAATTTCCGACGTAATCTTCGTTCCCAGAGTAACAATTTTTTCGGTAAATAAGGTCTTCTCATTTTAAGTATTTCTGAAAATCAGAAAAAGTTTTGTTACTAACAATGCAATTTATTGTTTATTTTCATTCAAGTGTCATTGGTACATACTTTAATCCTGCTGATTTAAATACATATGATAGTACTTTTGTACTCATTTTCGATAAAAATATATCCATTTTTATCAGGGGTGTAATGGTTAACCGATATACCGGTTTATATTGCAATACGACTTCTGTCGGTTTTTAACCGGTTCGTTTTTCCCTGAACCGGTTTTTCTATATAGTTATGTTCCATACTGATCCGTTATATCAGAGTCTGAAATTTAGGTGTTTGAATAAATGTGTAAATGTGTTCGGAAACTTGAAATATTTTTGGTAAATTAGAGAATAATAATCTTTGAAAGTCCATTCTAAACCTTTTTTCTAACTTATTCAAACATTTGCGTAATTCGGTATATCATTTGAAAATACAAATATCTATGTACAATGTTGATCAAATTAAGGCGATGCACGTGCATTAATTCATGCCATGCATGTATGCGCAAAGAATAATATGTATAGCAATATATTGCAATATATTGCAATACGGGTTTCGTGTATTGCAATATATTGCAATACGGTTTTTACCATATTGTTACACCCCTAATTTTTATGTATGGGATTGTGAACAAATATCAAGGATTTAAATAATTGGGTACATATATATGAATTAAAGAGCAGTGGAATAATTCCTTAAAAAGAGGTTTCTTATGTGATTTTCACATAACAATTGAATTAATTAAATGCTACATTATGCTAATTCAAATGGACAGCATATTTAACAAATCACCGAGAATTTTTTCGGTCCAATTCGGTATAAAAAAACTTTTTTTGCAGATTATTTATTTATTGTTATTCATACTGGGTTAAACATCATGTCAACACATTTTGGTTAATTTACGGTGCCCAGAGCACCTAACATAGCTTTCCTGGACCCTTAAATAAGTACTCATCTACCCCTCCACAAGGCCTGAAACTTCTCCATATACCCTAGTTTTATATATATCAAGTCAGTAATACTTACCATATATACTAACATAATGAGCTGCCCCATCATACTCAGGAGGTATTTCCCTCTGATGTTTCATTGGTTTCATTCCACAACATTTTATAGCTACCATCAAAATTATCATTAGAACTGTTACACTTATCATTGCACGTAATGGGTCCTTAGAACTGAAATATTTATATAAATAAACTTATACAATGTATATATATATTTATGTATTGTATTGTTTAGACTGTAAATTGATGATGTACTTAGTACAAATAGTAAATAAATTGTATGTTCTGTTCTGTTCTAAAAAACTCTAATATGACACACTTTTCTTTTAAAACAAAGAAGAAATTCTACAGTGGTACCAAATTATATTCTAAAATATTATCTTGTTTGTTGTAGTTCATTTAAGATATAGTCCAACAGAATTAACCTGAGCTTGAACTACCTAATTATAATAATTACACACTTCACTTACATTAAATCGTGAGTTTCCGTATGCGTGTATACGGTTATACACGTGTTTATAACAACCTATGTGACTATAAATCAATTTATTAAAAGTGACATGTTATTGTACTTTTAATTTTGGACTCATTAGTTTTTGGGGACATAAGTAAGTCAGCACAGTTTCAAAGTATTTATTCTTATGATAACAACATTAATTGTTCAGTACATGTGTTTTGCCGAAAGCTTCCGATACAGCGTGATTTACAAACGAAGACAAAATTAGACTGTGAATACTGAGTTTAATATAATTATTCTTGCATAAAGGTCAAGCTCAGGTTAATTCTGTTGGACTATAAACAGCCTTCGGCATACCCACTAAATTTACCAACCTTGTACAATGTATAGCATTTCCTTTAAATTTTATTCACCTTTCAGTGAGCACACATTAACCCTGCTGATTTAAATACTCAATAATTGTTTCATAATCCCTGTACATAGATTTAGATAGGTTATCTGTTTTTATTGACTGTGAGTACAGGAATAAGGGAGTGAGTATCTCAGTATCAGTCGGCAGGGTTATTGATGACTATGTACAGAAATTATGGAACAAATATGCAGTATTTAAATCAGTGGGATTAATGTAGTAAAGCAGTAAGGTTAGTATCCTGTTTGTCGCACAAAACCATTGAAGCCTAGATGTTATTAAATTTTAATTTGACATTAGATTAAACTTATAACACATGCATGCAATGTACAAAAACATTTGTTTTTAGAATTCCATAATATTCATAACATAATTAAAAAGAGGTACACTTACAAACTTTGTTTTAAAGCTTTCACTAATTCCTCATATTCTTTTAGAGCCAGCTCATCCAATATGTCACTAGTAGAATTTCCTTGAACCGAGATATTTCCATCATTGTCACTCTTATTATTACTTTCAAAATGTGAAGTCAAAGTGTTTGAAGATTTTGGAGTAACAACAGACAGAAGTTTTCGTTGACGATAATTTTTCATGTTAAATCTACCAGGAAAATACAAAGGGTGCATAAAAAGGTGGGAAGAAAAGCAGAAAGTAACAGACTTCGTTCTATGGTAACACTTTTTAAACAATTTTAGACCCTTCAGATCACGCGGAACTACTATATTAGCTTTTTTTCTTTTCAATTTATTTGTCTTCTTTTTGTCATACTTCAAATTTTGTGACATGGATATATTTATAACTGCATAGTCATGGTTAATAAGATTCTCTAATACTGAACTTTTCTTTGGCACTATAATGTTGCTGATATTTATATTATCATCATGAAATGCTATTGAGTCAGATGTGGTCTCTTCCTTGACCATTTCCTGTGAAAACTCTGAGGACGCTGATAATCCATTACTAATCTGAAAATATTAAAATTAGATATGAATCAATGTCACTAAAAACCATCAAGCCACAGTGGTCTTCTACAAAGCTTTGCCTCAGATATACATAAATCTCTTGATTTAGCTGTTAACCAACTACTAAGCGCATATACTTACGTCAGTTAATATCAATATCCAAATCAGTACATGTTTAATGACAGTTGGTTTAGTCACTTTGGTTAATTTGTCAGACATTTGATTTATTTAGAGTATGAAATGTTTAAAGGTGAAAGTCACCGATAAAATAAAACTCTTATAGAGTGATGTTACCTATGCTCGGTCACTTTTATATCACATTTGATTTGGATAAACATATTTCTAATATTTGACGTAAAGTTCCTCAGGTAAAAGTATCTTTATGCTTGCTAACTTTCGTTTCCAAAAAACAGCTTCTAAAGAACCCGGATGTTGGATAAAATCGGAGCGAAGCACCTTAAGTAAAACATGGCATATTCAGAAAAAATCAGACCAGTGTTCGGTCACCTTGTAGTCAAGTAGAAGTAAATATGTAAACATTTTGTTGTAAACGAGTAAATTATTGATAAATTATTATAGATTTAAGTAAATCAGGATATTTCTTGAATTATTATACTAATTGTAAGTGAATAAGATGAGGCTGTTCAAAATCAATTTTTCTAGCAATAACAGCAGGTGCTATCAGCATATTTCGTCTGGAAAAACGGCCAAGTATTACAATGACCATGATTTTGGGTTTTCCGCGAGCGTTTGACAGATAGCCCTAAAAATAGACACAAATCACGAGGTTTCCAATTTTATTTACTGAAATTTAGATGGGGTGACCAAGCATTGGTAGTGACCGAGTATAGGTAGTTGACTCTAACTCTAACAACAGCCTAATCAAAATTCAAAGACTGAGCCAATTAAATGTCAATTAGCCTTAGGTTTTGTATAAGAACTGAGCTTTGTCATCATATCTCTTACGAAGTTTGAAACAATAAAGGTAAGCAAAAATACTTGACAGCATCACTAAGTGAACAGTGAACTAGATAATGACCTACATGTAATTAAATTCGTCTGTCCGATTTATCATTTATCCGAAAACCGGTACACTCTAAAAACACAAAATACTCACGTAGTACGAGATAAAAATGCATAAAGTGAACCTTGAAACTTTGTTCATTGCATTTTTATTCAGTTTACCAGCATAGTTTTAGTAGACATGAACAATTGAAAGACGTTTCTCGCTTTATTTTCGTCTACACATCATAAGCCAAAGGGAAGTAACTCTAACTAATTTTATAAGGGATCAATAATTGTTGTATAAATTCGATTTCTCAAAGCAACTTCGGCCGTGACATAATTATCTGGATAAAATCGTTTATGAAATAAAATGCTTAAATATGCTTGTAAGTCATAAACTTTAATATCAGACAACATTTTTCAATCTTTTAAACTAACTGCTCCCTCCATCATCTGTCAAAAAAATCAACATGCTCACTAAAATATTTGTTCTCGGTGTTTTAGGTCTTGTCATCGCATTATTGTTCGCTACAGACTATTTGAGGCCTTTAGTTAATACATTTTATTCATTTTTACCATTCCTTTCGTCTTCCATCGCTGGGACAAATATTGGTAAACTGCTCACAAAAACTGAACTTGCTCAATACACTGGAAAACAAGGGACTGGCATATACTTGGCTATTTTAGGAGATGTGTTCGATGTTTCTGCTGGCAAGAGACATTACGGAGAAGGGGGAGGATACCATTTCTTTACAGGTAAGTTTCCGCGTTCTGATCATTTTGTTTATGCATCAGTCATTTGTAAAACCCTAAAAAAAGTCACACACCCAACCCGGGGCTGCTGTGGTTAAATCTGAAAATGCTTTCTACATGCCTGACTTGTTATACAATTGACAAATGTGACTGCGGTGTTAAATCTTATTTACATCTAAATCATACTACAAATGTACTATAAGGCAGCCCTTTTAAACAGGAGGGTGGGACTATGGGCGGTTCTAATATAGGACGACTTTCATCAAAAATCAGTTGGAATTGAAATCGACCAAATCGGTTAGGAAACATTGAATCCCGTGTTGGTTGGTGGGAAAAAAGAGCAATTATTTTAGCTTTCAGCTTTCCCTCATGCTTAACAACTGCTGGAAAATTATTATGCGAGGACTATAATGATAGTTGAATATTAAATCCACCACTTCAGTTGAAATCCAAGGTGGACTGCGTTGTATTTTTTAAAATTTGTAGTTAAGATCGTGGTGGAATCCTAACTTCAAACTGTGCCCTAAAAATCTACCTTTTAGGATTTTAAGTGGCCTCTGGCTGAGAATGAGGAATCTGTAATCCCTTCCTTAAGATATGGACGGACCACTTACGCAAGAAAGCAACTTGCTTATTGGGTATGTAGAATTTTCATTGAGTCATATCCTATATATTGTAAGATCTGATAAACTCTTCATTTGTAGTGTTTTATTTTGTATCATTTCAGGTAAAGATGCCACTAGAGCCTTTGTTTCAGGAGATTTTACAGAAAAAGGTTTGATAGAGAACACTGAAGGACTTTCACATTCAGATATTCTAGGCATTGAAGAATGGAATGATTTTTACAAAACCAATTATAAACACATAGGTAAAGACTTATTTCTTTTTGTTGAGTTTAGTGCCTTAGCAACACATTGTGCTATGACATAATTATAGTCAACCTACTCACCTTTCCTGGAATGGCTAATCTCTAGATTCAGCTGTTAACCAGTAACTATGTATATACTTCTGTCAGTGACTGACAACTGCATGACAAGATTTAGAATCAGTGGTTGGGGAAAAATCGCTATAGAAGTCATTACATAACCAAGCTCCACAAAATTATGCCCCATTCAGGAATTAAAACCACAACCCCTTGATCTGTAGACTTGTTCACTACCATGAACTGAAATAGCTCACAAGATTTGCGAGTTGGAAATAAAGTTTCAAAATCCACTCACATTATCTACAGGTTTGGAAACCCCTGCCATCAATTTGACAATAATGAATGCAAGCTTAGATTCTAGTTGTGATTATATTTATTTCAGGAAGGGTAATTGGATATTTTTATGATGATAATGGGATGCCAACTGAAGCATGGAGAAATTTCCAGGATCAATTAAAGGAAGCCAAGAAGAACAAATTATCAGAAGAAGACGATAAAAAACTGTTTCCACCGTGTAATTTTGAATATAAGCAAGATTGGGGTAGAAGACTCTGGTGCTCAACAATGAGGTATTGTTATATCTTATTCAACTGTCAGTGGGTGTACATTAACCCCACTGATTTAAATACTTACTATATATAGTTCATCTGTACTCAGTATCATTAGCTGTATCTATGTAGGGGGATTATGAAACGAATTTCCAGTATTTAAGTCAGTGGGAATTATGTATTCTCTTTTGATCATTGAAATAAATGAAACAATTTCTTTGTTTATATCAGTGGTGTGGTTGTTAACTTTTTCAAAGGCTAAATAGCTATAAATGATGTGTTGTCCATGACAGACTGTAAGAACATTTTGCCTGACAAAAAATATCCAAAAAACTGAAAACAGTTGTACAAATTATCTATTATTGGTGCCTGTTTTATATTGGCATTTGTGACTGATGATATTGGGATTTGGACGAAAGGGCATGGGTTTATTTTAGCAGTTGACTTCTAAAAATTATTTTTTTTTAATACCAATACATGTATTTGCATATGGATTGAAGACATATACATTTTACAAATTTTATTAGAAAAAGTAATCTGGTGAGATTCTTGCTGCTTTTTCAGTTACAATGAGGTAGTCATATGTACTGGCAACAGTCCCTGAATAGGTCTAGATCACTGGACCCAAGCTTTTAACCTAGTACTTGGCCTACACCCTGCCAGTAGCTGACAGAAGTCCCCTCTTAATACAGTGATAGAAAACAGATCATATTCAGAACTCAGCTTCGCTCTGCACTGCTGTGTTCAAGAGTACAGGTAGTACCATCGTTCGTACCATTTTTGTCCGTACCACCATCTAATTTTTACTAGTTTATTTTGTTTATTTTTCAGTGGAGGTGTGAAAAGAGATTGGGCCGGGGTGCCAAGACAATATTTTCAACCTGGAAAATCAGAGCCAAGATGTGCGTGTGTTAGAGATAAGGGGCCACCTGCGGGGTCAGAGACGTCAAATTCTCACAATAATCGCGGTGACCTAGATAATCCTTTGATGAAACTTTACGAGGGTTGTGAAGAAAACTCTTTTGAATGCTTCTTTAAAGAATAATAGTAAAAATGTATCTAGTTAATTCAAGGTTAAAATGTCAGTGCTACTAAAAAGACTATTTCCAAAATAAAAATATGTGGGGTTTTACCTTTTGACATGAACAAACTTTTATTTATTACAATGAAGATAAATGTACAAAAAAACAATCGAATTCAATTTGTGTTATGTGCTTTTCAGCAATAATGAGTAACATATGGTAAACCCCATAAATTGGAGTTTTTAATTAAGTCTATTCCGACTGGTTGATGCTATGCATTTTGACTACATGCATCATTAAAATTTAGATCTGATGACTTTAATAGACATGACATATTTATTTGAACTTTAAATTGTGTGCCATGATGAAACAGTTGTATTATTTTATTATACATGGATCATTATCTGAAGTGATGCAACTTATCAATTTCCTAAAATGGAACAACATCCAAGATGATGATGACGGTGATTATGATGATGAAGTTGATGATGGTGATGATGATGATGATCACAATAATGGATGATGATAGTTATAATGATGATGATGGTGATGATGATGATGGTGGTGATGATGATGGTAAAAATGATAATGATGATAGTGATGATGATTATTTTGATGGTGATGACAACAACAATGATGATGATGATGATAAATATAATTGTATATAGTATCTGATTTTATGAATTGACTACTTGATAAAGATCAAAATGTCTGCAAAAGTCTATGCAACAGTTTTGCTTACAGTCGACGAAACCAAAATGTCAAAGTATTCGAATGTATTCAACTAGCAGAAAGCTAGCTATTGCCACATTGTAGCAAAACATATCATGGAAAGTCATTTACAACTTCCTACTGCCGCTTGGAAAAATTTCAGTCATTGCCTAATTTTTAAAAGCATTAGCCTGATTAATGTTATATACATGTATAGGTCGTTTGCGTTAAAGCTGGACCCCTAAAATCATGAAATATCTCAATAACTATCGGATGGAAATAACTCAAATTTTGTATGTTATCATAATTAGCATTTTCCTTCGCAAATCCAAAAATTCAGAATTTTTTTTAATTACAAAACACACTTCCCATAGACATGCAATGCAAATTTTGAAGCCAAAAAGAGACTTTTGTTAAATAGGTATGTTCCATAATCAGAACAGCCACATAACAGTAGATACAAAATAATAGCTAAATATGAGACCCGGTTAGAAATTTTATTTGATAACTAAGTATAACAGTATATACAAACTCAAATATCGTCATCACTGTCGTCTGTATCGTCAAAATCTATACATAATCTACACGTACGATTTTAAAGACGGGCATCTGCTTTACAATTCAGTAGACCGTCGAGTGTTTATTTAAGTGACAAATTTACAGTAAACGCACGGGACTTTGTATAAATACACTGGAAGTATGACAATGTTATAATCAGAACAGCTTCTTTTACCTCCGGTCGGATTTCTGATAAAAAATTCCAAATATTTTGCATTATACCTTAAGGAAAACCTTTTTATTTATCTATTAAAAATTCTGAAAATTTAAATACCGGAAGGAAAAATTGAAATAAGATTATATTACAATTTTTAGCAAAATCGCTGTGATAGTTTAAAAGATATTTACAGCAAATAAGGGTCCAGCATTAACACAAACGACCTATAATAATGGGCATTATAACCAACTAGCCTGGCTACCATTAAATAAAATCTATTTTTACTAATCTGAAATTAATTTTAAAAATCTTCCAGTGTCAGCTCTTAGGTTAAGGTAATAACTGTATACCCTTAATTTTTCATGTTCATACATTTTGTATTTTATGTCATTCAGTAGCATTCTCGTACCCAGAGGTTATCAAGACTCTGGATCTAACAATCTCGTACCCAGAGGTTATCAAGACTCTGGATCTAACAATCTCGTACCCAGAGGTTATCAAGACTGGATCTAACAATCTCGTACCCAGAGGTTATCAATATTCTCGATCTAACAATCTCATACCCAGAGGTTATCAAGTTTTTCTATCTTGATAACATCAGGGTGCGAGAATGTTCAGTAGATGCTGAGAGTACTGCACAGCGCCAGGACTGACAATACTGTCTACAAATGTAGTTTCCTCACTGTCCAGTTTTATGAATGTGTAGTATAAATTCGAAATATTTTCTTGACCGAACGTTTTGTTCAGTTTTCTTAACTTTCCGCTTATCACAGTTTTGGAAATTCACAGCTTAAAGAACTACTGTATTTTGTTTATTCTATATTATAGTTTATTTATGTCTTCCATAGTTAAACCGGGTCGATAGTGCAGTTGGTAGCGCACCGAGATTTGGAATCGCGTGCCCAAGAGGGTGCGGGTTCGAATCCCACCCGGAGAGGTTATACCCTTCCATGAAAATTTGACAATAATGTCGATTTTTCTCCATTGATTAGATAATATGGAGAAGTTACCGGCGAGTACTGGTTATAGAAAATCGTCCAAGAAAGCTAGGCTAAGTGCACTGGATGCCGTAAAATGACCTAAATTGTGTTGACATGGCATTAACTCCAATAAATAAACTTCCATAGTTGTGAGATTGTGTTCTTATACTGGTCCCATAAATGGTCCCAAACTATCAATTATACTATATTAATGTTAACTGTTTTATAATATAAGAAATAAAAAAAATGTTTTAAAGAGCAGTTTTTCTTTTTAATGCTGGGATTTTCGTTGTAGCAACACAATGTATTGGTCAAAAGATGGCAGTCAGTCAAACTACTCACTGTTCCTGTAAAGGCTTAATCTCTGGATTTATGGTAGCTATTAACCAGTTACTACATGTAGGCCAGTACTTCAATCAATTACTGACAACTACACTACATGATGTAGAATAAGTGGTAGGAGGGGAATAGTAGTAGAAATTATACTAGATAAAGGATCCATGAGAAAATTCATGGGCAGATCCATGGGGGGGTCAGGGGGGTCCAGATCCCCCAAATTTTGAAAATGTACATGTCCATTAGTGTATTTCTTGCTTTAAGTATTTTTTAAGCAGTATGAAGCGATTTTTCTCAGTGTTTAACATAGACTTAATGGTTATGTAGTTTTTATTATCAATATGTTGCATTTTTCTGCAAATGTGTTTAATGTGGTGGTGGTTCGAGGTTGAACCCCCCCCCCCCTAGAAAAGTTCGGACCCCCCTTAGAAAAAATCCTGGATCCGCCCCTGAAATTTATGCGTGTAAACATGAAAGAAAACCAAAGCATTATCAGAGGAAATTTCAAGTTCAGCATTAATTAATCGATCAATGAATTTATAAGAAAAATCTTCAATGATAGTACAATTCGTGATGGTATGCTTATTGTCATTCTCGTTACCTGGGTCTAGTAGGATTCACAATACTAGATTAGATCGAGAATCTTGATAACCTCGGGTACGAGAATGTTTTTAAGAAGCATGAAGCAGTTTTTCTTTGCTAGTATTGAGAATTTTGTGTTGCAGCTAGGATGTTATTATTTTAGAATTTGGTTTAATTATTTTAAAATTTCAAAAATAGTCAATTTTTATGCTTTTAATGGTAATAGTGGTAAAAAAAAAATAATGAAATAAAGAAGTGTTAGTATTTTTTTGTGTGGAATATACCTTTTTTTAATTAGTTTTTTTTTATTGTACATATTATAATATAGTAAAACTAAGAATATATCAACACCTTCACCAAATAAGTTATAACTATTATAAAAAAAAAGTAAACAATGTTTTAATACAGATGTATATACATATGTGACATCATGAAAATATAGACAAACTCTAAGCACTATGGATCAATAACTGAATGTAACATATGACACTGTAGAGCACAATTTTGTGAGATACTATAATGTTTATTTACGCACTAAGTAAAGCGTCTGTAAATTGGTACCCGTACAACACTATAACTTAACTTATGAACACTGATGACACATTGTTAGCACTCTTTATATTCCATACTCGTTTTAATACTAATCCTTTTGTAGCATGGTGAAACTAGTATGCACCATTAAAAGTGTCTATAATTAGGTATCACACATGTTGCACTGTGCACTATTTAATGTGTTTATGTGTGGATGATTCCACATTCTTCCTTAAATATCCCATATACACTCTTATATGATATATAACTGTAATGTACAATCACGCACTTTTCAAGTGTCCATGATTTGGTGCATATGGGATATACTGTTCAGATATCTATCTCTGCTGATTAATCTGTAATAAAGAGGGTAATAATTATCTATTTATAGTAGCAAATGGAGGAATGAATGAGGAAATATCTTTATATTAATCAAATATTGCATGTACAGACATGGTTTTTCTCTTGGTATAAATGAATTGGCAGTTTATATATAAAAAATATTTTTTTTTTAATGAAATAGGAAAAAGGATAAAAGTTTAAACCAACAAATAAAGACAAAAAGAAACTTTGTTTGTTGTCTGAACATTGCAGTATGGTTTCTGGTCATTTACTCTAATCCCATGTATGTGAAGATCTAAATAGTTTAGTTCTCTCAAAGGGTTGTAAATCTTTTAAATTACTGAATAAATCAATTTAATGCAGTTTCTCATTTAGTCGGAAAAAAACCCGTAAAAGAGTAGCATATGGGAAACTGTATTTAGATATGAGTCAAGTACTTTGTTTTCATACTAGTTTTACCATACTTACAGTTCTTTTTCAATCTTGGAAGTTTAACATACCAATTAAATAATATGATAAGTTAATTGTATATCATGATTTAAAATAATAAAAGGTATAGATTTTATTTAAATTCATAATGAATACTAAATATTTTACTAAATTCTACATAATAAATAGAAAATCAAAACATATTATACAGCGATATTTTTACCTCTGCGTCCCGCGTCCCTGACGCACAATTTTAGCAAAAAACCCATTGCTTCTTGACATGTGCGTCCAGCTGGACGCATAACGCCGTGGAAGGGGCAAGTAGACGTGTAAAATAATAATCGGCGGGCTGGCACAAATGACAACGTTTTTGGTAATCAATAACTGTAATTAACAACTTAACACCATTAAACGTCATATGTTCTGAACATTACGACATATTTCATTGGTTCTGGGTTATCAGTGATCAATTAAACCGACTTTTATATTGTATTCGGTTGATGATATCAACAGGCTTTTATCGATGACGTAATTTTGGAGTCTTGACCTCGCTTTCTAGTTAAATACTGGTGTTTAGTTTCTTCAAGTGTTTGGTACATTAGAGATGCTAGTTATAAATCTTCGCAAATTGTTACGCTTAGAGGTCATTAGTTTAGCACTTTGATTTAAAATTTACGACCCAATCTCTGCCATACACATTGAGGAATGGTAAAAGTTCTATTTCAGACAATTAAGGTCCAAACTTTAATTATGCCTTATCAATTATTACGACGGTTACGATTTGTTAATGAACTTGAAGTCAATAAGCATAAAAGCTGACTCTAACAAGCTCATTTCATAATGGTTTCTCAATTATATGATGGTTGAATCCCTTCTGTATCAGTTGTTTTAACATGATGACGATCTGCGCCGGGAAACATTCGTCCTCAATAATATTCGTACTCGATACGTTATGAACATTTAAAAAAATAAGATTTTAAATTTTTACATTTGACAGTTTTTTATCAATTTGGTTAACTTGAAAAATATGTCAACTGAATGGAGGTTTATACGGTTAAATAAATTGATAAGAATACATATTTAATCAGACTTAAGCTGTGAATAAATTACTTATTTTGTGAATTGTGTTATCAAATAACTCTAATAACATAGTTTTCTTATGAAAAACCATCAGAATTACTGAAAGATGCATTCAGGCCAAATAAAATGACTGTTGGTGGTTTTATAAAAAGGCATTTTTGAAATACAATGTATATCAACTAAATGCATTATCAATAATATTTATTATTATGGACTGATTTCCACCATTATTTATACAACATTTTTTACTCTTGCTTGAGAAATATTTTTGATTCTTTAAAAGTTTGCCCTATGAGTCATTGACTATTAACTTTTAAAGCCTGAGTTAGATACACATGTTGGATAATTCTTGTGATTTCTTAGCCAAAGAAATTAAAAAAAAACCACAAGACTTACGTTGCATCCTAAAATAAACATAGTTTTTTTGGTGTATGATATAAACATTTCAGCAACTTTTCAATTTTTACATAATTATTCCATCTGTCAACTGATCATTTGGGCAGACAGAAAGTCTGACCATATATATACCTGTTTAACTGATAGTTTGAAGTCTTTGGTACTGACTGAGTCCGAGTCAATAAAACATGGAAATCTTAATTTCAATTTATTGTTTTGCTTTCCTGCAGTTTTGAAAGTGATACATGATTTATGGAGTTTACACTGTTATTAAAAGTGAAAGTTCATAAAGACATGTAGCCCTCTGATACCTATACTAAAAGTGGTATAAAACTTGATGTTTGCTTGTATATGCAGGGACCCATTGTTTCCGTCATGGACCCATTGTTTTAAAACATGTGAGTCCTGTCGGACCCATTGAATTCATTTCTAAAAATAACGCTGATTATAATTTTAAACATGTCAAAAAAGTATATAATTTACAAGAAACTTTAAGTTTTATTAAAGGGAGATAATTTGTCAAAGTCATTTACGCTGATTAATAAGCAATTTTTTAAAGGCGATCATATATAATACAAAAGAGAAACTGCACTGGACAAAGTCTCTGAACAAAACGACAATTGATGTCCTTTTCACTAGTAATTAATTAATAATAAATGTGTATCTTATAATCTTATATACATTTCATCATCATACACAACCGAGTCGATATAAAGTAAAAGTCAACAGCGCAACTTGGTATACCTAATATAATCCCATTATAGACACGCGTCGCGTATAGCAACGACACTGATTAAAATCAGTTGTTAATCAACAGCTAATCAACAGCGATACACAATATGTCACCGATTATGATTGACATTATATTCAATGATACAAACATGTGCCAACAATAGCAATACTATCAACATAATAATATATGATCAACATATTTATAGTACGATTATATTGAACTGTCCGATTGCATAATTACACGGTAATCGCACACTGTATATATATTATTTTCCGCGTTCTATATATAGAAATTCGGAGTAAAAATTACCATGTGTAGGTTAATTTAGTGACGATATCTCATCTGGCTGAATGGCCGTACGGTTAAAGTGCAATGCTACAAAACATCTATTTTTGAAATAAGTGCGAGTCTGAAACTAAATTTGTCATTTTTTTATTTTTTGTTCTTCGTTTTGTTTTGGGTTTTTTACATCTATTTTATTCAGTAATTTTTAAACATATAAATACAACATTTCAAAACAAACAATGTAAAAATCACTCAAATTTAATGACTGAGTATGTTGTGCTACTGTCATCATCACTTAAAAAGATGCCACTAAATTTATAACATATGGTTCTTCAAGATTTATGATGCACGGGGAGGGGCAACGTGTTTTATGCAATCCGCCCATGATTTAAATAAGAAAAAAAGATAAAATTAAGTTTCTATCGTGATTCGAACCTACGATAAAAAGATTTGTAGTCTGACCGTCCTACCACTCGGCCATACAAAGTACGATACATTTTGTAAATAAAATATAATACATAAGTGTTATGTGCTTATAATACGCTCTACGTGAACTACCGAAATTAACCGACTATTAAATATACCGTGTAATGTGACGTTTTAATTTATGCAATCGGACAGTTCAATAAAATCGTACAATAACATAGGGAAATAAATTCAATATAAATAATTGTATACATAAAGAGTTATTTGAAAAATAAAAGTCATATTCGCACTTTATCTCATATTCGAGAATATGAGTCATATTCGCTGTTTAGTCATACCGAAGATTGCCTGGTCATGACATCATCAGAAAAAATGGTATATGTGAACGTTCTAACTTGGCACTTTATTCTAACAAACATAGAGTATAATTGTCAAAAATATGAATGAATAGAGTCTAGATATTTTCAGAAATTTTCTATTGTTATCGAATTAAAAAAACCAAGTTTTCATATAATAAGATAAGATATAGTAATGAATAGTACTAAAACTTTTACTTGTTTTCATACAAATTAAATACTTTGCAACTGTACTATAAAAGCACGGACTTACGTGTCCCCTATGACTTTAGTATCAAAGTTTTTAAAATATCATTGGTATGACGTTTTTTAAAACATTAGAACACGTATTTTTAGTTTAAACGTAATTTAATAGCAATATACAAATTTAGAAAGGGGGGTTTCGGTAATTTCAGGGCTTTTCGGTTTGTTTTTGGTAAATACATGACCCCACAGATCATTCTATACATAGACGGTGAAGATCAGACCGTTTGTGAACAGAATGCCCACAGATGAGCCCATAATTAAAGGTACAACAACATGTCTTTACAAAATTGTTTTGAACTCATAATCTATCGACATTATTGTTGATGAATAATACCCTGGGTTACCAAGCATGTGATTATGATTAAACCAATGCGTATTTCGCAATTTTTAAACTGTACGTAGTGGCATAATAGAATCATAAATAACATCTAAGTCTCTCAGTCGTATACAATGCACCATTAACATTTTTAGAACAGTATTATTGAAACAGTTCATTTCTTCAAATATACGAAAATCTGCTCCCCTCTCATACACTTGTTCGTCCTCAGCGTTGTTCCTCATTTTCAATACTTCGTACATAGAGTGCTTTAAGCGCTTTGATTTGATTATGTAATGTATATTAACATAGAATTAACTATACTAGCTGTGCAATCCCTGTTGATCAACATGGTATCACATAATAATAATTCAATCGAATGGGAGATCCCAAATATTTAAATTTTGTCCATACAGGACATGAAAAATCAATGCACTGAAGACACTGAATTAGTTCTGGTTTGAAAAGTTAAAGAAGATTTAGTGTTTCAACAATGTAAGTATACAAAGGACAGGCCAGTGTCACTGGTTTGTGAGGTAGAAAAACATGAAGAGATTGATCAACTCGATCGTTCCATTTTTTGTACTGATTTTACTGATATAGTCCCGAACAAATAAAAACACAGTCATATTTCATTAAACCTTTATAAATATAAAGACTACAGTAAATTGTTTAGTAAAAAAAATCCCATGTTTGCGTACCAAAGGCACGTATGTACACAAACTCCACCAAGTGGTTACTTCACGTGTTGTTGAATTCATCCGATCAAGGGAAATAAAATTCTCGTACCCAGACGCTATAAAGATTCTCTGTCAATCTAATTAGATCGAAAATCTTGATAACCTCTTGGTACGAGAATGGGGAAAGAACCGCTGTAGGTATACCAGTTTTTAAAATAAGATTTGACATAGCATAATAACACCTACAGGCATATATTTGATATAATTTCAAATTTGCATCGGAGTGATTCGATCAATATTTACGATTCAATTTCCTAACAACAGTAAATATAAACTAAATCAATATTTTTCTACTGGATTAAACGCAATTTACACAATTTAGGTCATTTCACGGCGTCCAGCGCACCTTACCTAGCTTGTTCTTTTCCTGGCCATTGTCTAAAACTAGTACTCACCTACCCCTCCACAAGGCCGGTCAAACTTTCATGGAAGGGTATAACCTCAACGGGTGGGATTCGAACCCGTACCCCCTTCGGGCACGAGGATCCCAATCTTGGCGCGCTACATTTATCAATAACTATCTCCTTAAACAATGATTACGAATCTTGTTCAAGTGTCATATAAACATGAAAACCTGCCACCCCACAAACTAATGAACTGTCAATAAATGCCACTTTAAAGAACAGTGTTGCCTGTACGGTACGTACAGATAATTCTATGTAATTTCGATATTCAAATGATACTTAACGTGTCTGTAATAATGAACGAACCAAGATTTAGTGTCTTGATAAAGTAGTAAAACCAATGACGTGTGTGAAATACCGCAAAAATTATAGATTGAATACAAACTAAAGACTGAATAGGTTATTTCCATATTTCAAACAAAACTGCTAAAATTATTATAAGTGTTATTATTATTATTATTATTATTATTATTATTATTATTATTATTATTATTATTATTAAAAAATACAATAATATAGTTCTATTACATTAACCTGTCACAACTTGAATAATTACGCGGTCACTGAATGTGTTATTATTCAACTTCTTTTTTAAGCATTGCGCCACTGATCTTAATTAATTATTAATGATCTAACTGAAGATGTAGCGACTGTGAGTTTCGGGAGATGACAAGTTTGAAAGGAGTCAAAAATAACAGATTCAGTGACCGTGTAGTTATTTAAGTTGTGGCAGGTTAATATAACATAACTATAACAATGATGATGATGATAGTGATGGTGACATTTTATGCGATGATATTGTCACGTTTATTATAACACGTACAGCTCTGTACAAGAGTTTTTAAAGACGTGGAATCGCGATTTTGCAATTTTGGTAAACCAAATTTATGATTTACAAAAAATTACGACCAGATCATCGAATAACTATTTAAGATTCAAATCATACTTTAAACCTTTGACAAAGACGTAAACAGGTTCGATCAGTTTTAGTTTTATGTACAGTGTTCTAGAATACGGGGATGAACAACCCGCAAATTACATCATTGAATATTAATAACTTTGGGGAAATAAATAAAAATGGGAATTTCCTTGTACTATTTATACATGTAGATTGTTGGTAAACCTGTCGCATTTCAGCACATTGATATATAAATTCAAACGCTTAGAGATATTTAATCGTAGATAAGTCGACATTATACGTCTTGATTTGTGACAATAGTATTATTTTAAAAAGGTAAGAGACTTGACGCACTTATTTATTTTTCTAATAGATACATTTGTATGATGTAATTTTATAGATGTTTTTTAAAATATTCGATATATACTGTAAATAATTTCAGTATTATCTGTTATTTTCATCTTCTACGTAAGTTTAAACGTGATGTGCGCTTTAAATGTAAAATTGAACTATATATTTATGTTTATGTACATACTTATGCATTAATTCGTTATTCAACCTTCGTATCGAATAAAATTGATCATAATTATTTTCGTAAGTTTGTCATCTATACCTGCCATGAATTGATATATTTACCTACTCTTTTCTATTATACATTGTAATTCCCCGTAACTCTAAAACTCTATATCAATATTGTATTTTGTTAACCATTAACAATCATCTCACATGTTGTTACTTTATATAAATGTAACCTGTGTTTATTATAATAAAGAATATGTTCTGTTCTGTTCTGATAAATTTTATTCAAATATCAGTCGTGCAAACATTAACCTCGCTAATTTAAATAATCATGACAGTACAGTAAAGTACCATTATTAAGACCATATTAACAATTGTTAAACCAGGCGATTTTTCAGATAAGTCCCAAATGATTAATATGAGAAGAAAAATGTATCTATATTAAAGGCACTAAATCACAGATCTTGTCATTTTTTCCATATTTTCAAAATACTATTCAGCGTCTGTAATTGAGTCAAAAATTAATCCTTAATATTTTAAGACAAACTGACCTATAAATTGCAAGAAATATACAATAAAAATCACAAAAAATGCACTAAAATTGTCTATACCGTTACATACGGGGTAGATTTTTACGTCTTGAAACATCATCATTTGTAGTTGTATGTCCAAGTGCAGAGAAATTTTCATTACTAAATCACTAATTTCTTGCTTCAAGAAATATTTCCATACAATTAAGATAGCTTCAGAAAAGTTAATATTTAAGTTAAAATCAGTGAATGAGTACCTTTAAGACCGTCCCGTTATTAAGATCGCTGATTTTGAAGGTCCTAATAGCGGAACTTTACTGTATTTTTTAACTAACTGATTATCAAGTATTTAATAATTCCTACATCTACAATATCAATCTTACTAATGAAATGTAAATTTTACTGCTAGAAGTACGGACGTCAGTTAAAATTTACAGCTGTAATGTTAATTTTATTGCTAGCAGGAACAACAATAATAAAGTTAATTTTACTGCTAACAGTACGGAAGCCAGTTAAAATTTACTGCTGAAATATTAATTTTACTTTAGCAGTATAACAATCAGTACCTGTCTAACTCATCTATGTATTTTTATTCCAGGAAAAATAAAAATGATTCTGTGTGGTCAACCTCCGGATTTAGTATCATACGACCCCGCTGTCAGTGATTGTGTGAATGGTGAGGTTGTACCACTTTCAACGGATACTGTTCCACTTGCTTCAGAAGACTCAAAATCAAACCTTTTATTTTGTGGCTTCCCGCCAGTACAATACGATGTGAAAAGTAATGATTGTATTGACAACGTTCTGGTCCCAGTGAAGAAACTTGTCTTTAACATAACTGGTGAGTAGAAAGGAAGGTTTTTAAATTGGGTTTCCTCATGTTAAGTCATCTTGGAATTTTGGAAATACAAACTTAACCTTATATAGAACGTATGGTGGCATAGTTTTGCCATCAGATAGCTGCACAATATATATAATAACTACTTAACGCGATAGTTGATGTAATATTTCCCAACGACTCCGTCTAATGTCTGCAAAGACTAAACCGTGGCTTTGTGCTACACTTATTATCATCCATTCCTTTCGATGCGATATATAATATTTTTGAGTTGATGCGCAACCCGGGTCGACAGCTCAGCTGGTAGCGCGCCGGGATTTGGGATCTCTTGTCCCGAAGGGTGTACAGGTTCGAATCCCACCCTGGATGGTTAAACCCTACTATGAAAATTTGACAGCAAATCTTGCGCCCGAAGGGTGCAGGTTCGTACCCACCCGGGGAGGTTAAACCCTTCCATGAAAATTTGACAACAATGTAAATTTTCTCCATTAATAAGGTATATGGAGAGGTTTCCGGCCTTGTGGAAGGGTAGTTGAGTACTGGTTATAGACAAAGGTCCAGGAAAGCTAGGTTAGTTGCGCTGGACACCGTAAATGATAAAAAAAGTTTGATTTGCGTTAAACATTAAGCTGGTGAAATAAAACAGAAATGGCAGTTGTAGGCTCTATATAACTTGCATTGTTTTCTGGTATGATCATTAATTTATTGGAAAATATATCTAGTAACGTAACTAGTTATTCATTTAATTAACATGTTTATTATGTAGTCATCTAGTGGCAGAAATATGCCACCGTAAGAACGCAGAACGAAGTATATCTATTTTATTGGTATACTTCCTAAATCGTTAAGGAAATTAAATACATGTAATAACAAGGAAATTAATGTAACGCCAGGTCTTTTCTTATATATAAGTATACTGGGACGAGAGGGGAAGAGAGAACGAGTGTTCAACAATTTTTGAGTGTATTTGAAATTTGAGGGGCACAATAATAATCGATATTTTGATATTGTGTGAAAATCATAAGGGGATGGCCAAAATGATATCGTTCTCGATCAGCGAGTTATTTACCGCTTTTCATAAGAGCAATGCCTATCAATATGTAGTGCTTTTTAGACCCCACTTATTACCACGATTATGAGTTTCATGCTGGTCTCTGGTCATGGACTTGGCTAAATAAATAAAAAAATAAACAAAAAACATATACATGTAATAAATGAAAAAAAAGAAAACAAATAGTTAACAAAAATATCACTCGTATTGTTGATTTTTATTCAACAGTTTGTTGCGCTTACTTTAACCCCACTGATTTAAATACAAACTATTGACTTGTTTGAAAGTTTGGACCCCCTGGGAAAAAATCATGAATCTGCCCCTGCAAACGACAGGGTACTCATTATGGATAAAAATAGTTATCCGTAAAATGTAGGGGAATACCAAGAATGTATCGAGTATTTAAATCAGCAAGATCAATGTACGCGACTTATCAACAGTATATACTTATTTTTTGTTGTTTGTATTGTATACCCATTTTGTGATGAAGTATAATTTGACACGCTTGAAAATCCCGACAGCAGTTATTGAAATGATAAAATTTAAACAGTGACAACGCTTTACGCAAACGAATTTTGGGAGTTTCCTATCAGGATCCAAGATTTTGTTCTAGGGGGGGGGGGTTCCAAACTTTCGAACCACTACCAAATCATACACTGTTTGCATAATAATGCAATATATTAAATTAATTATAGAAACTGTATCACCATAAAATTATTTCTAATTATGTTAAGCATCGAAAAAAATTGTACATTTTGGAAATTCTAGGGGGTCCGGACCCCCCCACACACACCCGCTAGATCCGCATATGCTAAAAAATGTGGTATCCCAAAATTTATATACATGTACATTTGTATACTATTGGGTTATGCATTCATGAATATACTGTAACAGCTATTTAAAACTATGATATTTTAAAACACGTACAGTAAAGTTCCGCTATTAAGACCACTTTTGTTATTTCAAAATCATGCGATTTCTGACAATTACTAAGACCCAAGTGCTTGATTTGTGAACAAAAGGGTCTCTATAATAAGAACGTTTCGCTGTTAAGACCATTGATTTTGCTGGTCTTAATAGTGGAACTTTACTGTACATGTATAGAGTATAATTGGTTTAAGAAATATGTGTCTTAAGTACCACTGTCCGTAGACTGCACGACAATGAACATTTAAATCTATTTCAAACTCCTCAGTGAATTTTTTTTAATAAATGGGATTAGATCTATCACTTTAATATACTTATGTTATTTTGCTAGTATTTCAAAATGAAAGTAGATCAAAACCAGAAGTAGAAATTGATTATATCGTACATGTACTAGAGTACTTAAACAATAGTTTGATCACAATTTATTTACTTAATAAGATGAACTAAAGTGATAGAAAAATATTTCTCCAAATTACATAATTATAGAATATTGAATCATATACATTCATAACCAGGGACTTTTTACAGTTATTTCCCCTTGTATACTCTTCAAGTAGGTTGGTCCAATTAGTTGGATTACTCGGACATTACCCTTATTTTTCAATGTCAATTTGCCAAATTTAATCTTAAATAACTTTTTATAAATCATTTAATTTGTTTGAAATTCAAGCTAAGTATTTTTAGGGTAAAGAACTATCTAAATTTCACCACTTAGGTTATTTATAAATGACGACCAGATCAACAAAATTAGATGAAAAAGACAATGTAAATGACATATGTATACATAACCGATTTTCATCAGATCTAATGCAGTCTAAGCAGCAAAACGTTCTCTTTTTAGTGGTAGTTCTTCCAACCCCACAACGGTGCTAGTTTTCTAGTTTACCTCGAAGTTTTGAACGAGTCGAGAGATTTTTGGAAGAACTTCAAGGTAATCTAGAAATTAAGAACAGTTGTAGGGTTAGCAGAACTACCGCTAAAAAGATAATTTTGGGCTGCTTAGACTGCACTAGGTCTGATAACAATTTTCGTTTCGTATGACTGTATTCCTTAACTGAAAGAAATTTATTTTCTCTTTCAGAAACCCTGTCAATCCCAAACCAAATAGAAAATCATCCATGGGTTTTAGTTAGCATAATACTAGCAGCTTTTGTCGTCATCCTGAGTGTAGTCCTAGTTGTTGTATGCTTAAGGAAAAGGAACAGAACAATAGAAGCAGTTGTGACGTCATCAGAAAGAACGACTATGATGTCATCAGTTGACATAGAAATGCAACCTTTTGAACCAGTATGAAGTTTATGGCAGGCCGTAGACTACAGTACGAAGGTCATATCCAATGATCTAAAAAGTCGATATATTTCTGAAAAATGTAACTAGGGCCTGTTGCCTAAGCATATCGCTACGTAGCGTTTTGTGCCCTGGTACCCTTCTTACACCAAAAGGAACTATTATGTGATATCAGCGACGTGCTAAGGCAACAAACCCCTAGATCAGGGTTCAAAACAGTTCGTGATCCCTTAAGAACACTAAGGCGAACTTCCACGAAGTAACACTCTGGATATCAAAAGAGACAATGTAAGTGAAGTGTTCTAATTGTGCGCGTCAAGTGCACTTACAAAAGAAGATTCTCATTGTCATTGAATGAATGTACATGCATAGGCGGATCTAGAGGGGTGGTGGGGGTTTGGACCCCCTCCTAGAATTTGGAAAATGTACCTGTCCATTAGTGTTTTTCTTGACTGTGAGTCATTTTAAGTAACATGAAGCAATTTTTCTCAGTGTTTAACATATATTTAAATGGTTATGCAGGTTTTTTTATTAATATGCCAATGTACATGTAAAAACTAAGAGTGAGCAATCTTAGCCTTATAAACTTGATATATGAAAACCAAATGCATAACCACACTATATCACATCATGCGTAATGAATTTTATTTTGTTCTGTGTTATTGTGTATATTTATGGTGGAGGGTTTTTACTTATTTAGTTTTTATAATCTATGTTTTGTACAACGCCATTGAATAATTATGTAATTATAGAAATAGGCGTTTAATCAAATGAAGAAGTTTAAGTTTAAGTTATGCGCAGTATTTGTATTATATCTCTGTATTAAATAAAGTATATTCATAAAATAATATGCGTTTTTGTAGTGCTTTAAACTGCGTTAAAGCCATCTAGCTATAGTTCTGTTATATTAACCTTTCACAACTTAAATAATTACACGGTCACTGAATTTGTCATTTTTAATTTCTTTCGAACTTGTTATTTCCCCGATATTCAAAATCGCTGCATATATAGTTAGATCATCAATAATTAATATGGAACAGTGGTTCAGTGGTAAAAAATAAGTTGAATAATGATACATTCAGTTACCGTGTAATTATTCAAGTTAAGACAGCTAAATATAACAGAACTATAGCTCAGGTCGAAGAACGAAAGTTTCAAGATCGAGAGGTCGTGGCTTCGATCCCCTGGTGGGGCATACTTTCGTGGAGTTTGACCATGAACTATTTTCTACGGCCATTCTCCCTCCTACCACTAATTCTAAATAATGTAGGGCAGTTGGCAGTCATTGACCTGACGGAAGTACATGCCCAGTAACTGATTTACAGATGAATTCAGAAATTTACCTTTGAATGATGAGTAGGTTAACTGACCGCCGTGATATGACTAATATTACGTGTTGCTAGGGCGTCAACCAAGTAAAAAGGAACTGTTATTGACATGTTCATTGAACAAAACAAACTATTTTTATCGATTTATTTGTTATATTATAACACATATCAAATGATGTATGTTTGTTAAACTGCACCGTTTTGTCTGACAATGGTACAAGTCCCAAAATGATCTAAATATAACCGATTTTGATCACATCTTGCCTTTTCAAAGTAACAACTGAAATACAAAACGTCATGGTAAATATACAGTACGTATAGTGAAAGCGCTCATGTTCATGTGAAGGAATCTGGAAACTTAACCGAAACACCAACAGGAAAAAAAAAACAGAGAAAAAAGCAAAGAGAGAGAGATGCTTTTAGTTTAGATTTATAATATTTTGTTATGGAAAGAACGCTAGAAAGAAATACCGAAAAAAAGAACCTGTAAGGGGTTTCCGCCTTTAAATAATACATTAACCCCGCTGATTTAAAAACTCACCCACTGTACTCCTGTACAGACTCACGATAGATAAACATAGTTATCCGCACCTATGTACGACGATTATCGAACAAAAAATTGTGTAAAAGTATTTAAGTCATCGGGGTTAATTTATGCGCTATTGACAGTTGAATAAAACTAGACTCTACTAAACAATAAATTCATAGTGAAAACGCATGTGCCTGCGTTAAAATAAACTACACCTATCACTGAATTAGATGATATACACCTAATGGGTCTTTGTTAAAAGTTTGAATCAAATCCTAATAAAAAGTGCCGAGAAAATGAGGAGACCATATTTTTCCACCAAAAGACCATAACTGCATAAAATCGATGGACCGTAACCAAAATGGGATATAGACATGCCTGCTTGATACATGTACCCGGTCTATGTGTGATATTTGAATCAAATCCGTAGAAAAGGTGCCGAAAAATTGAGTGGACAAGTGAAAGCTACAGACGTACGGACGGACGGACAGACAGACCAACCGACAAGCTGACCTCTATGTATCACCTAAAATAGTTTTAATGGAGGTATAACTATAAATCACTTACACATTAGGATAAGTAATGCCATTGGTTCCACAGTATCGTATAGTTCCACTGAAAGTCCTGCAGTCCATTTGTAATAAAGATTCACAAGCGATACCAAGTACCAAATCTTGATCGACTTTCTCGTGATCACATGGTCCGTAATGTGTTAACTTTATAGTATTGTCCGTACAAATAGCTTTTGAAAACTCACAGCTGAATTGTATAACAATAAAGTCATGAAAAGCTGAGGCCATTTTGACAAAAAAAGTGTTACAAAAATTATCGTAAATCATTTTCTAAAAATCGCAGTAGAAAGTCTGAGGGGTTGACAGAAATAAACATGATATGATGTTGTGAACGTATAATATGTTCTACATAATTCAGGAATATTTGACTTTGATAGGACTTCGAATGACCGTATTTTGAATGCCTCCTGCTTTTGAATTATGACTTTTTATAGATATGTCAAGTACATATAGATGATCAGAGTGATACGTCAATACAATTTGCATACGTCACCTTATTACTAGCACAAACAGTGCCACTAGAATGATGACGTAATACAAACATCTTGCATACGTCACTGTGTTACTTTGTGCCACTAGAATGATGACGTAATACAAACATCTTGCATACGTCACTGTGTTACTTTCATATACAGTGCCACTAGAATGATGACGTAATACAAACATCTTGCATACGTCACTGTGTTACTTTCATATACAGTGCCACTAGAATGATGACGTAATACAAACATCTTGCATACGTCACTATGTTACTTTCATATACAGTGCCACTAGAATGATGACATCATACTGACAAATGTGCATACATACGTCACTCAGTTACTTACACAAGCAATACTTACCGCTAGAGTGATGACGTCATACTGAAAAAAAATTGCATACGTCACTAAAATATTTTTACAAGCAGTGCCAATAGGTTGATGACGTCATACTTACTGGTTTGCATACGTCACTCTGTTACTTGCACAAACAGTTCCACTTGAATGATGGGTACAGTTAAGGTTTATCAAATATGAACAAGCATCGAAACTGTTTCCAAGTAAAAACATGTGACATGGGGCTGAAATAGAACGTTGACTAGAGTTAAGTGATCTTTTCTGATGACGTCATCCAGGCCTCCTAGCAGGCCAAAACAAAAATAAAGATTTTTATAAAGGCTCCAATGTATGAAAATGAAGGCCTTTTAGTGTAAAATATGAAAAAATAAAGAGTAAATAAAGGCTATTTTCGTCGAAGTTCTCATTTCTTTATAAAACCCACAGTCATACCAAAGTCATTTTTTTTATGTTATATCCTGTTTGAATTATGCAATATAATACATACCTTATTTAATGTGTATACCTATTTTCTCTGCATATTTATATCATACATAGCTCCTGTTTACAGTGTAGGGAAAATGCAGAACAAAATCCATAACTTGCTTTAAGCTAGCACGGCAACCAGTCAGAGCAAATATAAAGGTTTTGAGTGAGAATTATAGGCTATTTTGGCGTTTTAAAGGTTTTCTGGGGAAACGTAAAGGTTTTAAAGGTTTGCTCTGAAATTAAAGGTTTTTAAAGGTTTTAAAGGTTTCTCTAGGAGACCCGCCTCATCAGGAAGAAAATGACCAATGGTGACTGAGAGTTTGCCATGTGGGTTTTGAGTATCGGAAAGGTGTCTACAGAATTTCGGTCATAATCTGTCGGTTAAAGAAGTATTGTGGCATAGTTTTGCCATCAGATAACCAAATAATTTACAAGTTTATTAATTAACAATTTCATTAAGTGGTTAAGAACGTCATTAGTAAAGCACAAGCTAATGCGCGCTATTGGATTATTTCTATCTTTTGACTGCTGCAAGAATTAGACGAAACACTAGACAGTTTGTTTACATTCTGGAAACCACGTGACAATTTACACTGCTATATAGGACAAAAAGCGAACGTAAATCGGAAAGATTTCAAATTTCGCAAATTTTCACGTAAAATTATCGAAATAATTGTAAAACTTACTTACACCAAGTTACCAATACAATGATAACAGATAACCAAACACTGACACTACAACAATAACTGCTAGATGTCACCATATTGTAATTTCACATATTCCGTATATACATGTATATTTAGGTCAAATTTGAAATCATAGCACTGAACGCACAGAGAAAACTCTCTCTATCCTGAGATATACTTATCTGGGTCAAGTAAAAGATAAGGCTTCGTAAAAATCGATTCTTTGCTTAGCGCCCAGTCAAATTTTGAAATGTAACACACAAGACGAATGTCTGAGTATCATACACCGGATTGTTTGTTCATGCATTAATGAGAAACAGGGAAACTAGTAACATGATCTTTAGAAAGTAAACTAATCGTCCATTTCTTGAACCAGCCATAAATATTTATTAATTAATTAAACAGAAAACCAACGTGTCTTTTCCCAAAAAGTACTCAGCATATTAGGTTTGATTGGTAATTGTGAATATTACGTACAAAACATTTAGCAAATGACCTACTTATCCTCTCGATTCAATCTTTGCGCGGAGGTAAAAAGATATCCTTTGAAATTCACATTACCAAATAAGACTTTTCAGTTACAGGTAAGCAGAATTTTTTATGCACTATTCTTGTCATTTCATAATTTGTCCACAGAGAGAAAAGGGCAATAAGCAAATGCATGAAACCTTTTTTTTTAAAATGGTTTATGTTCGATTCACGAAAAATAAATTTCTCAAAAAGTATATTATTCGATATAACTTTACTCATTTTAATTCAATAAGATCTAATGTCTAGTCATTGTTTTTAAGTATTTCGAAATTCTTGTCTTTATCAAGCCTTCGTTTCTAAAAATAGCCTGGAAAACGTGATATGGGCGCTTTAAGGTTCAACTCCCTTATCTCTCTCAGTGACGGTGCTAGTGATCTTTTATAACATATGCTGTTAAACCAAACATGAATCAGTTCAAACAGTGCCATCAAAGTTAAAAGGGAAAATGTTCTGCAAGGAATTTATCGCTGTGTTGGCCATAGGTAAGTGCTATTCGACTAGAAACGTGAAAATATATTACATAACTTTTATTTGAATACTATAATGTATGCTTTTATAAGATGAAATGGCTTTTATTTTTTAAACAGATTTTAACAGATTGGTTCTGTCCATTTGAAAAAGTTGGCCACGTCACTTGTGCTTAAGCAAAGGCGGTTACCGATATGAATTGTAACTAATAAAACATGATTTTAAATTTTAACCTACTTCGGGTGGTGTGTTGTTTTAGCTCATTTACACAAAGCTGCCACGTCTTAATGACTATTAAGACACAAAAGACAGAATGACAAAATATGGCCGAACAATCACCGAATATGGCCAAACATTCACCAAATATGGCCAAAATGGAACAAAATAGGAAAGCAAAAACAAAGACCTTCCACGCAGACAAAAAGCCAAAGGGGGGTGTATTAAGTTAAAATTTTGGAATTAAAAGTACATCACAAAAACGGAAACAAGAACTTTAAAACATCATTACACCATCTCTGTACTTGATTGCTTCTACTGGAAATGAAAAGTTCTGCTATAAAGACCAGCTTATTTTGAACAATCATTTGATTTTTTTGCGATTTTTAAGTCCCAGGCCCCGGTTTCACAAAAAAACTTATTCTCATACTCAAACTCAAACTCTATATTTGACTTAAGTCTATTAACAGACTCAGTTGAGTACGAACGTTTGAGTTCGTTTCACGACGCGTCTTAAACTCAATCTCAACTGAGTAAAATAAGCGACTCATCTTTTCTTTATTTTTGTTGACGTAAGCGGCGTTAAAACGGCAACTCTTCTGGAAGTAAACAAAACGGAGGAAAGAATGATCGAAATTCCGCGAACGTATGTCATAACAAAGCAGACGACCAAAATGGAGAAGAAGAGATCAACCAACTGGAGCGAGGGGGAGAGGCTCGCTGCCGTTGTCTCCATTTTGGATCACAGTGACCTACTTTTCGGGAAGTTTCGGGGGGCTACGTGTGGTGCAAAGGAGAAGGAAATGATGTGGCAAAAAATTGCCGATGAATTGAATTCGTGAGTATATCATGTTAAACTTTATTTTGTCTATCGCCGTATCGGTATGTCCGTTTCTCAGTATGAGTTCAGCCAAAATGTTGTATGTATATCGAATGTCAGACGATCCGTCCCCAGTCACATCCGTTCTTGGACGATTCGTCCTTGGACGATCCGTCCCCAATATGAGGACGGATCGTCTGAAGAATGTTATGATGATTCGACCCTCTTATGTGTATATATCACAATGGGTATTATTAATACAACCTGATGTACTATATGTGTATTATGAGTTTATTCTTTTATTTCTACATTATTTTATATACCTTTTTTAAATTTCAAACAAAATTACAACACAAAGAACAGCAAATTTAATTTCATAAATATGGGATACTTGAATGAAGATCAAGTACTATGCATTGTTGAATAAAGATGTATTTTAATCAACTTGATTAATTCAAAATTAATTCATTGCTTTAAATTGAAAAATAAAAATGTAAACAATATGAATAAAATAAAATTAATTTCAAAAATGTCTTTTATTTTCATATTTGTGTCACATTTTAGCAATTTTGATATAGATATATGTCACATCCTTTTCGATGAATACTTACTTAATAATCAAAAGTTGAATATATGTACATAATTCTTTGTATAAAGTCAATTCCCGTGTACACTTCTATAAAATGGGGACAAATTGCCTAAACTCTGATATTTTGGGGAAGGATGGTCCATGGAAAAATGTGACTGGGGACGGATCGTCTAGAGGGAGAATAGTCTTGGGGACAGATCATCTGTGTACTTGTATATCTAGTCTTGCCGTTGTTAATTAAACATAGATCTAGACCAAATTTACTGCCACCCTGAATTATGAATATTGTCATGGAAATCATAGATCTATCTTTCCTAAAAAGACATCGTGCTAAAATATTACTACGATATTTTATCGATGACAACAGTTGATCAATCCCATATTTACTGTATGATTTTCTTCTAGTGACCCCCTCCACCCATTTTTTAAAAGATTAATCATATTGAACTGAGACGAGGGATAAAAAAAAACATAACCAAACAATAATTTTCATGGCATAGGCATAGGCATTTAACATGTTGGAAATGGAATCAGTCATAAGGAAAAGGTGATGGTTAATTAGGTATATTATTTCAACATGGCTTTAAAATCAAGTTAATATTAATCCAATATTCACTGCTATATATGTCCAAGATTTAACTGATAGCAGAATATTGATGTTCTGATGAGTTTTTGATTAATCTTGGATGTCCATTTGTTTGGTCAGTTTCTCCGAATTAGCAGGTAACAGTACATGTATGAGCAATATCTAAAGTTATTTTACCATGTTAATTTATTTGACAGGATAATTGTTTTACATTCTTTCTAAGACAAAAAAGAGATAATGATACCATTGATGGGATCTTTTTATCACATTATTTTTCAGATCAGGTCAGGTTTCAAGTCTGAGAACACCTATTGAGGTGAAGAAAATGTTTAACAATCTAAAGACAAGAGGTAAGTAATAACCTTTATTTTATCATAATGATTGAAATTCCATCAAGCATTGAGTACTGAAAAATCTAATACGTTTAATCTGTGATGATGAAAATTACTTATTCTAAATATGTGGAAAAAGTTAATTTGTCAACTAACCATACAAAAATAACAAAGGAAAGGTGACAGTCTTGAAAGTTTGATGTTTATTTGTTTGATGTTAAGAATATAATGATAAACATAATCCATACTGCCCTCTTGGTACCTGCAAATCATAAAATATACAAGTGATGATACTAATTGTAACTTTAATTAGCTACATAGATAACTAAAATTCAAATATGAGTTGCATGGATTATTTAAATCATCCATTAGAGAGCCACAAGGCATGTTGGAGTTAATCTTTCATGTAATTGTTTTATCAGTATATATTCCCTATTTTGGAATTTTCCTTAGTACATTTATTTTCGCTTGATATATTAAGAGATTTTGATTGTGCATTCCTCTCAAATATTCAGTGACTATGCTATCTTAAATTTTTGCTTAGTTTCCATTATCACTTCATAACATTATACAAATACATGTACTACCTTTTTAAAAGCAAAAGACAAGTATGAAGGAAGCAAGAAAACTGGGGGTGGGCCCAGTCAGTCATTAAATGCTGCAGAATGTTTAATTATTGATCACTTAAAGGATCATAATGCAGCTCAACTAAATGGTCTTCAAGAAGGAATTGATACTTTAAGTGGTAATATTTTATCATTTATATTTGAGTGTGTTAATTATACAAATTTCTATTTATTTGTACATAATTATTACATAGAACAGAGTAAAAATATTTTAGCTGACTACTCACTACTCAGTATGACTTTTCTGAATGAATTTGTAGTTGAACAATATTAAAGTTGTGACAAAAAACAATCAGATTAGTTGATCTACTGACTATACTGTTACCTGTTCACAGGCATCATGAATTTGGTTGTGCGCTTGGGTTTTAAGAATTCAATCACTTAGGTGCACTTGAATCACCCATCTTAATGTCCTTATACTCTAGGCAATGATTGATTCCCTGTACACTTATAACATTTTAACATGAATTATTATAATAAAACAGATATAGGCATGTCAAATTAATTTCAATATGAATAAATTTTACTTGTTGCTGAATATTACTAGCCATCATTATGTATTTCAAGTAAAATAAAATCATGTTTTGTCAATTGCGTTAAAACATAAAACTGCAATAATTCTATTATAAGGTAACAAGATTAGAATCACAGAAAAATATTTACATCTGTAATTAATTTTGACTAACTTTTTTCATATTTTAGGGGTTCCTATGACTTCATATGTGCCAGTGCAAGATGTATTTATTGGGAATAATGTCATTGAAAGGTATAAACTTTGATGTACTTATAACGATATTATATCTCTTACGAAATATGTCATGTTGTGAATAGGTAAAATTTTAATTAATGACAATTAAACAAATCTAACTTTAATTTTTGAATAATTTTCAGCCGCCAACTATGTTAGAAACAATTTGAAAGTGACCAGTTGTTTTTAAAGTGTATCTCAGGATTAACAAAGCAATTAAATGAGTGACTTTTAGATTCCTTTTGAAAGTTAAACATAAATAAGATGATAATTTTAGGTTATGTGTTTTGAAATATTAAACATTATGTACATTTTATCTGACTTACTGTTTAAATCCGTGTTGAAAATATCTATAAGTAAGCCAATCATTAACCCTTTTGAACAAATAATGACAATAATAATTTTTGTAATCATTACACCTATTAAGTATTTTGAATATAATTACATTGAAGATATTGTTATTAAATTGTATTAGAATTTTAGAATTTGAAAATATTCTCCATGAGTATGTTTATTGGTATTAATCAATCTTTCCTTTGTAGTGACACTTAAATTTTATTGGTATAAAAAAGAATTCATGCAAGCTTTCTATCAATAACTGTCTAGCTACATATTTATAAAGGATTTTTATTTTCAGTAGTTTTACAGAACCCTCTGAACAACATGAAGTAAGTGATATGCCATCAAACCTCCCAACATGTGCTGGTGATAATAGTACTTGTGATAAAGGTATGTAATTCTCTGTGGCATCTTTCAATTTTAAAGTGCTATATATTTTTACAGAATGAAATACCTTCTTACACATTACAGTCATGTACTGTTTATTAGGATGAGATAATTTTTTGTTCTATTTTAATTAAAGAATACACAAAATCAACACGCCTGCTTTCATTCTTGAAATATAGTGGTGCACTATAAAATTGCATAATGAATTCAGCCTTCTCAAAAATGTCTACATTTCCCAATTATTATTAAACAATTTCTAAATTCTCTTTCTATGGGTGTTTATTTCTGTCATCAGATAACCATGTAACTAACATTTTAATTAAGAGGTTAACTAGTTTTGATAGTTAACTACTTATACTAACTTTTTACGGTACTATGATTTTTTCCCCAAATTTGGGAATTTGGCCCATGTCCTTAATAATTTAGGAGTTTAATTGGCATTATATGTTTTAAAGTGGGATAGAATACCTCACAAGCTAAATATAAATAGAAGATATAGCAAAGTTTTTATATATATTCTTCATTTTGTAAGGGAAAAAAATAGAAAATAAATATTGCTGTGGCATATTATGTTTAGCTGAAACATAATTACAAATACTGTGTTCAAAAGAATAATGCTTAAGGTTAAAATGGGAATTTTGGATTGAAATTTAGGAAAGCAAGGTATGATTTACAGTTGGGAATATAGACCATAAACGGCTATAAAATTGCTCAGAATTAAACACTGCCGTAACAAGTTAACCATTTAAATAACTGGTTAGTTATGTGGTTATCTGATGGCAGAAATACGCCTCCATAGTTTTCTGTCAATGCTTTACAATTTTGATTGATATGAAATATCTATTATATGTGCTTTATTAATTGATTAGCTAGTGCAGTCATAAGCATGTACAATTTTATGATGATTTTGTGTAAGTTTTTAATTTATTACTGTTGCATTTTAGTAAGAAATGGCAAATTTTAAGTGTTATTTTAACTTTTATTATGCTCCTTTATCTTCAGAGAATACAATAACTTACACAAAGAAAAATTCATCTAAAAGAAAAATTGCCTATGAAGACTTATATGATTTAGAAAGAAAGAAAATATTAATTGAAATCGAAATTCTAGAAGCAAAAAAACAACAACAACAAGAATTATTTGAGCTGAAGAAAAAGAAGATAATGCAATAAATAAATTAAAATAAACGGAGTATATTCTGTATCACCTTATAATTATGTTTCTGTTACATACTTTTTACAATTCATGTTTACTTCTATGTATAATAAACATTTCATGTATAGTTCTGTGACATTCAAATTATACTATTTGTCAATCATTGATATGTATTCAGACAATATTGCTTTTTTAACAAAATCTGCATATGACTTCAAATATGATTATTGTGAAATAGTACAATTTTTAAGTGAATGATGCCAAAACCAATATATTGATTTTAGAAAGGGAGGTAATTACATGTACATGTATTTTATAAACTTAGCTTTTAATTACCAAGGAAATCGTTTTTAACTTTACAGATTCAAGTGCATGATCTAACCAGGCTTATAAGGCAATGTTTACTTTAGATAAGTACCTGTACAAATTTACTTATACATATACATTTTTCCATAACATAAGCTCAAACTGTTTGATAAACATATATTGTCCATCATTATTTATTGATGTAAACTTTTTTCTTTTTTTTTAATATTTTATCTATAGGAAGAGTTTATTGTTTTTTTTGTACAAGATTTGGATAAGAAAAAACACTCAAATTATGTTTGTTTATGGGGAATTAGTGCTTGTTTCTTTTAAGACAATCAATTCATTTGAAATGCTTAAGTATTGGTTAAGAAGACTGACAATAAAAGATAATACATATGCACACATTATGTATAATTTAATGAAGAATTGGTGTCTGCATGTTTACAAGCAAACCAAGAATAGACAAGATAGATTCTGGGTAGAATCTATATCTGTCCCTAATCTCTTTTTCAGAAAGAACCTCTAATGGATTGGAGCGGTCACGAAATACACGCTCAACACGATTGTAACGCTCAATCCTGTTGATTCTCTCCTCGAAAGAAGCCATTTTTGAGTCTGAGTCTTTTGATTTGAGATAGCATAATAGCTGTCTCAAATTAACAGACTCAACTCAATTGCTGAGTTCGTTATTGAGTCGTTACTTTGTTTGTGAAACACAACTCAAATTCTCAACTCAAAATGAGCTCACTATTTGAGTTTGAGTTCACTAATGGACTTAAGTTTTTTTGTGAAACCGGGGCCTGGTGCTTAATTTGAGACAAATTAGTCTCTATACGAAGACAATTACTCTATCGAAATGGTCTTTATTGATAATGCAAATAGTGGAAATATACACTAATGAGCTTATTGCTTATGTGACATTTTGTACAACGTATGTAGAAATGCTATGCGTGTTGCTTTTAAGTAACTAGCTTGGTTTTGCTCCCAATTGAAGAATAAAAGCCGCTTTAATTGTCAGTATGTTCATTATACACGAATTGCATTTAATGAGGCTCGGCTTTAGCCTTTATTAATGCCAAGATTTTCATTCGTTTTGCCATCATGCCTTATTATACAAGAGCTTTGTGCAGCTTTTTTTTTGTATATCCAGTGCTTTTTGTTTCTTTTCGCATTCTAGCTTTGCCCAGTATTACATTCGCAGCCCATTGCGACTATGTCGCCACAAAAGATTGTGCCTTCATACCAGACCAAACCTCAGTTTGTGGTACAGACGGCGTGACGTACAGAAATTCGTAAGTATATCGTATAATTTTAAATCAGTACAAAGCGTCACCGGAAGTTGACACATGGTGATGCTCGGATGCATTGTATCGCATTCATAGCCAGGCGAATGACATTGCTAAATGCTGGTGGGTCTTCTTGTACGGTGAGTAGTTTTTCACAGGCAAATTTATGCTACAGTCCCATAAACGTAAATTACCCGCGAGGGCACCGTACTGGCGCCGTGCGATCAAGCTCCGCAAGGACTCGTTCGAACTTTTGCGTACCGGTACGGACTGTTATGTTTTTAACAGGGTCCTTGAGATGAGCCGTGGATAAACGTAACAGTTTAAAAGTCAAATCGTGAACACAATCGCGACCGAGTATGGGTTGACCTTGCATATCTTGCAGCTACGGCTCCGTACGGGTGTTGTTTTGTGCCATGTGCGTACCGTCACCTAAATACTCAAGGCTTCATACGGCCTACGGCTGTCTGAACGTACGGGTCCGCAACAAGCCACGAGTTTATGGGACTGAGGCATTAATTTCATTGAATTTTTAAACGACCAGACCTAATAGATATAGAAGCAACCAATTTGGTAAGCTGAGTAGCTAGAACGCTCGCACAAGACGTTCGCATTCTAGTTCAGAAAAGGTAAGTCTGTTTGAAGATTTAAGCAAATTTAAACATATCAAGAAGAGGCGAAAAAGCTTTGACAAGGTAAATGATTAAATAGTTTTTCATTAAAGAATTAAAAGTCTGCATTGAGTTGGGCTTGCGTTTTAATAAAGCTGAATGCACATTTCCTTTTTTACCTCATTTTCGAAATAATCTTATATTAGAACTCGAATATCGACAATCAAAAACAACAGAGAAAAAGCTAAAATTCTTTATACCAGGTAGTATTGCCAATTTTTGTAGCTTCTGCCTTTGCTTAGCCATCAAGCCGTCCATCATATGCTTCTAAGCGTTTGCTTTGTGTTTAATTTCAATCACAATTCAGCTTTTATTATCCATATGTTTCAGAACTATGTAATTAACGCTTAATTTAGTTATATAGTCGCATGAAATTTACTAATCCCAATTGACCATTATTAGTGCAATAAACAATGTAAGTCTGCCCCGTATGGATAAAAATAATATCTTCATATTTGTGAACATTCGATATGCTACTATGGTGAACAAAAGTGATTGTATAGTGTGTACGTAAGAATTCAATGTTACTTGGTACATTCCTTATCCAATTTATATGTTGTTTATGGCCACCAGAATTGTATTCTTTTTGGCGACCTATATTGAAACATTAAGTGACCAGGTGACGACCTATACGTCAATAGTTAGTCAAAATTCCCCCAAGGCTTAAGACCATGGACCTACGTACAAGAGGTAATATTTTCTTTATTTCTAACTTACTTGCAGTCACAGTACTATACAAAGGTGCAAAGGCTGACCATTGTGATTACGTACAGACCAAGGATTGTGCATTCATACCAGACAGGCAAAACGTCTGTGGAACGGACCAAGTTACTTACAGAAATTCGTTCGTATATTATATTTCTTTAGTTTCCGAAGTGCGGATCCATTTTCCCCATATTTTCCTGAAGGCGATATAAAGGGAACTTAGAGTTTCTCGGAGGTCCAGACAAAGAAAACGTCATTTTGAAAAACTTTAAGACATAAGGTGCTTGTAATCCTGGAAATATTATGGCAGGGTTGTGCCTGGACCCCCATCTCGCTGGATCCGCCCCATGACTTAACACATTTCTTGTTGCTATATATAGTAACAAAATTTTTGTATAGTAACATATTCCTTGGTTCTTAATTAAGTTAAAAACTTTCGATAATTATCTTGTTACTAATAATAATAACAAAGATCTTGTTGCTAATTATAAAGATACCATAATCTCCATCTAACTGGTCTATGTGTGTACAAGGATTGATAAAGATAAACAAAATAGGGGACTTCAGTCAGTTATCCTTCCCTAATAAAATCTAAAGCAATCCAATTAGTAAGTAGGTCCTTACAGTTGGAATGCTCAGAATTTATCATTGAATTCTTATGTAAGGATAACAAAATATTTCATCTAATATCTTTCTTGTTAATTAAGATATTAACAGCATTGATAAAATTTAGACAGTTCTTTACCATATAAATACTCATCTTGAATTTCAAACAAATTAAATGATTTCAAAAAAAGTTATTTAAGATTAATTTTGGCAAATTGACAATGAAAAGTAAGGGTAAAATCCGAGTAATACAACTAATTGGACCTACCTATTTGAAGAGTATAAAAGGGGGAAAAACTGACTAAAGTCCCTTATTAAGCCATTAGTATATAACTATTATATACCTATTAATATATGCATTTTCCATTTTCAGATGTTTCTTGGCCAAGGCATACTGTGCAGATAACTCTATTCATAAAGCTCATGATGGACCATGCGCTGTTACATCAACCCCTTCTCCAGTTCATGGTAGTGAAATAGCTCTAGACATCTTTTGTTTAGATTTGATCTACATCAATTGTCCAACAGGCGGAGTTCAAATTTGTGGCAGCGATGGAAAATTCTACGCAAATGTGTAAGTAAAGTAAAACAGACTTCACGACAAACTTTGATAAGCACTGGACATTGGGTCCAGCAAAATGGAATATTTTACTGGACCGAATGAAAGTTTTCTGGATCAAAATAAAATGAGCAATATGTTAAAATATGCAGTTCATTTTAATGATTTTGCATTATATGTCGTAAAATTAAATAAACAATAGAATATCAAAAAAGTTCTATCAAATATCAAAAATGATGGCTGTCAAAAGTGAGTAGACCGTCGAACCATTCACATTATTAAAGTCACTGGACCGACGGCAATTTCAATTGACTCCATTCACGGTTTACTGGCTAAATTCGAAGACAGTAAATTACTCTAAACAATTAATAGTCCCAGTTTAATAATTTTACTCGTTTACAAACTTTGTATGTAGTCACAAAGTAAGGCATTAAATAGAGTAAAGGTTTCTTTTCATGTTTATTTGTATCGTGCATGTCAGAAAATTTGTCTGTTACACATTTAGTCACATTGATTCTATTTTATCTTTTCAGGTGTGAGTTCGACAAAGCTCGATGTTTCCATCGGGAACTCAAAGACGATGGTACCAGCTGTGTTTAATATGACACTTTAATGTAACAGTTAAGAAAAAGGCATGGAAACAATAAAGAAATGCACTTGAATATTGTTCGTTTTATTTCTAAGTTAGTAATATGTAAATTTGTCTGATTAGTCAATAAAGGTACAACTAAAAGTATGCAATATAAGTATAGTATATGTAACTTTTACAAGTTTATCATCCTAATTACTGCTGCAAAGAAACTTCTGTATCTGGAATTGAACAACCAGTGTCACTGTTGTTCGTGATATCAAAATATTCCACAATACATTATAATATTGTAAGTGCTTATTAAAAATGAGTTTATCAACTCTAACTTACATGACACAAGAAGGTTTAAGTAACAATGCATTAGTACAAGTACATGGTAGTTTATAAACAGCTTTCGTTTCGTTCAACTTTCTGATGTTTCTTTTCATCAAACGATTTTCGAAAATAATAAATCAGATATTAATCCACGCATTAAAAACGAGAGTCTAAAGAAGAAAACGACTGAACTACTAGTAAATATATATCATTCAAATGATTGAACTCATTAAATCAATACCATTAAATCATCGTTTACCCCTAACTCAGAGCTATTCTTAATTCTTCGTTTCAACATTCTATATTTGTAGTACTTAAATCATCCAAAGACAATCTCAGCATTCACTTCTTTGCCAGTAATTACTTCCTTTGCTACCACAGCAATCTGTGTACCTCCATATATCATGCTAACTTCCACTTTCCTGTCAGTTCCACCTCTAGTATCAGACATTTCAACTTCTACTTTACCAATGTGTTTACACCCATCATCAGTTACATACATGGGACTGATATTTGATGATGCATATATATTTAAAGGGATTATTGTTTGTTCACTATGCGTTGCATGGTAAATCTTGGTTGGTTGTGGTTTTAGCAAACTGACCGACTGTCCCCTTTTCACATGAATACTAAATATGTCCTTGCACCAAATTTCGCCCGAATCCACATTACGCCATTTTTTTAAGCATCATGTTTTGTCTCATCAAACTTTGAAAATACAAGAACACCATAGGTTTCTTTACTAACTCTGCTGCTAAATATCATTGGATCATGACCATAGAAGACAGCACCGAGTAGGACAGACTTAAATGGGGAATATGGAACTACTACTTTAACTCGAGGAAAACCTTTTTCAAATCTTTCTCGTAGCGTTTCAATGACGATTGGTGATTCAGAAAATCCACCTACCAATATGACAGTTCTTATTTCCTTAGCTTCATCTTTGCTGAGAGCTTCTCGTACTGTATTTTCATAAATCGATGTGCAAGTAGGGTGAAAAAAAACTTCCGTACATAATCCGACTCAAGCAAAAAGTCTGGTTCTTCATATTGAAGTAAAGAGCCCTCTTTTAAAGACATAGTATTGTTTTTAATGCCTTCACGAATACAATTTGGTGCTTCAACGTAAATCATTTGACTATCTGAATCCATCGATCCTATTTGCACCTTTGACATTTCAAAATTTGCTTCTAGTTTGATCGCATCAGCTGGTGGGATATTATTTAATATTTCAACCGCTTTCTCACCTTGAAAGCTATCACGACAGTTTAGTAAGAACATGTCATTTATATTTTGACCGCCTACATCTTTTCCAATGGGTTGATAAAGGTCATCAAGTGTACCATCTTTAAGAACTTCCACTGCTGACAAATCTGCTGTTCCTCCTGTAAGTATTAAAACATGCTGCTGCTGAATCATCATAGTTAAACAAAGACGCAGGGTTGCGAAGTGGGGGAGAGCAAAACGTAAATGCTTAAGATCCTTGGTTCAACTTTCCATTCCTTCTGGGAAAAGTTACTGTTTCATATTTGGAATTTTCCGTAAAAAGATAAATCGTCGGCTCCTTGGATAATGGTAGGGTATTTCAATTACGGGTAAAGATATCAAGGAAGGTATTTATTGTAAACGTCCACCGTATAATTTTGTTGGGATAAACGCCATGGAAACAGACATCAGTGAGTATGTTGAACGGATTGCTCTCGTTTTTAAGGGGTTGAAATCATCGTAAATGGTAAAAACTGCAAAACAAATCTACCAGGACGGTTGCGTTTAGGATGTTGTGCTTTGGCTGTCTGATATATTGTAAATGAGCTTATTTGCATCAATTGTAGTAGCTGAACGGTAAACAAAAATATCATCATTTGTATATATTATCATTTCAAATAACAGAACACTTTTACTTGATAACTCAAAGAGCAAAAACAGTAGCCGTTTACAGGCACCTTTCCCTACTTTTTTCTTTGAAACCATGAAGTTTTCCAAACATTTGAAGTTCAACTTGGATATTTTTGTTCCCCTATCTATGAAATTGCGATAAAATTTCCCCAAATATTCTACATAAAGGAAGGCACGAGGCCCCTTCCAAAAATACTAAAAATAAACGAAATTGACGTTGGTAAGAATATATATAAAAGTTACCTCCTAAGTCAGCAACCAGAAATTTCTGCCCTTTATCGCCAAAATAGTTCATATCTCTTTTCTGTTGACTTGTTAGATGTAAACAACTGATTACAGCAGCTTCTGGCTCTAGGGCTAATAAAACGTTTTTTTCTTCCTGCACCAGCCTGAATAAAAAATGAAATGTTAACTTTAATTTTCACACAAAAATCCCACTTCTTTTTCTGTGACATTACATTCAATACGAACTGTGATAGTCAACAAATGCAGTAAGACGCATGGCCTTTTTTATCGGGAGCGAATTTGTCCATTGCGAGAAACTAAATTGCAGTAATTGTTGTTTTCTTTAGTAAGACATCTTACGTAAGCGCAATGTACATTTCATTTGCATACCAATGGGCAAAGTTTGCTTCGTCTCAATCATGTAGTTCATATTTGATTATTTTGCTTCAGTAACGAGTGGATTCCAGGCAACGTGACTCGCTGAATAAATCAAAGTACTGAAAGTACTGTTGGAAGGAATTTTTGAACGATTTTAGAAGTTCAAAGTTACTATTTCGATATCCATCATCATATCTCTTTATCATTCATAATCAAATGTGTTTCATATTTCTTTTTACATGCATATTATGTTACTGATCGAGAAGTTGTATGTTTTGATTCATGGGCAGGGCATACTTTCGTGGAGCTATGCCATGAAATAATTTCTACGGTCATTCTCCCTCCTACTACTGATTATAAATCATTTTTATACGGCAGTGTTCAGTCACTGAATTGCATCTAGTAGTAATCAAGAGATTGAGTCTTTTCAGTGATAGTTTGATTGCTGGTCACGATGTAACCTAAACAATGTGTTGCCATTGAGTTAAGGCCACAACAAATTGATCACATGTTCTATGTATTTTGTTCTGAAGAATGGAGCTAAAGAGCAATTAAATTATTTTCCATATTTTGAATTTTGAGAATCGAGCGAAAGCAAAGAATAAATTTGTGCGGTTTCGTAGACATTTATTTACCATAAGTTAAAAAAAGCAGAAAAAGTATGGACTTTCTTATATAACATATAACCATATATCTATAGACTATAGTGTAATCACGTAATAATTAGTTCTAGGTAATATAAAGCAAGTTAACTTTTACTCCAGATGAAAATTCAATTGAATTTAAAACTAGTTAGAAGTAGGGTAGAAGAGGTTTACACTTTCACCAGTTCATACGGAAATATAACTTCATTTGTCTTTGGTATTACTTTTGATAATACTAGATATTAACTACGAAGCACAGATTACCCCCGGTTCACTTTTTGTGTATACAATGTAATTAGAGTTTGGTAAAATATGCTAATGTCTAATAATATCACAAGAATTAAATCAAGCCTAATATGTTATTTTGGGACATCAAAATTGTAGGAAATTCAATGTAAATTTTTCTCCCTGTCCTATCTGCTCTCTATGGACCAATCTTCATATTTTACACTACAAAGACACGTGAAATGACGTCACAAATCAAGATAAGGTGTGTAGAGTGAGTAAATGTTCAGTTTACGGTCTAAGACACAGTGCAGTTATCATAAATCTGAACAATGGATTGTGTCATTGTAATTTCTAATGCCGTATGTTAGCAAGAATACGTTACTGCTTTACCGTAACAGTGAAATTTTCTGATTTATTTTGCTATTTAGAACTCAAATTTCTAAATTTTAGTTCAATTTCTACTTGGTCTAGCGTGAAAACTTCTGATTTTCCGAAATTTATGATGCGTTCACTTCAAGGTGCGGACGCATTTTTTTTGGATTTGAAGGTGCGAGAAATCAGACGAACATAATGATTAATTTGTTGCGGTCTATTAAAAAAACCCACACATTTATGAAACTCGCTTCCCGCTGTCACTAAACCTCTACGGACACCCATCCAAAGATTAACCTGACATTTCGTTGCTTAACTTCGATAAATGTCCAGCGCTCTACGCTCTCAAAGTAAACCCCTGCTGAGATAAACGCTCGATAAAATTGTATATATATACAAGCGTGTGGTAGATACTACTGCGCAATAATACAAAAACTTCTCTCCGTGCACAGTTAGAACGTTGTTTGATTCATGTGTAAAAAAACCATTTAATATCATAATTTTAAGTATTTGTTGAAATTACTTTTTCAACTTATCTACTTTTGATAGTACACATATTTTTCTGCTGCACTATTTCTTGATCGCATTGACTCATTGATTTCTATTGAGTTGAAGGTGTTGTTCGTTTTTTTTCAAATTTCAAGAGCGCTGACATAGAAAGGAATTCTTTGAAAAAGAATTCCTTCCAAAAAAATAAATTAACCAATTGATGATGCGTTAAAAGTACATTTTTTGCCTGTTTGAATACATAATGTTTTAGCTGGCTTTTTATAAAGACCTTGACTATTGATAATAACGAAACACTAGCAGGCACGCAAGTCTACTGATCGAGAGGCCGTCGGTTCGATTTCCGGGCGGAGCATACTTTCGTGGAACTTGGTCATGGAATTATTTCTACGGTCATTCTTCCTCCTGCCAATGATTCTTAATTATGTGGGGCAGATGTCTGTCAAGAAAGTATGCGCTTGGTACTTGGTTAACATAACATACAGTAATATACTCACTCCTCCTGGAAAGGCTGACCGCCGTTATATGACCTATACAATGTGTTGCTACGGAATTAAGCCCAACAAAACAAAAAAGACAAACAGTAGCTGTATCATTTTAAAAACGATTAATATACAACTTAAGGTTTTGAAATATCTTACCTCAATCGTAGCTTGTCTCATAAAATCTTTTGCAGATTCGCTCCATATTGCAGGAACAGTAACAACAAATAATGTTTTATTTTCATCAATCCGATTTTCACTTTTTTCATTTAATTTTTTCACACAAATTCTTTTCAATTCTTTTATAAATTCAGTCATAGCATCAAATAAGGGTAGTGGTTGGCCTATTTGATCCCTCGCCAACATTTGGTCAGAACATTCCTGTGAAGATTTAATAACAATGAAAAAACATCAGTCGAGAACTTTTTAGATATTACACGTCACACTCTCTCATAATTTAATGGAAAGTTGGAGTATTTTAGTTGGGTATAACAAAATCAAAAGACCGTCATCAAAACATAGACTCTGACAGAATTTTTGTATGTTGGCCTGTCAAAGAAAAAGTAATGTCTTGCTTTAAAGTGAATAATAAATCCCATTCATTTTAAGTCTAGGAAAAGTTTCAGAATCTTTCAGACATTTGAGTTTGACATAAATAATCGACTCAGCTCTATGATATTTGCTAGGAAGATCTGACATGATACATGTAAAAAGATGGTTACTTGAACGATTGATTTGTTGGACATTAATTAAAGTGTATTAGAACTATCTATTCATGCGCTGGTAAAAATTCAACGTAACAACATACCGCTTTGCTTATCTAACTGCGCATGACCGTCAAATGTCTAAGTCCCCGACATTTTTTGATGCGTATGTCGCTTACTAAGTATGTCGCTTACTAAGACCCGAATTGCTAACGCAATCCATGTCAAAAATGAGTATCTTTATGCAAAATTAGCACTTGATTTTACATAATCTATATACTGTATCATGTCATCGATCATTTTCTATTCAACAGTTTTTGAAGTCTCGGTCTTTTGAGGTTCTAATGTACATGTACCATGTTTCATACAGTATATTTGGATTAATCCATGTGTGTGCACTTATACACTTATACTACTTAAACACTTAAACATAAATAAATGATATTGCATTTTTTATCATCAAACTTATCCGTTAAATTCAAAGACAGGCTTCAATGCGTAATCAAATAATAGCGTAAATGTTTAGCTTATGTTATAAGGTTTATTGACATCCTATAATACCTTTTGATATAATAGCGTCTTAAATCTGCTGAATAAATAATATCTACCCATCATATCATCTGATTTGGTCTTTGTTGCAATTTTCATGTACGTGTTTTCTGCATCATGTCCTATCTTGACTTCTTCTAGCTGGTCACGATCCAAATTTATGGATGATCTTCCACAAGGTTTTCCCCGGTTCTTATCGTTATATTTTAGCATTAAGCATGACTTCGGTTTGTGAAGCTGAAAACAAATTAATACAATAGTTCAAAAATTTAAAACTGAATGCATTAAACATATAACCCGGGTCGATAGCGCAGTTGGTAGCGCGTCGGGATTTAGATACTCGTTCCCGAGGGGGCGCGGGTTTGAATCCCACAAGGGGGGTTATACCCTTCCATGAAAATTTGACAAAAATGTCGATTTTCCTCCATTGATTAGATAATATTGACAAGTTTCCGGGCTTATGGAAGGGTAGGTGAGTACTGGTTATAGACAATGGTCCAGGAAAGCTAGATTTGGTGCGCTGGACGCCGTAAAATGACCTAAAATTGTGTTGACACGGCGTTAACTCTAATAAATAAATAAGCATTAAAAAAAATATCAAGAGAGGCTTTACGTATATTACCACTGACTGATGAGGAAATCTATTCTGGATGATCTATCATTCAAAATAGTTACCAGTTATCGTCCTTCTTATGATAATGATGAATACTTGCATGCTTCTATGCAAACATATATATGTCACAATTGATACAAGTCGTTTGATAGCGATACTATTCTTTAATATTCTTTCATTTAAGCTTGTTTTGAAATTAAGTTATCTACGTGGGCATTTTTGCGATTTTAATCTGTGAAATAAACACAAAATATCAGTGTTATTGAATATGCATTCATTATGAAAACAGGGTATTTACAACAATGACTTTAAACTAGATATGTACAGCCAATAGATATTACCTGTAGAGCCCCAGCATCCCAATTAGTATTAAAATGAATTTCTCTATTATTTTCAAATTCATCTCTATATTGCCAGGCACATCCAGAATATGTACTACCAATATCAAGAGCTACTACCAGGACGGGAGATCTGATTATACTCTAAAATAGACAAATTTAATGACTCAACCAATAATTTCATGTCGAATTCTTCCATTCAAACAATGATATTATTACAAAAACTAGCTAACACCGCTTCAACGTGGGTATCAGCTAACTGCAATCGATTTTTAGTACCACTGTGCTGAAATATACATGAATTTTATGGTTTCCTCACGACACAGTCTTGTTTTAGGTCAGGCATCCTACACAAGCCTTCATATTTTACCCAAACGTTTAACCTTATAATAAGCAATACTATCACAAGAAGCAACAGTCCGTCTTGATATAAAGGAAGGCAGTAGAATAACAATACAACATATTTCAAGATCAATTAAGTTCAACGATTGATACTGTGCATTGTAAATAAGTCAGAAACCTTTGGGTTTTCAGCAATACCTACACTTCTATCTACATGCACATCAATAAATAGGTTTGATATTGGTTAAAATTATTGTCTCATTGGTGATTAACAAAAAAAAGGAGCACACATCTGGTAAATTCAATGACAAACGTCATATGAATAATCAAACTAATAAAAAGGGGGCGTAAACTGCTACTTTCGATTTCAATATTTCATTTGTAACTTCGGAGTACTAGAAATTTAAATGTAGAAAATATTTCGTAAACGTATTTAATTGAAATGTATAATGTAAATAAGAACTTACCAGTTCCATTGTTGTACAAAATTCAAACTTGTTAAAATTTATTATTTAAGTTAGCCATGTTTGAATTAATTGGAGTAAAAATAAGTCACTTTGCTTTGATAAAAGATATAACCACATGTATGTTATATTATGTTATCACATAATGTATTATACAGTAAAGGTCTGTGTCAGTTTATATCCTAATAAAGGGGAACAAGTTTGTTAAAAAGTACAGGTAGTGCTTTCTAACGCTAAAATGACCGATGTTGATCAACAAAATATAAATCATTAAAACAAATATTATCAAACCAAAAACAAACAAACTTGAAAAAAAAAAAACATTTTTAAAACCTTCTTGCAAAATTTAACTGTGGAATTTGGATAGGATCTGTTCCCATTCAGCTAGACAGAGCTCAGATCTAATTTAATCAATAGAATAGCTTACAATTAATAAAAGATATAACGATTTCGATAATACATCATGTCGGATTAAACCTAGAACCCTTTGTTAAATCACAGAAACACTCCCTCGAGGTTAGTGCAGTGGTAGAGTGCAGGATTTCGAATATTTTCTCTAATTAAACATAATCATGAGATTAACCCCATGTTCATTTGATAATTGTTCGCGACTTTCTTCATAGAAAAACATGGAGTAATCGACTAGAAAGGTAGCTAGTACTATTGAAGAAGAGTGTTTAGTAATTTCTGCCGCCTTATATAAACTAATTAAATGCGTCAATACACGTCGGTAATCCAAATAAAACAAGAGCTCCGCCGGGTGGGGCATTATACGCCCGTGTGCAGTCGAGCTGTGTTCTTTCTCATATGAAGTCCCTGTGACCTTGACCAATGACCCCGGGATCTCAGAATAGGTTACATCCTAAACTGGAGGGCTATCCAAAGCAAAGAATTTGAGAACCTAGGTACAGCACAAAGTTTTCCCATACAAACTTCCAGTAACTTTGACCCTGGGGCCTTAGAACAAAAAGTTCACACCCTTGACCCAAAGAGTATTGATACATATAATTTGGTGATCTTAGACAAAGTTGGTTGTTAGACAAGGTTTTTCATGATTTCCTTGCGACCTTGACCTTTGACCCAGGGGCCTCAAAACCAAAGGGGCATATGCTAGACATTTAGGCTACCCCTACGTAAAAAGTCATTATTAAGTTATTGTCCGGAAAATGATTTAATATAAATTTAGTCCCAGTGACTTTGACCTTTGACCCTAGGGTCTCAAAATCAAAAGGGAACATCCTCTACCAAGGAGCTATCAACACATTAATTCTTGACAAACGGACTACTCTCACATAAAATTTGGTGAACCTAGGTACATTGGTTGTTCAGTAAATTTCCGGACAAGGTTTTCCATATAATGCCCCTGTTACCTTGATCTTTGACCCTATGGGCCCTAAAACCAATAGGGCACATTCTAAACACATGGGCTTCTCTCACATAAAATTTGGTGAACCTAGGTACAGTCGTTGTTGAGTCATTGTCCGGACAAGGTTTTTCAATATGATGCCCCTGTGACCTTGACCTTTGACCCAGGGGCCTCAGAACCAATAAGGAACATCTATGACACATAGGCTACCCTAAACATAAAATTTGGTGTACTAATGTCATGTAACTTATCAAATATAGCATTATTTCTCATTGTTTGCCATTTTGACTTAATTAACATATTGATTGAACATTTGAAGTCACTGCTTGGTAATTTGATATCTACAGGTTGAAGGTTTAAAGATTCTTTAGCTAAAGTGTCTGCATTTTCATTTTCATGTATGCCAATATGACATGGTATCCAGCAGAGATGTACTATTTTAGATTTCTGCAGTTGTTGAGTTATTGTCCAGACAAGAATTTTCAATATGATGCCCATGTGACCTTGACCTTTGACCCTGGGGCCCCAAAACAAATAGGGAGCATCATTGACACATGGACTACTTTCACATAAAATTTGGTGAACCTAGGTACTTTGGTTGTTCAGTTATTGTCTGGACAAGGTTTTCCATATAATGCCCCGGTGACCTTGACATTTGACCCTGTGGCTCCAAAACCATTAGAGCACATCTTTGAAACATGGGCTACTCTCACATAAAATTTGGTGAACATAGGTACAGTCATTGTTGAGGTTTTGTCCGGAAAATGTTTTTCAATATGATGCCCCTGTGACCTTGACCTTTGACCTAGGGACCCAAAAACCGATAGGGCACATTCTTGACACATGGGCTACTTTCATTTAAAATTTGGTGAACCTCGGTACATTGGTTGTTCAGTTACTGTCCGGACAAGTTTATTTTCCCATATGATGCCCCTGTGACCTTGACCTTTGACCAAGGGGCCCCAAAACCAATCGGGAACATTCTTGACACGCGGGTTACTCTTACATAAAATTTGGTTAACCTAGGTGTAGTCGTTGTTGAGTTATCGTCCGGACAAGGTTTTCATATTTTAAGTCCCTGTGACATTGACCTTCGACCCTGGGATCTCAAAATCAAAAGGGAACATCCTCTATCCAAGGGCTATCCACACATAAAATTTGAGGAACCTAGGTACATCCTTTCTTGAGTTATTATCTGGACAAGCAATTGTCCACGGACATACAGACGGACAGACAGACAGACGGACAACATCATAACATAATACGTCCGTTTTTTCAAAACGGGCGTATAAAAATACTACAAATTTATGTGTAACGTTTACGTAGGTGCATACTATAAAATAACATAGCACGAGATAAGATTGTATAATATTACCGATATCACTGATTTATATACCTACCTATCTATTTATAGACCTCATTTCGCCTACATATTGTAAATTATGTTTGACAATTTGGATAATACTTTGCTTTTTAGCTAGGTTGTTTAAAACGACAAAATATGGAACTGGTAAGTGTATTTTTAATTATCTAGTATAAGTATTGATTATGGATTATTTAGTATTGTTACTTAAAATATAGCTGCAGCTTACAATACAAAAAGATAATGGTTGTAGAAAGAATAATTTATGAAAATTTTGAAAACGAAAGTGGGGACTTTTAAAAGAATTTATTCCATCTAATATAAACTTACATTTTTTCTTATTCATTTTGTTACATGACTTGTATTTTGAAGTTTTCACTTTTGAATATTTGAAGAATATTTTCTATGAATTTTATCGGCTCAATGTGCGCAGTTGATCTGTTGACCCGAATAACGGATAAAGATTAAACTTCCTCTTTCTGTTAAAAATTTAATTGCGATATCTCCACTACCAAATATTCGGAGGTACACGCATGATGCCATAAACAAAGGAAATATTATTTTGCCGGCTAAAAATGTATGATGACGTGTTGATATTGTATATAAATAGAAACATGAAACATGAGTTGTGTACATGTCGTCCATGTAAACATTGCGTAAATAAACATTGCCGGTTTCATTATACACCAGTATTTAGGGGTAAATTATTTCTTCAAATTGCTAGTTTAGTTAGTTTATACTTATTTTATAAACACATCATTACATAAAATTTGTAATGTGCATATACACTATTTAAAATTAATGTTTTAAATCAAAGTGGTATGTTTAGATAATTGAAATGCTGTACAGGCTTTAGCGTATTCACCTATTTAGTGGGCAAGTCCAGCGTTTAAAAAACAAAAACACGCATGACCTAGAATACGACCTGTATGTATAGCAAGATAACAGTTATATCGATCGACCTACTTAAAACCGATATAGACATATTCAAAAATGTAGACCAAAACTAACTGATTTTAGACCAAATTTACAGCATCAAGCTTAGAATATTATACAGACGTTTAGATATAGTTTCATCGCCTATTTTGGAATAATTATTCATGATAATATAATTGTGATATGATGCATTATTTCTATTAAATTGCGTCGATTGCCGACTCAAAGATTAGATTTTGAATACATTTATGAAACTAATTTAATCAAACGCAATGGATTTTTTAAATCAGCTTTTGTCTTTTTTAGAGTATAATCAGACGTCCAAAGCTGGTAGTAGCTCTTGATATTGGTAGTACATATTCTGGATATGCTTGGCAATATAGAGATGAATTTGAAGACAGGAGAGAAATTCATTTTAATACTAATTGGAGTGCAGGTGCTCTACAGGTACCTTTCCAGTTTTACTTCAATTTTGTGTATCAATAATTGTGCAAAAATAAATGGCGATACAATAAAATTAGATGAATTTAACAACCATTTCGAATTTTGTAAATTCGTTATTGCTTTTTAGGTTTAAACTCTGTACATGCCTGTTTTACTTTAGACTTAAAAACGCTTTCTATGTATATTTTTTTGATAAAAGCTTTATATAAACCCAATTTCAGCTACACAAAACAAAGACATGCCTGATGATAAAATGTAAAGATGGTGGTAAACCAAGCGAGGAAGCCGTGCCACACCTTACAGCAGATGAAATAGAAGAAGTCAGGATAGGACATGATGCAGAAAACACGTACATGAAAATTGCTAAAATGAAGAGTCATGAATTGATGGGAAAATATTATCTCTTCAACCGATTTAAGATGCGGTTATATGACAAGGTATTTCACTTGGAAAGTTTTGATATTCATAATTAAAAACAATATGACAAAATTGTGTTTAACTGCTGCAACACTGTAGTTTTTCCTGCTTTCTAATGGAAATGAAATTCCAGGTAACCAATAATATTAGTATTAAAAATATCAAGCTAGTCAATTATCAGACACTTTTGTCATATGGTGTACTAAATGACATTGATGTTATCGGAATTGCTTCGAAAATGAAGTGCCTAGATTGAAACAACATCATGCATAATAATGCCTAAATTTGATTGATACCCGATTGAGACCATACAATAGATTTATTAAGTTTTGTGTTCAACGATACAATTAACGATTTAATCAATTTTTGTATTTCTTCAGGGCTTTCATGACGAAATGTTGGTAGAAGATCAGCTGTCTCAGCCACTACCTTTATTTGATGTGATGACCCTATTTATAAGAGAATTGAAAAGGCATTGTCTTTACAAAATAAATGAAAAACGTCAAAACACGATAGATGAAAAAGACACATTATTTGTCGTAACAGTTCCTGCAATATGGGACGAAAAAGCCAAAGCTTTTATGAGAAAAGCGACACTAGAGGTAAAACTTCTTAACCATGATTTCAGATTAATGCCTTTCAAAAATACATTCATATGGGGATTGCTTCTTGGGAAAATGCACTAACAAAGAAATACAAATTAAAACTCAATTATCATATATATTTAAAAACAGAAATAAAATCAGGATTGCACATACATAAATATGATACAGTTGGTATATTAAGTTGAGAAAATTCAATTACATTATTGATACCTTAGCATAAATGTTGCCTTAAAATACACCGACATATGTAGGTTGAAAGGCTTATGGATTATTTTAAAGGATTATTTAGGATTTTTAATTAAAACTTTGTTTAACAGTAAAGATACTTTAATATTTTCTTTCATTTACTCCAGGCTGGTTCCGGAAAAAGAAATGTGTTGTTAGCTCTAGAACCAGAGGCAGCCGCTCTCAGTTGTATGCATTTAACAAGTCAACAGAAAGAAGATATGAACAATTTTGGTGACGTTGGTCAAAAATTTCTTGTTGCTGACTTAGGAGGTAAAGTTTTTAACATTTTCTATTTTTTAACCTAAATTCGAATACAATTTCCATGAATAAGAATGTTACTAATTATTGAAATACAATAAATTTACACAATAATAAAACAATATGTACGAAGAGCACATTGATTTTAACAGATAGGGGAACTTAATTTTAACGAGGGTTTTACGGTTTGTATATTTTTAGGCGGGACAGCAGATTTATCAGCCGTAGAAGTTCTAAGAGATGGATCACTTAAAGAACTCTACCTATCCCACGGAAATAATGCAGGTGGTCAAAATATAAATGATGCTTTTATACAACAATGTCATGATAGCTTCCAAGGAAAGAAATGGCAAGAAATATTTAGTGATGTCACTCCGGCTGACGCGATCAAATTGGAAGCAAATTTTGAAACGTCTAAGGTACAAATAGGATCAGCTGATTCCGATGGACAAATGATTGAAGTTGAATTACCAAGAGTAATAAGCAGAGGCATTGAAAACAAGACTATTACATTGAAAGAAGGATCTATTGTGAAATACGATGATCCAGATTTTAAGTTTGATTCGGATTTTGTCAGAAACAAACTTTTTCAGACCACTTGCACATTGATTTATAAAGATACCATCAAAAAAGCTCTCAGCAGAGAAGAAGCTAAGGAAATAACCACTGTTATATTGGTAGGTGGATTTTCTGAATCACCCATCGTCATTAAAACGCTACGAGAAAAAGTTGAAAAAGATTTTCCTGGCGTTAAAGTTGTTGTCCCAGATTCACCCTTTAAATCTGTTCTACTAGGTGCTGTCTTGTACGGTCATAATCCAATGATATTTAGCAGTAGAATAAGTAAAGAAACTTACGGTGTCGCAACCAACGTCGACTTTGATGAAACCAAGCATGATGTCTCAAAGAAATGGCGCAATGAAGAATCGGGTAAGTTATACTGCAAGAACATATTTAGTATTCATGTGAAAAAGAGTCAGTCAGTAAGTTTGTTAGAACCACAACCTAAACAGATTTACAACCCAATGTACAAAGAACAAAAGTCAATAACATTCCAAGTCTTTTCTTCAACCAACATTAACCCAACGTACACAACTGATGAAGGATGTAAACAAATTGGTAAAGTGAGGGTTGAAATGCCTGATACTACTGGTGGAACAGGCAGGAAAGTTGAAGTTAGCATGTTATATGGAGGTACACAAATTGCTGTTTTGGCAAAGGATGTAACCACTGGCAATGAAGTGAATGCTGAGATTGTCTTTGGAAAGTTTTAAGTACTACAAATATACAATGTTAAAACGAATAACTAAGAAGAGTTCTGATTAGAAGTTAGACAAGTTGAATTACATGTATATATTTTATTCATACTTAAGTCATTAACATGTTGAGATTCATTTTTTTCGTAGAATAAGTGTGAATACAAGTCTATTGTCAAAGCCGGAGACGTTTGTCTAAATTCAATTTATTAGTTTAGCCATATGTTTAATCGAGTGATAAAAATAATAGGAAGTGTATAGAAACAAAAGGTGTTTAAAATACAATGTTCTCATACATAACTACGTGAAACATATTGTGTCATATAAGTTACTGTTCGAGGCAGATTGATATAATTCTGTGTTGTGACATATTTTAACATAACGAAGGAAAGTGTTTACTTCATTCCTGATACTGAAATGTCCCCATTCGGCGTAAATGGTACTAGTTCATAGATTGGGTTAAGTTTTTCTGTAATTTCAAAATATCATTCAGTGTCTATAATTGTGCTAAAACATTAATTCTTAATATTTCAGGAGAAACTGACCTATAGGTGACAGGTTGCAAGAAATATACTATAAAAGTAACTAAAGTGCGCTAAAATTGTCTGTATCGTTACATACGGAGTATATTTACTACATGAAACATTATCATTTGTAGTTTTAGGTCAATTTGCATTAAAATTGTCATGATCATAACACTACTTTCCTGCTTCAAAAATTGATTCCAAACAATTTTGACAGTTTTAGAAAATGTTTATATTTAAGTTTAAATCTGTGAATGAGTACCTTTAATTCACATTTAAGTAAGTTTCTTAGAGTGCATTCTCTGCTCTTGCTTAAAACTTTTAAATTTTTAACTTTTAATCAGCTTGTTACAACAATTTTTAATATTGTGTTAATGTACATACATAGATTTTAATAGATATTTAATTTTGTTATATATTTTTATCCATTAATTACTATATGTAATTTTGATTATTTTAGAATATGTAATTATTTTCCATGTATATGCTTATATTAGCTGTAATTTGTTTTAACTTATGTACTCTGTGATAGTCGGTTAAAAAGCTTTTATAGCTTATGTTTCTTGTTATTATATATTGCCGACTCAAAATGAAATTTACTTACTTACTTACTTACTTAACACCGAATACTTCTCTTTCGTTGTAGCTTTATTCACTAAAAAAAGACATAATGTACATGTATATATTACTATTTTAGAAATAAAACAAAGTGTTTTCAATTGAATTTGTTTATTGTTTTCATGCTAACAGTTACATTCGTCTATAATTTAGAAGAGTTGGTACCATTCGCTTTGAATTCACGATGGCAACAACTTTGTCGAACTCACTTATAAATTAATAAATCAATGTACACATGACCGATTTAAAGCAACATAAAATGAGATTCGTTTAATCATGTATTTTTACATAATTGTAGACTTAACTAAATCTGAGCGAGACTGTTGTTTACTGCTGTAGGCGTTAGTGGATAGGCAGCAAGGGGGCAAGAATGCTATACGCCATGCAGCTATGAGTATGAGTAAAAAGTAATTTATGTCTAGGTTGCTGACCTTTAAAGGTAACAGATGATGAAATATGACCAGGATTTCTAAGAGAAGTTTAGTACCTTGATTCAATTGAAATCAGTACAAACTACCTATCTCGAATTAATGAACACCCAGTAAGGTATGCATATAAAAATACCATTTATGAAGAAGTATTCTGTTTGTTTGTTTCGCTAGGTTTACCTCCGTAGCAACACATTGTATATGTCATATAAAAGCAGTCAGTCAGCTTACTTACTGTTATTGGAAAGGCTAAATCTCTGGATTAAGTTGTTCACCAACTACTAGGCACATTCTTTCGTCAGTGACTGACAACTGCCTAGCATAATTGAGAATAATTGGTAGGAGGAAGAATGGTCGGAGAAATAATTTTATGGCCAAGCTCCACGAAAGTATGTCCCGCCCGGGAAACGACCCATCGATCAATAGACTTGCGTGCTACAAACTGAGCTAGCCGGGAGGCTTACGTAGTATTCTATTACCAGTAAAACAATCACCATCTATGAAAAATTCTTTCGCAACCAATAGGTAATTAGGTATCCTATTCAACGTACTAAATGATCAACTTAACCGGTCATATCAATGTTCATGTAAATAAATACAAGCAATATTGGTACTTTTAAAAGTCGATGACATTTTCTATCGACTAAGTTTATCTTGTCCGCCATATTTTGGTCAAATGATACATCTGTCACCTTGAGATGACATTGTTTTAAGTAGCTCAGCAATTTTGTGTCGATAGCAAGGACTTTGTAAGACCGTTGATATGTATTCAAAAGATTAATGCCCTTCTTGGTGATCGTGAAGTGCCTGGTTCGATACTACCTTCAAACGTGCACATTTTTTTGTTTGTCGGGATTGAGAAATTACATGTAACAAATACAGGCTCCAGCTAAAGATCAACTTAAAAGAAATCCTACCAAATAATATACCTAAATAAAACAAAAAATATTACATGACTTTATCCTTAAATTGTTCTAGTGATATTCAAGCAATAATGAATATGTATACCAATTCCGGAAAGGACTGGAATGATGTATGTTACACAGGTATAATATGCCAATTGTACTCCCTTAGGTTACTTCCTCATCTATGTCATTGTGTCTATACAGAACTTGATTCCTCGATTGACTTCCTGGATTCAATAACATAACAGAAATTGTATATCTCTCGTCTCGCATTAAAAGTCAGCCGATGCTAGAGTTAACTTCATGAAGCGTAAACCTCATAAAGACAGATAAATGTGAGTACATTAAATTTAATGGTTAAAATGTTGTACAACTGAAACAGACGAAACGTGTTCATGTTATTGTTAATATCGAAGATTGAAGAAGTAGTCGTAAAGAAACCTTTTAAACTTGACAAAAACGTGCGGTTTAGTAAACATTGATTTTAAATATGATACAAAACTATTTTAATCAGTCAATAACAACAATATATATAGCTATTAACGTATTATGCGTCGTAAATACATCTAAATAACGTATATTCATTAAAAAAATGTTGAATCATGTTTTAATAATGTTGACAATTATTATTTATTAAATGTGTTTGACAGTTTTGTAATAGATCTAGTTTTGAAATAGAATATCCTTTTAAGTAATTAATAAACTAATGATAATATTTTTGAAGATAGTGAGCAGAACAGAAAAGAACAGAACAGTTGTTTTTATTGAAGATTTGTACAACAAAGGCACATGATCTTACAAAACATTTAAGTAAAAATATAATACAGATCAATGATTAGACACATATACAAAGGTAAAACAATGCATACACATGCATCAATGAATAATGCATAAAGTATTTGACTTGAAATACAGAATTGTGTTGAAATATAGTCTACAATGTTTATGAGAGTGGTATGTTATTTATAAGACAACGTTATTTCTAATATGCAAGGCAAATTTAATACATTTTGATAAATTAAACAAAATCGTTTTAACTGAAGAAGACAATAATGTGTTATATTTAAATACAGAAGGTCTAGTATAGTAAATTGGATCAAGAAATTGTCTGCGTAAATTACCATAACATGGACAAATACAAAAAAACGGTATACATCTTCTATATCACGTGTTCCACAGAAAAGACAAAAACGTTCATTTCTTGCAATACTTGGACGAACATACCGTCCCGTATGCACTCGTAATGAATGGCCTACAATTCTAAAATTGGTTAGTATATAACAAAGGTCATTTGGAAGTAAGTCTAATATGACTCATAATTAAAATTAAATTTAAAATCTTTATATTCATACAAAATTGAACTATTATCAACTGATGCTCTCCACCCTTGTATAAAACAATCAATAACCCGTTGTCCAAACATGTGAGGAAATGTTTTTATGTGAAACAAAATATTGACTTAAAAATACATCAGAAATCCTAAAGTCGTCTAACAGCTTACGAACTCTTGAGACCCAGTAAGTTTTACCTTTCAGACAATCATTAAGTTAGATTTAAATTATAATACTTTTGAAGTATGATATTGTCTGAATTTATCACTTTTACCCAATATTTTATTACCTTAAAATAACGTTGAATATAAAGAAGGTATCTAGATAATTCTCCATAAACACCAGATGAAGCTGTACTAGTTCGAACTTTTAATATTCGTTTGCAAAATTTTAAGTGAATTCTTCAATACCTTTTTGCTTTCGAAAAACCCAGGTTTCGGCAAAATAGTTTAAAATAGAACCGATAAAAGCGTCAAACAACTGTCACATTATATTTGGTTTTAAAGGATTCGATTTACAGTTACATATTAATGCGTTTAATGCTTTAAGGCTTTCACCTATCAAATGTTCCTCATGTAAAACAAAAATTCCATTATCTTTAAAAACTGTACCAAGGTGATTAAAACTGTCAACTATTTCCACTGTTGTACCATTATATGTCCATGTCCCTACCGGTAATAAACTTCCCCTTTTCTAAAAACCATTAGTTTTGTTTTTGATTTATTTACTTCTAATCCCCATGTAGAGCAATATATATGTAATAAATTTAAACTTGTTTGTAAATCATCAGGTGAGTTTCCTAGTACAGCCATATCATCAGCAAACATAAGTAACATTAAAGTTATGTCATCAATGGTTAGACCTGAGTTTATTTCTTGTTGTCAAAAACAATTCCAAGTCATCAAGAAATAAAGAGACACTAAGGTAGGGGACATAATCTCTCCTAGCTTTAAACCTAATGAGTATTTAAAAAATCTGAGTAATTGTTACAGTGGATACTCAAAAACACAACTGTTGAAGTCTTACTGTCTCTATCCACTACCCTCATGTATAAGTCAAAACTGATGGTAATAGTAAATAAATCAATTTGAAGTGATAATGTACGAATATACTAAAAATACAATGTATATTTTTTATCAACTTGATAAAATGGTATCGTAGTGTTTTGTTTGTAGTTACCATAAACAATAATATGTATGGTTATTTTATTCATCGTCAAATTTTATACCTTCTTTTAGAACATGAAGAGATAAGATTGCCTTCATATAAAGAAGTTCATGGTGTACTTTTTTAAGATCATCCAAAGACAATCTCAGCATTCACTTCTTTGTCTGTAGTTAAATCCTTTGCCAGTACAGCTATTTGTGTACCTCCATATAACATGCTAACCTCAATTCTCCTATTGGTTCCACCAGTAGTATCAGGCATTTCAACTACAACTTCACCTATTTGTTTACATCCTTCATCAGTTGTGTACGTAGGGTTAATGTTGGACGAAGAAAAGATGGGCAAAGCTGCTGCCGTTTGGTCATTATACTTTGGATGGTAAATCTGTTTAGGTTGTGGTTTTAACAAACTTACAGACTGACCTTTTTTCACATGAATATGAAAAATGTCCTTGCATGTAAATACACCTGATTCCTTATTGTACCATTTCTTTGAAGGATCATGCTTGTCTTCAATGAAGTCGACGCTGGTCTTGACACCGTATGTTTCTTTACTAATTCTACTGCTGAATATCATTGGATCATGACCATACAAGACAGCACCTAGTAGAACAGACTTAAATGGTGAATCTGGAACGACAACTTTCACACCAGGAAAGTCTTTTTCAACTCTTTTTCGAAGCGTTTCAATAACAATTGGTGATTCAGAAAATCCACCCACCAATATGACAGTGGTTAATCCTTTGGCTTCATCTTTGTTAAGAGTTTTTCGAATTGTATTTTCATAAATCAATGTGCAAGTGGTCTGAAATAGTTTGTTTCTGACGAAATCCGAATCGAATTTAAAATCTTGATCATCGTATTTTACAATAGATCCTTCTTTCAATGTAATAGACTTGTTTTCAAAACCTCTGCTTATTACTCTTGGTAATTCAACTTCAATCATCTGTCCATCGGAATCCATTGATCCTATTTGTACTTTTGACATTTCAAAATTTGCTTCCATTTTCATCGCGTCAGCTGGTGTAATGTCACTAAATATCTCTAGCCATTTCTTTCCTTGGAAGCTATCATGACAATGTTGTATAAATGCATCGTTTATATTTTGACCACCAGCGTTATTTCCATGGGATAGATAGAGCTCCTTAAGTGATCCATCCTTTAGAACTTCAACGGCTGATAAATCTGCTGTCCCGCCTGAAATAATAAGAACAGTAATACCTCGTTAAAAAAGTCCCCTATCTTTTAACTAAGTGCTCGTCGTATATATTTTTTCCGATTATGGAGTAAAATTATTTATTCGAATTCATGAACACTTTCCTATCTATGGTTAAATTTATTTTTATTGATGTTAAAAAGAAAAAAAGAACTATGTTAGAAACTTCACCTCCTAAGTCAGCAACAAGAAATTTCTGACCAACGTCACCAAAATTGTTCATATCTTCTTTCTGTTGACTTGTTAAATGTATACAACTGATGACGGCTGCTTCTGGTTCTAGAGCTAACAACACATTTCTTTTTCCGACACCAGCCTGGAGTTAATGAAAGAAAACATATATAAGTATTTTGATAAATGATTATGTTAATACAAAGAGCGCGGCGGTATACTGCTATTCCAAAAAGCAAAAATATTAAAACCATCAAGTAGTTAGCCTCTTAAGAAAACAATTAAAGGCACTACTTATAAAATTAATTTAATGTTCAAAGACACAACTTATAAATCTTGGGACATCAAAAGAAAATTGTAGTATAGTGGTTACATCATTTCAGAGGTGAAAATTTCAAGTATTACATGTTTCATGATTTTTTCGTGTTTGCCAACAAGTGAAATAAATTTAGGCCCATGCATAGTTATTGATATTTTTATTAGTACTGTATTTATGAACATCTCTGACAAAATTGAGTTAGTAAATTGTTTTTGCGGCGCCTGGTTCCTAGCTGTTTGTCATTCAAACAATGTTTCCACCATTGTTCTAAAACAATGGATGAAAGATTTATTTTAGCAGACAAAATTTAATTGAGCAGACGACATTTTTTTCGTTAGCTGGTCAACTATTAGACATATGCAATAAATAGGGAAATATTTTCTATTACCATTTCCATCGACATTTTTCAATTGATTTCAACAATATTTTTTTACAGAAGTATTGTCACCAAGTGCCTTAGGGTACCAAATCCTCTTTATCGTCCATATATGGGTCTCTTATGGCGTTTCAAAGAGAATGAGAACTTATAACTGCCACTCGGGTGTCGGTATCCGATGTCTTAACGTTTGTGTCGGCAAACTTTGATCATTTCAGTTGTATCAAGATTTTAACATAAACTCAAACAGCAAATAATGTATAGTCAATTAAAGACATGTAGGTTTTTTGCTGTTCGATACAATGATCTATTTAACATGTATGTAAACGCTACATTTGAACTCGGTTCATGCGCTCATTGCAGGGCCTTAATTATTATATCCATTCTACGTGAACACTGAAATTCTACCGTTATATCAAGCCACGAGGAAGCATAAAATATATATGTCAAAACTTATGATAAGTTGTGTCTTTAATGAATACTGATAAGATCAACATTTATATCAAAATGTTATGGGTGCTTTTTGAATTGCTTTTTTCCATAAGCACATAAGCAATCGTCTTTCGAATCATCTTAATGAAAAACATTTCTTTTGTTAAATCTTGGTGTAAATAAATGTTACCGCTATGGTTGCTTTTCTCATAAATTCTTTTGCCGGGTCGCCCCATATTGCAGGAACAGTCACAACAAATAATATGTCCTTTTCATCTATCGTTTTTTGACGTTTTTCTTTCATTTTTCGTAGACAATGGTTTTTCAATTCTCTTATAAATATGGTCATAACGTCAAATAAAGGTAGTGGCTGGGACAGCTGATCTTCAACCGACATTTTGTCATGAAATCCCTATTTGAAATTAATAAAATGAAATGAAATAGCAATCTAATTTGTCCATATTGACCATGAGCTAAGTAACTGAGTTCATGTTTTCAATACTATGTAATCGGTTACCAGATTACTTCAGGAATTCCATTTGAAATAAGCAAGTTAGAATATACCATTAAATAAATCGTTGCCATCTTATAGTTTCAAATTGAAACAAAATCAGTGCTTCGGTGCATTATTAGATATTAAAAGTTTAAAACAATTTGTCAGAATATAACATATTTTTATATCGTCACAGTTTACAAAGTAAACCATGTGAACAAATAAAATATGAGTACAATATAATCGTACAATTATCAATGGTCAATAATTAAATGTTAAATTAGCAATGCCGTAACTGACCTTACTGTCACAAGTTTCATGAAAAGTAAAAAATAAATCATGGTCAGATGTATAACTACACATAAGTGTGTCGAAATCGATTTTTTCATTTAAAGTAAAATACCTTGTCATATAACCGCATTTTAAATCTGTTAAAAAGATAATATTTTTCAAGTAATTCATGACTCTTCATTTTAGCAATTTTCATGTACGTGTTTTCTGCATCATGTCCTATCCTGGCTTCTTCTATTTCATCTGCTGTAAGTTGTGGCGAGGCTTCATTGCTTAGTTGACTGTTTCCCCTATCTTTATCCTTACATTTTATCATTAGGCAAGTCTTTGTTTTGTGGAGCTGAAATAATATATCTTCCTATTTTTTTTCTTTTCTACTGGGTTTAACGCCATGTCAACACAATTTTGGTCATTTTACGGCGTCCAGCGCACCTAACTAGCTTTCCTGGACCCTTGTCTATAACCACATTTTACCTACCCTTCCAAAAGGCTGGAAACTTCTCCATATACCTTATCCATATAGGAAATTGACAATATTGTCAAATTTTCATGGAAGGGTATAACAATCAAAATTATCAAATTAACAAAATTCAAAATGGATGTTTACTCCATCCAGTATTAATAAGAGACCTTAGTCAGTTATTTCCCCTTGTGAACTCTTCAAATAGGTTGATCCTCTTTCTTGGATTACTCAGATTTTACCCAAACTTTTCAAAGTCAATTTGCCAGAACTAATCTTAATAACGGGTTTGTTAATCTTTTAATTTGTTTGAAATTCAAGCTATAAACTTTTAGGGTAAAGATTTATTTATCAGTAAATATCTTCATTAACAAGAAAGATATTAGATGAAATATTTTGTTATCCTTACATGGGACTTTAATGTTAAAATCCGAGTATTCTAACTGTAAGGACCTTCTTACCAGTTGGGTTGCTCCAGATTTTATCAGGGAAAGATAACTGAGTAAAGTACTTAAATGTACCGCCATATATTTTCGCAAACTTATCAACATCGAAGAAAATTGGAAATTTACCTGCAGAGCACCTGCACTCCAATTAGTATTAAAATGAATTTCTCTACTGTCTTCGAATTCATCTCTGTATTGCCAGGCATATCCAGAATAAGTACTACCAATATCAAGAGCTACTACAAGCTTTGGATGTCTGATTATACTCTACAATAGAAAAAGGCAACATTACCAAAAGTGTTAATAGACTAAGATACTGTTTTAGACTGTAATAATACTCAGCTATCATTTAGCTAGCCTTGCATTATTTCCTTACAATTAGCATTTTTGAATTAAAGCATTAAGTCATTGGTTACCTACATTTTAAATCGGTCTATTTCTGATTTTAGTTCGATTGATATTTATATAATTATTATACTGCTATACATACCCAATTCATGTTTCTATTTTTATACAATATCAATACGTCATCGTTCAATTTTTAGCCCAAGTCAATATACATTTGTAATCAATATTTCCTTTGTTTGAACCGCCCTACTTTGAAAATTACAATCAGCACTATAGCTTGGCTTTTCAAATGGAATTATGCGTGTACCTCCGATTATATAGTAGTGTAAATAATACATTTAATATTTAATACAAACAGGAAGTAAAATTCTCGATTCGTAGTTCGGACCCACAAGTGACGTGTTTTACCAACTGCGCACATTTTACTGAAGAGAACAAAAAATATCCGACATACACAAACTTCTACCATCGAGTCCAGTACCAATGTTACAAGAAAACAAAAAATATATATTAACTGCAATAATTTCTATTTTAAGACCCTAATTTCGTTTTCAAAATTGGCTTTCATGTATTATTTTTACAAACGTTATATTTTGTAATTAGGAACTTTAGTCAGTTATCTTTCCCTGATAAAATCTGAAGCAATCCAATTGGTAAGTAGGTCCTTACAGTTGGAATCCTCGGATTTTATCATTGAATTCTTATCTAAGGATAACAAAATATTTCATTTAATATCTTGCTTGTTAATCGAGATATAACCAGATTTGATGAAATTTACACAAATCTTTACCCTTAAAATACTTAACTTGAATCTCAAACAAATAAAATGATTTACAAAAAAGTTATTTAAGATTAATTTTGGCAAATTGACATTGAAAAGTAAGGGTAAAATCCGAGTAATCCAACTAATAAGACCTACCTAATTGAAGAGTATACAAGTGGAAATAACTGACTAAAGTCCCTTATTGAAGCCATGTTTTAAGTAACATCATTGTACGATTAAAAACACTCACCAGTTCCATAGTTGTTTTTAACAACCTAACAACAAAAACAATATTTTATCCAAATTTTAAAGTATTTATGTCAGTCAAAATGTGGAATATGATTTAAAAGATATATTGATCAATTTTACTGGTAATATGATATCATTTACTTGTGTATCAAGTTTCAGAGTTTATACACACTGAAGCGTTAAACAAAACTATGCTACAATTTTTTTATTTACGACGTTTATGCAGCGCATTTTACGTCACTTATTGATAACAAGCTATTAATTAAATTGGAGCTAAGCTCAGGTATGCTTAAAGGGAAAACATCTTATATATATTCTACAGTTTTCAAGATATAAATTTTGACAAAAAATCAGAAGTATTTAAAGAAAATATCTTTTCAGATTAGCTTAGTTTGGGAATATTAACAATTATTTGAATATTTCAATCATAGTTTATCAAGATCAGCCCTGCGTTCAGTTACCGCGAACGTTACAAAACGTTCCGTAACGATACATTCGGAACTCCTCGGCCATTCGCTATTTTGAAACTACCGGTGTTAAAGTAAACAAATATATGATCGTTTAGGCATTGAGTTTTATTTCGTTTTTAGTCCGTAAATTTTGAAACATCACTCATTGCCTTAACGATCGTATATTTGTGTGTTAGATTAGATAATTCGCAGCGAATGGCCAAGGATTTCCGAATGTATCGTTATGTAACGTTCTGTAACGTTTTGTGTAATTGAACACGCAACTGTTCATTTATCTTAACAAACTTGTTAACCTTTTAAAAGATATACACTGACACAGATATATATAACATTTAACATTGATAAGATAATATAACATACAAGTAGTTACATTTTTATCTCAACTAATGTGTCTTCTTCATAAACGTTATAATTAAAAAAGGAGGCAATAACCTTACAGGACCACTATGGAACTGGTAAGTTCTTATTTACATCATACATTTTTTATTAAAACGTTGACAGGATTATTTATTTTCTAGCAGAAAGTAAACATAAATTTATTGAAAACGAAAGTTGTAGTATACGCCCCTTTCTCATTATTAAGACTCAGTTCACTTTACATTCGTCAATAACCAGATGTGGGCTCATTTTTTCCGATATAACGGGCCATGATCTTCTGATGTACACCGACGGGCAATAGCTGGATAAGAGGCATCAAGAGAAATAATATAGTATCACTGAGCCTCATTTATAAAAAAACACAGTCAGTTTATCCATCTAAAGGCTAACTGCTTGTGAAAATACTAAAAATTTTTAAACCATTATTTCTAATATTTTAGAGTATAATCAGACGTCCAAAGCTGGTAGTACAGTCAGATCTCGATACAACGACATCCGTTACAACGACATTCTCGTTACACTGACATATTTTCTGGGAACCAATACCAACATGTACATGGTCAGAAGGATTCATTACACTGACATATGCGTTATAACGACATATTTCTTGGAAACAAACAATGTCGTTATATCGAGATCTGACTGTAGCTCTTGATATTGGTAGCACATATTCTGGATATGCCTGGCAATTCAGAGATGAATTTGAAGCCGGAAGAGATATTCACTTTAATACTAATTGGAATGCAGGTGCTCTACAGGTAAATTTCATGTTACATCAATCTAGTATTTTAAGTTCAGTCCATTTTTCATAAAATTAGTTTAAATCATAAAACAAATTACGTGAATGATTATCCGTTTACCTAATGCAAAAAAGATAACCGGGTTTTATGCCGAATCGGTGCCACATATCACAGTACTTTAGAAATAGTTTGTAAGAATTACACTTAATATCATTAAAACGTTGCAAACTGAACAAGAGCTGTCCGTAAGACAGCGCGCTTGACTGACTTTTATTAGTTCAGCAGTGAATGGGTTTTAACAGTAAGGTGAGAGTAGTAATAATAAATAAGTATTCCAAGTTTGGGTTGAATATCTTTGATAGTATTTATGTTTGTAAAACCTTTAACCTTGGTTTTGGATGTTTTCTAAGTAAAGAAAGGACAACACTTCTAAAAAAGTGGAGCCAGGGTTATAGGTTTTGATAGAAAGGTGTCGGTAATGATGATGTATAAGTATTCCAAGTTTGGGTTGAATATCTTTGATAGTATTGAAGTTTGTAAAGACTTTAAACTTAATATGGATGTTTTCTAGGTAAAAAAGGGACTTAACTCCTAAGACAGTGGAGCCAGGGTTATGGGCAATTAAAGTAAAGTGGTAGTAGTGATAATGAATAAGTATTCTAAGTTGGAGTTGAATACCTTTGATAGTATTGAAATAATTAAAATTTGTAAAAACATTAACCTTGATTTTGGATATTTCCTACTTAAAAAAGGACATAACTCCTAAAATAATTGAGCAAGGGTTATGTGCCTTGATAGTAAGATGGGGTAGTGATGATGAATAAGTATTCCAAGGTTGAGTTGAATGTCTTTGACATTATTGAAGTAATTTAAATTTGTAAAAACTTTACCTTGATTTGCAACGCCAACGCCGGCGCTCGGGTGACTCGAGTAAAAGCACTCATTTTCTTCGAAAAGTCGAGCTAAAGTATGTAATGAGTTTCGTTCCATACAAGCCCGTTAAAGCGGTTTGGCGATGCACTGATTAAATCTTAAATCTTTCCATAGTTAACATTTTAGATGTTAACACTAAATAAATATAATAAGATTAAAAGTTTGCAAATAGGCCTATCTTCATTAGATTTAATATTTGTATTTATTGATAACGTCTGAAAAGGGGCTGCTGTTTATTTTACATTACCCATAACGGGTAACATCATCAACATATGTTTCGTGCTTTTCATATAAAAGCAACAAAAATATAAAAATACTGATTATCGTCTGAAAGAATTATATTATAATGAGATCGGGGTAAAATTCATTACGTAATATATACATACCAAGTGTCCAGCAAAGAAATAACAGAGTATTTCCAATAAGATAGACGCAACTCAGAGCACAGATGTACGAGGGGTGATTGGAAAGAACAGAAATGTTATTAATTGCAGCGCTTTGATTAAGTATATTTTTTTAATTCATTCAGAATGTTCGAGTTTTTAACTGCTTTTTGTCAACTTCTTCCAGCTTACTAAAACGAAGACATGCTTAATGTTTAAATATAATGATAAAAACCAAGGTAAACCGCGTGAAAAATCATCCATACAGCTTGATCCAACGGAAGCTGAAGACATCAGGATTGGACATGATGCAGAAAACACGTATATGAAGATTGCAAAAACAATGAAAGAAGGGGAATTGCTTGGAAAATATTATCTATTTAATAGATTTAAGATGCGATTATATGAACAGGTAATTAAGATGCTAATAAAGAACAGGGTACACGGAGACCAAATGGCTCCATGTTGAATTTTTGTACCAAATGTTGTTTCAAAAAACATCAAGATTTAAAGTAAAAAAAACTTTTCCTATGAATAAATGGTTACACCAAGGGCCACTGTGTGGTACTCCGAATGACCCCTTAGCTTATAGTTAGACCAGGCGTCAAAGGTTACTGGGACTTAAAATATGAAAACCTTGTCCGGACGATAACTCAACAAGGACTGTACCTAGGTTCACCAAATTCTATGTGAGAATAGCCCATATGTCAAGGAAAAACCCTATTAATTTTGTGGCCCCTGGGTTAAAGGTCAAGGTCACAAGGGCATCAAATGGAAAAACCTTGTCTGGACAATAACTGAACAACCACTGTACCTAGGTTCACCAAATTTTATGTGAGAGTAGCCCATGTGACAAGGATGTGCCCTTTTGGTTTTGAGATCCCAAGGTCAAAGGTCAAGGTCACAAGGGCATCATATGGAAAACCTTGTCTAGATATTAACTCACTAACCACTGTACCTAGATTCACCAAATTTGAGGTGAGTGTAGCCCATGTGTCAAGAATGTGCCCTATTGGTTTTGGAGTCCCAGGGTCAAAGGTCAAGGTCACAGGGACATCATATGGAAAAACCTTCTGTTCCTAGGTTCTCAAATTTTTTATTCGGATAGCCCCCCAATTAAGGATGTGACCTATTCTGAGGTCCCGGGTCATTGGTTAAGGTCATAGGGACTTAATATAAGATAGAACACTGCATGGACTACACACGGGCGTATAATGACCCGCCCAGCGGAGCTTTTGTTATTTGTGTCTACAGAATATTTTTGTGGACCAAAACTAAGCTGGAGCTTGCTTTGGACCTTCAGATATTATATAAAAATCTCAGACTAGTCCTCAGTATTGTCTATTGCTCTTTGTCTCAGTGCTTTAGATGTGTTATTATTACGAGATGTAACATTAGCGATGTTGATTGATTGACTACCTGATAAATTGGGTCATCTTAAAAATGACTCAAAACTTATTTCAAGATTACAAATTGAAAGTAAAATATGATATCAATATATTTCAGTTTCTAGCATGAAGGTAAAAATGGTCAATGCCTTATAAATAAGACTTCAATTATTTTTAGTACTCGTATTTATATAGCATTATCATCCGCAGCTTGGAGCAGTTGTACGTGTACTTGCGATCTATTTTATGAGAATTTGTCAACTCTAATAATAAATATGTACAGTCTGATTTTCTCATTTGGAACATTTTAATGCTTTAACCTACGTATGATATTTTTCTTGCCATGAATATTTGTAATGTACAATGCTGTCATTTATCGTGAACAAATCATTGTTGAAACTCATCAAAGCGTCATCGATTTTGTGTAAGAATGTACGTTTTGTTCTGTTATAATTTTATACTCTTATTTAAACAGGTCATTACCAATCTGTGATAGAACGACATATGCAGAATATAAATGATGTAAGAAAAGATGAACAACTCGTACTGCCTGATGATATTGATTATATGAGGTTACTTCCCGTTAATATTATTTTTCTCAATTTATTTTGATGTACAACATAAATAATTTATGCCATAGCTCTTATTTTGTCTCTTTGTTCTTCTTCCTCGAGGTTCGTCGTCAAATAAGCAATACAACCTATGAAATGTTTCCTATTTTTAACAAATTTTCTCACCTTGCGGTGAATTAAGGAATTCACAGCTACTGGCGATAGTTGGTACTAATAACTGATTTTAGGCATATGTCTAACACGACTGAAAATTTTTGAAAGAGCTACACACCGCAGACTTTGAACCATTATAATTCGGTTGCATTAATAGTATCACCAATTGCTTTCGGTGCGATATGACCCCTTTCTGTGTTGGTGCGCCGTAAAACCCAAACAAACAACAAACACGCTACACAACGCACCGTAGAATGTAAACCAATAATTTGATATGCATACATGTTAAAGAACATACCACCGGTGGATGACAAATGACCTATTTTTGGTACGTTCCTCCAAAGTTGGTGATAAAATACTTTCTACATCCATTTTCCTGTCTATCAATTTTTGCAGCCCTGCTTCAAAAATGAATTAAACTGTGCACGCGATGATGATTAAATTTTATTATTTGATTCTGTTGAGCATACATGAATTCACGTATTTAACGTTAAATAATTCATATCTCTATTTCCAGTATAACATCAATATCTACAGATGATAGAGTGAAGCTTACAAAATGTGGACCTCATACAATAAGTTCATAAATAATTTTGTGAATACATGCATATGTAATTTTGTAGAAAGTGCAAATGAGTATGACAGTATGATTTGAAGAAACTTGCGGGAGAAATTTTAAATGTTGATAGACTGTTGATATTTCTTTAACTTTGCATATACATGTCAATAAATTCCAATTGCAAACTTCGCAGCAAATAGTAAATATATATAATTTTACAAATGGAACTAAAGAGACACACCCAATTGCACAAAATACGCTGATAATGATGATTTTCTCTGCAATAATACATCGTGGATTGACATAATATTTGTTATCGATTTTCGTTCAGTTATTTTTTCACATACTTGTACTTCTATCAGGCTTACCATTTTTCTTTCTTTCCAGATTGGGACCGCCAATAGAATACCGGGAATAACTCCAGCAGCTCTTGTCACTCTTCTCAAATGTGTTAGATATAAACACTGTGATACTGCGTGATGAACATTTGAAGTGTTTGAGAGTGTACCTTTCATTGTGCAATTCAGTGACAATAAATATACAAAATACATCCTAGATAAATGTTTTAAATGTATTGCTATAATCCTGGACATTGCACTGTATAACTTTCCAAAGTTGGAAGTAAAACTAAAGTAAACCAAACAAAAGATTAGAAAAATATACATGTACTGGTTAGAATATAAGACTTCTGTTCTGTTGAAAATGACGAATGTTTTGCCAATATCGGTGATTAAATTAGTAGTTTTAGCAGCGTTATAAAAAGATAAAAACGAGTGGCGCTGCTTGAAGATTCTTAACTTAGAAAGTTTAACTTAAAATATACATCCTACAATGTATAACAAAATTAAACAACTGAACTGGATAGATATACAAGTTTTAATTGATAAAAAGTAACATAAACATAATGTTTGCTAAACATTTGAAAATATATCCCGATTACTATTCATTTAAGTATCATAAAATCAACATTCATTCATAATAATCTGTGGAATTTAAGTTACATTTTATTTAACACAATGGCAGGACTAATTACATTTTTTTTCTTTTTACTCGGTCACTAAATACGCTTTGTTTTAATTGTTCATGATTACGTTTTATATTTTTCTACAATTATTGCTTCATACTTGATAAATAAAAATAACAATGATGTCTTTGTGTTGATTATATAACGCTGTAATATCGTTTAGTTCATTATATTATAGCTTGTTAATTGTCATTTACAAATTGCAAACAAATATTGCAGAGGTATGTGTATAAATACATGAAATAATTAAAAAATAGCAGATTATATTTCATTTGGATTACACAAATACACTAAATTTCATAATCTTGAAGTAATCCTTGGTGTATTTATCGTTTTATTCAAAAGCAATGTCAGCATTAACTTCTTTGCCTGTAGTTAAATCCTTTGCCAAAACAGCAATTTGTGTACCTCCATATAACATGCTGACCTCAACTTTCCTGTCAGTTCCACCAGTAGTGTCTGGCATTTCAACTACAACTTCACCTATTTGTTTACATCCTTCATCTGTTGTGTACGTTGGGTTTATGTTAGTTGAAGAAAAGATGCGGACAGTTGCTGACTTTTGGTCATTATACCTTAGTGTGTAAATATGTTTAGGTTGTGGTTTTAACAAACTAACAGACTGACCCTTTTTCACATGAATACTAAATACGTCCTTGCACATTAATACACCCGATTCCTCATTGCGCCATTTCTTTGAGTCATCATGTTTGGTTTTATCATAATGTCGATAAACTGCCACACCGTACGTTTCTTTACTTATTCTACTGCTGAATATCATTGGATCATGTCCGAACAAGACTGCACCGAGTAGAACTGACTTGCATGGTGAGTCTGGAAGTACAACTTTCACATCCGGAAAGTCTTGTTTAACTCTTTCTCGTAGCGATTTAATGACAATGGGTGATTCAGAAAATCCACCTACCAATATAACAGTCGTTATTCCTTTGGCTTCATCTTTGCTGAGAGCTTCTTTAATAGTATTTTCATAAATCAAGTCGCATACTGTGTTAAAAAAAGTTTCTCGGACATAATCTGACTCAAACAAAAACTCGGGTTCATTATAGTGTACTTTAGATCCTTCTTTTAAAAATATTTCATTGTTTTCAATGCCTTTGCGAATACTAAATGGTACTTTAACATCAATCATCTGTCTATCAGAATTCTTTCGTCCTATTTGCATCTTCGACGTCTCAAAATGTGATTCCATTTTAACTGCGTCAGCTGGTGTAACGTCGCTTGATATTTTTTGCCACTTTAACCCTTGAAAACTATCACGACAACATACTAAGAACATGTCATTTATGTCTTGACCTCCTACATCTTTTCCAATGGGTTGATGGAGTTCCTTAAGTAACCCATCTTTTAGAACTTCAACTGCTGATAAATCTGCTGTTCCTCCTGCAAATATTATTAACATGGTCATAAAGACTTTTCAACTACAGTTGTAGAGCGTTGGTAGAGGACGTGGTTTAGAGCTGTAAGTTATAACCTTAAATGTGAATTCGATATTTAATTACAAAATTTACCTGTTGCTTATTGTGTAAGAATTTCATGTGCAAGAAGTCTGTTGTTGTTTGAATGATGATGCGGAATGGTAGTATGTTGCTTTCATATTTTGGCACATTCGCTAAATACTGAAATATATTGCCTTCATGAGGCCATATCAACACAAGTTCACGGCAATTATGTTATTATTTATTCTAACGTGATAACAAATGAACTAAAAAGGGAGGCAAACGTTTTGAAATCAGGTACTATCTTAAGATATAGTACAATAGATTAGATATTAGACTTGCAATATTTCTTTTCATTGTACTTTTTAACTGTGTGATGAAATACGTTTGTTGATTTTAGGTTACTGAATAAACGTGTCTCATCTTTGCGGAAATTTATTTCCACTAAAATATGTTTCAGTCAGAATAATTATGCCACTCTTTATTTTGATTATAAATTGTGTAGCGTCTTATTGGGAAAAAACAATTACTTGTACCTGGCGACTCAATTGCTAAAACAAATAAAGAGACGTCGTTAATTTATTATTTAAACATTTAGGTTATAAACGTTTAACAACGGCGCGATATGACCTTTCTGTGTAGGTGCGCCGTAAAACCCAAACAAACAAACAAAAATAAACGTTTAACAACAAGGTTAGAAAACGTACCTCCTAAATCAGCAACCAGAAACTTCTGACCAACGTCACCAAAATTGTTCATATCTTCTTTCTGTTGACTTGTTAAATGTATACAACTGATAACAGCAGCTTCCGGCTCTAGGGCTAACAACACATTTCGGTTTCCTGAACCAGCCTGAGGTAAAAGAAATCAAGGATGTTGACGTTAGTATTAACTCTTTTTACCGCTGTCATTTGTAAGTGATTAATATTCTTTTTTGTAAGTCTACCGAATATATATAGGACATACAGTGGGAACACGTGTGGTCATTTAAATATATATGCATTGTCATAACAGGATGTGAAGTGCACATGAACTGTTGCATATGTAATGCAGTTTGAAGTTATTTCATTATTTAGTGCATTTCTTGTTGAGGGATATGTCAAACAATGTTAAGGCAGAATGTTTTGATACTTGGTATAGTACAATAAAGCTTGCGTCGATTTGATACTTACAACGGTTCATTGATGTACGGCAAGTTGTGAGATCCATGCATACTCTTGGGACAGTATGGTTTTGGAAGCCTATTAGCATACATGTTAACGTCGAGTTGTTTTTCAACTTAAGTAGAGAGTCATTTTGACGACTTGAATGTTGATTAGATAAGACAAGCTATCATTGAGACTAAACAATTTAATTATAATACTTATATGAATATGAATATTCTTGTTAATAATTACGTATCGCTAATATATCATTTCAAAATGTACTAGAATTTACATTTAAGATTCAAAATTTCTTACCGCAATTGTAACTTTTCTCATAAACTGTTTCGCCGTATCACTCCATATTGCTGGGACAGTCACAACGAATAATGTCTCACTTTCGTTAATCTTAGTTTGGTGTCTTTTATGTATTGTTTTTATGCAATTTTTTTTCAATTCCTTTATAAATAATTTCATCACATCAAATAAAGGTAATGGTTGTGCTGTTTGATCCTCCACCTTTATTTCGTCATTAACACCCTGTTACGGTAAATATAATATGATCATTCTCTTTTTTTTAAAGATTGTGAATGTCATTTTTCGTGTTCATGAGTAATTTCAAAATATGATGGTTATATACAGTACCCACCAAAAGTTTGGAGACAAAAGAAATTTACTTAAATTTTTGAATTACGATGATTATTTTTGCAGAATAACTTTTTTAGTATATTTAAGACTGTTTTAAGATAAAATGAAAACAAATTTCATGAATGCAATACATTTATTTAATAATATTCAGCATCTTACATCCTAAGGACACCGAAACCATATTTATTGTAATTATCTTCCATAATATAGATTATATGCTATTTATGTAGTCTCAGTTATAATAATGATAAGCAAAACTTATGGGCATTTCAAAATAAACAGTGATCAACTTTTAGCTAAAAGCTATTCAGTAGGCCAAACAAAGTGAAATTGTCTCCAAACTCTTGGTGGGTACTGTATAATTTGTCAATTTAGATCAACTTAACAACATCACAAAATACTTATTAATGTGATGAAATAATAGCAAACGTTTACATAATACAAATCAATGGTAAAATTACAGATTATGCAATGTAGGTTTATATAATAACATAACCCTTATGTAAACAAAACGCTATCATCCAAATGAAAATATGTTTAAAATATATTTCAAGTTTTCAATACTAAATAATTATTCTTAGAATTATGTTACATCTTATACAACTTACATAATGACATTTATCTTACGTTAAAATGTTCACCCTTTTAACATAAAATTATTACATTACCTTTTTATAAAGTCGCATCTTAAATCTCCAGAAAAGATAATATTTTTTAATCAATTCATGACTCTTCATTTTTTGTACCGCATTCATGTATGTATTTTCTGCATCATGTCCTATCTTGACTTCTTCTATTTCCTCTGGATCAAGATGAAAGGACGATGTCGCTTTGCCTCTTTTTTCACTATTACGTTTAATCATTAAGCATGACTTTGTTTTGTGAAGCTGAAAAACGTTTCAATACAGTAACCAACAAATAAGGACCTTTTTAAACAATTGTAAAATGAAAAGTAGTGTTTACATAACTTCTGAGTGCAGCTAAACTTTGGAACAATGATATTTAGACTACGGATCCATTAAACTATCTCTACATGATTATGCAGAGTGACACAGTATCTTCATAATTAAATATTTCCTTGGTCCTAAATTTGTTAATGTACATTAAAAATCAGATATTAGTTGTTTGATTGGTCATGTCAGTTTTGTTCTATTCAAATAATTTTTTCATTTCAGTACTTTTTGTTCGATTAGGATGTACAAATTAAACTGCCAAGTGTCAGTTCTGTTGAACTTGCCTTCATTGCAAAACCATATCATTTCAAAATGGACTATACCTGTACGGCACCTGTTCTCCAATTAGTATTAAAGTGAATATCTCTTCTGTCTTCAAATTCATCTCTGAATTGCCAAGCATATCCAGAATATGTACTACCAATATCAAGAGCTACTACCAGCTTCGGAGGTCTGATTATGCTCTAAAATATTATGATTATAATGTTTTTAATTAATAATGTTTTTACAATTTAAATATTATCTGAAGTATTAAGCCTCAACGGTTCAATTGACTGTGTGTCAAATAGGATTATTGTTGTTTCGAAATCCTCTCTGTTTCTCAGATTTAATAAATTATTTCGTATTTTAAGTATTATCAAAAGCATTCAGCCAACTGCAATCTTAACTGTTTGTAGCCAAATGATATAAATACTGAGCAAAATGTCTGAAACATTGCCATTGTCACAGAACAAATAGACCTGTGTAGCATTCCCTTTCCCGCTTCTCTCACTTTCATATTACGTTATCTTTGTGAATCTTTTATATGATCTCAATGGGTATGAAATATAATTCCTGAATAATTAATAATTTAACAATTACTATTGTACGTGTAATTAAATCGAAACGTATTGGTCATTAACACTACTACCATATACAAACGTGCCGTCGTTGATTTTAACTTAGATATCGCCATTGGCTCTACATGAGAAGTTTGATTGTCGTTTGCGAAGTATAAGAGGACACATTTGGGTAATGACAAACGTAAATTAAATTGAGTCTGAAAAAAGAAAAAGGGGGCGTAAACTGCTACTTTCGTTTTCAATATTTTCCTTTTATCTTCTTTTCTCTTGTGCTTAAAAGGTAAGCAATAGTTTGAATGTTTTCATGTTTGAGTTATCATGATAATGTATAATGTAAATAAGAACTTACCAGTTCCATATTGGTCTTGCAAATTTATTTTTAAAACTTTTTTAATTAATCAGCGTATAAACACATCACATTAATTTAGATAAAAATATAACTACATGTATATGATATGACATTATGATATCAAATGTTAAATAGTATAAACCTGTGTCATCGTATATCTTTATCTTTAAACTATTAGTTACAAACCAAAGCCAATCTGATCTGAAAAAAATAGTTTTTTTTAAATACGACTTGCAAAATCTAAACAACTGTTGAACTTGTATTGCATCTGGTCTTATTTGTGATTATCCGAGGTCAGCTCCAATTAAATCAGTAGCTATGTTTTAATTGAAATTTAATTCAAATCGGACGAGTTCGTTAATGCACAATATTGAGTTAAAACCAGGCCACCTAGTTAAATCACAGAGAAACTATCTTTAAAAAAAGTCCAGAACGTAATGCGCGGCAGAGAGTAGGGTTTTGAACGAGAAATTTTCTGGTTAGACCCCATTGTTACAGGTTGCACCCTTGAACATATGATAATTTGTTATTGATTTTTCTTCATTTAAGGCGTTATCAATTCCATATAGCACGGTGAGCTAATACCATAGGGGAAGTGTCCATGAAAACTGGTTCAGTAGATTCTACCACTGCCGTACATAACTTACGTTAGCTGATAAACGTTGTTAGTCCAAATAAAAAATTGTAACAAAATTATGTTTAACTTTAACGTAGGTGCATACCAGTATTAAATTACATGATTTATTTTATTTTACAACGGAATTGTATATTGACTTGCAATGAGAAGACAATATATATATGATTCAAAACAATAATGTTAAATCAAGCAGCTCGCTGATCCTGATCGACAAAACAAAAGATTCCTAGTCATTTTCCTAGTTTAAAACCAACGTTGTCGAATGTACAAATATATAAATATTCACAATTTACATCCAAATATTAACATGTATTATATTATTTTTACTGTGGGTTTAATATTAACGTGTATTATATTATTTTAACAATGGGTTTGATAATATTTATGATCACCGAAATGAGGTAACCATATGATAGAATGACTTTCAATTACTGACTCTAACGAATGAACTGAATGACTGACTAGAGACAGAACGGTAATGACCCAAGACATTGATTAGTATACAAATTATATATTCTAGATAGCTACAGAAACGTCTATACAAAATTACAAACAAGAAGTATATAGTACTATATATCCTATCTGTTTAAAACAATGTGCTCTTCGTACATCTTTTTTATTATTGTGCAAAATTATTCTATTTTATTTAATAGTCACATTCTTATCCGTTGTAAATTGTATTCGAAGTTAGTAAAAAACCTGAAACATGTTAAAAATTTTATCCCCTAAGTCAGCAACAAGAAATTTCTGACCAACGTCACCAAAATTGTTCATATCTTTTTTCTGTTGACTTGTTTATTGCATACAACTGATAGCGGCTGCCTCTGGTTCAAGAGCTAAAAACACATTTCTTTTACCGACACCAGCCTGGAGTAAATAAAAGAAAATATTTAAGTATCATTACTGCGGAGCTTTCAATAATAAGAATGCGGAAGTTACGAATAATACAAACTAGTTTTAATTAAAAATCCTAAATCAACCTTAAAACCATAAGCCTTTCAGCTATCATATCGGTATATTTTAAGGCAACATTTATGCTAAGGTATCAATAATGTAATTGAATTTTCTCAAGTAAATAATGCCAACTGTATCATATTTATGTATGTACAAATCCTGATTTTATTTATTGTTTTTAAATAGTTAATAATTAAGTTCTTATTTGTATTACTTTGTTCATGCATTTTTCAAAGAATGTTTATGAAAGACATTATTTTGAAATCTTGGTTAAAAAGTTTTACCTTTATTGTTGCTTTTCTCATAAAAGCTTTGGCTTTTTCGTCCCATATTGCAGGAACAGTTACGACAAATAATGTGTCTTTTTCATCTATCGTGTTTTGACGTTTTTCATTTATTTTGTAAAGACAATGCCTTTCCAATTCTCTTATAAATAGGGTCATCACATCAAATAAAGGTAGTGGCTGAGACAGCTGATCTTCTACCAACATTTCGTCATGAAAGCCTTGAAGAAATCAAAACAATTTGACTAAATTGTTCATTGTATCGTTGAACACAATACTTAATAAATCTATTGTATTGTCTCAATCGGGTATCAATTAGATTCAGGCATTATTATGTTGTTGTATTTATGATGTTGTTTCAATCTAGGCACTTCATTTTCAAGCAATTCTGATAAGTTCAATGCCATTAAGTACACCATATGACAAAAGTGTCTGGTTAATTGACTAGCTTGATATTTTCAATACTAATATTATTGGTTACCTGGAATTTCATTTCAATTAGAAAGCAGGAAAAACTACAGTGTTGCAGCAGTTAAACACACGTTTGTCATAAAATTTATTAATTATGAATATCTAAAACATTCCGAGTTATATACCTTGTCATATAACCGCATTTTAAATCGGTTTAAGAGATAATATTTTCCCATCAATTCATGACTCTTCATTTTAGCAATTTTCATGTAGGTGTTTTCTGCATCATGTCCTATCTTGACTTTATCTATTTCATCTGCGGTAAGGTGTGACACAGCTTCCTGGCTTGGTTTACCACCATCTTTACATTTTATCATCAGGCTTGTTTTCGTTTTGTGGAGCTGAAATTTAATATCAATACAGTAGTTCACATAACTTTCTTTTGGACTTTAAAAACCTATATTAAGAGACGAATAGCCAAGTACTAGGTATAAACTTAAAATGAACAATATCAAATTTACAAAATTCAAATTGGATGTTTAATCCATCTAGTATTAATAAGGGACCTTAGTCAGTTATTTCCCCTTGTGTACTCTTTAAATATGTTGATCCTCTTTCTTGGATTACTCAGATTTTACCCTAACTTTTCAAAGTCAATTTGCCAGAACTAATCTTAAATAACGGGTTTGTTAATCATTTAATTTGTATGAAATTTAAGCTATAAACTTTTTGGGTAAAAAATTATATATCTGTAAATATCTTCATTAACAAGAAAGATATTAGATGAAATATTTTGTTAGCCTCACATAGGACTTCAATGTTAAAATCTGAGGATTCTTACTGTAAGGACCTTCGTACCAGTTGGGTTGCTCCAGATTTTATCATGGAAATATAACTGAGTAAAGTACTTAAATGTACCGCCATATATTTTCGCAAACTTATTAACATCGAAGAAAATTGGAAATTTACCTACAGAGCACCTACACTCCAATTAGTATTAAAATGAATTTCTCTCCTGTCTTCGAATTCATCTCTGTATTGCCAGGCATATCCAGAATTAGTACTACCAATATCAAGAGCTACTACAAGCTTTGGATGCCTGATTATGCTCTACAATAGAAAAAGGATACAATACCAGAAAAAGGATACATTACCAAAATTGTTAATAGACTAAGATACTGTTTTAGACTACCATTTAGCTAGCTTTGCCTTGCAATTAGCATTTTTAAATAAAAACATTTAGTCATTGGTTAGCTACATTTTAAATCAGTCTATTTCTGATTTTAGTTCGATCGATTTCTGATTTTAGTTCGAGCGATATTTATACAACTATTAATATCATACTGCTATACATACACAACTCAGGTTTCTATTTTTATACAATATCAATACGTAATCGTTCAATATTAGCCCAAGCCAATATACATTTGTAATGAATGTTTCCTTTGTTTGTTTCGCCCTATTTTCGTTTTCAGAATTAAAATCGGCACATAGCTTTACTTATTTTAAATGGCATCATGCGTGTACCTGCGACTATATAGTAGGGGAAACAATGCATTTAATATTTAATAGAAACAGGAAGTAAAATCTTCGATCCGTAGCTCAAACCCACAAGTGAGGTGTTTTACCAACTGCGCACATTTTACTGATGAAAACATAAAATATTCCAACATACGCAATTTTTTATATACGCGTCCAGTAACAAAAAAAACTAAACATATATTTTAAGTGCAAGAAATGCTATTATAAGTCTCTAATTTCGTTTTCAAAATTGGCTTTAGTTTCTTATTTTTACAAACGTTATATTTTGTAATTGAAGCCATGTTTTAAGTAAGATCACTGTACGATTTAAAAACACTCACCAGTTTCATATAGTAGTAATAGTAGTTTTTAACAACCCAGCAACAAAAACAATGTTTTATCCAAATTTTAAAAATAATAATTCATTAGTAAATATTCCTTAGCCAAAATGAGGTTAATTATTTAAATGATAGATTGATCAATTTTATTGGTAATATGATATCATTTACTTGTGTATCAAGTTTCAGAGTTTATACATACTGAAGCGTTAAACAAAACTATGCTACATTTTTTAATTCACGACGTTTATGCAGCTCTTTTTACGTCACCTATAATTAACAAGCTATTAGTTGAATTGGAGCTGAGCTCAGGTATGATAAAAGGGGAAAATCTGATATATATTCCACAGTTTTCAAGATTTCAAGATTTAAATTTTGCCAGAAGTATTTAAAATAAATATCTTTCCAGATAAGCTTAGTTTGGGAATGTTTACAATTATTTGAATAGTTCAATTATAGTTTATCAAGATCTGTCCATTTATCTTAACAAACTCGTTAACCCTTTAAAAAGATATACACTGACACAGATATATATAACATTTAACATTTGATAACATAATATTACATATATGTAGTTATACTTTTATCTCATTAAATGTGTCTTATTTATAAACAATATAATTAAAACAAGGTGTAAAAAAACTTTTCAAGACCACTATGGAGCTGGTAAGTTCTTATTTACATTATACATTTTTAATTAAAACGTTGACATGATTACGAAATATTTTCTAGCAGAAAGTAAACATAAATTTATTGAAAACGAAAGTTGTAGTAAACGCCTCTTTCTCATTATTAAGACTCAATTCACTTTACGTCCGTCATTAACCAGATGTGGGCTCGTATTTTCCGATATAACGGGCCATGATCTTCTGATGTACACAGACGAGCATAAGCTAAATAAGAGGCAACAAGAGAAATAATATAGTATCACTAACACTGAGCTTAATTTATAAAAAACCCTCAGTCAGTTTATCCATCTAAAGGCTAGCTGCTTGTGAAAATACTTAAAATTCTTAAACCATTATTAATAATATTTTAGAGCATATTGAAAGATACAAAGCTGGTAGTAGCTCTTGATATTGGTAGTACATATTCTGGATATGCCTGGCAATATAGAGATGAATTTGAAGACAGAAGAGATATTCGCTTTAATACTAATTGGAATGCAGGTGCTCTACAGGTACATTTCAAGTTACAAGTAACATCAATCTAGTATTTTAGGTCCATTTTTATAAATAAGTTTAAATCACATCACAAATTACGTGGATGATTTACCTAATGCAAGTATGGTTTTATGCTGAATCGGTGCCTCATATTACTTTTTAAATACTTTCTACAGTTTGTTAGATTTACACTTAACATCATTGAAATTATTCCAAACAATGTATGTTTCGTTCCATAAAGCCCGTTTTAGCGACCAGGTGCTGCACTAAGCACATCTTTCCATAGTTATCATTTGAGGTGTTGGTACTAAATAAATATAACTGGACATAACACTAAATGTGAAGATATGCAACGGGTCTTTGTCAAAAAGTCAATGTGTGAAGTTTGAATCAAATCCGTACACAAGGTGCTGGAAAATTGAGCGGACACGTAAAACTTCAGCCCGACCGACAAGCATACTTCTATTTATCCCCAAAAGATTAGTTTCTGAGGGGTATCATTAGGTTTAAGATGTCTTTGTTAGTAGGCCCACCTTGATGAGATATATTATTTGATTTTATAATAGTCTTGAAGTGGGTAGATGTTTATTTTACACTTGAAATAATAGCTCTGTGTAGAATAATCTCAGTGTCCAGCAAGGAAATTAAATATAATGATATTCAGAGTCTTTCTAATAACATTGATAACAACTCAGAGCAAATATGTATAGTGCGTAGATATTGACCCCGGCCTGACTTTTCACATTTGCATCTAATTATTATCTACACATATCCCGACGAAAATCAGTATATTCAATAATCTTCACTTCGGCAGTGATTGTAAAATTATAGAAGTATGTTTATTTGTTAAATTTCAACACATAGTCCTCACGGCCACGGTGTAATCGAGCATTGATACTACATTCGCATTCAATGTGATGAATATCTTGCATAAAGGTCAGGTCGGGGTCAATTTTTACGCACATTACTTCGCAAAGAACAGAAGTGCTTGTAGGGCTTTGATTGACTATATTTTTAATGAATTCAGGATGTCCGAGTTTGTCAACTTTTTTTCAGCTTACCAAAACGAAGACAAGTTTAATGTTTAAATATAATGATAAAAACCAAGGGAAACCGCGTGTAAAATCATCCTTACCGCTTGATCCATCGGAAGTAGAAGACATCAGGATTGGACATGATGCAGAAAACACGTACATGAAGATTGCAAAAACAGAGAAAGAAGAGGAATTGCTTGGAAAATATTATCTATTTAATAGATTTAAGATGCAATTATATAAACAGGTATTGATGATGCTAAAAAAACAACAGGGTACACGGAGATCAAATGGCTCCATGTTGAATTTTGCACCATATGTTGTTTCATAAAACATCAAGATTTAAAGTAAAACAACTTTCATATGAATAAATGGTTACACCAAGGGTCACGGCGCTGTACTCAGAATGACCCCATAGCTTATACTTACAAGGAGTCAAAGGGTATTTGTTGTAAATTGTAAATCAAAGTGCTGAAAAGGACGGAAGCAAGACTGTGTTGAGGGCTCAAAAGCTTACACAACCATTAAAAGCTCAAGTTTTGGTTTGGTCATACTTGGTGTCCATTAGTCTCACGTATAATCAGTCATTGATTTAGGTAAAAATAAAAACTGAAGATATTTTAGAAAGTCTGGCATACATGTAGGTAAGGAAAAATGTTTTATGACGAGTTCTACTCTAGTGACTGACTGATCATTGGACTTGTATAATTACTACTTGATGAAGAGCTGCAAGAAGTCTTACTTCCACATTCAATAAAAATAATAATTGGCAGTAATGTCAACACTATTCTTTCATACATCCTGTCTATAGAATTACGTGACTATAGTGCTTGATACGGGAACGAGTAGAATATTTTCATTCAGAATTTTTCATGAATTAAATCAATGTATACGTCCGTGGTAATCAGTCGTGATATTATTTGTCTGTTCAATTGTTCACAAATTGACAATGTCATAATATCTGGTGTCACTATGAAAGAAAAAGAATTAGAAAGGTAATGTAAAGGCAGATATATATCGAGTTTTGAATATTATAGAACTATTTGCTGCGGAAAAATGGACCACCAATCTTGGTCGCAGTGCTGGAATGTCGCTAATAGCTTCGACGGTTGATAACAATCTTGCTAAAAATAACCCAACGCTATAAATAATTACCTTTGAAATGCAAACAAATTTAGTGCTTCAGCCTTTTGGTTGAATAATTAAATTATTTTATAAAATAGTTGTCCTAATTCTTGGCCAATGTCTTATCTTTATTCATTTAACGATTGCTTTTACAGGAGCCCCATGAAGACATGTTGGTGGAGGACCAGTTAGGACAACCACTACCTTTATTTGATGTTATGAAATTATTTATAAAGGAATTAAAAAAACATTGTTTAGATACCATAAATCAAAGACGTCTTACAGAGGTGAACGAAAATGAGACATTATTTGTCGTAACTGTTCCAGCCATATGGAGTCATTCAGCAAAACAGTTTATGAGAAAAGCTACAATCGCGGTAAGAGATTTGAAATTTTAAATGTAAATTCTAGTAAAGTTTGAAATGATACTATTAGCGGTAGGTAATCATTAGCAGATAGTTAAGAAGATAATAAAACACACGTCTTGACATTGTTTGAGTTTATTAAATTAAAAGCCTAAAGGATATTCTATCAGATGGTATGTTCTACAAATCGCACAAAATATAAATTAAATTACATATTAATAATTTCCGTATATTATGATACTGGACGATTGTATGTTCTCCGAGATTCTGTTATAATACATCAATAAAAAGACAGTATTACTTGTTACAAATAAAATCTAAATAATATTAACAATTATTTGAAATATCATATAACTTTTCAAACAATAAAATTTACTTGAACAACTACTTATGTCAATTGATTTTGATATGCAATAATTGTAACATAAATTCATAACCATGATAGTAATACAATTATGTGTTCAGTCATTCCAATATAGAAATACAAATCGACGTCTAACAGGCTGTTTTCCAAACATTACTGTTCTGGATGTGTGTATTATCAAATAATAATATCATGTAATATCAAAACAGGCCATACGTCAAATGGATAAAAGTACATGTAAACTTTCAAGACGTCGACGCACGATTTATAACAATTTACCGAGTATCAAAACATTTTGTCTTAACATTGTGAAGTCATAACCCTAAACAAGAAATAAATTCTAAACTACAATATGAGTGCAAAAGTTTTTGCATACTATACACCTCGTTATGACAATGCATAAATAAATATATATATTTAAAAGCTCATCTTCCTTCTTTTACAATAGGCCGGTGCAGGAAATAGAAATGTGTTATTAGCTCATGAGCCGGAGGCAGCAGTAATCAGTTGCATACATCTTACAAGTCAACAAAAGGAAGGAATGAACAATTTTGGTGATGTTGGTCAGAAATTTCTTGTTGCTGATTTAGGAGGTAATTTTTACAATTATTAACGAAGACTACTTCGTAATTGAGTCGCTAGGTACAAGTAATTGGTCTTTTATGCCATAAACAAGCTTCATAATCAACTTTAAAAGTAATATTTTAACGCAATTAATTGTAGTAGAAATTATTTTTCTCGTTTATTAAATAACCTTTAACTAGCGAACTTTTCTTTTCACTGTGATAAAACACTTTATTTCGCGCGCACATTTGTTACGTAATTAGCAACAAGTAAATTTCCGAAGCTATGATGTGGTTTTTTTTTCAATGCAACATCAACGTCGGAAAATGTGTTGAGTAATTGTTTTATAAAGATAATTATTAATAGTCAACGTATGCAATAAAAATGTAATGAAATAAGGCAAGTGTGCCTTTAGTTGAAATCGGTAAACTTGTCCCGGCATTGGCCTCAGTGAGTGTACCGATATCTTTCTTAAGGCACACTTGCCCTGTTCAATAACCTATAACTGGGAACTTTCTTTATCCGGTACTAGTACTCCCTTCTACAATCAAAGCGCCGATAGCGCTGTCAGACATGGGGGTTTGGTAGAGTATATGGCTGTATACAACTCATGGAAGCGTTACAAGGGACCTTTACCTTACATAAACCAGATAAGATATACACATGCTTCTTATCGTCTGCTTGTTAACGCATAATGCGAACTATATCAATTGCAGTGGAAATTATCCCTTGATTTGCGCGCGCACAACCGAATGTAATCGTCCGCGACAAATTTTGATGAGGATTTGCCACAGTCCACTACTAAACATGGGGAAACTCCTTGAAAAAAACAGACAAGCTTTCTCTTTACGGAGGGAAGATATAACCATAGAACGGTTTAACTTACAGCTCTAAATCACGTGTTCAACCAACGCTCTACAATTGTAATTGAAATGTCTTTATGACCTTGTTAACCCTATTTGCAGGAGGAACAGCAGATTTATCTGCAGTAGAAGTTCTAAAAGATGGGTCACTTAAGGAACTGTATCAACCCATGGGAAAAGATGTAGGTGGTAATAATATAAATGATGCGTTCTTACAACATTGTCATGAAAGCTTTCAAGGAGAAAAATGGGCAGACATATTCAGGGCCATTGTACCAGCCGACGCAGTTAAAATGGAATCACATTTTGAGATGTCGAAGATCCAAATAGGATCAAAAGGTTCAGATGGACAAATGATTAATGTTGAAGTACCATTTAGTATTCGCAAAGGTATTGAAAACAATAAAATATCTTTGAAAGAAGGAACTAAAGTACACTACAAGGAACCCGATTTTTTGTTTGAGTCAAATTTTGTCAGAACCAATTTTTTTCAGACCACTTGCTCCATGATTTATGAAAATACAATACAGCCAGCTCTCAGCAGAAAAGAAGCTAAAGGAATAACCACTGTTATATTGGTAGGTGGATTTTCTGAATCACCAATCGTCATTGAAATACTACGAGAGAGAGTTAAACAAGATTTTCCTGACGTGAAAGTTGTAGTCCCAGACTCACCATTCAAGTCTGTTCTAAAAGGTGCTGTCTTGTACGGTCATGATCCATTGATATTTAGCAGTAGAATTAGTAAAGAAACTTACGGTATAGAGGCCAATCTCGCTTTCGATAAAACCAAGCATAAGGATCTATCGAAAAAATGGCGCAATGAGGAGTCCAAAACATTTTGGTGCAAGAACATATTTGATGTTCATGTGAAAAAAGGTCAGTCTGTAAGTTTGTTAGAACCACAGCCGAAACAGATATACACACCAAAGTATAAAAAACAAAAGTCAGCTACTGCCCGCATCTTTTCTTCAACCAACATAAACCCTCAGTACACAACAGATGAAGGATGTAAACTTATTGGTGAAGTTTTAGTTGAAATGCCTGATACTACTGGTGGAACCAATAGGAGAATTGAGGTTAGCATGTTATATGGAGGTACGCAAATAGCTGTACTGGCAAAGGATGTAACTACAGGCAAAGAAGTGAATACCGATATTGCATTTGTATGATTATAAATTATCAATACACCGAGAACTACTTTCAGATAATGAAAGTTGGATTATTTATCATATAATGTAATCAAATAAATATAAATCACTATTTCTAATATCCTAGAGTATTCACATGATATAACAGACTTTTGGATAAAAATGTGTTCTTGACAATAGTAAAAGAACAATTAACAAATTATACTGTAATGTACAAAACGACATTACAAAGCAATATGATCATAACGTCACAAACTCAGAGACATCCTTTTTGTGTTTATTTATCATTCATGAAGAAATAATTGTAGAAAAATTAAATTACGGAATTAATGAAATAAAGATAAACAATATTGAATAATAAAACAAAGCGAGTTCTGTTAAATAACAAAATAACCTAATTCGTCCTACACTGTTCTTGGCTAAAAACATGAACTAAAGCTCGATGGATTGTTATGAATTAGTGTTGATTATATGATATGCTCATGGAATGATAATCGCCCTATACATGTATGTGTAAATTTCTAGCAAACATTATGTTTATGTTTCTTTTTATCAATTAAACCTCGTATATCTCTTCAGATCAGAGTTGTTGTATATTGTTATATATCGAAGTAGATAGCTCCATCTTTCAAATTATAGCTAAAATTTCATAGGTAAAAATCCTCCAGTAGCGACACCAGTTTTTGTCTTGAATTATAAAATGTCTTGTTCAGCCAGACACTAAATAGGTCATGTATGCTTAACAAAAGGCAATAATGGAAATTAACCTTTATGCACCCGTTCCAAGTTTAATATATTAATGAAACACGGCTGCAAAAATTGATAGAAAAGAGAATGGCCGAAGAAAGTGTTTAATCACCATACTCGGAGGAATGAACTAAAATGGGATGGGTCATTTGTCATCCCCTGGCAACTATGCTTTCATCGGTAAGTACAAGTTAAGAACTTAAAACAAGTATACACTCACCAAAATTTCTAATTGGTCACCCATTAATTCCTTAATTTCAAATAACTGAAATTATTTAAGGATTATTATGGCAATAATTATTAAAGCAAAATACATAGTAGTTGCTGCTCAAGGAGTTAATACTCATTATTAAATACCTGCTCTGAATTTCTTCACTTTGTAACCTTTGTTAATGACACTCGTATGAAATCATAATTATTAAGAATATGGTAATAAGACTTTGTCTAGAATACACCTGATACAGTTTTCCTTTTTATGCATTGTAATCAATTTCTAAATTAGATTTACCTGAACATTGGGATATCGGTATTTTTGATAATCGAATTAAAATTGGATTTTCATGTATAGTTTACAAGTACAAATAGCACCATTTTGAAGATACATTTCATACAACGAAAGCTCTTCAGTCTATGTTTCAAGAAACGAAATCTTTTTCTACATATTTTGTCACATTTTTGAGCACATTAAGTGACCGAAGCACAACATGTTTTCTCTGTCGAACAACTCCAGTGCCTTTAGCGCTTTGATATATCATTGCCATATCAGTCCTAAATTTATTTCAGTTATTTGAAAATGCAGATTAAATGGGTGACCGATTAGAACTTTTGGTGAGTGTATACTATTAAAGGGAAGTAATCTCATATTATCAAAATCAACAAACAGTATGAGTTGTTCATCTTTTCTCACATCATTTATATTCTCAATATGTGTACATGCATGAAATGTTATACTTATGTTTTATTTCAATTTTGATGAAAGAACATTCTGAAATAATCTTGAATGTACTATGTACTACTTGTTTGTTATTTTGCATTCGTTTCTATAGCTTTGGCGAATGTTCCATGTGTATAAAGATCCCTGTCTTGGGTTATTGCCATTAAGTCACAAGTCAGTAATTAAGTTCGTTCGTTAGAGGCAGTTCTTTCACTTGGCAACACCATTTTGGGTGTTTATTGATATTATCAGACTCTTTGTTATAACAATATAATACACATTAATAATTTGGTGTAAAATGTGGATATTTATATTTGGACATTCGACAACGTTGGTTTTAAACCAGGAAAATGATTAAAGATCTTTTGTTTTGTCGACCAGGATCAGCGAGATTCTTGATTTAACATACTCTGGGTATTATTTTGAATTATATATATTGTCTTCTCTTTGAAAGTCAATATACAATTCCGTTGTAAAATAAAATAAATCATGTTATTTAATACCAGTATGCACCTACGTTACAGTTAAACATAATTTTGTTACAATTTTTTATTTGGACTATCAACGTTTATCAGCTAACCTAAGTTATGTACGGCGGTGGTCGAATTTACTGAACCAGTTTTCATGGACACTTCACTAATGGCATTAGCTCACCGTGCTATATGGAGTTGATAACGCCTTAAATGAAGAAAATCGATAACAAATTATCATATGTTCAAGGGTGTAACCTGTGACAATGGGATTGAGCCAGAAAATTTCTCTTTCGAAATCCAACTCTCTGCCGCGCATAACGTCCTGGACTTTTCTAAAAATATGTGACGAGCCTGGATCCGGATGTCTGGGTTTTAGAACTATCCAAAATAATGTCAATTAATCGTAGTCAATGGACGCAATTATAGTCCGAGTTGTGGGACGCTTATTGGCTGTAGTAGAGCCGACTTGTATACCGTACCCACCAAAAGTTTGGAGACATATTCACTTTGTAGGCCAACTGAATCATGACCTATATTGACTACTTCAAAGCATGACTTTGTTTTGTGAAGCTGAAATAATTTTACACAAACGTTAACGAACTCAGAGGGGATGAATGCTCTGCAACTTTTGTAAAATGAGAGCTGTTTTCTACATTGCGACTTAATAAACTAAAAACACTTATCCAACAAACAAATAAGTCACATTTAAAAGTATTCATTTGATTTTTCATGTAAGTTATATGTACTATTCACATGAACTAGTAATGACGAGAGATCATCAACGTGTGCGCCTTTACGATTTATTATGGAAAAAAACTGAACGTCGAAACACTTTAGATTAAAATAGACGCTGTTATAAAAACACATCAAACTGTATTAAAAAATAAATGATAGAAAATCATAGTGAAATTTACCTGTAATGCACCTGCTCTCCAATTAGTATTAAAATGGAGTTCTCTCCTGTCTTCATCATAATGACCTACTGTGTGGTATGGAGAAATTAGAAGTTACTGCGTTAATAGCTATTGATCTGAGTGCTGCATTTGACACTGTTGATCATGACATTTTATTAGAAGTACTTAATAATCAATATGGACTACAGAATAGTACACTTCGCTGGATTGACTCATATCTTCGCCCACGTGCATGTCGAGTCAACGTCAATACTAGTTCATCATCTGTACGTACATTAGATTGCAGTGTTCCACAAGGTAGTTGTTTGGGTCCGTGGTTATATCTTACTTATGCAGGGCATAAACTCAGTGCATGGTTTTGCTGACGACCACACTGCTAATAAAAGATTCTGTCCTAACAATCAGAATGAAGAAGCAAGTGCCATTTCTGATCTTGAAGATTGTGCCCTCACAATAAATTCATGGATGAATGAAAATAAATTGAAAATGAACAACTCAAAGACTGAGTTTATCATGTTTGGAAGCAGAGCACAGTTGAAAAAATGTTTAACCCAGTCAATTAATATTGCTGGTGAAACTATAAAATCTGTGAAGACCATCCGCTATTTAGGGGCTTTTCTTGATGAAAACTTAAGCTTTAAAGATCACATCAAAACAAAAAGTAGAACTGCCATGTACAATTATTTACGTATCAAAAGTATAAGAAAATATCTGGATAAAGATGCAACGGAAACACTGGTCCTATCTTTGGTCATGTCTCACATCGATTACTGCAATCTGATCTTGTATGGAATTTCAAAATGTGATCTTAGCAAATTTCAGCGAATTCAAAACATGTGTGCAAAACTGGTATTAAGGCTGAAAAAATCTGACAGTTGAAAGGATGCTTTGTATTCACTGCACTGGTTACCAGTCAAAGCAAGAATCAACTTTAAAATATGTACTTTCATGTACAGCTGTTTTACTGAAACTGCACCTGCATATCTGACTGAAATTCTGAGAAAGCCTTTACAAAGCAGATCTGGTCTTAGATCTGCAAAATCCAAAGACCTGAACTTTTTGGTTCCAACAAATAAGAAAAAACATTCAGTGACAGAAGCTTTAGCACTGTTGGCCCCATGCTATGGAATAAGCTACCAGATGATATCAAATTATCACCTACTTTGGATGTTTTCAAAAAACGATTGAAAACTCACTATTTCTCTAATTTTTATGATCTATTCTAAAATTGACATGGTTTGTAAATGTCTCACCTTACAATTACGGTAAACATACTAAGTGATTGAGTGAGTGCATTATGACGTGAGAATGAGGATTGCCTCGCTCTCTGTCATTTTCTACCTTGTTTCAAAAGACTGCAATGACAACCTAAATAAATTGTCCCTTTAAAGGTGATGTTTCGACACCTTTGGGGATGTATTAAGGGCCCTTTAAATGTGATGTTTCGACACCTTTAGGGAAAGTCTGGTTAACAGTGGCGTTATGTTACACTGTTCAGGACATGTCCGGTTAACAGTAGCATCATGTAATACTGTTCAGGACACCAACTTTTAATATGATATAAAAAAAAAGTAAAATTAGTGATAAAAATGTAAAATTAAGTAGGATCATGAACTTTGAATGATGTAGGTATAATAAAACATGTACACTTGCACACTATATTACATCATGTGTGATAAATTTTATTTTGTTTTGTGTTATTGTATATACATTATGTATTTATGGTGGAGGGATTTTACTTATTAATTTTTTATAATCTATATTTTTGTACAACGCCATTGAATATGTTATGTAGAAATAGGCGTTTAATCAAATGAAAAAGTTTAAGTTTAAGTTTAAAAGTCATCTCTGTATTGCCAAGCATATCCAGAATATGTACTACCAATATCAAGAGCTACTACCAGCTTCGGATGTTTCAATATGCTCTGAAATATGAAAATAAAAGTCTCTACCAATACGATCAGACTGTAAAATAAGTCAAATATCAAAACCACTTTAATGTATCAGCTACCTGTAATTGTAATCGATGTTGAGTTTTATTGTGATGTAATATAATTTATGTTTTTTTCACACCGTACACTTCAAATAAGTCAGTTTTGTGTTTGGCGGTCAGGCATCGAACATTGACTAGTCTTAAATTCGACCCAAGCATTCAACTTTATACTAAACAAATACCTTTACAAGTAGCAACAGCTCACATGATACCGAGGATAAAGAGGTAGGCAAGTTAATAATAAAACATACTTCAATACTAAATTCAACGATTAAATAAGTCAAAAATATTTGTCCGTTCATCAATTCATTCACTACCATGTAGCGGGCGTGGCACAGTGGTTACGACATTGGACTGGTAATAATTGGATAGCAAATTGAATCCTTACCCTACTTCGTTGTTCCTTTGAGCACAAAAGTTTATCCAACTAGCCCAAGACTGGGGAACCAGGAAGCGGACTCAAAATGATAAATTTAGGTTGTTAAAACGTGTTTCACAATCGATTTATAATCAATTAAGTAAACATACACTACTGTTTACACGTATATCGATAAATACGTTTCGTTATTGGTTGGAGCACAGCTTTTGTCATTGGCTCTTCAAGAAAAGTTCGGTGCTTGTTTACAAAAATAGGAGCCTATATTCAAGTTAATACAATGACAAACGTCAAATAAATTAAGACTGAATAATAGAATAGGGGTGTAAACTTCTACTTTCGTTTTCAATAATTTCATTTGTAATTTAGCTTCACTTTAAACTTAAATGTAGAATATATTTCGTAATTTTATTTGTGTTTAAATCAAAAATATCAAATGTAAATAAAAACTTACCAGTTCCATTGTAGTTTGAAAATCAGTAAATTCATTATTTAAACCTGTTTTACATTAGTGTAACTTGTGGAAGGGTAGGTGAGTACTGGTTATAGACAATGGTCCAGGAAAGCTAGGTTAGGTGCGCTGGACGCCGTGAAATGACCTAAATTGTGTTGATACGGCGTTAACTCCAATAAAATAAATAAACATTAGTGTAAAATAAATCATATAAAACCAAACTACATATATGTAATACTACAGTAAAGTTCCACTATTAAGACCACTTTTGTTATTTCAAAATCATACAATTTTTTACAATTATTAAGACCCAATACTTAATTTGTGAACAAAAGGGTCTGTATAATAAGACCGTTTCGCTATTAAGACCAATGATTTTGCTGGTCTTAATATCGGAACTTTACTGTACATTATGTTATCAAATACTAAATGGTATAGATCTGTGTCAGTGTATATCGTAAACAACTTTGTTAAATAGTACATAAGGTGTATACCAACGCTGAGTTTTGACTGATAAACTAAAAATACATATTAACGCAATTATTAACAAACCCAAACCAAACTGATTTAAAAATTAGTCTCTATATACTTCTTGCAAAATTCAATCTTAAAAAACTGTGGTATTTAAACCAAGCAATACATAAGTTTACGGATAAAATATTAGTTGCTTTCTTGTTTTTTATCTAATATCATAAAGATTCTTCGTTTTTAAGTATGAGTACTACTTTTAATGATTCACAATCTGTATGGATACTTTCTCAATGGTAATTATATATCTTTTTATAATATTCAATAATGAATAATGTCGGATTAAAGCCTAGGTCACATATTTAAATCACAGAAACACTTCCCAGAGATTTACCTTTTGAAAAAATCGAAGCTGTATTGCAGTTATAGAGTGCAGGATTAAGAATCAGAAGACCTCTAGTTAGATTTCCATTATAAGGGGATTTAACGCTTGAACATATGACTATTGTTAGCCACTTTCCTCCACAGAAGAAGAAAAAGTTATCGGGTCAGATAGAAAGGTAGTGAGTACCATTAATTTTGATAAGTGTCCCGGATAGTTGGTTAGTAGATAAGGCCGCCATACATAAGCTTATAAAATGTGTTGATAAACATCGTACATCCAAATAAAAAGCATTTAACAAGGTATGTTACGTAGGTATAGTCCAACAGAATTAACCTGAGCTTGACCTTTATGCAAGAATATATTAAACTCAGTATTTACTGTCTATTTTTGTCTTCGTTTGTAAATTGCGCTTTATCGGAAGCTTTCGGCAAAATACACGTACTGATCAATTAATTTTGTTTTCATAAGAATAAAACTTTAAAACTGTGCCATGCTATTGCAGACTTACTTGTTTCCCCGAAAACTAATGTGTCCAAAATTAATAGTACAATAACATGCCTAGTTTACAAAATTGATTTTTATAGTCACATAGGCTGTTATGAACACGTGTATAACCGTATACACGCATACGGAAACTCAGGATTTAATGTTAGTGAAGCGTGTAAATATTATAATGAGTTGTTCAAGCTCAGAATACTATTGTTACACTATATATACTATTAAATAACATAGCACGTGATTACATGATATCATTTTACCAATTATTGATTAATATATCTACCGACTTAAACACCTCATTTCTACTCCATATTTTAAATTATGTTTTACATTTTGGACGTTACTTTTCTACTCGGCTAGTTTGTTAAAAATAAACTATGGAACTGGTGAGTGAAGTTTTAATCATTATTGTTTAATAGTATTACTTTAAAAGAGCTACAATTACAAAATATAATGGTAGTAAAAATAATAGTTAATGAAAAGTTTGAAAACGAAAGTGAAGACTTTTTTTCTATTGAAAATAAACTTACATTTTTCTTATTAAATTTTACAGGCTTTATATTTAGAAGTTTGTATATCTTAGAATATTTGATGTATATTGTCAATGAATTTCATCAGCTCAATGTGCGCAGTTGGTAGAGCATCTGACGTGTGGATCCGAGCTACGGATCGAGGATTAAACTTCCTCTTTTTATTAAATATTAAATGCATTATTTCCTTTACATAGTCGGAGGCACACGCATGAAGACATTTTAAAACCAAAGCAGTTATGTCGATTGTAATTTAGAAAACGAAAGAAAGGCGGTTCAAATAAAGGAGCTATTTATCATTTTGCCGGTTAAAAATATACGATGACGAATTGATATTGTATAAAAATAGAAACATGAAACATGAGTTGTGTATGTATAGCAAGTAACAAGTACATATGTATATCGCTTCTAAAAACCGATATAGAAAAATTTAAAAATAAAGTTTATAATAAACTAAATGATTTTAGTCTAATTTAACAGACGTTTTAAAAGAATCTTCGCCTATATTGGAATAATTATACAGGATTGAGATATAATGCATTATTTCAATTAAATCGCGTCGATTGCCGCGTCGAAGATTTGATTTTAAATACATTTATGAATAACAAAACTAATTCAATCAATCGCAATGGACTATTTAAGTCTGTTTTGTCTATTTTAGAGTATAATCAGACCTCCAAAGCTGGTAGTAGCTCTTGATATTGGTAGTACATATTCTGGATATGCTTGGCAATACAGAGATGAATTTGAACACAGGAGAGAAATTCATTTTAATACTAATTGGAGTGCAGGTGCTCTACAGGTACATTTCCAGTTTTACTTCAATTTTGTATATCAATAATTGTGCGAAAATAAATGGCGAGACAATAAAACTAGATGAATTAAACAACCATTTTGAATTTTGTTATTGTTTTTTTTAGGTTTAAACTCAGTACTTGCCTGTTTTACTTTAGACTTAAAACGCTTTCTTTTTATATTTCTTTTGATAAAGGCTTCATAAAATCACAATTTCAGCTACACAAAACGAAGACATGCCTGATGATAAAATGTAAAGATGGTGGTAAACCAAGCGAGGAAGCTGTGCCACACCTTACAGCAGACGAAATAGAAGAAGTCAGGATAGGACATGAAGCAGAAAACACGTACATGAAAATTGCTAAAATGAAGAGTCATGAATTGATGGGAAAATATTATCTATTCAATAGATTCAAAATGCGTTTATACGACAAGGTATATAACTTAGAATTTTTTAGATACTCATAATTAAAAAACATTATGATAAATTTTTTGTTAGCTGCTGCAAAACTGTATTTTTCCTGCTTTCTAATTGAAATGAAATTCCAGGTAACCAATAACATTAGTATTGAAAATATCAAGCTAGTCAATTAACCAGACACCTTTGTCATATGGTGTACTTAATGGCATTGAACTTATCAGAATTGCTTGAAAATTAAGTGCCTAGATTGGAACAACATCATGCATAATAATGCCTGAATTTGATTGATACCCGATTGAGACCATACAATAGATTTTTTAAGTTTTGTGTCCAACGATAAAATGAACAATTTAATCAAATGTTATTGATTTTTTCAGGGCTTTCATGACGAAATGTTGGTAGAAGATCAGCTGTCTCAGCCACTACCTTTATTTGATGTTATGACCCTATTTATAAGAGAATTGAAAAAGCATTGTCTTCAAAAAATAAATGAAAAACGTCAAAACACGATAGATGAAAAAGACACATTATTTGTCGTAACTGTTCCTGCAATATGGGACGAAAATGCCAAAGCGTTTATGAGAAAAGCAACAATAGAGGTAAAAGCTTTGAAACCAAGATTTCAAAATAATGTCTTTCATAAAGACGATACGATTCTATGGGATAACTTGTTAGAAAAATGCATTCACAAAGTAATACAAATAAGTATATAGTAAAATCATACATGAATATGACACAGTTAGCATTTTTCACTTGACAAAATTCAATTACGTTATTGAAACTTTTGCAGTAATGTTGTCTTAAAATATACTGATATGATAGCTGATAAGCTTATGGTTGTAACGTTTATTTAGGATTTTCGATTAAAACTAGTTTCTATTATTTGTAACCTCCACATTCTTTTTAATGAAAGCTTAACAGTTACGATACTTAAATATTTTCTGTTATTTACTCCAGGCTGGTTCCGGAAAAAGAAATGTGTTGCTAGCTCTGGAACCAGAGGCAGCCGCTCTCAGTTGTATGCATTTAACAAGTCAACAGAAAGAAGATATGAACAATTTTGGTGACGTTGGTCAGAAATTTCTTGTTGCTGACTTAGGAGGTAAAGTTTATAACATGTTTCATGTTTTAACCTTAATTCGAATACAGTTTACCGTGAGTAAGAATGTGACTATTAATTAAAATAAAATACTTTTACACAATAATAAAAAATATGTACGAAGAGCACATTGTTTTAAACAGATAGGTGAACTTTATCTTAACGTGGGTTTTACGGTTTGTATATTTTCAGGCGGGACAGCAGATTTATCAGCCGTAGAAGTTCTAATTGATGGATCACTTAGGGAGCTCTTCCTATGCCATGGAAATAACGCTGGTGGTCAAAATATAAACGATGCCTTTATACAACATTGTCAGGATAGCTTTCAAGGAAAGAAATGGCAAGAAATATTTAGTGATGTTACGCCAGCTGACGCTATCAAAATGGAAGCAAATTTTGAAACGTCTAAGGTACAAATAGGATCGACTGATTACGATGGACAAATGATTGAAGTTGAATTACCAAGAGTAATAAGCAGAGGCATTGAAAACAAGTCTATAACATTAAAAGAAGGATCTATTGTGAAATACGATGATCCAGAATTTAAGTTTGATTCGGATTTTGTCAGAAATAAACTTTTTCAGACCACTTGCACATTGATTTATGAAGATACCATCAAAACAGCTCTCAGCAGAGAAGAAGCCAAGGGAATAACCACTGTTATATTGGTAGGTGGATTTTCTGAATCACCCATCGTCATTAAAAATCTACGAGAAAAAGTTGAAAAAGATTTTCCTGGCGTGAAAGTTGTAGTCCCAGATTCACCCTTTAAATCTGTTCTACTAGGTGCTGTCTTGTACGGTCATGATCCAATGATATTTAGCAGTAGAATAAGTAAAGAAACATACGGTATTGCAACCAACGTCGACTTTGATGAAAACGACCATGATCCATCGAAAAAATGGCATAATAAGGAATCAGGTGATACGTTGTGCAAGGACATATTTCATATTCACGTGAAAAAGGGCCAGTCTGTCAGTTTGATCGAACCACAACCAAGGCGGATTTACACACCAGTGTATCAAAAACTTAAGTCACAAAATTTTCTCATTTATTCTTCTACCAACATTAATCCTAAGTACACAACTGATGAAGGATGTAAAGAAATTGGTAAAGTGAAAGTTGAAATGCCTGATACTACTGGTGGAACAGGCAGGAAAGTTGAAGTTAGCATGTTATATGGAGGTACACAAATTGCGGTAGTGGCAAAGGATGTAACAACAGGCAATGAAGTGAATGCTGAGATTCTTTTTTGATGAATAACTACTTCAAATAGACAAGTCGAAAGGATGAACTTATAATAGTTTTGAGTAGGAGTTCAACACATACTTAAAACTGTTTACTGGAGTATTACGATTGGGTTTATATGTTATTTTTACGCATAGTGTAGACTCGTATATTTAATACGTGGATTTAGTGTTCAAACAAATCTATGTTTATAAAAGGATTTGTCTTTACTTAATTATGTTTGCTCAATGTTTTATCGATAGAAATTTATCGAAACAAAAGGTGTTTATAAAATACTTTGTACTCGTACATTACTTTGTTAAACACCCTGTGTCATATAAGTAAGTGGTCGTAGCAGTTTGAAATAATTCTGTGTTGTGACAAATGTTAATATCACAAGCGATATTGTTTATTTAATTCCTGAAACGGATGTGTCTTCATGCGGTAGTAATTAAAACGATAACTTACAATGTTTAATACATATATATTTAGTTTATATTGCATACATTTTTAGTTTTACATGTAGTTTCATTTATTTAACCACACACAAAATTATAAGTTACTATTTTAAAATAAAAACACACTATACTAAAATTGAATTTGTTCATTGTTGTCATGTATTTCAATCTGTTACATTTATTTATAATCTTAAACACAGTTGGAACAATTATCTTTGAATTTCCCGATAGAAACAACGAGCCTTGTCGAACTCACACCTGAAATGATAAAATGAATAAGACTGCCTGTATATCAGACAAATAAATAGCAAGACACAAACATTTATATCCAACCAATAGTATAATCTAATGGTCTGTTATCATCTAAAATACTCATATAACAAGGCAAATAAACAAGCTTGGTATAACTACGAAATAATGACATCTATGATATAGTCTACACTTTCATAGTGTTTTCATAAATCATGCATTTCAACGTATTTGTTGACTTGACTAAATTTGAGTCAGATTGCCGTTCACTGCTGCAGACGGATAGGCAGCAGACAACAAAAAATGTCATACTCTTGCTCTCCATGCAGCTCTGGGTAAAGTATTTGGTGGCTCGGTTGCTGATCTCAAGGTCATAAAAGATACAATTAATTTAGAATTTATTAAAGAATTCAGTTCTGGGATTTAATTGATATGAGTACTAACTATCCATTCTGATTTCTTGAACACCCGGCAAGGAAAGTGTATGAAGAAAATGACACATTTGAAGTAGTATTCTAGCAATTCTATTAATAGCGGGTGATAATATCACCTGTATACCAAGACGCACAACTTTTCGCAGTACTCGACGATTAGGTACGCAACAGTCTATAGTGCCCCGCATGAAGACAGTTTTACCCATGATGCTCAGCGTTTCCGTACAAAGGTCGGTTAGACCATTTGTGTAAAAAGGTATTCTAGTAGTAAACACTATTTTCTATAAAAAGATTCATATGCAACCAATGGGTCGCAAATCGAAATCCCAAATGATCAACTTATCAAATAAAGAAAATGGCCCTACACGCTCTTGTTGATCAAAAAGTGATTGGTTCCAATACCACGTAAAGAAGTGCATTTTTTCTTGTCTCTCCGGTTAAAGAAATTACATGCAACAAATTTAAAATCAAGAAGCTATTTATCAACTTAAAATAACCTTCTTAGTAGATAAAAAAACCGTTAAACATTACATAAGTGTATCCTAAAATTGTCCAAGTGATATTCAAGCTTAATGAATACGTATATACATTCATATACAAAGTATAGGACGGATGTAAGTAACATAGGTATAATATGATAATTATACTCTGTTAGGTTAGCTCACTAATAGACACGTCATATGGCACGTTTGGAACTTTATCATTGGATTGACTTCCTGGATTCAATAACAGAACAAACAATTATCTCTCGTGCCTCATTAAAACAAAATCAGCCGATGCTAGAATAAACTTTCAGAATGAAGATCTCACAAAGAAATATATATATTACGATGTTATACATTGAAGCATATGATGTGATTTTAATAACGCTTATTGAAGAAGTACATGTATTTATTTACTGGATTTAACTCCGTTTCAACACATTTTAGGTCATTTCACGGCGTCCCACGCACCTAACCTAGCTTTAATGGATCCTTGTTTATAACCAGTACTCACCTACCGTTCCACAAGGCCGGATACTTCTCCATATTATCTAATCAATGGAGGAACATTGGCATTATTGTCTTACTGCATGGAAGGGTATAACCTCCCCGGGTGGGATTCGAACCCGTACCCCCTTCGGGACACGAGCTTTCAAATCCCGGCGCGCAACCAATTGCGCTATCCACCCGGGTTAAGAAGTAGATGTAATGAAACTTTTAAAACTTGACAAAACGTTAAATTTAGTAAACATTTACTAAAAAAAACCACAAAAATATTTGAAAGAATCAATAACAACAATGAGTGATATATAGCTAGGTAAAACATACAATGTATATCATCTATTAATTTTGAAAAAAAAGTTTAATAATGTTGGTAATTATCATTTATTTGATGTATATGACACGTTTGAAATAGTTATGAAAAAGGATACCCTTTTTATTAACTAATAAAATAATGAAAATATTTTTGGAGAAAGTATTTGAATTCACAAACGCCACTATTGAAGTCTGACTGTCTCTATCCACTGCACAAATGTATAATTCAAAACAGATGTTCATAGTTAATAAATTGATTTGTAGAGATAATGTTGATAATGTACGAAAATAATAAAATTATCATATAAATAGATTTACAAACTAGTGCAAATGATATCGTAGTGTTTTGTCACTACTTTTCATAAACGATAAGATTAATATATATGGTTATTTTGTTCGTCTTCATTAAAATGTACACATTTTACACCTACTTTTAAAACATAAACGTTTTTGATGTACTTTTTAAAAATCATCCGAAGACAATCTCAGCATGAACTTCTTTGCCTGTAGTTACATCCTTTGCCAATACTGCAATTTGTGTACCACCATATAACATGCTAACCTCTACTTTCCTGCCTGTTCCACCAGTAGTACCAGGCATCTCAACTCTTACTGTACCAATGTGTTTACATCCTTCATCCGTTGTGTACATTGGGTTAATGTTTGTCGAAGAATATATATTGAAAGATATTGCCTTTTGTTGTTTGTACACAGGACAGTAAATCATGGTTGGTTGTGGTTCTAACAAACTTACAGACTGGCATTTTTTCACATTAACATGAAATATGTTGCTGCACAAAATCTCCCCTGATTCCTCATTATGCCATTTCTTTGAAGGGTCATGCTTGGTGTCATCAAATGCGACATAAACATCAACGCCGTACGTTTCTTTACTAATTCTACTACTAAATATCATTGGATCATGACCGTACAAGACAGCAAATGATAGCCTGTCTTTAATTCAATGGTTCTCTGACAATAAAATGCAGGCTAATCCTGACAAATTTCAATCTTTATTAGTAGGTAAGAAAACGTTTAATTCAAATATTTCCTTTTCGGTGGGCGACATTAATATATTCAGTGAAAAAGAGGTCAAACTACTTGGTGTCACCATAGATTTTATGCTTAATTTTAATTCTCACATATCAAATGTTTGCAAAAAGGCCTCAAGACAATTAAATGTTTTAAAACGACTTGGAAATAAACTGTGCAAATTAGGAAAACTCACTATTTATTATTCTTTTATTATGTCTAATTTTAATTATTGTCCCCTCACATGGCATTTTTGTGGTGAAACTAACACTAAAAAACTCGAGAAAATCCAAGAAAGAGCTCTCCGTTTTATTTATAATGACCACATTTCTTCTTATTGTAATTTACTTCGTAAGTCAAAACTTCCTCATTTAAAAATTCGACGTCTAAAAACAATGGCTTTAGAAGCTTATAAAATTATAAATAAAAACGAAAATACACCAATCTATCTTTATGACCTTCTACAAATAAAAAGTTCTTCATATTCTTTTAGGTATTCGAATACAGTCAGCCTGCCGAAGGTAAAAACAACAAGGTATGGCCTAAATTCTTTCCGCTTCAGCGCTGCCAAACTGTGGAATAGTCTCCCCCAACATTTCCGGGATCAATCTGACCTAAATAGCTTCCGCAGTTTGGTCAGCTCCTGGAGTGGAGATACTTGCTCTTGCGCTTATTGCAATTGATTCTTCACAATTCACATTTGGTTTCCATCTTTAGTTTGCTTTTATTTTTGCCTTGCTATTATTTTGCTTTGCTTTAGCTTAGTTTTGATTTTTCCAGCTTTGTATTGCAAACTTTCTCTGTGTTAGCTTTTACGGTCTATATCCATGGCTTAGCAGCTTTTATTTATTTATTTTTATGCTATCTTTTGTTTATTTTATTTATTTTATTATATCTTTCAACGTTTTATATGTTAATAACGTTTTGCTTATTTGCTAGTCAAGTCGTTTTCTTCTGGTTTTACGTTTATAACCATACTTAATAGATATAATTTTCCACACTCTGTATTCTTTAAGCTTCCACATGCATTACTTTATCCTTAGTTTCATGCTTTTTTATGTTCATTTGTTTTATATGCAATTTAAATTCCTATATCTGTATATTGTATGCATGTACTGTATGTTTTTTTTGTTTGTTCTTTTTATATATATATTTTAAAAACCTTTGTATATGTATCTCTGTTTAAATTCATGTATGTTATTTCATGTATGTCGGACAATAGCTTATAAAAGCTAATGTTATTTTGTTATCATGTAATCCGACTTGAAATAAATTTTTGTATCTTGTATCTTGTATCTTGTATCTAGCACCTTGTAGAACAGACTTGAATGGTGAGTCTGGGACAACAACTTTAACTCCAGGAAAGTCTTTTTCAACTCTTTCTCGTAGCGTTTTAATGACGATTGGTGATTCAGAAAATCCACCTACCAATATGACGGTTCTTATTCCCTTGGCTTCATCTTTGCTGAGAGCTTCTTTAATGGTATTTTCATAAATCAAGTCGCATGTGGTATTAAAAAAATTCTGTGGAATAAAATCCAGCCTGAAGAAAGGATCATCATATTGTACATTAGATCCTTCTCTAAATGATATTTTATTGTTTTTAATGCATCTGCGTATATTTAATGGTAATTCAATTTCAATCACCGACAAGTCAGAATCCTCCAATCCTATTTGCATCTTCGATATCTCAAAATCTGTTTCCATTTTAAGTGCGTCTGCTGGTATTATATTGTTTGATAAATCTAGCCATTTTTGTCCTTGAAATATATCATGACAGTGTTGCAAGAACGCATTATTTATATTTTGACCTCCTACATCTTTTCCCATGGGTTGATAAAGTTCCTTAAGTGAGCCATCTTCTAGAACTTCCACTGCTGATAAATCTGATGTTTCTCCTGCAAATATCAAAAACATAGTTCTGAACACATTTTAACTACAATCATGGTGCATTGGTAGAGGACATGACTTAAAGCTGTAATGTGTTTCTTCTTTGTTAACTCGATATTTAATAAAGTTTTGCTCCGTGACGGTTCTTTGGTGAAGGGAGAACTAGTACTAGTAAAGAAAGTGTATAGGAAGGAAGCTGATATGAGCGGTCATGGTTTTGAAACGATGTATTCTATTACAATATAGTAAAACTGCCTAGATTTAAGACAATCAAGATTTATTATATATATATATATATATATATATATATATATATATATATATATATATATATATATATATATATATATATATATATATATATATATATATATATATATATATATATATATATATATATATATATATATATATATATATATATATATATATATATATATATATATATATATATATATATATATATATATATATATATATATATATATATATATATATATATATATATATATGTATATATATACTTTATAATTGTTGTAAGAAAGTTTTAACGCGTTTTGAATAAACGCATCTTAAGTTTACGGAAAATTATTTCCACTAAAATAAAACCGACAGAATAATTGTATGATACTTTGAATTTGATCATATAGTTTCTTGATAATAAAAACAATAACTTGTACCTAGTGACTCAATTACTTAAACAAATATAAAGACTTCTATAATAGTTGTAAACTTTACCTCCTAAGTCAGCAACTAGAAATTTCTGACCAACGTCACCAAAATTGTTCATATCTTCTCTCTGTAGACTTGTTAAATATAAACAACTGATAACAGCAGCTTCTGGCTCAAGAGCTAACAACACATTTCTTTTTCCTGCACCAGCCTTTTGTAAAAAAAGAAGGATCTTTATGTCACAATTAACATATTTGTAAGTGATTACTTTTTATAATCCAATCGAGGACGTGTTGACTGTTAACATATATTCATTTGACGTACGGTCAACTGTTAGATTAATACATGCATTCAGGACGGTTAAGTTTCGGCGACTGGTTAGCAAACAAGTAGTCGTCAAGTTGTATTTTAATTCATTGGAGTGTCATCGTGACGGATTGACCGCATTTTGACAAGCTATCATTGAGACTGAATACTTCATCGTATAACTGTCATGGATATGAATTTATGTGACAATTATTGTAATCTGATGTCTTAATTAGCCATTGACTTCCAAAACATGCGAGTCGTGCAGCATCTAAAAGGTCGTTATTTTAGCAGACTGTATTGTTTGCACATTGTTTAATATACTATAATTTACATTTAAGATTTGAAATCTCTTACCGCGATCGTAGCTTTTCGCATAAACTGTTTTGCCGTATCACTCCATATTGCTGGCACAGTTACAACAAATAAGGTCCTATATTTGTTGACCTCTCTTTGACGCCTTTCATTTATGGTATCTAGGCAACGTGTTATTAATTCTTTTATAAATAATGTCATAACATCAAATAATCGTAGTGGTTGTCCTAACTGATCCTTCACTATCATTTCGTCATGGACATTCTGTCAAAGCAAACGTTAAATAAATATAGACCAGGCAATGTTCAAGAATAAAGACATGCATTTAATAAAATAATTCTATAATTAAATCAAAACGTCGACGCACTGAATTTGTTTGAATTTCAAAGTTAATTTTTTATACCCCGGTTTATTTGTTACAATGCTAAAAAAAATGCCGTTTAACACTTACTCCTAGTAATCATAAGCTAAGGGGGTCATTCTTAGAACCACTCAGTGACCCTTGGTTTATTCAATTGCAAAGGTATGATTTTACTTTTAATCGTGATGTTTTAATTACCATATTTAATATCTTTTATAAAACTATCTTTGGTACAAATTCAAAGTGGAGCCATTGTGCCCTTCTTATAGTTTGTCCTTTTTGAACATTTAAAATACCTTTCCATACAGTAGCATCTTAAATCTTTTAAATAGATAAAAATTTCCAAGCAATTCCCTTTCTTTCCTCGTTTTTGCAATCTTCATGTACGTGTTTTCTGCATCACGTCCAATCCTGATGTCTTCTGCTTCTATTGGATCAAGCTGTAAGGATGATTTTTTACGCGGTTTCCTTTGGTTTCGCATATCATATTTAAACATTAAACATGTCTTCGTTTTGATAAGCTGGAACAAAGTCGACAAACAGCAGTTAACAAACTAGGACATCCTGAATACATTTTAAAAGTATAATTAATCTAATTAAGCAATTTTTTGCACTGAGAAGTATATTTAAATGTTATTGGAAAGGACTTGTTCTGAGTCGAAATCTGTATATCATTCTCTGTATTTTCCTAGCTGTGTAATGTTATCATGCTGTACACTGAGAAAATCTGTTAATTAATGAATCCCCCCTAAACGCATAATAATATTAATGGATATTTTCCAGATAATTGTCAGGTTTTTTATAATCGTGTTGCTTTTATATAAAAGTATGAACAGCAAAATCCATTTGTTAATAATATAAAACGTTGATTATTATTTTACAAAGCTATTATTAAGTGTAAAATAAACATCTACCCCTTTTCAGACTTATGTTATTAAACAAAATACTATATCTTAAGGTTAGTAGGCCTACTAACTAAGACACATTAAACCTAATTATACCACCCAAAACTATGTCTGTTGGTATATTGGAGTCTGCTCGTCGGTCAGTCGATCTGTAGCTCAATTTTTCAGTATCTAGTGTATCAAGCAAGCATGCGTATATCCCATTTAGGTTGCAGTCTTTGATTTTTTGCAGAGCTATGTCCCTTTGATAGAAAAACTTACTAATTTTCTCTGCATCTTTTGTACAAATTTGATTCTAACTTGTGGACAAAGACCTAGAGGCATATCATCATATTAAGTGATAGGTCTAGTTAAATTTGTTTAGTACTAACACCTAAATTATAACTATGGAAAGATATGATCAGTGCAGCCCTTGAACCATTATCGGGCTAGTATGAGACCAAACTCAGAACTTTTTAATGTAGATTGTAAAAGGTTTTATAGCATTAAGTGTAGTTCTAACAAACTATTAGTACATCGTATTTCAAAGGCACTAGTAATATGAGGCACCGACTCAGCATAAAACCGGGTAGCTCAATAGCAAGTAATTGATTGCCTACTTCATAAACCAAACTAATTGCGTTAAAAAATTGATACTTCTACAAATTGCGTTGTTGTGATAAAATTACTCGTTATAATCAGCTTTTAGGAAACCCTTGTATTGTATATTTCGCAATGAAGTGCTGTTTTATGTTTTAAATCTTTACTTCGTAAAACATATTATTCTATGCTGTTATAAAAACTTATTATATATGATATAATCGATGTCAATTTTGACTGGGAATTTACCTTCAAAGCATGTGCATTCCAATTAGTATTAAAGTGAATATCTCTCCTGTCTTCAAATTCATTTCTGTATTGCCAGGCATACCCAGAATAAGTACTGCCAATATCGAGAGCTACTACAAGCTTTGGACATTTTATAATGCTCTAAAACAGAAGAAATAATGGTTTTACAATTTTTAGTATTATCTGAAGCATTTAGCCATAAAAGTTTTAAACTGACTGTGTGTTCAAATAAGCTATGAATTACTGTTTCTGTGTGTCTGTCGGTCTTTTTTCTCTCACTATGTCTGTCATTCTCTCTCTCTGTCTCTCTCCCTGTCTCCCTGTCTCTCTCTCTCTGTGTCTCTCTCTCTTTCTCTGTCTCTCTCTGTCTGTCTGTCTGTGTCTGTCTGTGTCTGTCTGGCTGTTTCTGTCTGTCTGTCTGTCTGTCTCTGTTTCTCTCTGTCTGTCTGTCTCTCTCTCTCTGTCTTTCTTTCTGTCTCTTTTTATCTCTCTCTGTGTCTCTCTCCCTCTCTCTCTGTCTCTGTTTCTCTCTGTCTCTCTGTCTCTCCGTCTCTCTCTCTCTGTCTCTGTGTCTGTCTATCTCTCTGTCTCTCTCTCTCTGTCTGTCTCTCTCTCTCTGTCTGTATGTCTGTCTCTCTGTCTGTCATTCTGTCTGTCTCTGTGTCTCTCTGTGTCTCTCTGTGTCTGTCTCTCTCATAGTAACATATTTCATGACAGTATTCAACAATTACAATAGTATATTGTAAATAAGTAATAAACCGTTGTTCATTCATCAATAGGTACACGACTATCAACTAATAAGTTTCGTCCCATCTGAAAAGGGGGCGTATACTACTACTTTCCCTAACAAAAATTGTTTTTATTCTTTTAATTGATAATTTAAATGTAGGACATATTTCGCGATTATATTTACGTTTACTTTAAATAATAATGTAGATAAGTACTTACCAGTTCCATACTGGTCTTGTAAAGTTATTATAAACCTTGTTTTAATTAATTAGCTTATAAATAAGTCACATTAGTTTAAATGAAAATAAAACTACATGTATTTGATATATGATGTTATCTCATGTTAAATGGTATAGATCTGTGCCAGTTTATATCTTTATAAAGGCAATCAACTTTGTCAAATTAGTGAAAATAGTTCACGAAGTTTTCACCAACGCTAAATTGACAGATGTTGATAAACTATAAATGAAATATTCAAACAATTATTAACCTTCCCAAACAAAACTGACCTCAAAAGATAATTTCATTATATATTTTTAGCAAAATCAAAATCTTAAAATTTGTGGAATTTGTATCTGATCAGTTACCATTTTAGCCTTCAAGTGTCAGCCCGAACTTAATCAGTAGCTTTGATTGATAAAATTTCGGAAGAGTTCAATGATACACCATGTCGTTTCAAAACTACGTCACAGTGACTGAAGAAGTAGATGTAATAAAACATTCAACATTTGGCAAAATCGTTTAATTAAGTATTACTCAAATACGAAACAAACATTTTTAATCAATCAATAACAGCAATGATTATATAGATAGGTAAAATATTTATCTATGAAATAAGCATTCATTATGAAACAAAAATTATTATGTTTAAGTAATGTTGATAATTATCACTTTTTATGTATATGACACGTTTGAAATAGTTTTGAAATAGGATAACTGCATACCCTTTTAATTAACTAATAATATAATGATAATATTTTTGAAGATAGTGTTTGAACTCACTCGCGTAATCTGCTACTTTCATTTTCAATAACTTCGTACATAAATACTTTTGTTTTTACTTGAAATCTAAATGAAGATTATAATTTGATTGTTTTCATGTTTTAGTTTTAATAATTATGTATAATGTAAAAAGGAACTTACCAGTTCCATAATGATCTTGTAAATGTATTATTTAACGCTGTTTTGATTAATAAGTTTGTATATAAATGAGAATAGATAAAAATAAAACTACATGTATGAACTATGACTTGATGTTATCACTTGTTAAGTGGTATGGAGCTGTATCATTAATGTAGTTATTAAAGTTATATTCAAACTATTCTGAAAGAAAAACAAGTTAAAATGCTTCTTGCCAAATTCAAATTTTTAACAAGAAGTGTAATGTGGAAACTACATTAAAGCCCGGTTTAAAATCTTTAACACAAAAAATACAAAGGGAAATAATCCTGAATATAAGCCAGGTATAATTATGTTAGCATTGTGTGAAGTTTCATAAAGATCTGAATAAATGGCAGAAATATGTGCTAAATTGAAAACTTCAACGCAATTGTTAACGACGCCGGACGACCGACCGCCCGCCCGCCCGCCCAACAGCCCGTCCGTATTTAGCCAAACTATTATCGTTGAAAAATCCAGCTAAAATGTAATTGTATCGGATCTGTTTCCATTTTAGCTGACCTGAGCTCAGCTCCAAATTAATCAGTATCTTTGAATGAATTAAATCGCGGACGAAATCGATGATGCATCATGTCATTTAAAACTAGGCCATAGAAAACTCCTAAAGATTTAACTTTCGAAATGTCCAGAGCAATAGCGTAGGGTTCCGAATCAGAAAGTCTCCGGTTCGACTCCTATTATCACTAGGGTATATCCTTGAACATATTATAATATTTATCGAGTTTTCGAATAACTCGACTAATATAAAACCAATGACGTAGAATAATATCTAGACCGCGCACTGGGTTAAAATCGGTGGTTGCGCAGTGCCGACTTCCGGTAAGGGCAAAAAGAAATTGACAAGCTATTGTTTACATAGAGATTGTGTATGTTGTTAGCCGTATCATGGTTCTATCCTGTTGTGCTGCATCATAGTGTATGCTTCAAAAATAGTTTTAAAAAAAATAGTTCGACATGTTTTTCATTTTATAGGTGAGTATTCTTGAGATTTGTAAGGTTTCACCGTTGAATTGTTGATTCTGGAACAAGGTCAGACATCACGTTTATTTTGATTTGGAATTGTGAATACTGTCTACTGTTTAATTTACCCTCATGTTTAAACTATTAATCATCAATTAACTGGTTCAGTGTTGATATTGTTTGTCTCCATTTTATAGATTTTCTCTGTCCTAGAATCCCGTAATCAGTTCTGACTATTCGTCCTCGGTCATATTCGTCCTGTGACTGATTTTTATTGAGTTAGTATTTAGAGATCATTACTATAGAAAAGATTTATGTTGAATGCTACACTAAGTGAATTTGTAATATATTTAAATTAAACCTTGGTTATTTTAGGTGTGATTATTATAAGACATATTTGTATAATGTTCTTTTAATATTGAATATACTCAAGACTCAAGAGTATATGTTAAAAAGCACTTCACTATTATATCACATCTACATGTATATCTAATTCCCTGAGCATATGCAAAACAGCTAAACTATTATGAATAAATGTAATTGGTTATTATATATAGATGTTGAAAAAAAATGAAAGCTAAGAATTAGTGATCAATTAATAGAGATCATAGTAGTTAACAAATAAGTGGGGTTTTAATTTTTTCTTAATTTTTTTTTAGAAACTGGGCACATTTGAGCGAGTCCAGACATAAGATGACCTGCCTATGATATATACATGTTTCCCCGTATCCATGTGTAGGGTTAATGTATCTAGTTGCATCTAATTACCTGAAAGCAAAGATCTTCATGCGAATTCAAAGACCAGCAAATTACACTCCCATAGTTTAATGCAAAACACCTCAACCAAGAGCATGCCTCTTTCCATGAGGAAATCTGAGTTCAAGTCTCAGTGGGAGTTTATTGGCTGTATTAGAGTTTGCTTGAAATCTGTCTCGAAAAAAACAACTCTGAAAATTCTTGAAATTGTCACTTCTTTTTTTGCTACAGTACAGCTCATTCTTGTACCAAATTGGTATCATGTCAGCAATTCATAGACAAGTGATTTTTTCTACAAATTTAACAGGTTTTATTTCATTCTGATTTTAACATCATCTTAAAATTTGGCATGAATTGCCTTATGATACTAGACTAAAACAATTTTTTGAATGCATTTGTGATATGTCATTGTGTGTGATGTCACCTTGACAATTAAAAATATCATACATTTTTTAACAGTTAGGCTACAACAAGTTGATCATTGTGTTCTATGGATTTTTCTGGGGAAAAAATGGGCGAGCGAGCGAAGAAATAAAAAAAATCTTAGTTTAGATGCTTTATATAGCAGATTAACCACATTTTTATGAGCGAGCGAGGAAATAAAAAAAATTGGTGTAAAAAACCGTCAAAATTAAGGTGCGAGAGAATCCATAGAACATATGATCAACTTGTTGAGGCCTTAATACATATTACAGGGGGTACCCCTGTATAAAATACAAAATATTTTTCTTCTATTGATTACAATAAAATTAAGACCTTATACACACCAATCATGATTGATCCCTGAAAATTTTAAAGTAATATCTTGAAAAATAAAGAAAATATAGCAATTTATAAATCACTTTTACAGCACTGAATTAACTTTTTGCATAAATTGGTCACAGGGCCATTTACTGATCAATATTTCTCAAAAAAAGAAAGAAATAAGAAACTTTTTATTTTATTTATTTATGGGAGTTAACGCCGTGTCAACACAAATGTAGGTCATTTTACGGCGTCCAGCGCTCCTAACCTAGCTTTCCTGGACCATTGTCTATAACCAGTACTCGCCTATCCTTCCACAAGGCTAGAAACTTCTCCATATTATCCAGTCAATGAAGGAAAATCGACATTATTGTCAAATTTTCATGGAAGGGTATAACCTCCCCAGGTGGGATTTGAACCTGCACCCCCTCGGGCACGAGTATCCAAATGCTGGCGCGCTACCAACTGTGCTATCGAACCGGATTAGATAAGAATCTAAATGATTATTAAATTCAAATATTTACCTAAATGTGAGTACAAATATAGAAGTAAAGGATTCTGACAGCTCTCTTTCTTTAAATATTTTACCCTCACAGATGGCTCAAAACTGACCAATTTCTAACTTCAATACTAGTACAGTACGTACAAACTTCAAACATCTGTATCTCAAAACTATTTGGAGCACAACACTAAAATTTTGGATTTCTTCATGAATAAGATTAGATTGATGAGGTTAAAATTTCAGCAAAATCTAAGACTTGAACTGGGAGGCCCTAGGTGATTTGGTATGGAATGACCCGATAACATTTGTTCATTTTTTGTAAAAGTTGACACTAACATACAGGACAGTGTTCTGAGATTCGGATGATCTTGAAAACTTGGAAATCCTGGCAATACTTAACTGGGATTCCATAATAACTCCTAAAATATACCCTGTTCATACAAACAAATTGAGTTACCTTGTTTATTACAATTAGTGATGACAAATCTGTATCCAAAGTATTTGTCATTTATATGAGGCATCCCTTTATTATGGAGAAATCTCTGAAAAACTGACTAGGGATTTCTTTAGGATCCCTGGTAAACACAGTAAGTGTCAATCCCTGCATATACATAATTAACAGTTGGAACTTGTTTTATAAACCATCCACAAAGTGACAAACTATTATAATTTACACAGTTGGTCATTGGAAAAAAGTTTATAATTGATCTGATACTAGGACAGATAGGTGTAATGTATGACAGTTCTATCAGTATTATTTTTAGACCTAATAAATACTTAGATATGAGCCAATTCCTGTTTGACATCAATGTGAAGTATAACAAGAAAAATACAAAATATCTATGCAGCTTTCACACCATCTGTGACCAAGCAAATAACTCTCACTGAGACTTGAACTCAGATCTCTTCATATAATAGAGATGAATCTCTAGTATGAAGTGTTTTACATTAAACTAAAAGAGTGAAACATTGCTGGTCTGAGATGTAAGCTGCAAAAAATAAAGCATTTATTTAATTTGAACTGTGCATACTAGGGCTGGGACGAGTAAAAAAATTGTACCCAGGTACCCGAGGGAGTATTACCCGTGGGTACCAGCTGTTATTATTAATAATGAAAGAGTTAATACTCCTATATCTTAGCACTTTCTATTGCTTATAAAATGGCAAGAACCAAGCTTCCCCAAAAAGTCAAGTTTGGCACACTTCTTGGTGATAAACAAAAAGCTTAATGTAATATTTGTGACCTTGAGTTGAGTTACTGTGGTGTCGGTACCTTTTCCATGAAGAAACAGCTCAAGTTTAAGCACACTATGGAGCTTTGTAAACAGTCCGCTACAGTATTTATATTAGAGCCGATCTGATTGATATCCCTCAACCCCCTTTCATGGTGGTAAGAGAACAAGACTAGGTTTTCGAAGTTGTCTGTTTAAAAAATTCTCGGTATTCCCCACAAAAAGAGTGTTTAGCATTGCAGGGCTTACAATCACAAAACCGAGAAAACGTTTGGACCTGAGTGTAGCCGACACATTTAATGAATAAATGTAACAAATCCAGGTACCATGCCACCGAGCCTTCCAAGGTCTGTTTGCTACCACTTACGTTTATTAAGTCCAAGCCTGAAGTAGGTCTAAACATAACTACATGTAGTTCCGAGCCTTCCTTACTTCCACCAAGTCTGACGACCAGTTGGGAAATTGAGTCCAATTTATTGGGCCTCGTATGTGATCATTTTTCTGCACAGTGTAAACTGATAGTGGGTAAGGTATATTTCTTAATTGTTGAAAAATCGAAGCTATTTTAATATAAAGTGTTTTATTTTACAGGTACCTGCAAATAACTTTGTACCTGGGTAGTAGCCTTACCCAACCTGTAACTGGGGTGCTAGAGTACTCCTCCCAGCCCCAGTGCATAACCATGAAATAATTAAATTTCTCTGAAGCTGATTCAAATGATAAAGTTTTGTACCCAAAATTACCCTCTCTTTACAATGAATTGAAATTCCGCTAGATCAGGCCTAGAGCCTTGTTCAGTAGTTGTTAAATTTTCTACTCAGTATGAGTGTCAAACTAATCTGTAGACATCTGTTAGGCTATAATTAAAAGAGAAACCAATGAAACTAACACAGGTCAAATAGGCAATATTGCTATACAGTCTGTTTGCTATACAGTCTGTTAAATAATGGGAGTATATACACATAGGAATTTAACATTCATGATATAACCCCCCCCCCCCCTTGAATAAATGACATTCGACTTATGCTTATTATTATTACAGTAGATTAACTTCTATAACGTATTCATGTCTAGAACTATGTTGTAAATAAACGTTTGATGCCACATAAGATGAAAAAATGTAAAAAACCGGCTTGTAAAGTCTTGAAAGCCTAAAGTTAGCAGAACTAGGGCAGTCATGGGAGTACGCACAAATCATCATATAACATCGAAATCCGAGTGATTTTCAAGTTACCTGCTCAGTCGGCATCTTTATCACTTCTATATCAATTGTTACACACGATTTAAATCAATTTTCATACGAAATGGCTGAGATATACAAGATATAATTCCCCTGCAAGTCGTTTACCTTACACTGTTATTGTTTACATTTTCTGTTTCTTGCCCTTACCGGAAGTTGGAGCTGATTGGTCATGGCGGCCAACAGTTATCCAATACAGTGCGCGGTCTAGATTATATTCTACGTCATTGTATAAAACGGTTAGCTAATATCATTTAAAACATGTCCCGAAAAGCTGGTTAGTTGATTCGGCCGACATAAATTCTTAAGGTATAAAGCGCTTATAAACGTCGTAAATCCAAAAAAATATTTGTAACACAGTTTGGTAAACTCTTACGTAGGTATGATAAATAACGTACCGCGTGACTTGTTGTATTCCAGGGTCAACATTAACAATGATATTGAGGAAATAATACGAAGAAGTACAATATTAAAGGTTCCTACCTGCTCTTGAGTGACGAACCACGGTTTCACTAAATATAATACACTATGACGCACAACACACGTCTGGTCTTCTCAATGGCTGGGTTTTAACTGGTGGGCGATCCCATAATGCTCTTCGCATTCTTACGTCACCCGACTGGTTCCCGCACTTACCACGACCTAGAGTACGAGGCCGGGCACCACACTTCTCCCCTCTCTAAAAAGAGGGTGACAACTGGGTCAGCTCTGGTTCGGACCTGACCCCCACTCGGCGATGGCTAGCAATCTGGACCAAGCTGCTTACAGTACAAGCGCTCCGCATTCTCTGAACACTGTCGGAGCAGCTCCTTCCAGGGTTCCTGTCTGATCTTCGCCACTTCGCTCGCAGCATAACCAATGTGAGCTGGAGTTGTTCTTCTACTAGGACCGATCCCAAAGTACGGGGCATCGGTCTCTAACAGCAGCCGCTGGGATGGTATCTGCCTCACCGCCTCCAGTATTAATGAGTCAGCTGGCTCTGTGTATCTGCGCACGATGTTCGTCAGCCCAAAGTAGGTGTTGGGGGAACAAATCGATCCACCTTCTCACAAGATCCATGGTCCCCGTGAAACAGTGACAGTGGATCAACTGATCCCGGCCCACGTTTGGGTGACCCCTCAGCACATGTAGCATGCTGAGCCAGCACTCATCACCTGACGACTCGTCTTTAAGACCACGTCCATGTAGGATTAGAACATGACGGGGTTCCAGAAGGGTTAAACACTCCTCAAGTCTGACCATCTGACTGTACCACGAGTTCGGTGGTTCTGTCCTGTCCATTCCAACTTCCCCGAGGGCAACCACTGTAGGAAGGGCTACGGACCTACTAAAGTCCTCCCAACCAGCACGTCTGTCGCTTGACCTAGGATGCCATCCGATTGCAGGAATGACACCCTGTTCTTTCCATGACACCAACTGTTGCTCTGTTGGGTAGGACTCCGGGTCGCAGAATACACCTACCACTCCGGTCACTTCCGCGGAATAGTTTTCTTCAACTTGGCCAGAATTGAGGATGTCGCTCAACCTGGAGGTGTTCAAGCCAGCTTTCGACATTACCCGGTCTAAGTGGCAATGCGAATCAAATCCTCGTGTTGGCTTTGGTAGCAAGTCCAACTCTTCCTCTGAAGGGGTGAACATCTCCTTGAAGGCCTGTATGTCCTCTTTTTTCAGAAGTGACACCAAAGCCAGGATTCTGCTTCAGCACAGCAGTGAAGTTTCATGATTTCCCCTAGGACTTATGTTGAAGTCCGCAGGGGCCTCAATCCCCGCCACCACGCAAAACTCCTCCATGCCTTTCAGCAAGTCCTGGGACAGGGTTCGTGTTCCAGGGAGGGGGTCTATACTCTCAGCTAGTCTAGTAAGTTCGAGTAGAGACTGATGGGCCCCCAACGTCATTCTCAGAAGGTAAAGGAGGGCGGCTCTTCTTCTTCCAGCTATTCTCTGACCCCCAAGTGAGGGGTGGAACAGCAACGGCAAGTGGGATGACCACGCATGTTGTTCTGTCATGACCTGGCTGCACCCTGGCACCGGGCACAGTACCCCGGTCCTACCAGAACCCCTGACCTTGGGTTTCCCCGCCGCAGACTGTCCTCCCCTCCTTGGTTGGTCCTGTCGATCTGCTGTCTTAGGATACGGGCTGTACCTATCCCTTCCGCGTCCTTCGTCTCTACGATGATATGGCCTCCTTTGTTGGCTTGATTTGTACTCTGAGGGACGACTATCTCTCCTCTGCTCATGTTTAGGAGCAGAAGTTTTCCTCCGGTCATATCTTGGCATAGCACCCCGCTCAGGTTTCGGAGCTGTGTGGACTATGGGCTTTGTCTCCCGTCTAGATATAATCACAGTCTCTCCCTGCTTGATTTTGGTAGCAGGGCTAGCTGTTTTTGATGAAGGGGAACTTAACTCAGGTTTAGGAGTTAAGTCCTCTACCTCTCTGGTAAGAGATCTCACTGGGCTGACTGGCTTGTCCGGGCTGTTAGTTAGCAGGGCATCATCCGGCGTGCAGACCTCCATTTCCTCCTCTGTGGGTTTCAACAAAGTGTCTTCATCTAAGTGTTCCCCTGTCCTTTCCAGACCGGGGTTACTCAGGAGCCTGATGTCCCTGCTGCGTCCACCAAGCGTCTCCTTGGATATGGTCACCTTGTGTTTGGGTAGACCATACACTTTGCTAGATATCCAGTCCCGGGAATGGAACTGAACAGCTTCTAGTTGTTCGGCCAGCGACTTCAGCATGGCCTTCTGGTGAGTCAGCTTGGCAATCCTGACCTGTTCGATCAGCACAGCCTCGGCCCTAACTCTCAGCTTGCTGTCACAAAAGGGCAAAACCTTCAGGAGCTCTCTCGTTTCAGCAAGTAGGCCCTAGAGACTCTTCAATTTTGTCTGACATGCTAAAAACAGAAAGGGTACATTATTTAATAGGTTAAATCACTTCTGTTTACATTCAGTGCATTTGTAAACATCAATGTCCAATGCATCTGTTGGGGTTACGTTGACACATGAGCCATGATACCATTCCCCACACGTCTCGCACTGTATCATGAACCTACCCTGCCATTGTTTACGGCAGAAACAATAAACCCTATCATCTCCTCTAGCTGTCTTCGCTTCCACTGGTTGGTTTTTCCAGTGTTCTAACCAATGAGATAACCGTTTGTCCCGACAAGGTTTCAGTCGGTCATGGTTGGCCACAAACACAGAGTTTCTCAGCTTAACCCTGTACAGTGAAGATGACAACTTCGTTACAATAATGCCCGGACCCTTCCATGGCGGACACAGTTTTTTGCACTTCCCCTTAAGGACTGCAGTGTCCAGAATATACACTGGATCACCAACTTCAAATGGTCTCTCCAACAGCCTGAGATCATAGTCTCGCTTCATACGCACCGTTGTCGTTTTTAATCTATTACGCGCCACGGTGTGTGCTTCGGTCAAGGCGTTGTGTAATTCCTCCGCGTATGTTTCAACATCACCAGTTCTTTTTTTTGTTATTAAATGGGAACATCAATTGAGCCGGCATATTAACCTCCCTCCCCAACATTAATTTGTTAGCGGTAAACCCGGTCATTCTATTAACAGAAGACCGCAATGCCCCAGCAATTTGTTGTATATTTAAGTCCCAATTATTATGTTGTTTACCAATGAAACACCTAACCGCGTCCATAAGCGTTTTATTGTAACGTTCTACCTGGCCATTTGCCGAGGCCCGGTAGGGTGTAGTACGGGCTTTATGAGTTTCAAGCAATTTACAGATTTCAGTAAACAGATTGGATTCAAAGTTTCTCCCCTGATCCGAAAATATTTCCAGAGGCACCCCGAACCTAGAAAAGAAGCTGTCAATCGCTGCCCTGGCCGTAGCTACCGCAGTTTGAGTAGGTAGAGGGATACACTCAACCCACTTGGTAAATTGGTCCACCATCATTAAAATATATTCATTGCCTCTTGATGTTTTAGTCCATGGTCCCAGAAAATCCAGATGAACGCGTTCCATGGGGTATCCTGCTTGATATTCCTGTAACTGATGTTTACCATGTCTGGCAACCTTTTTATTCTGGTTACAAACCTGACACCCCGACACAAAGCTTGCTACGTCTTGCTTCAAACCATACCATGTAAACTTTTCCTTCAGTTTCTCAGTAGTTCTAGTTGCACCCTGATGACCAGACGAAGGGAGATCATGATGTAAGCTGATTGCTAACTGTCTCATGCTTTTCGGCAATATCAACACTAATTCTTCAGTATGAGAATCAGACTTGTACAGGATCTCATCAATAAGAGTAAAGGCCTCTCTGTTCAGCCAATAATGTTTGAGTTCAGGGCTGGAGCGGAAGAGATCCGTGTTCTGGTTCTCTCAAGCCAATCTATTAACACTGCCAAGATTTCATCTTCCCTCTGTTTCTCTCTTAGTTCACTCAGGACAAAACCCCAACTACTAGGTATATGACCCCCGACTGCACCTACAGACGCCGAATTGTCCACTTGGTCAGTTTGAGTGTTATCGTCATCAACATCACCCCCTCCGTTTGGCTCGTACCCTGGGCCGTCACCAAATTAATACTTATCCCCTCAGATGTCAGACTTGGCCCTTCCTTTGCCCACGGAATAAGCTCTAAAGCCGCCTGTAAAGCAGCTATCTCTACCTTTACCTGACTAATTAGATCACCTGTCTCCTGGTTTTGATCACAACCAGTACAAGGCAAATTATCAAAGATACTGGTTTCACCATATTCAGTCACTGTATCAGTCCTAACTGCTCGAACCATCTTGCCATCGTTATCTAAGTGATCTGGGGTTCCCACCTGACACCCGTAGTCGATGTTCCCTGGGCCCTCATGGATTTCCCTGCCAGGGATTTTACCGGGTTGGCCATTTCCCCCACCTGGCTTTCTTACCAAAGGCACCACATCATCTACATCTCGTTCAAACAAAGCCCAACTGTCATAGGCTTTCTTACAATACTTACACCCCCACAAGGTAATTCTTCCGGTCGTACACCCACATTGAGGCTGCAACACTGCCCCCCTGAACCGGGTATCCTGGACAATGCGTCAGCATTACAATGCTCCCGACCTGCTCGGTGCTGTAACACCATATTATACCTAGACAGCTCTTCCAGCCATCTAGCCAATTGACCCTGTGGATCGTGAAAACCCATCAACCATCTTAAACTTGAATGGTCAGTCCTAACAGTAAAAGGTCTACCTAACAGATAATGTCTAAATTGTCTGGTGAACCTAACCAACGCAAGAAGCTCTTTACGTGTGGTACAATATCTTCTCTGTTCCTTAGTTAGGGAATAGCTGCCGTAAGCAACCACCCTCTCTTTGCCCTGTTGCACCTGTATTAGTTCAGCACCAAAGCATCACAGTCAAGAATAAACTCATCCTGAGCATTGGGCAAGGCCATTACGGGAGGTTGAGTTAATGCCTCTTTAAGAACAACAAAAGCATTTGCCTGCTTATCAGTCCACTGGAATGATTTTTTACCAGTCACAGCGTACGAAGGTTCTGCCAACCTTGAGAAATCTTTGATGAACCCTCTATGATAGTTTGCTAACCCCATGAACCTTTCAACATCTTTTGCGGATGTAAGTACCGGCCAGTCTTTGACTACTAAAATGTCTGATTCGGACATTCTAAGACTATCCCCTGTAACCTTTCTACCCAGGAATTCTACCTCATGGCAAAAGAAAATACATTTTTTGGGTTTCAGTTTTAAACCAAAGGACCTAAAACGAGCCAACACTTCACAAATGTTATTCAAATGCTCAGAAAAGCTACAACCCAACACTAGTATATCATCCAAGAAAGCCAAAACAGTTTTCCAGGATAATCCCCTAAGGACAAGGTTCATAACCCTTGCATAGGTAGCCGGGGCCCCACATAACCCAAAACCCATCTTAACATGTTCATACAACCCATATTTTGTTATGAAGGCGGTTTTTCTGCGATCGGCCTCCCTAATAGACACCTGCCAATAAGCCGAATTGGCATCCAACTTTGAAAACCAGACACTGCCAGCTAGAGTGTCCAAACAGTCATCTATCAGTGGGAGTGGAAAAACATCTTTGACAGTTACCTTATTCAAAGCACGGTAGTCAATGCACCACCTGACAGAGCCATCTCTCTTTCTGATTAAAACTGGGGCTGATGCCCAATCTGAGGTGGATTCCTGAATAACCCCTGCCTTTAGCATCTTTTCCAAATGGGCTTCCTCTTCACCCGCAAAGCACATGGGAGTTCTTCTCATTTTCTGTTTAATGGGTAACGCTTCCCCCGTTTCTATCTTGTGTTCAATAGTTGTAAAATTTCCTAAGTCAAATTCATCCTTAGCAAAGACATCTTCATATTCTATCAAAACCTTCGCCAGCTCCACTCTTTGTTCTTGGCTAAGTTCTTTGCTAGATTCCTCGAACATCTGCTGTAAGTGTTCGGGTACACAAGTTTCGGTGTACTCCTCCGTTGTTTCTGATTCAGTGTCCACTGATAGGTTACGCACCAAAGGACACTCATCTTCTTCTGGTATGTCATCTATAACTTCTTCTACAGCATATGCTTTTCCCAACTCCATACCTTTCTTAAATAATTTATACTGATCTGTTGGGTTCACCAAACACATAACTGGTTCAGAATTACCTTTACATACCACTCTAGGGGCTAGGAATTTTTTCTGTTCAATTGGCTCCACCATGTAATCACTCAAGGCGTGGTCCATAGTACATCTTATCTTAGCTGCTGAGTGTGGAGGCACAACTAAGCGTTTTGCTACGGTTACCCTGGCAACTGTTGGTTCCCTGGATTCTGGGTTACCATCAAGGCTTATACAAGCACCGTCAAAGTATAATACTCCCCTCCCCATATCTAAAACTGACTTACCTTTATCAATCAGGATGTCTACACCCAATAACATCTCTTGCTCAATTGGTGCAACATATAAATTCTCCTGATACCATCTCTCTCCTATCTTAACCTTAAACTTACCCGCTATAAACCCCTGCATGACCATGTCCCTACCTGCTGCCAACAAACGCACCTTTCTTATAATAGGTGGTTTATTTGTTAGTGACTGGTACACCTTATCACTTATGATAGTCTTCTGTGCTGCCGTGTCAACTACAGCCCTTATCATTGATCCGAATTTGCATTGAAAATTCAGAAGGTCCCATTACATTGCAAATGGTGACCTCTTCCAATTGGTTGCCATTGGAAGATTCACTGGCCTCGGGTACAGAGGTCTTATCACTTACTCCTGCAATATTGTTGTTATTCAACAGACAATCTGATGACTTACCACTCTTGTTTCCAAGTAACCCTGTTTCGAGGTTATCTGGCTTACTTACCGACTGTGTACTTTGGCCATACTTCAGGTTTAGGGTCGGGTTTGGGCCACTGGACCCGGCCCTTACTAGTTTAAATCTTTCTGTAACTTGGGACAATCTCTCCTAAAGTGTCCTACCTCGCCACACTTGAAACATGCATTGGGGGGACCCCTTTTTCGGCGCTGACCTTGGCCCCTTATGCTCAGGTCGCTTATCTTTTTCTCCAACCTCTCCTCTAACTTCTGCAGAGCCTCAACAAAGTTTACCTGGTTGCTGGTAGACTCTGGTGCTCTTATCTCACTCACCCTTGGGCGGTCATCATCATCCTCGACCCTTTTCCTACCCTTACCTTTCCCATACATGGCTGAGAGAACTTGTTGATATTTTCTAACCAGCTGTACTGCCCCCTGCACGGATGTTGGTTCCTGCATACACACATGATGCCCAGCCTCACGATCCGTCAGACCCTGACAAAACCTATTAATGGTCTGGTCAGTGCAGAAGTCTTCTGGCAGCTTTTTGAAAGCTCTGGCTGCCAGAGTCATCACCCTATCTGCCCAGTCTTCAAGAGACTCCCCTGGATTCTGGGAAGCCTGTTGAAATCTCGCCTGAGCAGTGGCGAGTACTTCCTGTTCACCGAACCTCATTTCCAACTTCCTATACAAATGATTGAAGGTCATGTTATCATCTGACTCACAAATTACGGCAAAGAAATCTAATGCCTTACCTTTCAAACAGAAGCATAACTGGTTAAACTTCTCCTCTTCTGTCCAACCAAGGGTCACACTATATCTTTTAAACTGGAGCATAAATGCATTCCAATTTCCAGTTCCGTCAAACTGCAAGTTCTTCGGGAAATATGTATTAATTTCCCTCCTACCTCGTCTAGGGGTCACAACTGGTTCAGGTTGCAGATCCCAGTTATGTTGATGACCTTGCTGGTTCCTTGGAGTATGAATATCATTACTCCACTGGCGTGGATTAGCCTGGTTGCTGGCTTCTCCTTCCCTGTTGTACCCAGCCCTGTGCTGGTCTCGGTTAAACTCCCTTGCCATTACCCCAGTGGTTACCACTGGTTGCTGTGTATCCTATGGCCTAGGCTTACTGTCAGGAGTACTTAATCTGTCCCCACCCATTCCCACCTTTTTTAATTTACCACCACTTGTTTTAATGGTACTGAGCATACCTCTACCAATAAATGGCAGGGCATGTTCTGGGACTGGTTCCTCTTCAGGGTCAGAATCACTGTCTAACATGTTTAGGTTAGGTGAAAAATCTAACAGCTCTAACTCGTCACCACTAAAATCTCTACGGCATATCGATGCCAAAATGTCAGCAGTGATGTTCCCACTACCTACTCTTACAGCCAGTATAGCCCTGGCCAACTTCTTACCTACCCCAGGGATTCGCTGGAGTTCGTCTATATCAGCATATTTTATCTTAATCACTTCCATATAGTCTCTGGATGTTGCCATTATCAATAAATGTATCAAAAATAATCAAATAATTATTAATAGAAGGCCTAAAATGATGCAAAACAACTAAATCCTAAACCGAAAAATTATCCGCGCACCAACAAATTTTGTAAAATCAACACCACGCCATTATTTCAACTTAAAGTACGTTGAATTTGACCTAACAAACAAGATAACCTGTATCAAGCGATTTGAAACCCAATAATTTACCATTTCATATCAACAATATCAATGAAATATCCCTATAACAATCTCATAAATGAAATAAAAATCCCACGTTTTCGGTAACGATTTTTCGAATCGGACTTCGCACAGAGATCGCAGATTCAACAAACGCTGCCACCAATGTTGTATTCCAGGGTCAACATTAACAATGATATTGAGGAAATAATACGAAGAAGTACAATATTAAAGGTTCCTACCTGCTCTTGAATGACGAACCACGGTTTCACTAAATATAATACACTATGATGCACAACACACGTCTGCTCTTCTCAATGGCTGGGTTTTAACTGGTGGGCGATCCCATAATGCTCTTCGCATTCTTACGTCACCCGACTGGTTCCCGCACTTACCACGACCTAGAGTACGAGGCCGGGCACCACAGACTACATATAGATAATACGATTGAAAATCAATGTATCGATTTATACTCGTACATCTCATTTCTATACTTTGAATGATACTTTGCTATCTAGACAGGTTGTTTAAAAACTACAAACTATGGAACTGGTAAGTGTATTTTTTTCAGTTAGTATTGTTCTTAAAAACATAGCTACAATTGCGGTAGACGACGTTTGTTAAAAAATTAGAAAAGTTTGAAAAAAGTAGAGTTTTTAACAGTACTTAATCCTTTACATACATGTATATACTTTAAGTTTCCTTTTAAATTTCGTTGAATAACTCGTAGTTACTATATTAAATTAATTATTTGCGCTACTGAGCAGTCTTAAGTACATGCATTGTGTCACTTAAAAAAACAAATCAATAGTGTCTATTGAAATTTTGAAAACGAAAGAAAGGCGATTCAAACAAAGATTTTGTGTAAAAATAGGAATATGGATTGTGTATGTATAGTAAGATTAAAGCCATATCGATCGACATTCTTAAAACCGAAATAGACAGATTAAAAAATGCAGCCTATAACAAACTAATTATTTTAGTATTTTATACTAATTATTAACAAATAACGAACATCTGTCTAAATATAACCATCATGGACATATTAAAAAAATAAAGCTATCGTATTGATTTATCGCTTAGGCTATCATACTATCGTTTTTGATATATACACCTGCTTACAGTCCTCTAAACAGAGTGTTCAACTATGCGTCTGTGTCATATATTATTGGCCCAGGGTTCAAGGATTTGTATAGAGTTATCTAAGGATATTGTTATTTCCTTCATTAAATTCATACATGGTATGTAGCATCAACTACAGTTTTCTTTTAGTTGAATAAAAAGTTGGAAAATGTCTGTGTCAGATACTCTTGTGGTTTAGTTATGAGTAAACAAGTGAGCTGCCTATGCTGACACTAGGAGATGCCGAGGGGATTTGGAGGTTTAGTCTACATCTTCAAATTCTCGAGAATATGTTTTGTCATGTCTTTAATCAAACTGTACAGAAGAAACTTGGGCAACATTCGGATGTGTATCTCAGAAAAAGAACGAGAAATTTTGGACAGAATATTATGAAATGGCTTATTTTTCTCGTCAAAGAGTCACAGATTTGCCCCTGCCAATTAAGAATCCTTAAGACCCTCTCGGATTTTTGTGTCATGGAAACATATTATTGAGTGCTTTTACATTCTAACTAGATCTACCGTTCTGGATATTCAAAGATCTAGAACTTTAGATAACATATTAAATCTGGTTTGAAAATACTACTGTTTGTCAGAAAGTAATTAATAAGTCACAAACCAGGGTTCTCACAAAGATGAGTAATCACAATTCCCTGACTTTTCCTTTATTTTGTCTGACCAAAATCATTTTCCCCTGTCATTGTCAAGTTTGCACAATCTTTGAGCACTAAAAGTATTTTCAATGCTGATACCCTTCCACATATTGATTACTGTTGTACTATTCGGCGATTATGCAATATGGAATTATCCAATGCCATTCTAAAATTTCAAAAAATCCTCGACTAGCCTATTGATGCACCATCTTAGGAATTATTTGCAAAAAATAAAATGGATGCAATTTGGAGATCGTGTTGACTACAAAAAAGCAATTCTTGCTACAAATCTCTAAATAAAAATGTTCCTGACTTAAACAGTAAATTTGTTTTTTGCAGCAACTAAATTAAGGACAAATTCTAATAAACAATTGTACATCCCAAAACCTAAACTTAAATTCTTCAGAAAATCCTTAGCATATTCAGGATCAATTATATGGAATGAAATGCCTCTTAACATTCGACTCGCAAAAAGTTTGATATCATTAAAAAACAAATACCTTAAATGGAAATTTAATAAAAGTAAAATGGTCTTTACCCACTGGAAATAGTTACTCTTTCTATTTCAGGCTTCTGCGACTTTTCATCATTTTACTTACCTTTCAATTTGTAAATTCATTATATGTTTTTCACTATGTAAATAATAAAAATAACTTGTACATGTTTTTCTAGAGGTCCACAAGGTTGGATTTATTCAAATGTGTAGCCTCGTTAAATAAAGTCTTTATTATTATTATGTTTATACATTGGCATCCTTATTATATTAGCCAACCTCAATCCTCATATTCTTTATTTAAAATTATTGAAGATACAAAATACATGCAATTGTTATTTAGTACTTTAGGTGTTTATTTTCATTTAGTACGCATACACTTATCCGAAATGAAGGTATTTGATAACACAAGTCATGCTCAAAGATGTTAATTCTTAAACATACATTATAGGATTGGCTTAAACAGGCACACATTTTACTTGAATATAATTATAAGTAATCAATGGTAAACTAACATTGAACAAAAACAATAAGACAGGTAATGAAAGGGCTACATAAAAAGCAAAATGCAGTAAGGGAAGGACGCTTAACCCCTTTCAGCTTCTTCATGAATAATTTATTTACTGTATCCAAAATCTTCAGACATAAGCATTTTTTTAGAATTAGATGTTAACAAGATGTTAATAAAGATGCTCATAATAACAAATATCAATAAAAAAACCCAAAACAATGAAAGAAACTGTCTTAGCCTTTATTTGTTTGCTTCCTACTGTCTGACCAACAATCTTCTCTAACAAAATTCCCTGACTTTTCCCTGACTTTTTGCTTATTTTTCAAATTTTCCTGACTAATTTCAGAATTCCCTGACTTTTCCCTGACCGTGGGAACCCTGCAAACTATGCTTAGCTATGCAGTATGGATCATATGATGGTAGAATCATCCATCTCAACTTTTAAATAGTTTAATCATATATTTTAAACAGTTTAAACCGTACTTAAATGTCTGTTAATAATTTCAGTGCTTCAAAATTAGCAATGAAGAATAACGGTTCGTTGATTTGAAAAACGATAAACATCAATTTCACATTTTTAAAATAAAAATAATTACAAGCACATTCTAAACAAATCTTAATTTAACTATACAATCATAATGCGTAGTTATGAACGCGCTCTATTTATAGATGTTTTCAAAAATTGTACGAAAAGAGTCTATGATAGCCATCTATTGACAACGGCAAAAACAGTACTTCAGGCTATATAATTTACAATTTTGACGAAATGGTAGTTTTATAGCATTGAGCTTATCAGATTTGAAGGTATTTCTTGTATTTGCCTAGTATTGAATAAATGTACAGGAGGATTGTATTATGCTGCATTAATTTCCTTTTAACTGTGTTTATAGCCACTTAAAAACTTAATTGTGTTTATCAATGACTTTAGCCACAATAGATTAATTAAGTACAATACAATACAGTACAATGCAATAGTTATTTATTCAGCATAATCTATATACAGATTATTGCCTTAAACAAGGCGAACACGAACATGAGAGAAGAACATGACAATACATGAAACACAAATAAATACAATAAATAAAGCAAGAAAAAATGAAGGGAAATCATACAATAGGAAAATGAATGGAACCAAATGAAATAATAATTAATACTTAATATCTAATTGCGTTCTTTAAAAGCTACATGGATAAAATTGGCTAATTTTTTAAAAGTACCTTCCTTACTTGTCTGCATTAAAATATTGAACTTACTTTTTGTTGGCCAACTATGGAAATATTTTGGTAAATGTTTTACTCTTAATTCTAGATATCTTGGGCATACAAGTACTAAATGGTATTTATTTTCAATTTGATTTAAATTGCATTTTTTACATAATAACAAAGTTTCATCATTACTATTATCATATCTAAATTTCTCAATATTTAATGTATGGGGTGTACACCTTAATTGTGTCAATGATTTTTTATGTTTATCAATAAGAATTGAGTCAAGGTATTTTTCAAATACAAAATCAGTTTTAAAAGCATTGTAGGTTGATAACTTATTCGAATTATTTTTTATAGAGTGCCACTTTTGCACGTATTGATCTTTAATTCTTTCACAAATCAGTCTAATCTCATAATTATTAATTGTCTGTTTATCCCATACATAGTTAAATCCTAATTCGCAAAGCAAAGAATTTAATTTAAAAGCCCAAGAAGTTTTATTAGGAATATCTCCGATTTCATTTATTTGATTTTTGTATATTTTATATATTAACGAATTTTTATTATTTACTATTTTTCCCCAATATTTGATAATATTTATTTTACGAAGGACTAAAAATTGAAATCTACCGACCTCATCACAGACGGTACAATTTGGTGTCTGCGGTTTAACACCAAGGATTCGTTTTAAAAACTTGTCGGGAGAATTATGAAACCACTACAGTGGAGACGCGTAATTTAAAATAGGAGCGACCATTGAATCAAAAAGTTTCAGTTTCTCAATTATTTTAAGTGGTAAAATATCAAATAAAGATTGTAAAGAAAAAAGTGCTTTCATAGCTTGCTGAGATGATAATTTCTGTGTTTTGTAAAATGAACTGTTAAACGACAAAGGTACCCCAAGGTAATTAAAACAATCTACATTAATTAACAATTTCCCCTTTAAAGAAATATTGATATTTTCATGTCTAGTTCCTGATTTGAAAGTTATAACTACCGTTTTGTTGACATCAATAGTAATGCCCCACTTCAGACAATAATTATCAAGTTTATCGACGAGAGTTTGCAATCCGTCAATGGTATATCACTACTGGCAGGATCAACCAGGTAGCGAATGAGTTTTACAATCTGGAGAGCGAGACTCCGTTTCAAGCGGCGATAGCGCCGCAGAAAGTCCCCTCGCTCTCCCGTACAACCGTTTCGGCGAGAGTAGGCATCCCTCTCTGGGCATTCCCTTAGTTAGTAAGGGCTTCCCAGCTTGGCCGAGACGACGCCGTAGCGGCGCGCAATCTTTGGTCGGCCCAGAATGCCATCTCGATCGCCGTGGCAATCGCTCCCACTAAGCGAAAGCCTGGGTACTAATGCCGCCGAGACCAGCCCGGCAACACGCTCCCCTGGTGCGATGCTGTTTTATCGTAGAAAAGTACAAGTACTAGCCTACTTACACAAGGGAGACACTCGCCGCAGAGCACCTCGCACATCGCGTAATGCGTTCAAAGTTTATACATAATATATAATAAGATAAAGATACTCTTTCAGCGCTTCGGGGCTGCAACGCAGTGCCTGTGGAACTCCTCGTAAGACCGGGTAGAACTACGTGCCCGCTGATAGTAGGAAACCAGAGCTATATTGGGCCCCGTAGTCTGCCGCGGTCGCCAGGCATGGTACTAGGTTGTTACACCGTTCCCTCGACTGTCGAGAAGCTTTGTCCTCCAGGCTCCGCATCCGCCGCTAATGACTCCCTTTGGCTTTCACGGCCATTTTTTAATGTAACGACGGAGCGCCCGTAATCGAAGCAGAGTTTAACATAGCCGATTGGACAAGTCAATCAGCGGGCCTCGCTACCACCTAGTGAGGTATAATTCTACGTAAGGTTGAAGCAGCGTATGAGGCCACATAGAAGGCGAGGAACAGCAGCCGTTGCTAGCTAGCTCGTAAGCCGGCCGGCTAGCCACTGCCCAACACCAGAATCGTGAGCGACATTTGCTCTACGAGACCCAGAAGGGTGCAAGGAGAGATACGCTTGCCAGACGCCCTTACCTAGGCTTGTGCCGAACAATCTCCGCCGATTCGCCGGTAGTGGCTCTCAGGCCTTCGGACCGTTGAATCGGAACCCCGCAAGCGGGGCAGGCAGCTAGAGACGGCTTTTACAAGGCTTCCCACGAGGCATCCTCTTCTCGAGCCAGCTCCCCAGAGCAAGGTTCGCGGTGCCTTCCCCTTCGATCAGTATACTTGCGTGTTACCAACTGAGCTAGCCGTGCGACAGGGTGATTATTTCAACATGTTATCAAATTACATCATTATTTGAAAGTTTTTATTTGAAACAATGGAAATAACTCATAAATCTTTAATTATTCGTTTTGTACTAGTTATTTCCCTTAATACTTTTTCCAATTTGTGTAGTTAAAGCCTTGAATATAAAACTGGTTTAGGACAATTTTAAGTTAATTACCACTTCTTTTTTTGTCATGGCAAGTCCTTCTTAATAGCTTTCAGGGAAGCTTCTTCAATGGAGATACTGTTCTCGTCACGCAAATCGCGAATTTCTGTATCTTTGAATTCCGTTTTTTTTTCGTTCTCCGGTGAGAACGTATTGTTAATGATTTGTTTATTTATTAATCCGGCCTACGAGCCTCAATATGAACTCGTAAGAGATGTGACTAATAATAACGCCACTGACCCAGTCAGATACAATTGGTGTAAAAATGAAATTGGATGATCACAATGTTTTCATTTATTTGACCTAGTTATGAAACTAAAGCTCGATAGTGAGCGTATCCAATATTTCATTAATTTGAAGTTACTAGTCACGTCCGGTGATTTGTTATGTGAGGATTTATCAAGTTTTCGTGTCCTAGTTTTTAACCAAACTTTGCACATAATCTAAATCGTCAGAGATTAATTGATTGATACCAAGTTCGAGCTGAAGTCTGGTGAATATGGAAACATATCCTTTACAAATAACACAGTGTTAAAGAGTTGAATTTTGCAAGTTGAAGTATTAAAGAAAATATCTTTTAAGATAAGTTTGGTCAGGGAACGTTAACAATTGTTTGATTATTTATTTGTATTTTATCAACATCTGTCAATTAAGCGATAATGAACACTACATGTAATTTTTAAACTAATTTGACCAAAATTGTTTACTTTTATATCCACTGACACAGATCTAAGCCATTTAACATGAGATAACATTATCTCATATTACATACATGTAGTTATATTTTCATCTCAACTAATGTGACTTTATACACTAGATATTTAAATCAGTGTAATATATTAAATTTACAAAATCACTATGGAATTGGTAAGTTTTTATTTACATTATATACTAGGCAAAACTTCTAATGCAACAGTGTACGTTTGCAGCGATAAGAACTTGGCATGGGATTATAAATACATGTATATCTATAAATTGATACTAGTATAAGTCTATAAGAATAATCAACCATGAAAACAATCCATCTTAATTTGTTTTATTCATTTAACATTTAACAACATAGGTTACGATTAACAGAAATTAACATAATCAGCATCTAGTGTGACCACCTCCTGCGTTGACAACTGCTGAACATCTTCGACGCATTGAGCCAATTAAACGCCCAGCAAATACCAACGGAATATTGGCGAAGTCTTGAAGTAAGGCATCGGACAGTTGTTGCAAAGTTTGAGGCTGCAAATGACGTTGCCTCACTAGCCTATCAAGTTCATCCTACAAATGCTCGATGGGGTTGAGATCTGCTGGGTATGCAGGTTAAGGTAGTGTAGCGATGTTGTTTTTCTGAATAAATTGTGTACAGACACGAGCAACGTGTAGCCTAGCGTTGTCATGCTGGAATATGACGTTTTTAGGTTGGCATTGACGTATGGAAGGAGTACGTTTCGAAGGATAAGCTCACAATAACTTTGCTCATTGACAGTACAAAGAGTAACAACAAGTTTAAGCTTAGAGTAATGTGTTATACCACCCATACCATTACTGACCCTCATCTAAAGACATTAGCTTCTACGACTAAGGCGTCATTTAACCGTTCGTCCTAACGTCGGTAAACACGCGCACAACTATCTGTATTTTGTAAAGTGAACCTTGACGCATCAGAAAAAATTACACGATTCCAGTGTAAAGCTTACCATCTTTTGTGCGCCATAGCCAAACGTAACCTTGCCTGTCGATGTATTGTTAACAAAACCGGGCCACATAAGGACGCCTAGACGTTGACGTTGCAGCTTGCAACAAACCAACGGCCTAACCCCGCAATTCTGTGCGCATTTCTGGCATAATGAACGTTTATTTGCTTAAACGAAATGTGTTAAAGTGAAAAACGGCCGATAGAGTATTAAACTGTGAAATTCTGAAATTCCGTATTTGCACGTGATTTTCGTGACACACGTATTACGTAAAACACTAATAATCGTTGTTTTAGACAAATAATGTGAACAATTTTCAAACCGGTTGTTCAAATCAATTTGGGTGGACCTGAAGATTATTTGAGTTCAATTTAAAGAAAAATTTTGAATTAATAAGGAAACTATTCCGTATGTACGTGTTGCGTTAGAAGTTTTGTCTAGTATATATTATCATGTGAAAAAATAAAACATATTTCTTCTTTATTCTAATTACTAGTAAAGAAAATATTTATTTTATTGAAATCGAAAGCTGAAGTATACGCCTCTTTCTCATTATTCAGCCTCAATTTTTTAACGTTCGTCAATAACCAGATATGGGCTTCTATTTCCGTAAACAACTGCCGTCCTCATGTAGAGCCAAGGGCAATAGCTGAGTACGAACAAACGTCAAGACGTATTTATTGATATACAAGTAGATAGAAGTGTGGGTATTAATGAATGACACATGTTTTATTCACAAATTTTAATAGTTATCGTTGAATTTAATCTTGAGATGTTTATTGTTATTCAATACCTACTTTCAGATGAAGTAGAACTGCTACTACTAGTGACGGCAGTTTGTTAGTATTAGGTTAACCGATAAGGTCAATATATTACTACTAGAATTTGATGTTTTACAGTCAATTCTTGCAATTCAATGTAAAGCATTAATCAAATCTTTATTTGTCTATTTTAGAGTATAATCCGACCTCCAAAGCTGGTAATAGCTCTTGATATTGGTAGTACATATTCAGGATATGCTTGGCAATACAGAGATGAATTTGAAGACAGGAGAGAAATTCATTTTAATACTAATTGGGGCGCTGGAGCTCTACAGGTAAAGTCTTATATAGTATATAGTCTCGATATAGTATATTAACAATTGATCACAGAAACATTGTGTAACAAGTAATACTTGATGGTTTGAAAATTTATTTATTTTGGTTCTATGAATGACCCAATACTCCTAATATCAAATTATACTTCGACCAATAGTACTGCATAACAGTGTTCCTTTATTTAACTATATACTTATCATGTACTTAGTATTGTTGCTTTTATTTACTAATGGGTAGGGACATACTTTCAGCTACACAAAACGAAAACATGTCTAATGATTAAATGCAAAGATAGTGGTGACGGTAAACCAAGTGAGGAAGCCACGCCACATCTTACCCCAGACGAAATAGAAGTAATCAAGATTGGACATGATGCAGAAAACACCTACATGAAAATTGCTAAAATAAAGAGTCATGAATTACTTGGAAAATATTATCTCTTCAGTAAATTTAAGATGAGATTGTATGAAAAGGTATTTTTCTTTGATTTAAAAAAAATATACAAATCAACAAATACATTTCAACGAATAATTATCAAAGCACTGGAGCACGTAAGTTGCCACATCTAATCGGCCTATAAACAGTATCGGCGAATTGGACATTTCATAAATTTGAGCAAGACATATTACTAAAGCAAATTAACTAAGACATTTTCTAAATAACCATTTATATGCATAATAATTCATGCAATTTGATTGTGTACATACCTGCGTCGAAGACTATTTGTTGAATACGTTTACATACCATTAAACCAACGATTTTAATAAAATTGTCATTGATTTCTACAGGGTTTTCATGACGAAATGTTGGTCGAAGATCAGCTGTCTCAGCCACTACCTTTATTTGATGTAATGACAATATTTATAAGAGAATTGAAACATCATTGTCTTCGAAAAATTAAGGAAAAACGTCAAAAAACGATAGATGAAAAGGACACATTATATGTTGTCACCGTTCCTGCAATATGGGGCAATGCAGCAAAAGAATTTATGAGAAAAGCAACAATAGCGGTAAATTTATTTAAAATCCAGATTTCAAAATAACGATATCCATTACATACTTATTCCATTAGCTTAAATGACAAAATATGAATTCTTAGAACTCATTAACATCTTGAAATGAAATTATCAAAACTTTGACTTGCCAAGTACGAGCATTCAAATTTAATTATTGTAAACAAATATGGGTAATGAGTGCTGCTCGTCATGAAATGACAATAATTTGTGTTGACACGTCGTTAAGCCCAACCTTAAAAAGAAAACTTGTGTTGAATGAAATTATTTTGGTAGCCGAAGGACGTTCGGTTTCAAAAAAGTATTCATGATTTGAAATAGAACTTTTAAGTAATATATGTAATCACCGCGTTGTTAATCAAATGCTCCATGGTAATCATGCTTTAAATACTATTTCCTTCATATACACCAGGCTGGTTCAGACAAAAGAAATGTGTTGTTAGCTCTTGAGCCAGAAGCAGCCGTCATCAGTTGTATGCATTTAACAAGTCAACAGAAAGAAGATATGAACAATTTTGGTGACGTTGGTCAGAAATTTCTTGTTGCTGATCTAGGAGGTAAATTTTCTAACCTTGTTAAACGTTTTTAACAAAAAAAGTACAATAAACCATGCAATGCGAATGTGATCATGTATTAAAATAATAACTATCATATAATTATGAGCACATTGTGTATGCAGTGCATTTGCTAAAATCCGATTAAAATCTATTATTAAATTATGAACCTTCGTACATTTTCAGGCGGAACAGCAGATTTATCAGCCGTAGAAGTTCTAAAAGATGGATCACTTAAAGAACTCCATCACTCCCATGGAAATAATGCAGGTGGTCAAAATATAAACGATGCCTTTATACAACAATGTCATGACAGCTTCGATGGAAAGAAATGGCAAGAAATATTTAGTGACGTTACACCAGCTGATGCGATCAAAATGGAAGCAAATTTTGAAGCGTCAAAGGTACAAATTGGATCAACTGATTCCGATGGACAAATGATTGAAGTTGAATTACCAAAAGCAATAAGCAAAGGCATTGAAAACAAGTCTATAACATTAAAGGAAGGATCTATTGTGAAATACGATGATACAGATTTTAAGTTCGATTCGAGTTTTGTCAGGAACACGCTGTTCCAGACTACTTGCACCATGATTTATAATAATACAATACGAGAAGCTCTCAGAAAAGGTGAATCTAAGGGAATAACCACTGTCATATTGGTGGGTGGATTTTCAGAATCACCAATCGTCATTGAAACACTACGAGAGAGAGTGGAAAAAGATTTTCCTGACGTGAAAGTAGTAGTTCCAGATTCACCTTTTAAGTCTGTTCTACTAGGTGCTGTCTTGTACGGTCATGATCCTATGATATTTAGCAGTAGAATTAGTAAAGAAACGTACGGCGTCGAATGTTACGCCGACTTTGATGAAACCAAGCATGATACTGCAAAGAAATGGCACAATGTGGAAGCAGACATATTCGAATGCAAGGACTTATTCAATATTCATGTGAAAAAGGGTCAGTTTGTAAGTTTGTTAGAACCACAGCCTAAACAGGTTTACAAACCAATATACAAAAATCAAAAAGCAATAACATTCAAAATATTTTCTTCAAGCAATATTAACCCAAAGTACACAACTGATGAAGGATGTAAACAAATTGGTAAAGTGAAAGTTGAAATGCCAGACACTACTGGTGGAACTGACAGGAAAGTAGAGGTTAGCATGTTATATGGAGGGACTCAAATAGCTGTTTTGGCAAAGGATGTAACTACAGGCAAAGAAGTTAATGCTGATATTGCTTTTGGATAAAACGATAAATACACCAAGGATTATTTCAAGATTACGAAATTTAGTGTATCTGTGTAATCCAAATGAAATATAATTTGCTATTTTTAATTATCTAATGTATTTATATACATACCACTGCATGATTTGTTGGCAATTTGTACCAGCTGTAATATAATGAACTAATCGATATTACAGCGTCATATCATCAACACAAAGACATCATTGTTATTTTTATTTATCAAGTATGAAGTAATAATTGTAGAAAAATATAAAACGTAATCATGAACAATTAAAACAAAGCGGATGTAGTGACTGAGTAAAATGACAAAATTATGTAATTAGTCCTGCCATTGTTGTAACTAAAATGTAACTTAAATTCCATAGATTATTATAAATTAATGTTGCTTTTATAACACTTAATTACTATATATTTACATATGATTAGCAAACATATTGTTAATGTTACTTTTATCAATTAAAACTTGTATTTCTATCCATATCAGAGTTGTTTAATTTGTTATACATCGCAGCGTAGAAAGTATATTTCAAATTGAAGTTAAACTTTCAAAGTTAAGAATCTTCAAGCAGCGCAACCTGTTTTTGTCTTTTTATAACGCTGCTAAAAACTAGTAATTAAATCACCGATATTGGCAAAACGTTCATCATTTTCAACTGAACAGAAGTCTTATATTCTAACCAGTACGAGGGGTGATTGGAAAGTTCGAGGAATTTATTTATTAATGGTACACGGTATAACATAGGAAAAAAACAAAATACATCATTCTGTACGTTAATAAAACCCAAATATTTTCTTGATACATTGGATAATTAAGTTTTCACGAAACATTTTACTACACTAGTATACGGTACTTGAAGCAAGCCGACGTCATCATTGGGTTACTTAAACGTCAAAGTCAAGTTTCCTATTTACTTTCTGCACACAATCACCACCTATTTCCATACACTTTCTATGGCTTTGTACCCACAGCTTAAATGTAACCTTAAAGTATTCCTCATTGAATGAATAAATAATTCTCTTGTGCAATACAGCACGTTGTAAGCCATCAATCCTTATCTAGAAGCTTCTCGACTCACGCTGCCTTTCCAACAGTGACTATCAGTGTCACTTGACCTGGTCTTTCTTCATCAAATACCCATGTTCTACCTTCCCTTAACCTCTGGTGCCATTTGTAGACAATTGTTTTTTCACATGTTGGTAATGTATCAGCAGTTTTAATTTGTTTAAGCGTATCTGCAGGTGACAAATAGAGTCAAACACAACAATTTATGACTGCACCCAACTCAAAATCATTTGTTGACGTCATTCGTTGTTTCGAAGCCATGACTCTAAAATCTCTGCTATGCAATAACCATTCAAAAGAATTTCATGAAACTTTAAGGAAATGATTTCCAGACGTCACGCTAGTGTAACTAATGTTGGCGCATAATTCGCAACAAAATTGAGTGCGTAATACCATGTTTAATGTTTTAAAAATAGGTAAAAAATAGCGTGCTTCAAGTGACCAAACAGTGGTTGCTATGGATACCATTTATTATTTCTACATATTGATAATCTGTTCACCAATATGATTTCAAAAACACAAATGAATTGTTTTACACTTATTTGAGTTTTAATGTGATTTGACAAAAGGGTAAATATTTTAGAAAGGAATTCCGCGAATTTATCAATCGCCCCTCGTACATGTATATTTTTCTAATCGTTTGTTTGGTTTACTTTGGTTTTACTTCCAACTTTGGAAAGTTATACAGTGCAGAGTCCAGGGTTATAGCAATACATTTAAGAACATTTATCTAGGATGTATTCTGTTTATTTACTGTCTCTGAATTGCACAATGAAATGTACACTCTCACACACTTTATATGTTCATCACGCAGTATTACGGTGTTTATATCTAACATATTTGAGAAGAGTTACTACAGCTGCAGGAGTCATTCCTGGTATTCTACTGGCGGCTCCAATCTGAAAAGAAAACAAATAAGATAAGCCTGTTAGAAGTACAAGTATGAGAAAAACGAACAGAACAAAAATCGATAACAAATATTATGTCAATCCACCATGTATTCTTGCCGAGAAAAACATCATTATTAGCGTATTTAGTCCAATAGGGGTTGTCTCTTCTGTTCCATTTGTAAAATTAAATATTTTTACTATTTGCTGCGAACTTTGCAATTGGAATTTATTAACATGTATATGCAAAGTTAAAGAAATATCAACAGTCTATCAACATTTAAAATTTCTCGCGCAAGTTTCTTCAAATCATACAGACGCATTCATTTGTAATGTCCTAAAAATACAAGAACCCGGGTCGATAGCGCAGTTGGTTGCGCGCCGAGATTTGGAATCCAGTTTCCCAAAGGGGGTACGGGTTCGAATCCTACCCGGGGAGGTTAAACCCTTCCATGAAAATTTGTGGACAGGTATGTGAGTACTGGTAATACACAGGGTCCATGAAAGCTAGGTTAGGTGCGCTGGACGCCGTAAAATGACCTAAATTGTGTTGACATGGCATTAAACCCATTACAAAAATACAATATTCACAATTTTAACTCACTGTATGAGGTCTACATTCTGTTAGCTTCACTCTAGCATCTGTAGATATTGATGTTATGCTAAAAATAGAGATATGATACGTGAATTTATGCATGCTTACCAAAATATAATAATGAAATTTAATCATCATCATCGCGTTCAGTTTAATTCATTTTTGAAGCATGGCTGCAAAAATTGATTGAAAGGAGAATGGATGTAGAAAGTATTTTATCACCAACTTTGGAGGAACGTACCAAAAATAGGTCATTTGTCATCCACCGGCGGTATGTTCTTTAACATGTATGCATATCAAATTAATGGTTTACATTCTATGGTGCGTTGTGTAGATTGTTTGTTTGTTCGGGTTTTACGGCACCAACACAGAAATGGCTCATACCGCGCCGAAAGCAATTGGTGATACTATTAATGCAACCGAATTATAATGGTTCAAAGTCTGCGGTGTGTAGCTCTTTCAAAAATTTTCAGTCGTGTTAGACATATGCCTAAAAATCAGTTATAAGTACAAATTATCGACGGAGGTTGTGGACTCCTAAATACATCGCAAGGTGAGAAAATTTGTCAAAAAACTAGAAACTAGAAATATTTCATAGGTTGTATTGCTTATTCGACGACGACCCTCGTGAAAGGAGAAATACAAGATAAAATAACAGCTATGTTATAAATTATTTATGTTGTATATAAAAATAAATTCAAAAATACGATTAAAGGGAAGTTACCTCATATAATCAATATCATCAGGCAGTACGAGTTGTTCATCTTTTCTTACATCATTTATATTCTCCATATGTCGTTCTATCACAGATTGGTACTGACCTGTTTAAATATGAGTATGTAATTATAACTGAACAAAACGTACATTCTTACACAAAATCGATGACGCTTTGATAAATTTCAACAATGATTTGGTCACGATGAATGTCAGCATTTTACATTACAAATAATCAAGCAAATACCATATGCAGGGTAAAGCATTGCAATATTTCAAATGACAAAATCAGCCTGTAAAAACTAATCATTATAGCTGACAAATTTTGACGAAATATTTGATTTTTCAAAAAATGGACCAAACAATCGATCGTAAGTACCCGTACCGCTGCGCCAAGCTGCGGATAATAATGCTATATAAATACATACAAGTATAAAATTAATAAATTGTAGTCTTTTTTATAAAGAATTGGTCATTTTTTACCTTCATGCTAGTTACAGAAATGTATTGATATCATATTTTACCTTCAATTTGTAATCTTGAAATAAGTTTTGAGTCATTTTTAAGATGACCCAATTTATCAGGTAGTAAATCAATCAACATGTCTAATGTTACATTTTGTAATAATAATACATCTAGAGCACTGAAACAAAAGAGCAATAGACAAAATTGAGGTCTAGTCTGAGATTTATATTTAATAACCGAAAGTCCAAAGCTCAAAGTAATGGTCCACATAGTCTTTAATCGACCAAAGACATTCTGTAGACACAAATTACAATGGACAATACTGAGGACTAATCTGATTTTTTATCGTCGTATTCAACACATACAAATTAAGGTCAAAAATAAAAATTGCCATCTCTTCCTACTATAGGTTTCCTGGACACTTTTCTATCTCCAGTACTAACTTACCCTACCACGATGCCGACAACTTATGTACAGAGTATGACCTACCGCGACCGGGCTCGAACCAGGTCTAATCTGAGAAAGATTTGTGCGTCTCATACAGATTATATACCTGGAAATATTATATGGGTTGATCAACAAGTTCTCTTCTCGACTAAAGACGTATGGATGACACAAATAAAACGAAACTAGATAGATAGATGTATTTTAATGTACAATGTGACAACATGGCTTATGTCATAACACATACAGAGAGTTGTCCGCAATACTGTAGTAACTCGCTCTTATACGCAATGCACTTACTACAGTCTTGCGGGCAACCCTCGATGCACACAATCACATACAAGATGTACGAACGACCTAAAAGCTATGTCAAAAAAACATTATAGAGATTTTATCCAATATGCTAAGATTTACGGAAAAGTATCACTATCAAGATAAAAAATTAAGGCGCAATAATTAAAACTCGACCAAGCATTAACAAATTATACACATCACCATAATAACATTGATAGCTAATAATTAGGCGTGGTGCACCCTTTTTCAAAATCTCTGCTTTGATGGTTATACCAATGGCAGTAGAAATAGCAATCTTAGTTTAATTTCATTACAATATTAAAACATGCAACAATTCCATTATAAGCGGAAACCCATCAGATTCTTGTTTTGTGGCGTTCTCCCTATTTGCTTTTATAGGCTGTGTGAGAGATTTGTGCTTTCTTTTGTGGTTGCTGTTCCTGATATGATTTTAGATACGAGTATATTGTAATTTGTACTAATTTTACCATCATATGATATATCTCTCGCATAAAATAAGAATTTAATGTCAAAATGAAAATACCACAGACATACAAAAACATTACACTAAGTCAGATAATGTAAAACTATATCACAGAAAATGTATAAAAATTAAATTTTATGGATTGCATTAAATAAAATGTTATCATTTTAATGTAAGTATCTTCTACAATTCTTAAACAATGACAGAAAAATTGATAATGTCAATCAATCAACCAGTTGAATTTTATTTATGTAAGTTACACTAGTGCACATCAATTTTCCATTCTAATCTATTTAATATTAATCATGGTCTGAAGTTCTGAATTAGTTTTGAAATCAGGATGTTTCAAGTCCCGAGTACAATTTTCCCATGATACCTATGATACATATATCCTTTTTATCCTTTCAGCAATGGATATACATATTCATAAGTATTAAACTAGTTCTTGCATAATAAAAAAACTATCATAAATACTTCTAACTCAATTACAAAATCTAGAATGTTTAAACATACCTTTTAGTAACACTTGGCTTTTTACTTGTTTGAGAAAGTAATGAGTTCCATTCGGAGACCGACATTTTCAACGATCCAAGTAGTGCCATATTTTCTGATATTTTATCTGCCAACTGTGTTGTTTGTTGAAAACGAATATCACTAACGCAGCCAGTTTTGAACCCTTGAAAATCAATGTAATGTGTTTATCAACCAATTATAGGTCAATAGGTTGAACTTTTAAAAAGCTACTGAATGGCTACTACAGGTCGTATTCTAGGTCATGCGTGTTTTTGTACTTTAAACAATGGACTTTTCCATTACATAGGTGAATAAGCTAATACATGAACAGCATTTTAATGAATTAAACATACCACTTTGATATTAAAACTTTATTTTAAATAGTGTATATGCACATTATAAATTCTATATAACTATGTTTTTGTAAATAAGCGTAAACTAACTAAACTGTTAATTTGTAAAAATAATTCACCCCTAAATATTATTGTGTAATGAAACCGGCAATGTTTGTATACGCAATATTTACGTGGACGACCCGTATCAATATTTTGATTAAATTAAAACGTAATTTCTGGGACTCAAAGTTGAAATATGCATTTAATAATTCTATATTAGACTGACTCTAAACTCAAGGTGAAGAGTTTTATCCAGCAGTTTTGTACCGGATGGGTCCGTGCAGAACAAAATTTATATTACAATAAGTGAAGACAGAATAATAGGCGGCTTAAATCTGTTTGCGTACTATTTAGCAATACTTAGTAAAATTACTGAGTCTGCATAGCTATAGTGCGTACAAATTGACCCCGACCTGACCTTTATGCAAGAATATTCATTACATTGAATACGAATGTAGTATTAATGCTCGATAACAATCGGATTATATCGTCAAGGCTCAAATGTAATTATATAACACAGGGATTAATTTTAAAGTACATTTAAAGCGTACAACGAGAGTCTATTACGCAAGAAGATTATACGATGAGGCTAGCTACCAAATTAAAGGTTGTGGGTTTTAGCCCAACAATCGCCATCCCCACACCCATTTTATTATGAATTGTAATAAAAAATGTAAGAACACGAGTTTCCCGTTTGAATGCATTTGAATTGTGAGTTGTTATACATGCGGGCTGTGTATACTCTATACATGTCTAATTATATTTTAAATACGTAACGAGTCGAAGTGTAGAGTAGGCGTGGTATTGATTTTCGCCGGGATATGTGTCGATGATAATTAGATGCAAATGCGAAAGGTAAGGTCGGGGTCAATTTGTACGTACTATACAAAACAAACAAACTATACATATATATAAATTTTTAGAAAGATTATTGAAATTATCAAGTCAAATTGATATCTAAAACTCTTATTTGGCTAATGCACCACGTTTACATTTGGCTACAAAAATAAACGTTAAACGATTGATTACCAAATGAAAGAAATTTCGTTTCAATTCTGAAATGTCTAACACCGTTCAATTACTATATCGAATAATAACATACATAGTATGAGCAAATGTTTTCCAATCACTAATTAGTTTGTCCTCGATCACGATCCGTTTTGTGGTTACATTTGACGTCATTGCCATACAAAATATTGTATAGAAGCATACCAAACAAGATTAAAGTAACAGACCACCATAAATTACAAGAATTGTATAAAGTTAATACTATAAGTGATTCTATATCAACAGCTTGTGAAATGATTAATGTTTAAATCAATAACGGCGACATAAGTCAAGGAATAAACCGTAAGACGTGTACATTAGACTTACTCTTGTGATGAAAGAAATAAATGTGACCGTTTATAGTAAGTTGTACATTTTTCCTTAACACGCGTGGTACAAGACAGTTCACCACGTTTACTTGAGACATTTAACACCACGTTTACTATTGGACAATTGTCAATACTTTTTCTATTTGACTTTCAGCTTTAGTCACAACAACATCTGAGGTTCATATTGGTAATTCATAAATACACTTTTAAAAAGGTTGCGATTTTAAACATGCCAAATGTCCAATGTCAAACCAAACATTTATTCATTTATGGTGGCAGAAGACAGTAGTGTAATCATCGTACATTCTACTTTCATTGCCATGAAGGTTGATCAAATATATGGTGCCTATCGTATGTTCCCACCATTGCTTACTATCTAAGAGTTCTATATACAGCGATTTATCATGTCAGAATTTGTTTTTCAATCGAGTAAAATTCAACTTTTTCTTAAGAAACATTTTAATTAACACTTTTGAGTTAAAAGTTAAAACAAATCAATAGAATATACCAAAACCCTCTTCACGCGCCCTTTAAATAAAGCTTATGTTACCTTTTCTAGTGAGTCTTATGTCGGCATTATCAGCACGTAGTGACACTCTGAACTCTGCTCTACTTGGAAACATACGATATGGTTCACTGGTTCCTTGTGTTGTTAGATCATCAATCAAAACACCAATGTAACCTTCGGTTCTATCAATGATAAATGGTTCATCTTCTGTGCATTTTAATCCAGCGTTGATTCCAGCTACGATACCCTGTCGGAAAAGAGGAAATATTGTTTGTAATGAAATCAAATAACATAGTTATGATTTTATTCAAAGATCTGCACCACAATATACGTAGGTCTATACGTAGGTCCATTGGTAACATCTTTTCATTGTAGAAAGACTTTTTTATCGCTCTTGCTTCTATCAAATCTTAAAAAATAGGAAGGTCTTATATTTTGCACTATCACGTCGTTACCTTCGCCAAGAGGTATAGGACTTTTACAATAGTATTTCGTTACTTGCGAGTGCCCTGATTAATTTATTAGAGACGAACACAAATGCATCATCATGAAAGACGTACATCGCTTTTGTTAAACAATACATGCCTTATGCACGTTTTGTAAACTCAATGCTATAGCAAATTAATATCATTTGTTCTTATTTAGGTCATATATAGTCTGGTGCATTCTTTGCTCCGTCGATATAGCGATAAATAATAAAAGCTATAAATATAAATTATATTGCAACTCTTAAGACGGCTTTCAACAGTCTAGATATACAAATATATGTTAGACACATAAAGTATCATAGAAAATAAACACTCTTTATCGCCATTTACGTTATTATATTGAGACAGTTTTGCTGTCAGAGACAAATTAAGTGTATGATATTGCAAAGGAATGTCTTTTTTCAGACACATTACAATTACAGCAGAACATTTTTTATCTAAAAACAACACATTGTTGGTTTTATGTTTTAAATGAAAATATGCTTTCTTTGATGTAGAAATATTTAAATCATCAAGAAAATATAAAGCATGTTTACATCACTGGTCCAATACTTCAGATGACTGTTGCTTAAACAGTTGTTTTGTTTCTAAAACACTAGAGGGGCATGAGGACGTGAAACATAAACTCATATCTAAGGTAGTAATGACTTCAGATGCAAGGACACAACATGTGGAATGAGCATAGTCTGACAGATGTTAATTTTTTAACGTCGTATTCAACACATATTTAGGCTATATATACGACGACCAGCTCTTCCAACTATAGGTTTCCTGGACACTTTTTCAATCACCAGTACTAACTTACCCTAGCACAAGGCCGACACCCATGTATAGGGTATGACCTACCGCGACCGGGCTCGAACCAATGTTAAAGAGGACAAACAGGACAATCTCTTGTGAATTATAGCAATGATTAAAGGAGGCAATTTCTTATGCAGAAAGTGTAGACAATGAAAGAATCAATTGAGGCTAAACTGAGACTAATTAAATAGCTTATCCTGGTCAGAGCGTTCACAACAACTGTTACTGAATTGGTCTTACATAGTCTAAATATTTACATCAGAGACAACAAAATTATGCATACAATCACTGCAAATTAATGCTACAGGCATCAATCCATGTAGTACTCGTACTTTGAAGTACTGTAGCAGAGGCAAAGATAACATGGGTATCAATGTTTCTGAACTGTGGACATAAAAATATAGATTCACAAGATAGTCGATACGTTGTAAAATTGAACAGAAAAACAAAGAATAAAACAAAAAAGGATAATCTACCAAATTGAATTTGAACATTAAGTTTTTCTATCTTGATATTAACCCCACAAGCCTCCATTACCATGAGCAAAATACATAAATATATTCCATCGTTAGCAGGGTGATTAAAAGCAACAATAATGAATGTATTTGCACTTTCTTTGACCGGTCAAATAAGGTCAATGTTTTCTCTAAATATAGACATGACTAACAAATCTAATACAATTAGAGGATAGTCTTTTTGAAATCTAACCATAAATTTAGTCCTTCCAAAATGGTATTGTAAGAAACAGAAGTAAATGTTGTTTCCTGATAAATACACACATAATTGATGAAAATAATCAGCATGATGGTATTTATATGGATAAGGAAGTAAACTTCATATAAGTTCGCGATTTTTATCAGGTCAAGAATACATTTATATACGTTTGTACTTGCATACATTTAAACAAATTGTTACGTTTGTTATTAATTATTATAATCTTTAGTATTATCATTATACATGTATATGTAAACTAGCGTTTGTACTATGTGCATATCATAGATAATGTACATATTATATATAAGGCTACTGATTTTAAAACCTTAACAGGAATAAATAGCGGTATATCTATATTTATAACGTTTTAATAGATAAATCAGTTTTATTTAGTGCATGAGCCCTAAACCATTCTATCATTCCATGATTTCATTCTCTCCTTTCACTTCTCTCAATCCTGTAAGTCTAGACAATTTTATTTCAATAAATAAGTATACATTTAAATCTTCCATTGAACCTCCTTTAAAGACACCTCCAAATTACTGACAACTCTTGCCCTGATGATGAATCTCGTGTCCCGAAGAGAATATGGGTTCGAATCTCAACAATAGCTATCTCAAAAGTTTCAGTTTTCATTCATTTTCCAAAGAATTAATCTCTTTTAACAAAGGCACATTTAGAAGAGTCATAGAGCCAGAAGCAGGGATGTTTTACTGTTTACATGCATAAACCGGTAGTAGGCAATTGCCCTTGTTGAAACGGCAGTAGGAAGGAGAATGGCCATAGAAAGAATTTCATGACCCAGATCTCATGAAAATTACAATTTAAAACAAATAACATATCTTATTAAAACATCTTTTTATGGTCATTCAGTCCTATACCACTAGCAGTTGTAGAGATGTTTTACTGTATAAACAAGCGTATCTTGGACAGTGAAAGTATTCATAAAGGAATCTGTCTTAAAGTCAGACGATATTATTGTCTATTTAAACATTAAGTATCTTGATTCTTGGCAAGTGGTGAATATTTGTTGCTAAATTGATATATTGTGAATGAATGGAACATATAAAATAGAGAAGATTTTTAGACAAGTGTTGCTTTTTGTTTTAAAATTTGAGTATGATGTTGAATCTTTAGAGAGATATATAAAATAACACAAGGATCAGTATGTCATAAGTACAAATACAAGTCAATTTACTTAGTGCAAAAAGATATAACAGTAAATTTGATCGTGCCTGACAAAGATTTGTAAATATGAAATTGGCAGTTTTTATGATATGTAGTATTTAAGCCGTATTGGAGCCATAGGCTTACTCACTGGCTCAAAAAGAATCATATTAAGCACATATGCCTTTGCCAGTGCTCAAAAACTCCCGAAGTTGAAGTGGCAGTGGAAAGAATTTCATAACAAAAATCAAGCAAAATGTCATTTTGAACATACGTCATCATTTAAGATACATCAAATTGAGCATAGACAAAACAGCCTCACACCAGTAGCTGTTGTTAAAAGATTTTACTGAACATTTGTATGTTTCCACAAACGTATCTTAAACCGTGAAAGTATTCAATAAGAAAGTTGTCTAAAAGTCAGACAATATTATTGTCTATTAAAACATTAAGTACCTGAGATTTGTTATAAAATATACATTATCTTAAATTGATTCTTGGCAAGTGGTAAAGATAGGATGAATTGTGAATGAATGGATAATAGAATAGTGAAGATCTTAAGAGACAATTGTTGCTTTTTTGTTAGATGAATGTTGATGCTTAGATACATGTTAAAGAAAATCCGGCTTATAATACAAGTTAAAATTTTTATACAAGTCTATATATATAGCAGACAAATTTAAAAGTATATTCAATCGTGCTTTTTTATTATTGTGTTTAATGCTGTAATAAAACATTGTATGTGCTACAATGTACATATCAGAGGCTAGTCAACTTACTTTATATTCCTGAAAATTCAATGATAGAAAGGAGGAATGGATGTAGAATTTTTTCATGACCAAGCCTCACAAAAGTATGCCATATCTGGAAATTGAACCGACAACCCCTCCATCAGTAAACTGGTCAGCTGAGCTAAAGAGTCAACTAATATCTATTTCATGAGCAGTTTTTCATAAGGTCTATATAAAATAATTTATGAAGCAGTTTCTCAAGATCTGTATTACCTGTGCTGCAGACTCCTCGTATCCTGTGGTACCATTTATTTGTCCAGCCAGAAACAGGTTCTCTACAGGTAATGTTTCTAATGAAGGTTTTAATTGTCTTGGATCTATATAATCATATTCTACACCATAACCTGCAAGGTATTATAAACACTGCATAAAACTATTAGAAAGGGGTGGATTTCGAATCTAGTGTCCTGAAGGGAGTATGGGTTTGAATCCCACATGTGCAAGTAATACCTTTCCATGGAAATTTGACAACAATGTCAATTTTCCTCCATAAATAAGGTACATGGAGAAGTTTTCAGCCTGGTGGAAGGGTAGGGATTACTGGTTATTGACATGGGTCAAAGAAAGCTTGGTTAGGCATGCTGACTGCAATTGAATGGATACAGCTTTAAACCCAGTATAAAAGAAAGTTTTAAGAAATACTGAAAGATACTTTTAAATTACTAAAATATATTCAATACATGTACAAATTACATAGAGTGATTTATTCTCAAATACTGAAATCAGCATCAGAAAAACGTTCACCTATATAATGGCCAAGTCATTCTGACTATAACATTTGGTTTTAATTGGGTAAAACATTTTTTTACTTGTAAAGCATGCATACCCAAAGCCTATATAGTTAGCACTATGCTAAAGATGTTCACATAGAAATCGTTACCATTTTGTAAAAAACGTGTCTCTAGGTTATATTCGACCATATACACAAAGTGAAACAAAACGTATTGTTATAATCACTTGGAAATGTTAACTAAGATTGTTGTTGCTAAAGTGGTACAAAAGGAACATTGAAAACTTACGCCATTTGCCAAAAATTTGCTAAGCAAAACTTCAATAAGTAGAAAAATGCCGTGTCTCCAGCTCTATTTTTAATATTTGCTTTGAAAAATAAGTAATCTATGGTTTGCTATTTTCTTCAATATTACCATAAACATCAAAACTTTCACAGGCACTACAAATTACAGACATAGATGCAATCACATATATTTTGCCAATCAATAAAAACCACTTTAAAATCCAAGTTTATAAATCTTGAATTTTGTGAAATATTAGCTGAATGTAACATCATTTTATATAGAATATTTAAATTCTATATTTGCAAGTCAGTTGTGCAACAATCATTCTGGTATTGACATTAATTTCCTCAGATTGACGTGTATAAAATCGTCAGACACAATTCAAAGAAAATTTTCACAACATAATATTCATTGGAAAATGAGTTTTCTAACCAAATTCCTTGTCAATAACAAAACATGATTATATACAAGTTTTCTAAATGTAGGTTACTTGTAGAGAAAAAGTACATTGTAGCAATTCTGGATAATTTGAAGGGAATTTTTTTATGAGAACATACTGAACCAGGGATTGATTGTATAAGATGTTTCTTTTCTTTTTGTTCCAATTTTGTTATTTCTGACTCCTTTATACAGTTACACTCATGAAAAGCAATCAGTTCACATAACTATTGTTTCTGGGAAAAGAACCAAATACTATCAAAGCAAGCAGCTGGCAATAGGTCCATGCCTTGTGGCCTGATTTTTACCACTTGACCAACAAGTAAATCTGTGAGCTAATGCTCACTAGTGATACCCCCGCAAAAATCTAAAAATATGCGACAAACAGGAAGTAGATGAGCAAGGAGCATGAAATCGCTTAACACCACATGGGACTATGGGATGAAGCAATATGCAAAGTATTAGGCTGCTGCATGTTATAGTTGCTGAGAAAACAGCGACGGAAATTTTGTAATGGACGCACGCACGGACAAGGGTAAAACAGTATACCCCCCTCTTCTTCGAAGCGGGGGTATAATAACCAAACAAAAATTGTATACAGTGGCAATCTCAACCTCTCAGTAATGCCAGTACCCAGAAAGAAGTAAAAAGGATGTAAACAATAATATCAATTAAAACAAAAGTCAATAAACAAAAAACAACATAGACCTACTACACAGCCAAAATAATGAGGGAGGGGGATTTTTGAAATATATATAAATATAAAATTACCAGGTTTAACAATTTTACAGTTCTCTAGACCAGAGATAGAGTTAACTATTTGTTGTTGATATTCTTCTGGCATGGTACAACCCAGACCATTTGGATATATAAGGTCACTGTCATATCCTGAAATATACAACATAAAATATATTAATATTTCAACTGTAAGTCATAATATATACATTCATGTAGTTTCAAAGAAAATGTTGTACCCTAACAATACAAAAACAATGAAAACTTGTCATATAAAACAATATTTAGTTAGTAATACCGCAATAACACCTTCAGAACGTATATGTCATAGGCGATCCAGCTGGGGGGTCAGAACCCCCCCATGAATTTCCAAATTGTACCTGTCCATTAGTGTATTTCTTGACTCCAAGTCATTTTTGAGTAGCATGAAGCTATTTTTCTTGGTGCTTAACATAAATTTAATGGTTATGTAGTTTTTATTATTAATATATTGCATTATTCAGCAAAATGTGTATAATGTGGTTGTGGTTCGAATATTTGGACCCCCCCCCCTAGAAAAAGTTCAGACCCCCCCCCTTAAAAAAATCCTCGATCCACCCCTGCATGTCATGTGTCATGTCACGACAGTCAGTTAAATCTCTGGGTTTAGCTGCTAACAAGTTACTTGGCACATACTTTTTCAGGTCAGTGACTGACATCTCTACTGCATGATTAAAATCAGCGGTAGGAAAGAGAAAATTGTCATAAAGCAATGTACAAAAACCAAGCAAATTTAAAGTAAAGCATTATGTTGCCAATGTCAACTACTGTGAAAAAAGAATGTGTCAAAAACAATTACCTTCAGGTTCGAGCCATATTTGATGATTTCTACCAGCAAATTTTAATACTTTAGATTCCAATGATGGACAAAACCTGAAAATAGAAATGATTTGCAACTTTAAGTAATCATTATAACTATTGACAACTTTTCATGACACTACTTCATTTTGAAGTGACCAGTCATGTAAGCTTAGAATTAACTCACTGAATAAAAACACTACAGTACTTATGTAATCATAGCCAAAAATAGAAATCCATCTTTGTGTATTTGGATTATAAAACAAATACTGAGTATTTAAGTCAGTAGTGTTAATGTTAAAATTTATTAGTTAATCAGGACAAGTTAAGAATCCATTCAGACAATACCACCACATAATTAATATTACATTAAATAAATAATAGAGAAATACTGTCCCAAAACCTTATATCATTTTGTACGATAAGTATTATTTTCCATTTTAGGTAAAGATAATGGCTAATGACTAAAGTATAACAATTAATTATGGCTAATGACATCTAAATTCCAGTAATTTATACTGGCTAATGACCACTAAATTGCAACATTGATTATGGCCTCTGACCACTTAATTACAAATATAGAAAGCCAATATTAATAATTAAAGAAAACTCATACTTCCAATATGAACCTCAATGCCACAATTTTTACTTAAAATTAGCATAATAATAACTAATTGAATAATCATTGATCAAGTATCATAAACAACAAGAATAACAAAAACAAAGACATTGAACTGTAATAATTTGAATAGAACACTTCTTCAAATCTGTACCAGAAAAGTTTACAGAAATATTTTTGATAACCACTAACTTATATTGCTTGAACTTCCCTTAGGGGAATGTTTTTCCTCTAACACTATTTTTTTGGCAGTGGAATCCAAAGTTGCACCAAAAGTAGCAATATTTTTGGGAATGATAAATATAGAGTACTACAGTTCAATTACCTTTTAGGTTTATCTTTTTTATAAAAGTTAACATAACAAATTGGTTAGCTCACCATGTCAACTAGGCTCTATGGCACAGTAGCATGCTTAGGTAATGAGTCAAGTTTTAAGAGGCCCCATGTCAGTATAGCAGTTGGTAGAATGCTTGAATTTTTAATTTAGTTTCCTGAAGTGGGAATGGGTTAGAATTTAAACCAATACCCTTTATAATACAAAATATTTTAAACAATAATATAACTTTTCCTCCATCAATAAGTTATATGTTCTTGAGAATTTGTCAGCCTTGTGGAAGGGTAGATGAGTACTGTTTACAGAAAACAGTCCAAGAAAACAAAATTAGGTGCCCTGGTTTCTTTAAAATGACCTTGGCTGCCATAAAATGACCTTAATTTGTATTGAATCCATAACAAAAAAGATCGCAAAGTCCTGAGATAACATTGAACAGCAGGGCTATTGTTTGTTTTTTTCTCAACTGTCAAAGCTTGAATAATTTCATGGTGACTGAATGCATTGTTTTTGTACTGGCAGCCTAATTGTCATTAAAAATATCTTGACTAAAACATATCATATGGTATAAGAAGCTTTACTCAATCATAATACACATTTTCGGAAACTCATGGGTGTATTACAACAATAATTTTAACAAACGCATTTACCGTGAAATTATTCATCTTTTGACAGTTGAGAAAAAACAAACAATAATTAAACCAATATTTATACAATAAGACGTAGCCTAACAATGACATCACAGAAATAACAAAGTAATTACACAGCCATACTTAATCATTATCAGGAAACAAGGATTGTACTTTACAAAGACAAGAGAGACTTAGTTTACTTGATTGGTAAAGAAATCAACCTTGATCTTATAGACAGTGCCATCCAAAAGTTCTTAGACAAATAAAAAATTATTGATATGCATATTGTCAGTTTGTTTTAAGCAATATCCTAGCGGCCCTCTCGCAGCCTCCCAGCAAGAAAGTATGACATAATAAAAGTGACGTAAATGTATTGATCAACAAAAACATTTGATAGTTAGATAATTAAACCAGGAGTGTTGTAATCTAACAACTGTTGTTTACACCACACATTGCCCTACCACAAGTAATTTTATGGTTAAATTTTATTTAGGTGATTTGAATAATTACTAAAGCACTTCTGACCTTAATATTGACAAAAAAGTTACCAATATGTACAGTGAGCATATGGCAAGTATTTAGATCAGCAGGATTAACTATAATTGATGCTTTTCACTATAACTAAACCATCATCATCATAACAATCATCACCAATATCATGGTTTGCTTTTCCATGTCGTGATGTGTACTTATTCTATAGACTAGCACAAGGCCAGACTGTCCAGTCAAGAATGAGGTACACCTCTCCATGTCTGGTGGTCTCGTGGCTATGTATCACCAATACCTCTTGCTTCATTATCTCAATTTTCTACATCATCCAAGGCCAGCCTTTATTATTATTATTATCACTTACCAAATTTATATAACGCTCTTTTCATAATGAGTATACATTCAAAAATACTTTTTTGGCCTGTCTGATGCTCGTTGACCAATAACATTGAATCTAAGAAACCTGCATTTTCCACATTATGCTCAACTTATGCTAGACTGTTAGACATCACAACAACAAAAACTTAATTTTTGGTTTTACCCCTCTAATTCTAGTCCTGTCTTTACTCTCAGACAAATATTTCAGGAGACTATAACTAGGGCTCTATATCGGTCAGAATGATCGGTACGATATTCGTATCGATACAAAATGATCGATATTCGATATATCATATGATATTTTAATAATAGATTAATAAAACTGCAGAACAGTGATATTAAGTTCATTTATTTTGATTGTTGTAACACCACACTACTAAATGCACTGTCTTATTAATAATTTAAATGTTAAAGTCTTTGAGGTTTGCATTTTTAAGAAATACCATTGCATCTATTGAGTCTCATTCTCGTACCCAGAGGTTATCTTCTCGATCTTACTTGAAAATCTTGATAGCCTGTTGGTATGAGAATGAGTGGGTCTGTGACTAGACATGATCTGTCTGCTGACAGGGTGACATAAAATTATACGGCCAAGTTTGTTGTATTGCGTCCTTTGCTTACAGCATTTTTGCAACATATAATACACTCTGGCCCGTTCATTTTTTGGACAACTTGATAACCCCAAACTTATTTTTTCGGAGGCAGCATATTCTCGGGCAAATGTTATGTTGCAGACGAGTTTTTGTGACGCGGAAAGTCTGTGTATTAACATCAACATTGATTAAGTGCGATCGATAATCGATCGTTTATGCACTTGTGTGCAGGATTTACATAAAATGAAATAATTTTGTTGATGCTTGGTTTTAGTAAGATTTATCTCCAGTAATTCATATTTACAAAACACTAAACAAAGATCGGCAAAAGGAAAAGCATGCTCTTTCAGAACTTCAGCTATTATTAACCAGAATATTGTTTCTGGTCATTAAAGTTCTATTTACATAGCCGATCTACTCGAACAAAGACTTCTGGCTGCCAAAATTGACCTGTATTTAAAATACTGATCTTTAATGATTCCCAGTCTAATTGAAAATGAACGTACATTCAAACCGCAACAGTTACTTCCCTTTGATTGAAAAGGGACATAACATAGCGTATCTGATGTAAGACATTGCTTAAAGGAATGTCAAATTATGATATTGTTCGTCCACATATTATTACATACCGAATTGGAAACAGTAGAATGTTGATTTGGCGATGCAAAATATCAAATGATTTGTAGACCATGTATTTTATTTGTATGACCGCCATTGGTCGATATTTTGTTCGATATGGAAACGTTCGATCCGATATATCTATCGAACCTACAATACCGGTATTCGATATATATCGTATACTGGTGTAGAGCCCTAACTATAACACATGTTATTATATCTCTGGCATTTGGGAAGTTTCCTGACGTTTTGACCAGTGGTCATCATGAATTACCACAAGTTCACCATCATTATGCAACATTACAATGTCAATTATAAGTGCAAAAGATGTCAGTCAACATATACTAGAACCATACGAGCTGATAAGAATGCTCAGGGCATGGGTGATCTACCATATAATTTGATTTGCATACTGACTGGTCAGCTCAAAAGTAAATTTACATTCTTCTTTATTTACATGTTAAGACTAGTTTTGCACTGACCATTTTTATATGTTGAAACCTAAAACCACTGGACATTTAAAAAATCATTACAAAAGTTCATTACAAATCAAAACCTTCGCACCATTCAAGTCACAGGCATGGGTTACACCCATTTAAGCCTTAAACCATGTTCATATGCTTAGTTTTTGAGAGTACATGCTTTTTTGCAGAAATTTGTTCGAAAAAACTGAAGAGCATTTGAGTTGCAAGTGTACTTGTAACAGTAGATAGACTATCAGCATTTCTGCTTTGCATTCAAATTGAATATTTGCAAACAAACAAAATCTGCAGATTATCAAAACTGTCTTTCGTCAACAAAGACCAACCAAAAATATTCTCTACTGTCAATACACTGTAATATTGCTGCTATTTTAAGATAAAATATGCTCTGGAAATCATTTCTCTCTTAGTACCGCAGGTGATAGTTAAACATTGTAATTAGTAATTATAAGTGGACATCTAAAATGATGGACTCTAGAGAAAAAAGAGAGATTTACAGACAAATCAATAAGAGGCACTAATCAAGTTCAAGAAAACTATGGAAAACATGGAAAATATTCAAAACATTTTAAGTTTTATTTATTTATTGGAGTTAACGTCGTGTAAACACAATTTAGGTCATTTTATGTCATCCAGCGCACCTACCCTAGCTTTCCTGGACCATTGTTTATCTACCCTTCCACAAGGCCGGAAACTTCTCCATATTATCTAATCAATGGAGGAAAATCGTCATTATTGTCAAATTTTTATGGAAGGGTATAACCTCCCTGGGTGGGATTCGAACCCCCACCACCTCGGGCACGAGTATCCAAATCCCAGCACGCTACCAACTGCGCTATCGACCCGGGTTTTAAGTTTTAAGGACTACTGCTAGCATTGCAATTTAGATGTTGCAAGACAAGTTATTACTAAAATTACAGTTACATAGTCTTCAGAATGAAAACAAGCACTTTCTTTTAGTCATTTCTTTTCTGCAGCCAAAAAACAGAAGAAAATTCAAACAGCGTCTAACATAACTGTTAAATTTTTTTGTTGGAAAATATGAAAATGCAAAGGTTAGCCTAGGAGTTGTTATGGTTAACTCCACATTCTGTGCACAAATTATTTTTAAATTGTATTTTATCATTTTCCCTTAATTTTCACAAGCTATGCTATATGACATATGTGTTGGCACAAGCCCCCCCCCCTTACTGCCCCTCACCCTATGACAGCCAAGAACTAAACCTATCCATATACTGGTACCAGCATTTATGTATGTAACTTGAAGAAGGGACAAAAAAACTAATATAATTTTGTACAATAATAACAACAAAATATGTATGTTTTGGTACAAATCTCGCCCAATGTGCCAACCAAGAACTCTTCCTATACACAGAGTTTTTTTCAGTACTTTGGGAAGGGTCCAAGGGCTTTTCTTTATGTAGAACATTTGGGGAAATTTTATTGCAATTCAACAGACAGGGGAACAAAAATCCAAGGTAAACTCCAAATTTTGGGAAAACTGCATAATTTTAAAGAAATTTCAGAAGGTAAAGGCACCTGTAAATGGGGCCTGTAATATAAGGAAAAAAAGGTCTGCTATACAAGTATATTAACATAACCTGGAGAAGGGAAAAAGGGGGTAGGGGTTGTAAGACCATCAAAATTGAAAATATTCATCATAAATTAATTATCTTATATAGGTAACTTTGCTAAGTGGTATACAACTAAACATATACTTAATGTTACCTGTGAAAATACTGCAAGTCTAAGAGAGAAAATAATGATAATACCTGATTCCTTCATCAAAATACATTTATTATATGATGGGGCGGAACCATTACATTAATTTAAGGGGAGGCTGGAATAGGGCAATATCTTAAGCATACACATGGTTGGAACAAAGAAGTTTTTCTAGGGTTCCTTAGAAACAGAATCTGCAAGCATTTCTGTTAGTATTTAAACACACTGTTAGTGTAATGACTGGCCCAATAATTACAAAATTTGACCCCTGAAAACTAAACTACTTACTGCGCTCAGAGCAAATAGAGTGCTACGAGTTTTGCTTTTAGATTATAAATGAGAATATTTTAACCCAATAAAATACTTCATAAGTAACCCCAAAACAATCAGTGTTTCAGCACTCAATCTGATTAAAACCCCATCTAAAATTTTCCGCTCGCATACTTGATAATTTAGATCTGGCCTTTTTCAAATGAAGGTCACGTTCAGGTGACCTTCTCTTATCATAATATTCATGACGAAACTGTTATGATACGTAACCTGTTTTACATCGTCTACGTCATGCAATTTGAAATGAGCCACCCAATCGCAGACTGTGAATAATACCGCTGTTAAATTTGCATGCAAAACTTGGTCTAAAAATAAAAATTATGAAATAAAAATGTGATTAAGAGTGTTATTGTCTGGATGAAAGCTACGCATTGATTGGTCGAAACAAAGTTCATCTCGATGTGACCTTCCACGGAGAAAGTAGAGATCCTGTACGACAACGCTCTACAGGATATCAGCTGTCTACGGAGATTGTTCAGCACTTAGATTTTGTATAGCAAGTATTTTGATAAACTTCCAAAAAAGGGCAAAATCCAAGTCCCCATGCCCATTTTCCAGAACTGGTTCCAACACAACTAAACAGACTTTTGTAACTTACTTTAGTAACAGTAACTGATCCCAAAATAAATGACAGAGGTAAAGGCAAGGGAGAAATGACAAAAGTTATGGAACCTGACACAAAACACAATATAGAAACAAAACAGAAAGTCGGTCGTCAAATATTGGAGAAATTTCCTACAGTCCCAATGTCAGCGTACTACATTGTATCAGTGTATAATATACCATAGTGATATAGGCTGTATTACCCTGACTATCTGACATAGTTTGTTCTATAACAAGTGATTCTCTTGTGAAAGTAAAAGCCAGCCTTGGCTTTGGAGTATAAAACTTTAAATAAATAAACTATTTTGTATAGTATATTATTATACAATTAAATAATTATATACATTTAAATTCAGGATAAATTTTTGTGCTATTTTTGACAGAGCAAGAAAAGGTAAGTAAAAAATATTATTTTTGTAATTTTAAGTGCATATATTATATACTTGGTATTATATACATGAAATAAGTATGTATTTTTGCATTCTGTATTTTGTTATTTATTTAAGTCTATGAAGTTATAAAGTAATCTTTTAATTTGTGCTAGGAGATATACATGACATTGTGTTTAATTCATTTGCAATTTTAATTTTTATCAATACATGTATTATATACATGTACATTGTCTGTAATGAATAGCATTGAATTTGTGTAGCAAAGTACATAAATCATCATTATCATCAGACGTTTGATTATTGTGCAGGTGTGAGAGCATTATCCACGTCAGTGGGCCCCCTTCCAGGTTGCTGGCTTGCTCCACGCATGGCATTTCTCACACCTAATCTCCAGGTGTCCCTTTCCTGAGGGTCGATCACAGAGAAGTTCCATTCTCTGCCATTCCTCTCCGTCAATTGCTTCCAAGTCATCATGGGAATATAAAATATTATAAAAAGTACACCAAAAGTTTGTGATATCAAATCAAGGGTATAAAGAGCCCAAGTGATAATTAAGGAAATCCTTAGAAAACTGGCCACATGTAAAAAATATTGTAATTTTTAAGAATTTTCCATACTAGGTTTTCTTTGGTTAACTTGTTCAGCTGGAAAGATATGTATTGAAGTGTTTTGTTCTTGTCTGTTAGACAATCTTATGAGAAATGTTTCAAGTATAATATCAAATAGATGTAGAAATAAGTAATTTGATACACTGGTGGTCTGAATTTGATGCTGTGTTTACTGCATGGTGGTCTCCCCTGAATTTCTTAGAACCTGTAATCACAGATACAGTCCAAAACAACATTGACCTACAGGTCCATCTTATAACAATTATATAACAATCTATGAAATTATTGGGTGTCAGGTTGTCTGGGGCAACCACTTTTTAATTCGGGCAACCATACATTTTGGGCAACTAAAATCTACTAACAAGATAAAAATGTATAGTGCTTGTTGCAATTGATGTCAAGAACAACAGCTTCCACCTCAGAACACAGGTGACAGACGCAAATATTCATTCTCTATATATACTATAATAAGAAAAGTTTGGGTCTGTCACCTGTGCCTTAGAACAGACATTGCCGGGATGGGGGGTTTAATTAGGAGATAGGGTACATCAACCTCACATTTGCCCAAACAGATTCATGTAATAACAAATAATAACACTTTTTCTCTCATGCTTTACAGTGAAACATCGTGTTATTCAGTGAAAATAATTCATGAAAATATAAGTTTTATATTTTCTTTGTAGTGAAAATATAACCTTATATTTTCACCGTCAATGACTTCATTTTAGAAGATAAATGACGTCATCATGGAGAAGAAATGACGTCATGTTATAAAACAGATCTAGTAAAACATAAAACAAAGCATGAAAGAAACAGAATATTCGTCAACTTTGGTGTAAGATCTTTTTTATTTCAACTATGCCACTTGTGAAAATATTTTTCTGAGTTCACTCGGTGAAATAAAATCGATCTTACACCAGTGTTGACGAATATCCTCTATGTCTTGGTTAAAAAACTTTAACCCATCTTTCAACTTTACAATGTTCCATGCAAAAACACACTAACAAATGAAAAAACAAAAAGCAAATAATAGTCAACCGCATAATTTTTGCTGCAGAAAACAGACAGAACATTTTTAAAGTGAATAAGAGAAATGGATCCTCTTTGAATGTTATGATTGGGGGGGGGGGGGAGTGCTTCAAAAAGTTTGAAATCAGCAAATTGTTCAATTATCATAAAATGTCAATCAAATCAGCGTGGTATTTATTTATACAGCATATTTGATTTATGAAAAACAAGATATCAGATTTTAATTGGGTTTAAAATATGTCTCCTTATCTTTAACTTGGAAACAACTGAAAATATTTAGAATGTAATATGTTAGAATTGCAGGTTCTTATCAAATTAGATAAGGAAAATAAATAATGATAAAATTTCAACAATGTTGAAATTTGATAAATTTATGTTATCATTATTTTTTATCATTATTAAATCAGTTTGAGTGTTTTTATAAATTTATGAATTATTTATTAACTGATAAAAGAAGGGTCAATAAAAATGATATGAGGTTTATTCCTTTATATTTTAATAATAAATCTGAGTATTTGAATTATATATAATAGCATTTCTGATAAAAAATGGTCGATTAAAGTGTTCCAAAAAATTACATTTTTTTTATTAACAAATAATCATTTTTATCATTTTAAATCATTTAAGTATGTAAACATTCTATTAAATATGCGTTATGATATCTGATTAAAAAGGGATCATTGAAAAAATTGAGAAAACTTATCAGTTGGAGAATTAATTATTAGATTTATTAAATATTTCATATTTTAACAGTCGGTAAAAAAAGATAATAAAAAACAAACATTAATTACTAAGAAAGCGATAAAAAAACATGGCATATAAAAATTTTTTTTTTTGATATTTCACATATTTTTGTACATTTTATCGTACATTTTTTATTATCTTTATTATCATAATATAAATTCTGATTTTACAGATTTAGCCGATATTCGATAAAAAATCAAATAATTTATGATTCCAAAGATTTTGTTGAAAGATTTTCTGCTAAATTTACCAAGTAAAACACATACCTAGCGGCTGGGAAAATATTTGAAGAACGGCTGAAGAAAACATTTTCCGTAAGTTTGCCAAAAAACGTGCAGAATTTCGTAATAAAAACTGCATTTTCTGCACAATACAAAGTACTTTACCACTACATATATCATATAATATACACTAGCTTGATTGTTTCTTTATGATAGTGTGAAAGTATGGTATGATGTTTTATAAGTAGGAGCAGTAATCCAGTGGTAGGACATGTGCGATGTGATCAAGATGTCCTGGCTTGGAATCCCACTGGGGCATAGCTAATTTCCTTGAACAAGATATTCACCTGGGATTGCTTCACTCCACCCAGGTGTAAATGGATACCTGTTAAAGTCATGCACTATAAGCTGTGACTGCAATCTGCGCTGTATGTTAACAATTGGTGTGTGACTCGATGGTCGGGGAAGTTAATGTCAAGAGTTGACTGAATAAAGATACTAGAAGTAGACTTAAAAATCCTTGCTTTAACTTTTTATCTTTATAATAATTATACTCAAAGGTGAATTAAGAATTACTTTCCATAGAATGGAGGGGAAAAGGGGGGGGGTTACTTAATTTTGTATCTAATATTCTAAATGTAATACTCTATATAATTACAAATGGACTTACTCTCCATTAAGACTGAAAGTGACTTGCTGTGGTGTTAGAAATGGATCTTTTCTTTAGTTAAAGAATTAATTTCCTTTTAAAACACAATTACAAACATGGACAGGTAATTATAAAATAAATAAACTCAAATAATATTTAATTAGCCAGTGAGAGCTGCTTTGAACAGAGACATAGATGGATATCTAATTCCCTGCTTTGAAGTACTGCAAAATATGAATAAAATGTGTCATCGACTTGTCTTTTTTATCAAATTAAATACAAAGATAGTAAATATTATGCTTGAGTCAGCTTGCCTTACTATATTTGACAAGGATTGTGATTTTGGGGCCAAATGAGGCAATAACTATACAAGATACAAACAGTGCCAGGTACCACAGAGGCAATTAACTAAATCAAAATCAACAGAAAAAATATATTTGACACTTTAATAAGAATCAGCCCTACTTCAAGACATTATTATGTTTACGTTGTTCATTTAATTGCCTTTTATCAAAACTTGCAAAATTCGTACATTTTTGCAAAATTGGATTTTTTGAAACACTTGAAATTCTTCAAAAGAAAAGTGTTAGTCAAAATATCATGAGGATTGCACTTCAAAGTTTGTCTGTTATTTTCTGTTATGAATACTTCTTCAATGACCTTGTTGATGATTAAAATATCTGTAATTGGATATTAATTGGACAAAAAAGCATGTCTATTAAAATGATACTTGGTAAAAAATATTGCTGAACTGGGGGAGAGAGGGGGGAGAGAGGGAGGGGGGAGAGAGTGAAAGAAGAACTTGAAACTGTCTTATTCAAATGAATCATGATCAGTACCAATTGGATGTAACTAGAAGTAAAAGCAGTAATGCTGTAAAACTTTCCACAATTATAAAAGAATGACAACTGTGGAAAATTTACTTGATATGCAGATATTACCCCAAATAAAGCATTTTCTTGCAATACTATCAATTCACAAGTTTTGGCCATTTTATGAGTTTTTTACCATTTCACAAGTTTTTGGCCTTTTCACAAGTTTTTGGCCATTTTACAAGTTATTGGCCATTTCACAAGTTTTTGGCCTTTTCACAAGTTTTTGGCCATTTTACAAGTTATTGGCCATTTCACAAGTTTTTGGCCATTTTACAAGTTATTGGCCATTTCACAAGTTATTGGCCATTTCACAAGTTATTGGCCATTTCACAAGTTATTGGCCATTTCACAAGTTTTTGGCCATTTCATGATTTTTTTTGCCATTCTGAAGCAACTGTGATATTAATTATTATAATAAACGGTACCATGATTTCTGTCAATAGCTAAGGAGTAACTGAATAGTTGATCAACCATGTATATACTTCATTAAACCATGATCAAGTCATCTAAGATATAACATTATCTATAGTCTCCATTATTTATCCAGGATAAATCGGAGAACAACTTCATGATATAACCGTAATGTGTTAGTGTGCCATTATATCCAAACAAATATAGCTAGTTAATGATATACTAAGGAAATTATACTCAATGTAACATGAATTAGGAGGATGTGTTTGCTTCATTATCTAATAGTTTTGATATTTGCTCAGTCATAGAGAAATCAGGTCAGATGCTAAGTTGAAAATAGACAATTTACAGTGTTTAGTGAGAAAGATTTGGAGCTTTGGGAAAGAAAGGTAGTACTTCTTTTAGGCATGAGCTATTGAATTGTCATTTAACTTGTTTTATAATGCCTGACCAGTCCCAAGATGAAATTGACCAATGAAATGATCAGTCACATTGTTTTAACCAATCAAACAGTCAGAAACCAATGACACAGTTACAGCATACAGAGTCAATGTTCTGTCTTTATAGGGCTATATTTCCTGTTCCAACATCATTTTAAGACAAAACATTTTATTACTTTCCTATCCATAGTTTAATTAGGAATACTGAAGTCTAGTTTTATATAATAAACCGGTGTGGTTTCCCAAAAGACAAAAGATTCTAAAGACGATAATAAAGAGACTTCATTTAATTGCGCAATAAAATATGTCACACTCAAGTAGGCTGTAACTCTGTATTACATAAAGACAAAACAAATAACTTACATAACTAAAGTGATTTCTAAATTAAATGTAATCATGGACATATAGGGTCCTTTATGTATAGTTTGTTTTGTTTTTTGTTTTTGTTTTTTTTAACGTCGCATTCAACACATATATAGGTCATATACACGACGGCCAGCTCTTCCTACTATAGGTTTCTTGGACACTTTTTCTATCACTAGTACTAACTTACCCTACCACGAGGCCGACAACTCCGGATTCGAAGTCAGACATGCTAACCACTATGCCACGGCCGCGGCTTAATGTATAGAAAAGATAATATAGTACAAAAGACTTATTGATAAAAATACATTGCACAATGACCATGGATATTTAACTGTATGGAAACTGTAAATCTGAAGTGGGGCTTATTTAAACCCAAATGGCATAACTACATAAATCTTTGCAGAGGACTTTAAGATTATGCCACATGCCAAATTTGGTAACTGATGGCTATACAGTATTTCATGAGAAGCTTTCTAAAGAAATTGTTAATGACAGGCGCACACACACATAGATTGCCAATATACCCCCACAATGGCTAACCTAGAATATTTTGAATATTTGTTCAAAAACAACAATGCTAACAGACTGAAATCATAGATTAAACATAAGAAAATTACAGACAATTTCCACTTTAAATGTACATATAAATAGAGGACATTAAAACAAAGACAATTCATTATTGCTGTCATCGCATCAGACATTACTTAGACAATACTAAGAGACTTATTAAAGAGATGGCATTAACCCTACAAGACAGAGGATAACACTGAACCTTAGAAGTTTCAGACCATTGTTTATAATATGAGCGTATACTGTATGTGTGAAAGGCTTAGAGTCTCTTCTTTTATGCACCTTAGTAATGCAAGGGATAGCAGGGAAAAAGTACCATCCCATCCCAAGGCAATGCAGGGGCTAGCTGAGGCAAGGATCCATCCCATTCCTAATAAAAGCTGGGTAAAGCGAGGGAAAAGAACCCTAACCACACCTGAGGCAACGAATGGGAAAACCGAGGAAAAGTCTCAGTCTTAGAGCTGTGGTTTTACGAAAGCTTCTTCTACACTGTCTGAGGACAGCAGGAAAATATCATTCAGATTTGTCTCTCAAATTATCAGACAGTACCAATATTATGGTACTCAAACCAACTACTCACAGTCCTGCCTATTGATGTAATATTTTAAGTAGTTAAGGAGGACATTACACATGTCTATGACCACAGGTGTCCGTCGCGTCGGAAATCCAAAAATTTGTTTATTAAAAAATATAAGGTATCCAACTCGATGAAATCCTTCAGAATTTTACTCGGAAGAGATGTGACAGGTCTGCTTTTCAAGACTAAACACTCACTCCCGAACGATTAAGCGCTAAATTCTAATAAGGACGTGTTAGACAAACAAAAAATGTATTACTAGCGTTAATATCAAACTTCTGGCTATGATCCGCGAGACTGTATTTCGATCAGTTTACTCGAATCGCTATTGTTTATCTGCCGGCTCAACCATTTTGTGAATGGTGATGCGCGCGCATCACGTTTGTTACGAGTCATTTCATTGGACGGTATTTTTATTCTGTCCAATAAAATGACTCGTAACCAAATTAAGGTCAAATGTGATGCGCGCGCATCCTCATTCAATAAAATGGTCGACTCGGGAGATTAACAAAACCGATTCAAGTAAAATGATCGGTACAATCTTAGCAAGGGAGCGAGAAACTTGATATTGATGATGGAAGTCCATTTTTAAGTTATCTAACACGTCAGTATTCGATTTTAGCGCTAAGCCATTGGAAAAGAGGTGTTTAGTCTGGGAAAGCTGACCTGTCACATCTCTTCCGAGTAAAATTCAGAACGATTTCATCGAGTTGGATACCTTATATTTTTTAACAAAACAAAATTTTGGCTTTTGGTTGGAACTTTTATATTTGATGTTTTTATGATAATTAGAGCATGTTTAAGTAAAAATTAACAATTATTTGGAGTTTTGTAATGCGATGGGCACCTGTGTCTATGACTATCAGTTTCCTGCCCAACTTGATGAATTTTTTTCTACTTAATACCAAACTAGGTGGGCAAATTTTTCATGAAAACTTTTCCTTTTGCTTTGCAGTCAGTTCTTAGTGTTTGGGAAACAATTAGAAGAAAACATATTTTATATGCAAATGTTGATTTCCAGTAAACTATAGAGCTACAATAAGCCTTAAAGCTAGTGATTTGCCTTTTAATCAAGATAACATGCAGTAGGAATTTCTATTGTCAAGCAATCAATAGGGCCTCCATAATCCTTATATCTTTCTATTGGTCTTTAAGGATTTCATGCAGATAAAATTTCCTATTAGATATTTATACATTGGTCAAATGTATCCTGCTGTAATACATGATAAATCAGTTAATATTATCTAGATAGTATGCTCGTAAATTTAGGGTCCATTAATAAATAATAATAATAACAACTTCTGTGGCATTTTAAATGTTTCCAAGAATCATTTAATGAAGCATCATTCTGCATTTAAGTTTTGTAGAGAAGTTTCAATTTCAGTCTGTATTGAAAGAGATGTCTTAAACATAGAATATGTTATAAACAAAATTTAGCCATCTCTCAAAAAACTAACACCTCCCAATTTTAACTATTTTTCAACAGCAATCGTCTCTCAGCAACATCCATTGTCAAACAAAAATAATATCTCTCAACATTAAGCAGTCAGCACAAGTTACATGTAGATCAATTCTAAAACAGATGTGCTATTCAAGGTATTTCTTGGCCCTTTATGACACAAGCTGGTGTCACATTTCACTTGAGGTTTACATTTTCAGTCAAGATTATACAGATATTGATAAATCGATGCCATCAGCTACACAGCTAAGGGTTGATCCAAACTACCAATGAGTAAATGAGCAACCCGTCAACAACTAAGAGGCCCAGAAAAATTAAAAATAAACGTGATAGCCCACCAAAAAATATTAGTTTACAACTTTGTAGCAATGTTATTGTATCATAGTTCCTACAGTTTGAATAACATTTGAGAATATCTAAATCTGAAAACTTGGTATCAGGGTATAAAGTCATGAGATTTTAAAATTATAAACAATTACTTGCTTTCATCAAATTCTTGCAGCAGCTGAAACAAGAAATGTAATGTGGAAACCACATTAAAGCCGGATTCAAAAACTTTTTCACAAAAATTTCAAAGGGAAAAAACCCAGATAGAGCCAGATAGAGTTGTGGTAACTTTCTAACTATGTTCATCACATAGTATATTATCATTGTATGAAGTTTCATAAAGATCTTACAATAAATGGCAGAAATATATGCTAAATTGAAAACCTTAACGCAACTTTTAACGACACTGGATGACCACCCACCGACCCGTGTTTTGCTAAACTATAAGCTAATATTTTTTGTTGAAAAACCTGTCTCAAAATTAGATAGTGCATAAAATAACTATTACATATCTTTTCCCAATGTTCCAAAATGCCTGCATAATGTAAGCTTGTGAGTATTAAGTGTTTACTTTGAATCCTCTGCACAAACTATTAACACATTATCATCATTTGAATTTTCAACACACTTTTTTGATTTATCAAAAAACTGGAACAAATAAACTGATAAAAGATTATAAGATGGCATTTCCTTGTAAATATACAACAATCTGAGAAAGGTGAACAAGTATCATTTATATCTGTAAAACATGTTTGCCATAAAGATTTGATATGATTATACAAGTCATATACATTAAAATCTTGCCTTTGGTGGCTCCAGAGAGGAAAATTTTATTACTCACCCCTCACTTAGGATATCTTAATTGTCTTGCATAAACCATGATAGTAGGGATTCAAACTGACACTTTGGTGCAGTGACCCCCCCCTTTAGAAAAAAGTATGTATCCTATATTCATTTATATAGGAAATTTATTGGAGTTTATTTTTTACTCTTTCTGGGCCATCCTTATATCTTTTACATGACTTTCCTGTAATTCTAGCTGTAATATGACTATTCATATTTTTTTTCCTTATAGTATTATATATGTTTCATAAATCAAAATGGTGTTAAAAATGATGCAAACAGTGTTCAGACCCTCCCCCTCCCCATGAGTTCATACACCCTCAAAAATATCTCACCCCTTCCCCTCGCCCCAGGGAAAAATGTACATGATCCGTCCCAGCATTTTTATATTATCATATATATGTTTAATAAATCATAATTTTCACAGCAGAGTTGGTAACATCTGTTAGATTCATCAAATGATAAAAATCACAAGTATGAAAATATTTCATTATAAATCATATAGAACCTTGCAGATCTATGTTGTATACGTTATATACGCAGCCGTAGATTATACCAAGGGTAGATAATTATCTTATACTTGTTAATACTTCCTTACCCTGCGAGAAAACAATCAAAATAGTTTTACAAATTTTCAAGGACTTGTTTATAGCCCCCTTTCAGGAAAAATCTGTTTAATTTATTGTAAGAACTTATAAACAAGACCTTATACAAAGTTTGGGGCAAATCTTTGGGTTGAAAGAGTTAGAATTTTCTGATCTTACTTTCTGATGCTTGCAAAAATAAAACGTCTTCTTACAGTTGTTTGTTTGTTTGTTGGGTTTAATGCCATAGCAAAACAATTTTGATTAAGGTCATATAATGGCAGTCAGTCAACCTACTCACCCCTCCTCGAAAGGCTAAATCTCTGGGTACTAAGCCCATACTTTCGTCAGTGACTGACAACTGCCCTACATAATTAAAAATCATTGGTAGGAGGGACAATGGCCGAGCTCCATGAAAGTATGCCCCGCCCGGGAATGGAACCCACGACCCCTCAATCAGTAGACTTGCGTGCTACCAACTGAGCTAGCCGAGTGGCTTTTTATTATAGTTGTACCCTGACTTTAAAGCTGTTGCCCCTGGTCATTGGGCTCCTGGTATTTCTATCTCATAATCTTTCTAATAAGCCTCTACAAGGCTTTTGTGCAGCCAACACTACCATCCAGGGGCACTTTTCACAAAAATTCTTACGACAAAAATCTTCATAAGTCAAAAGCCAGAAACCTTAATTAAATGCTCTTTTTTTGGCTGATCAATTCTTAATATTATACAAATTGTGTAGAAGTGTGTATACATTTTGAATATCATATCATAGTTATGCTTATTATCTGTCTGACTTTGAAATATATGAAACTGACTTACGAAGATTTTTTCGTAAGAATTTTTAAGAAATTCACTACAGGCTAGTACATATTTACACTTAAGTGCAATGAAGTAATCACTTGCAACTTTCTCATGGAAATAAGCCAGTGCCACTGGTGGTGTATGTACCAAAAGACCTCTCAACCTCTAAGCAGTTGCTGCCACAGAACAACTGCTTCCAATAATCAGACAATTTCTCATGAAGTTAGCAATATCCTCAACATGTTGTCTACAAGCCTGGACATTTTGTCTAGTTTTCAAGTGAAAAACAAACAATTTAGAGAAAGATTTGTTTTTAAAAGTGAATTAATGCGCTACATTTTATAATATAATGTCTTGTACAGAGATCACGATATTTCTATTATCCTTCATTGAATGTGACAATGTCTTCCCCCAGAAAATAAATCACCATCATTCTATTACTGGAACATAATGTCTCAAGAAATTACAAACTCGCAATCCCTTGTTTTTCCCCAAGAAATAACATTTCCTCATTCTGTTGATTTTCTTGTCTCTCGGAACGTAGACATAAAATGTAACTATCATCTTTTCCCAACTTTCCCGTCAGAAGAAATGTACTAAAGTTTTAATGGACATGATCTGTAATATTCTGCATGGCTTAGTAAATGTCTGTTTCGTGGATATCTCCTAATCTTTATGGTAAAAACCTTTAAAGCCTTTATCAATACTTTGGGTTCATTTGTACAGACTGGCACTCAATGAATTGCAAATTAAGGACAGTCTAGTAGACTAGATGACTTTCTAATCTGTTGCACAGTCTAGAAATGTAGTTACTTTCTTTTTTAACTCTGTTCTTTAACACTTGTTTTATCTTTACATTAGTTGTTTATGGCAGACCATACATCTAACCAGCTTTCCAGGACACTAGCCCTAACCACAAGCCCTATACAGAGTTTTTACAGATTTTGAATACCAGAATTACACAATTTTTCCAGAAAATTTCATTTTCCATGATTTTTCCAGTTTGTACGAACCCTGCTATAGCAAGAGGCCAACAACTTAGGTACAATGTTTATACGGTAAAATGTTCCACTTATAGGACCTTTAAAATTGATGATCATAATATAAGGACCTTTTTCTTTTCAAGTTCAGCATTTGTGACAAAAAAATAATAAAAAAGCCCATGATTTGTTAAAACCATGTTGATCTTTGAAGCAAAACTTCACCGTAATTTTTCCACACTTTTCAGAAAAAGTACTTACATGAGACTGAGTATCATTGTGTCATAATAAACAAGTAAATCTGTGAGCAAATGCTCACTAGTGATACCCCCGCAAAAATCTAAAAATATGCGACAAACAGAAAGTAGATGAGCAAGGAGCATGAAATCGCTTTACACCACATGGGACTATGGGATGAAGCAATATGCAAAGTATTAGGCTGCTGCATGTTATAGTTGCTGAGAAAACTGCGACGGAAATTTTGTAACGTACGGACGCACGGACAAGGGTAAAACAGTATACCCCCCCTCTTCTTCGAAGCGGGGGTATAATAAGATAACATTAAACAGAACACAGCTTCATTTCAACCCCACACAACTAACTTAGATCAATTTAAATGATTAGATTTTCATCAGATATTTTAAAGTCTTTGATTTGACTAGTCTCTATCAGTCAGTAACCCATCTCTCAGCACCTATCACCTATTCCAAAAAATATAAAACAGTCAGTAATAGAGTATTAATCATCATCATCAATCACTTAAAATCATGACAGTTTCTGACCAATATGCCATTCAAAGAATATTTTAAAAACAAATAAAAATAATCCAGTTGCCATAAATTTACACTTAATGTAAGCCACTAGTAGCTTCTTATGTTAAAAATATGTTGATGAACGGGCACCATGGAGTAGACTATGTAGTAGGCATTTTAATCATTGTATTCAACACATAGTTAGACATATATACAACGGCCAGCTCTTCCTACTATAGGTTTCTTGGACCCACTTTTTCTATTACCAGTACTTAAACTTACCCTACCACGAGGCCGACATCTCATGTATAGGGTATGACCTATCGCGACCAGGCTCAAACCCACGATCTCCAGATTCGAAGTCAGACATGCTAACTACTACACCACGGCTTGTATAACTTAAACTACATTAACTGGTATATACATGTGAACTGTAGGGTTTGGCTATAAACACCACCCTTGTCATTGCAAAACAATGCGCTTTTTGATTATTTTTAAATACCAAATGTTCAATATGAGACCTTTTTTGAGTACCAAATGCTAAATTTCAGAAGAAAAAGTCCCTATATTAAAGTCATGCCATTTTAAAGACCACTTTTTGGAAAGTTCTGCTACTAAGACTACACTCTTAAATGCCAAATCATGCATTTTTCGATGATTTTAAATTCCAAATGCTCCATTTGAAAAGAAAAAGTACTGTCCTAGAAAGACATCAATTTGATGTTCCTGATAGAGAAATTTTTCTGTATCAGCAATCTTCATCACAGATAGTTCTATAAACTTGACAGAGCATTGATTTTTAAGTTTAGCGCTCCGAAGCGCTAAACTTATTACCAGCATTCGACAGCCGTTGCCAAGTTTAGCCACTATAAGTCAAGTAAAAATTAGTTCTATTGAACGCTATTTTACCACAACCACTAAGTATTCCTTCATAGTATGTACGAATGGTCTCTCTTTTACGAAATGATAGTCCTAACTACATCATATGGAACATAATATCATTAAAAATATGCTGTACCAAAGTGATTGTTTTATATTGGGCACGTTTCACGTAGCTAGCGCTTATTTGCTACAAAAATCGCTTACAAGGAAGCGCTAGCTAGCGATTAGCCCTTTGGAAAGTGCCCATATGTATACGCGCAACGATATCGAACTATTTTTCTATGACGTCATTCAAATCACGCTGCAGGCTGTACATAGCCATTTTTGTTGCTGTCACAACATGTTGTTATTGAATTACACTGTAAGTATTTTTGTTTATCTTGATTTGCATTGTATTTTACATTTGTTATGCTTTATGTCATCATCTAACCTGTCTCGCTTAGTCTGTGTTCCCGAACTGAAGTAATCAAACTGAAAATAAGGTCATACACAGATAATGATGCTTAGTCGTGTTCGTTAAGGCGTGGGCGACATTTTGTGTGTACAGAGGTTTATTAGAGGGTTCTAGCTGCAAGCTTTTGGCTTGTCCTTTTTTGTTTTATTCATAACTTTGCTATAAGTTGGTGTATCGTGAAGTTCTTTAGTTTTGGACCACGTACATTGGATGTGATTCAAGTTTTAACGTTTGTTTACATTATCATATGTTCGTGTTTACAGTAAGACAAGGGAAGTTACTCTCTACGTTTTGCATGTGAGTGCACTAGAGAAGCATAATTTTATCATTAATTGACTCGATCTTCTGTAAACTAAATTGTTAAAGGATGATGATTATTTACATGTACTTGTTCATTGTCTTTATAATATTCATATGTCAACCCACTTTTATGCATACAGTGAACTCGTCAGTTGCGGGTCATCGACAATTCCGGGTCACTTTTTTATAATAGTACAGATGACGCCTTAATAATGCAATATTTTAATTATATGATAGTTTAGTCATGTACACTTACCACTTAGCTACCGTTACACAAAATTTCCATGCTGACATTTCTCTACCGGAAGTCATAGTCATGAAACACTAAATAGAGTCTTTTCCAACCAATGTGAAAGCATGTGAAGGTTTCGTCCATGCGTTCGAGAAGTGCGACCCGTAACTATCGAGTTTGCAACATGCAATTTCGTAAATTACAAGCAAATAAACACTATAAATTTAATATAGCATGGTAAGGTGGAAGTATTTGTTTATCAATTTATGCAGGTTTGATTCCCACAACTTTCGATTTGAAGAGACACGCATCGTTTGTTTCGTTACTGACCCGGAACTGTCGAGTTCACTGTACCCAGCCTGAAATTAGTTTGCGTTCTCAGGAGATGTTATTTACAATCGTTTTTATCTTTCATTAAACTTAAGTACAGTACTGAGCTAAGTTTAAATAAGTTCCCAGTGAAAATGACATAAAATAATCATACATTGTATGAAGAGGCTCTTTGATAGGTTTATTTTTGTGTCTTAGTTTGACATTTATTCATGTATTTTGTTTTAATTTTTACTCAGATTTACATAGTGTCAACATAAATTAGGTAATTTAAATTTTATCGGGCACAACTCACCTAACCGATCTTTCCTAGACCTTTATCCGAAACCAGTACTTACTTCTCATTCTTGTAAATAAACAGATAGTAAACATAAATAAATTTAGATATTAAATAATCGCTTATGAAAAGTGTCTACATAAATTAGGTAATTTTAATTTTATCTTAATTCCTGTATCATTAGTTTCCATAATTGTCGCTCTTTGCGTAAGTACTACAGAAATTTCAGTGAGGAAAGAAATATGTTGAACTCAAATATAATTGGTTTGGTTGAGACACGGACTCATGATGCCTTTACTGATGATTATACTTTGAGTGGTTTTGAGAAAATCTTTTCTGGTGTTAATCAGGCTGCTCATGGATTAGCTGTTTATTACAAAGAACCTTTGCATGTTGAAATTATTGCTATTGGTACATCATCCAGTATAGAATTTATTTTATTAGACGTCAATCAATTAATAATTGTAGGATTTCTATATTGTCCTCCTAGAAAGGCAACTGCTTATAATTTTACAATGTTTATGAATGATGTGTTACAAAAATTGTCTGATTTTTGTGATAGAAAGTTTGTACTAATGGGGGATTTCAACTTTGATTACACCAACAATCAGGTATTATGTAATCAAATAGAACAAAAACTGAAGCTTACCCATCTACCAACTTCAGAGACTACTGATTACCATTCCTTTATAGACTATCTCTATTCTAATGTTAACAGTGAAAAAATTGTACATTATGGAACCTTAGAATCATACTACTCTGATCACAAACCCATATTTATTGTATTTGATTGGTAATCAGTGTCTTGAATGTATAAGTAATGAAATGCAATTTTCTCCAACTGTGGGTAGACATACCATCTTATAAGCCTGCTGACTAGATTTTACAAACATTATTTATGATTTAAGTTGGGATAGTGATCAGCACCTTAAATTTGTGTTGTTCTACTGATTGATCTATTTATTGTTTAAGACAACAAAACTTGCTAAAAAGGCTTAGAAAATGAAAAAAATCATTGATCACCGGTTTGAAATATTAATATGCCAGGCTTTCTCAGCCCCTATATCTTACAAATGTGTAAAACTTATGAGGTACCATGCAAGCTGGTATTTCAGCTATAGGTTTGCAACTCAGAAATATACAATATAAACTGAAGACTAGTAAGTTTAAGCCTAGTGCTTCAGTAAGATGTCTTTGAAGGTACAGCTGTGCTGAAGTTGTATTGTTTAATTATAAATAACTGTATACTCATTCTCATAATGAATATTCACATCAAGATAACTAAATTTATACTGGGTTCAATTAACCATTTGTATTGTATTTTTATCTTTTAAGATGGCTTCAACATCTAGAATAACGCCATATGGCGAAATAGTTTATTATGAGTATTTGATGTCATAAAACCAAGCAGTTATACAGGACTGTACAGATGGGGTAGTTAAGCAGGCTGCCACTGCTGATTGTACTGATGGCGATTATGTGATAAAGTTGCTGTGTTATTTTAACACAAATTCAAATTCAAAAAGGTACTTATGTTTTATGTATATCCATGAAATATATGTCTGTCATAAGTTCACTCATTGCTTGAAAGGCTCTTTAGCATGTCAATCCAGGAGGTAAATAATTGAGTGCATAAAATGGACATTATCTGTAAATGTATGATGATTGGTTATTAAGTCTGGAGAAACTGTTATAGATAACATGCATCTCTACATTTGAAACTGTGTATATTTCAACTCTGGTGTATTGTGATTTTTTAATGTAATATTACATCTAATGTAATACTGAAACTTGAAACTAATTATTCAGTTGCTATTACCCACTGTAGAAACAAAACAACTAATGCATTTTGTCTCTACTGTAATTGTTTTCACATGTAAAGTATTTACAGTACATGCTTACTAGATTTTAGATGTTTTAATCTCCATAACATGTTTTGTAAAATGACAATGTTGTTAGAAATTCTGACCAAGTCAAATTGGTATCATGCAAATGCATGTATTTTTAGGAAATCAGATTTATATTGTTGCTAGATGACCCACAGCTTATTTAAAGAATGACAAAATTCAAGTCAGATCAAAATTCCATTTAGTAGTCATTAGTTTGCACATTTCACAAGTTCCATGTTTTTTGTGTGATTCATACTAGGTTTAGTACAGCAAATGTCTACTAGACAAATAAAACATTCCATGCAATTATTAATCATTTAATGTAAATGTTGATTCAATGGTATCGACAAATTATTTGTTCATGGATTATTAGTTATAACACTATTTTTATTGTACTTCTTTTCCAGTTAGACCATTAAGTTCCTTAGTGCTAACATCGGCCTTGAAATTTTTTGTAACACAACCAGTTAGAGTTTCATCATCTGATAATACAGATGGTGAGCTTATGATGCATCCATCCACAGCTCAGTAAGTCATTTTGAAAGAAGCATGGACCTCTCCAACTAAAAAGTGGGTGTCAGTGGGTGCCAAGATAACACAGGTATGTAATGGTATTTTATGGATTATATTTTTCTAATTGCCATTCAAAATTTAAGTGAGGTCCTAATTTGACATAAATTTTAAGTATACATGAGAAACAAAGCAACATTCAAATCAATAGATGGAGAGTTCAAACCTTGCAAAAACACTGTTAACTTTCATTAGCTAGATATTTGCCTCTATTTTTATGGCACCCTTGTTTTAGTGTTAAAGCATGCTAAAAGGATAGTATTATTATGTTCGGCTCAGTGCACCCAATGAGAATAATTGACTGCCAAAAGAAACTGAGATATCTGTCCTAGGATAATAACTGAGCAGTTGGTTAATGTGAATCGGTAACCAAAATGCGGTTGCTATATTTTACTACTATTCTTTGTTTGAAGTCAATGCATAAGGATTTAAAGCTCTTGTCTTCTTAACTTCACACATTGTTCTGCTTTCACAATGATAATCTTATGTAAAATAACCCTACATATTTTAAGGTTTATGAGCAGCAGTGTTATTTTGTAAACTTGTACTGTTAATACATGGCATTACATTGATTGAATTCTAAATATGCATTGTGCTCTTATTTTTCTATTATACAGGATGAAGAGACTAGAAGTGTGGATGTAAGAGGAGAGGCTATGTGCAACTGAAGAGTTATACGTTGCAAGACTCATCTGGTTGAGCCTAAGTCACTCTTTGTAGAGAGTTAGCCCAGTTTGATTCAAGGACTTGGGAATATGTTGAAATCACAGATTTGATAGTCAATTCATAGCACATCAGTATTAATGATCACCTGATCTAAAGTAGAGGTATGTTAGTCATGTCTAAGATAACATAGATGTGTTTAATGCTATTACTGATAGATACTGCCATTTAAATTACAGAAAGAACATTTTAATGGGACTCAATTACTGGGAAAAATATTCAGATTGACTGTCATTTATTGCATTAGTTGACCTTCACATTAATTTAAATCTCTCTTTAACAGAAACTTACTTAATATGTTGTGATAATTTGTATGCTTAAAGACTTTTTGCTTGCTAGGAATGTGTAGTAAAGCCAGACTAATAACACAATGTGTGTTACTTGTCTGTCCCAACAAAAACCATTGAAGTTGATTATTAGCATTATTAAAGCTATGATTTGTCATAAAATGTATAATAAAATTAAGCTTATTATGCCTAAAACTGTGTATTTGACATCAGCTGATCCGGTAAAAAATGTACAATGAGGAAATCACAAATAAAGCCACATTTTGTATTGATACATGATGTCTTGTCTTCATGAAAATTGGCAAATTTTGGTTGGCATTAAGTCTAATGTGTATTTCTATCAGTCAACATTTATAGTAGGACCGACATATGGTGTGTATATATTTCAATGTGTCTTCATATCTTACCATTATATAGTCTAATGTTATTATCTTTCTGAATGTCAGGTGATGATTGTTCTATCAATCTGTTAGAGGGAGTTTAACATACATGCTTTAAAATTAATTGAGTTAACATGATACATGATTTCAGCAAGCACATTATCTGACAGAAAAATTTTCACACACTCAACCATAATGACACATTTAGGATAAATATCAGACAAGCTATTGATTTAAGGGAAGTTTCTAAATTGTATTTTTGTTTGAATTTCAGAAAAATAGAAGTAGTTCCTGTTGAATTCAAGAAACTTGAAGGAGTTGCCACTAAGTGCATTACTTTTATTTTTGTTTATCATCAAGTGTTGATTAAGACTGTTAATGTTCATTCAAAGAAATAAGCATATAGTTTTTTCATGTATTCAACATGTGGGAAGCATCATTATTAACAGCTATTTGTAACAAAAATGTATATCACCGATATAATTTCGGACTGTTAAAGTTATGTTGTTCTTAATTGGTTTGATAGTAGTAACAATAATGGATTTACAGTAGACTCTTTGTTTAATGCCTAATGACCTTGGTTGTAATGCTAGACACTTTGATATGTGTCGCAATGTTGCTTTTTATCATAAGTTGTGTTTTTTAGTTTGATATGTATTTAGGTTCAACTCAAGGATAGTTAAGATAGATGTAACATTTGTATGGGGAGAGTTACTAACCGGTAATACAGTTTTATTTATATATTAATTATTATTCATGTGCCTGTGCATTTACATGTTTGTTGAGCAATAATTTAGTAGGCATATGCTTGTCTTTTAACCAGTAAATAAAAGATATACAAATATATATTAGCTTTGTTATACATTTACATGTACATTCATTGTTTTAACCCTGAATTAATAAGAGTATGATACTGTGTCCACCCTAAATGAACAAATGGAAATCATATTTATGGATATCAAAGATAAACATGACAACTTATAGACAATGAATTATGCACTATTCAAACTGACAATTTAATCAAGTTCATGTCAGTCACATTCAATCAAACATCCCAACTTATTAAAATGTGTCACATGCATATGTTGCATAAGAATCCAATAATTTAGTTTGTTCAGTCTTGTGGTGAATGTTTTTTTACATATATGATGTGTGTACAGTTTGACCATAACCTCACCTTTATGCAAGAATATTCATTACATTAAATATTAATGTAGTATCATTGCTGGATACCACCATTGCCGTGAGGATTATTTGTCGAAATTTAACGCATAAACATACTTCTATTATTTACTTTGGCTGCCAAAGTGTAGAATGTAGGCAGGATACTGATTTATGCATGGTATGTGTTGATAATTATTAGATTCAAGTGTTAAAGGTTGGATCAGGGTCAAACTTAAAGCACTATACCATGAAAACTGCATATGCTTCATGTAGTTTATCATCTTGGGGAATCCGACTGTCTAATTAAAACAAAGCATTGCGATAGCCGCCGACTGGTGCTGACGCAATGTGATTTCTGCCCATTTATGTATATCTGGGTAGAAGATTCGCAAGGTAGTTCTTAATGGTAGTTTACTTGATATTGCACTTGAGCTATGCTGTATCTACACAAATATATTTCCAATGAAGATAATTATTCCTTATTTCTATGCTTTGTCATTTGGACATTAAGTTAAGCAGACAAATTTCATGCTGGTGAAGTAAATTTATTCAAATTGATTCTCAACACTATCTTAATTAACTATACATGCCATCCAAACTTGAAAGCAAGCGCTAAACTTCAGTGCTTTCAGCACTTTGATTATCATAAATTTGACATTTATTGTAAGATCAACTTAAATTGGTCTGTCAAATAAAATACATCAAAGTTCGGTTTATGATTTGAAATAAAATTGTTGCGAAGACTAGAGGTGGCTGTCTTCAAATTCTAGCTGATACTAAGGATTGCAAATGTAACAATTAATTTGTGCATAGGAATCAGAGTAAAAAATTTCAACTCACAGGCTATGTGGGCAATTTTATAAAGAAAATGTAATAATTATTGTATGCACGATTTGAATCTTTTCTTTTTTATGACTTACTGCAAAACTAGAAATAACTTGTTTGTTAACATTCTGAAGATCACATGACTATATACCTTGGCACTATGGGAATGATCATCAGGTGATCTGTCCACTACCTATGATTCTGAGTTATTGCCAGAATAGTAAGATGTAAAACAATGATTAGATGAGCTGGCAACTTTGACTGTTGAACAGGAATGTAAAACAAAACACATTCCAAACAAACTGGTACAATGCAGTAGTAACACAAGAAGTGTAATGTGGAAACCACATTAAAGCCAGATTTAAAAACTTTAACACAAAAATAACAAAGGGAAATAATCCATTATAAAGGCAGGCAGAGTTGTGGTTACTTTCTAATTCTGTTCATCACATGGTATGTTATTATTGTATGAAGTTTCATAAAAATCTGACAATAAATGGCAGAAATATATGGTAAAGAAAAACTTTAACACAATTGTTAATAACACTGGACGCCCACCGAACCACCCACTGTGTTTCGCCAAACTATTAGCTGAATTTTGTTGTTGAAAAATCCAGCTAAAAACTCATGACTGTTGGTAGAAAGTTCTACATTCCAAATACAGTGCCCTCCAAAAGACATTGAACTAAATCCTGTTTTTACATTTACCAATAAAGGAAGAAAAAAGAGTCATCTGAGCAAATTCCAAAATCAAAATTAATATTAGTTTATCAACATATGATTCAAACCTCAACATTAAAGGTCTTCCTATTGCCCATGGCCACCCATATTTGGTTTCCAGCAACCTGTTACTGCTATTAAAGATATATGGTCTGGGTAGTTAAAAGAGCCGGCCGGCCATTCAGCCAACCTAGTTTAAAAACTACTGTCAAGCCCCGAACAGCATTCCTTGTGGAAGGATAGGTGAGTACTGGTTATAGACAAGAGTCCAGGAAAGCTAGGTTAGGTCGCTTGACGCCCTAAAATGTGTTGATATGGCATTAAACCCAATTAAAAACAACAATAAAAAACAAAACAAACTGAACAGTGTTACATGAATTAGTTTTAACCATAGTTAGATTACTTGTGGAATGCATGAAAAAAAAATTCCCAAAATTTCATTTGTCCAAGAACATTTGGACAGCGCTGTAAACACAAAACTTTGACTTCAATGACAAATATTCATGCAAATCCATACATTTAGTAAACTTACTGCACTTGCGTTGAAATACATGTATTGCAGAAAACAAAATCCTTACAAATTTATTACTTACATGAAATATATCAACTAATAATATATGTAAATGAAACTTCTATTTTCGTATTTTGACAAGAAAATCTTACTGAGAAATTTATCATTTAGTAAATTTGTAATGGATTTGCCGAGTATTGTTCAATACTTATTTCATGTAAAGGGAAAATGTAACAGAAATCTTTTATCATAGAGCAATGGCATTTAGTTATTGCGAGGGCAGATTCACAGAATTTTAAGGGGGTCCTTAACATCAAAGGTCTTCATTATATGCTTCATTATATCATATTGCTAAATAATCGTAAGATTGTTGAAAATATGGACCCCAGAAATTAAGAGGTAGGTCAGTGACACCATGGTAGTGAGTGCAGAAGATGAAGTACACATTGTGACTCCTGCCCTTCTTGGGGTTCTTTTAGTATCCTTATCACAAACTCCCCGCAGTGGTTATTTCCCTTTATTAATCAATAACCACTGCCACCACAAGTAAATTCATCCCTGAGGGAGCTGAATTTTTTTTATCTTTTTCTTTTACTGGTCAATATTTTCTACAAATTAAATCTTCTTGTAAAGATATAAAGATAGAAAAAGTTTTAACTGATAAGTTGTAAAAATATCGAAATTACTTTTCACACACAACACATTGGTATCACATAGTATTACTAGCGTCATGTGATTTATGTGTTGGCAGTGGTTAAGTAGCAAAGTGTGATGTAAGCACTGTGAGGAGTTCGTCCTTATTATTGAAATAGAACCCTTAAAAATGCTCTTTTGGATCCACCTATACATGAAAATAATAAAACCAAGTTTGATGTACAGCGAACAATGACATTTAAATAATACCAGTCTCAGTGGCATATCTCTTATATTCTATGACATTTTACAGAAATAAAATATCTTAAAATATATCCTGACATAAGTTAGACATAAAGCCATCATGAAAGTTATAATTCCACTAATATTTGAAGGATTTACTTATCTAGTTCAATTTTATAAATTCTGTTCCATAGAAATCAAAATTGCATGACAAAAAAAACCCAGAGAAATATGTCAAACAACTTCAAGAAGTGCTAGAATCAAAGTTCTTGAAATTCAACTTAGCACCTGTCTCACACTGAACACAATTGGGGACACAGTTCCATTACAGATTACTCGGTTATACACAGGCTGACCCGTACAAGTATTGGACTCCAATCCTGCTTGGGGATTAGTTGGTACGAGTAAGACTCGAATGTAGCACTAGTGTGTATGAATAAAGCACACTATCATACGCAGAAATGATATCCATGCCATCTTTTCAAAAAGTTCTAAAATTTATACATGGCTTTCATGAATAAACTGGAATTGACTGAGTGTCACTAGGATCAGAACAGGGTTGGTTTGGTTGTATGTATGGTTTACACAAGTGACCAACCGTATAAACCATGTTTTCAGTGAGACAGGCTTTATAAACAGCTCAGATTAGTCATGAGTATAATATTGTAAATATATAACATGGGCAACTCATCTTGCAACATGTAAAAATCACTGTGAAAAATATGTCAGTGTAAGTTCAAGAAGCAGCCCTAGTTCTGTTATGAACCATGGAACAAATTCTCTATACATCCCTACCTCACCCCATAATACTTGATCAGTCACTGAGAATGTAATGTACAATTAATGCCTTTTCTTTGATGTTAAATCTACAAAAAAATTACTTGCAAAGCATAAATAATACAAAAGAATACACAGGTGAGATATACAAAAGCTCTTCCTCAGTGAGTTACTTACTTCTCTACAGAGAATCTTCAATTTGGAGTGAGTGACTGGTACATATCACAAAAAAACTCTCCACTATGGAGGTAGTGACTGTTAAATTTGTAAATTTGTAAAAGTCTACTGATTGAGGGGTCTTAAGTTCAATCCCAAGGTGGCATACTTAAATGGATTATGGTCATTTAATAATTTCAATGGTCTTTCTCTCTTGTACCACTGATTCTAAATCATGTCGGGCAGTTGTCAGTTACTGACATTGCCTCTACTCTGGTAACTGGGTAAATCCAGAGGTTAAACCTTCCATGAAAAGCAAGTATGTTGACTGACTGCCACAATACAATGTGTTGCTACAGCATTAATCTCAACCAACAAAAAAAAGAAACTCTCCATTATGGAGGTAGTGACTCACAGTAACTCTCCTTTATGGAGGAGTTGACTGGTATTTTTTCATAGAAACTCTTCGTAACAAAGGTAGTTGTCAGTACATTTTTTTCACAGGAAAAAATGCAGGAAGGATAACAAAAATGACAAAAAATGAGTGTAAGACATCAGTATGTTAATATCCTATCAATATATCCTGATTACCTGTCCTAAATAGTAGAACTTTTCTTATAATCACATGGATACATACAACAAAAAGTTATATACAATGTAACCGTCCCAACAGCAACCTCACAATAACCACTATCTCCAAAAAACAGCCTCTTCTACAAAATAGTAACTTTTCAACAAAAATCTCTTTTCCACAACAGCCATTTTTCACTTACAATCCCTTTTCAATGACAACCAATCTCCCAATAACCACTATTGCCCAAAAGCAGCCACTTCTAAATACCAACAACCTTTCGACTACAATCATTTCAAAAACCTGATGCCTCTCAACAACAACCACTTTTCAACAACTGTCATTACAGTCATTACTAAATAATATCTAACACAAAGTCATATCTGATACATTTCTAAACAAATGACCCTCCATGCAACAACCACCTCTCCAAAAAGCCACTGCCAGTATTGCATTGGTTACAGAAGAGTGTTGACTATATAATGATATAATTATATGAATAGTGAACTCTGGAAGTCACTAGAAATTGTGTTACACTTTTTGTTTCATAGTTCATTACTCCAGCTATCATTCAAGATAATACACAATTTGTACTATTACAAATACTGTACCACAGTGACCTAGTTTGAAGTCCCATATGACCTTGTGTTTGACCTTTCATGACCTAGTTTTTCCCAATGTGTCCTATATCCAAACCTGACCTATATTTCATAATGTTACAAATTAGAGCATCATTACATTCTTAAAATTCATTGCCTTGAAAAAGAAGTACCTTCACAGTTCGACCATTCCCCAACCTACAGCTGTAGCAAGTGGTGTATTAAAAGCTATTCCAAGAATGAAATCGCTTACAACAAGCTGAAAAACTTTGGTCCAGAAATCTGTATGAGCTTCTATGAACAGAGGGCAGGACCACTGACAACTGACCACTGCAATATATGAGTAAAATTACTGAAAAAACAGTGTAAAATACTATACGTTACATTGCACAAAAATTCACTCAAAAAAATAATTCCCCATAAACAAAAGAAATGAAGTAACACGCAGAAATATTAATGGCTTGATGAAAATCTAACAAATAATCATAAGCTGATATGATTTATTCTATCAGAAGAACAAAAAAATCCAAGTATTATCTGATAATACCTCTGAAACATCCTGTGAGAAGTCACGAACATACTCACTGCACTATCTGCCTATCGTGAGAAGTCACGAATGCACTAACTGTTAACAGAATACCATTTTTATAACCTGATAAGGATGATATCCTGGGAATAACAGATTGGGTAATTTCTGACAATGATTGAAATATGAGATAGGCTTCTTAATTCATAGATATATACAAGAAATTTTATTACACGAAAAGGGAATCAAATATTGTGTTAATAATTATCAGGGAATAACTATACTAAGTCATAAATTATTATGGAATAATTATCTTATCTATTGAGAGGTAGTATGATGCTAACAATGGCTTTATGCTGGTCAACATCCATTCTGTACATAGAAGGTGAAGATATCACCTCCATACTAAGATGCATAACACATCGCAGAATTAGGTGATTTGGTACGCAACAGAATATAGTGCAGCGCATGAAGACAAAATCGTTGGATATTTTTGTTTTTTTTATACAAATATTATTCAGTTATAAACTAAATGATTACTTATAACTACAGGAATATCAATCCATTTTATTTGAGTAGACATAAAAAAACATACTTTATTTGTTCTGTACAGTAGAATGGGGAAATTATTAGAATGTAAAGCCATGATGCTCAGCATCTCCGTACAAAGGTCAGTAAGACCGCTTGTGTACAAAAACGGGTCAACATCAGCAGTCTTACAATTACTTATGACACTATTCAACTTCCAACTCTGTCTAGCATTGCAAATTAACCTTCAAGTACTAAGTTAACCAGTTGAAACCCCTTGTCTACTATAATATCAATAAATACTTTTTGATCGGTCTACTAATAAATTCTTATTTCCATTGATGGTTAAAAATATTCAAACTGATCTTTATTATCAACTTAGACTGTATTAGATTATCCAATAACAATCATTGTAACATTAAGTCTGGTCTCAAATAATCTTCATTGAGGTTTCTTCTTGACTTCTGGATTAATGCTATAAAATTAGCATAATAATTCCAATGAATGACCAATATAACAAGAGTGAATTCATGATAAACATATTATCTAACTTTCTGGTTTACAAATGAACAAATTTGTCTGAGAAAGTTCACTAAAGCCAATTTAGTTTATTCAACTGTATATATAAAACATAGGGATAATTTATGAATGAAAAGGGGCAGGAAGGCAGGAAAAAGGGACAGTGTGCAGCAGAGGAGTTAATGTGGGCGCCACTGACAGTTAAAAATATTTTACCAATATAAAGCCATGAATTCGACTGTTCGTCAATAGATTAACTGACTGACATAAAATGACTGACCAATTTTAGGAAAAACATCACAAAGCTCCATAAAAACCAAAAACTACTGTGAACATAAGCTGTTGCCAGCTAGATCAGTTGGTAACACACAAATCCACTGATCTAGGGGTTGTACATTTGGTTCCTGGGGGGACATATTTTCATAAAGCTTGGTCATGGTATAATTTCTTTCGACCATTCTTCCTCGTACCACTGACTCTAAATCATGTAGGGCAGAGTTGTCAGTCACCGGCAGAAGTATGCACCTAGTAACTGCTTAACAGCTAAATCCAGAGGTTTAGCCTTTTCAAGAATGGTGAGTAGGTTGACTGAATGCCATAATATGACTTACATGTATACTAAGTATTGCTACAGTGTTAAACGCAACCAGAAAATGTGAACTAATATGCTGCACAATTAGAAAACATAGAAAAAGTAATTTAGTTTATATAGATCATATGTTTCTAGTCGACAGCTGTGATATTTATAAGTAGGTACTTGAAGATGTAAGATTATGATTTACGTTTTAGAATATTAAAACAAGCTGTCACATCATATACAAATTTTGTATTTGACTCACAAATCAAACATCATGCATAAATGAGAGAACATAGAAATCAAATATACTTTGATCTTTTTAGTGGCATTCTGAAGTGGTGTACATTTGCAATACACACTTTGAACATAATTAATGGTGTGTATTTTTCTATAATAATAAAAATAATGCATTCTGAAGTGGTGTTCATATGCAATATATACACTTTGAGCAAAAAAGGTAAACATTTATATAAGCCATCAATAAAAATATGGGCGACTTGTTTTTATGTAACCTGGATCGGTAGCACTGTTGGTATCACACTTGGTAGGGCACCTGTATTTCAAATCTTGCGTCCCAAAGGGGGTACAGGTTTGAATCCCGAAAGCAGAAGTTATATCTTTCATGAAAATTTGACAATTACATCAATTTTCCTCCATTTATAACGTATTATATGGATAAGTTTTCGGCCTTGTGGAAAGGTAGGATAGTACTGACATGAGGTCCAGGAAAGCTCAGAGTATTCCAATCTAGCTTAAACTGCTACATTGTAGCTATTAACCCTTCCATAGGAAAGTTGTTAGGTAGTGGTTTCCTTATTGAACAGGACAATTTTTTTCTTACATTTACAAAAAGAGCAAAATTCTGTAGAATGCTTTCAATCATTGCACTTTTCAGCAAATATATTTAATACGCAAACAATCTTAAAATCGTGTTTGGCTTCATATCAAGTTTAATTCAAAGATAATAAACACAAATTCATATCTTCATTGAAAACGATCTTGAAAACCTCAACAATGGCTCAGCCCTATTACTTAAGAACAAAAAGTGAAATAAATTGCTAAATTTGTAGCCAAGATTTGATTATTATAGAGTTGAATGGAACATTGGTTAGATTGCTAGATTTCACCGCAAAGAACTGACATGAATAAAGAGGATCGCATAACTGATGAATCGCTAACTGTGATTAATGAATGCCAGTTTTCTTCATGGATGCAAATATTTGTATTTGAAAAAAACTTTTTGCACTTTTTTTGTTGTGATTTGATTATTTTCAAAGAACAGGATGGTCAATGCTTTAGAAAATACAACAGAAATTGTTGAGAAAATATGTAAAAATAATACTAGTGATAATTTTAAGAACACAGAAAAGGGCAGGAAAAAAGGCAGAGAAAAAGAAAAAGTCAGGAAAAGGGGACAGGGCTTATCAAAGGGTAACTATTTATGTTTACGGAGGAGCAAATAAGAGCAGAAAGGAGAGAAAGGGGTCAGGGTCCTATTACCCCTAATATAGAAATAAGAGTTTGTTTTTAGTCTTTCATGTCATTAATGAGATATTTAATGTTGTTTGATATGGTTATTCAGTAATTCATACATGTTGTTTCTGGTAGTAACTTGTATGTATGTTTAAGATGTATGCCATGTTGTAAAATTTTATATAGAAAAATTTCCATCGATCTGTCTGTCTGTCCATGATTGATTCTTGACTATTAAAAATACATATACTGTCTGGGGTATCCGGGGGTATTATCATCATTCAGTTTAGTTTAAACAGGCTGTTGATTATTCCATTGGCAAGGATGAGACCTGTCTGTCTCATCAGGTGTGAAGTCTTCCTTTCCATGACTGACTGTCCTGAAGGGTTGTACCATCCATTTTGAGTACCAGCCAATCAGGCTTAATCAACACGTCCCAAGTTAAACAAAATCAACTGGTACTCAAAATGGTATCCTAAATACAATGTACTATTTTTCTGCTAGGTTCAACAAACTAATATATTTTTTAACCTATCAGAACCCATTTATTGTGCTCATTTATCAAACTTCTTAAAGGTTGCAGACAGTCAAAAATGTGCAGAAATTATTTCCTAAAAATCTTGCAGCCCGAGTCGCTGGCTTATAACATGTATGCAGATGACATCAAAAGCATTTTATAGCAGAATTAATTAGAAAATGTATTAATTAAATCACAGTATGGCTTCCAGTACAACAAAGTTGTATGATTACAACAAAACCTCTCTGCAACAGACGGTGGAAGGACTAGGGTTAATGTTCAATTTCATTCACCTGTCAGTGGTGCATCTAACTCTGTTAACTTCAAATTTGGGAAAAACTATATGATTAAAATTAGAATGGGAAGGGATCTATAAATGGCCCCTATTACATAAAAGTAAAACAACCTGCCATTGGCAAAATGTACTAATCTTATGATAGCAAGTAATAGACTATCAAATTAACTCAGGTGTGGATTCCTGATGTAGTGCTCAACTTTCCTTCTTGCTTAGCAAATGCATATTTAAAATTTTAGTACTATAACCACAGAAATTTAGAATGATAAACATTACACTTTTCACAATTACTATGTTTTTTGAATTTCTCAAATATTATCTCTCTTTTCTAGTCACTATTCTTGAACAAATTTGTTGTTTCCTGAAAAAGTGTATTGTTTTGTAAGATTTTATTGCGTAAAACAGTCACTTAGGAATGTTATTTGTTTATTTTGCATGTTAGCGGACATAATACCCATTCTTTCAGAAAATGTTTGAAAACTATTAATAAACATTACGTGTGATTTCTTCATTGTTATTTCATGGTGTTGGTTCAAACCACAGCCAAAAGTGATGGAGCTAGGACGCTGCTAGGGTGCAGAGTGTAAAATTCTCTGTATGAAGTCATTGCAGACACTCTGATTACTATTTTGGTATTAAGTATTTATAAAATCAATTAACCCTGCAGATTTAGATACTTACTACAGTACTTCTTTACTCATTGTCAAAAAACACAAATTTATGTATATTTATGCAAGGGGATTATTAAACAAATATAGAGCACTTAAATCAGCAGGGTTAATGTATGGGCCACTGACGAGTAAAATTCAACAGTTCCATACTTTTCAATAGACATTAGTTCAAGGGTTGCCAGCAAGACTGTAGTAAGTGCATAGTGCAAAAGACCAAGTTACTACAGTCTTGCAGGCAACCCTTGATTTGGTTCACTTACAGTGTGAACAAGGCGTTGTTCAGCTGTAAAGTGTAGGGTGATGATCTAAATAAACAGCATGATAATTCATTAACCTCCCCACAGTCAAAGTATACCATTAAATATACATTAATATCATCAGATATTAGTACAGTAACTAAAAGGTGAATGATCCCAACATGCTTAGTAGAATCTGTATCATACATCTATATCATGTAATAATGTGTTATTATTTGTAATAATAATGGATAAAAACTTGACGTTTTAGATAATTGAATTTATTTAATATTCATTCATAATTACTAGGGTTAGATAATATAGTGCATCCAATGTGGAGTCAGGACTACTTTTTTTGTTGTTGGGTTTATTCCCATAGCAACACATTGTATAGGTTATATAATGGCAGTCAGTCAACCTACTCACTGTTCCAGGAAAGGCAAAATCTCTGGATTTAGCTGTTAACTAACTACTAAGCACATACTTTCGTCAGTGACTGACAACTGCCCTACATGATCAAGAATCATTGGTAGGAGGGAGAATGGCCATAGAAATAATTTCATGACCAAGCTCCATGAATCCTGACTCTAAACTATTGGCAGTGTAGGAACAGTGGTAAAGTCGTAGGCATTCTCATACCCAGAGGCTATCAAGATTCTCATTACCAGTGAAACTTGATAACATCTGGATACAAGAATGAGTCTTAGAATGCACACTTAGGGATCAAGACTTCTTAGGTTCAAACCCCACTAGGGGCTATGCTAATTTCCTTTGGCAAGAAGTTTAGATATAGTTGTTCCACTTCAACCAGGGAGCTGTAAGGGTCACCCCCTTTGAAGGTGATTTCAATAATCAGGGGTTATCATACAAAAAGTTTTAAGTTACAGAACACATGCATGAACACAGACTTTAAACAGCACTTAAACTTTTTGTAGCAAAAGCTTTTATATTTTGTTTTCAGCATGTTTTGTTTTTTGAAATAACACAACATCCATTCATTCAATCTTAATTGCAAGTCTATAACCTGTCAATTAGTTTCATAATGTTATGATACATTCTTGAAGGATGGCTAAATTTCAACACTTATTTGTATGTTTGTTATGACGTCTGATGTTAGAAAAACAAGTAATATGATCATTATTGTTACTTTTCTCTCTTTACTCTCAATTCCTTGTCAATCTATCATCAATTTTCATACATATGTCATGCTAACTCATGTCTACAGTGATACCTAGGTCATATCTAGGTGGTCAAATGAAGGTCAAGGTCAAAACTAGGTCATTTTAAAATTTAAAGTAGGTCAAATGAAAAAAAAATATCAGGAGGAAGCTTTCAAGGTATAAAGTTCTTCTAAAAGTAATTTTTTGGAGTAAACTAGGTCAAAATAAGAAATTTAAAGAGCTCAAAGCTTCCATTGTAATCTTCCCTATTGGCTATTTTAGTAGAAAGTAGGTCAAATGAAAAGTTTGATGAGAAAAAGATTCGGTATGCAAAATAATGTACTTCTGAAAGTGATGTCTTTGTACATCTGTTTAAATCATTATTAGCGATTCGGTTACAGACCAGAATAGTGGGTTGTTGCTGTTGTTGAATGGTTGAAGCAACGTTGCTCATAGCAATAGAGTACATATTTGCGTGGTGAAGTTTTCAACAGTGGTTGATACTTAAGAAGTATTATCTGTCATGCATCGTTTAAAAGATTTATCAGTCTATTTATTTAAGTATGTTTTATTTACTGTGCTTGGCTAAACTTTGGCATGGTAATGATATTCATAACTTAATGTTTTTATATATACAGTGAAACTTTGACTTCATGGACACCTCTTAAAACCAAATCTCAATAACAATCACCTATCAATAATAACTGCCTCTCAATATCTGCCTCTACAAAATAACATCTCTCACAGTTTTTAAATGAAAAAGCGTGTCCTTACAATGGTTAGGGCTGTCATGATACGCCAGAAGTGTATCGCAATATATTGTTTTGCAAACCTAAGACAAGACTACTTTTTCCTTCTGTCTTAAAGAACCCATTCAACTGCTTAGTATTTAAGTATGTTGTAAGATTTTGTAGGGAAAATGTCGTAGCAGAATGGGGAAAACTGCACAATTTCAGAGTTATGGGAACAGATTCGTACTGGGGTACATATTGCCACAGTTGTGTAAAGCAATTTTCTAATTTCTAATGGTTACCCCTCATTAACAGCCAATCAAGCAATGTCCTTCTAGTGGCTGTTGTAGAGAGGTTTCACTGTATACTAAATAATGTAGCGACTCCCACTCACTTCTCGGCAGAAATGAATTTTCCAGACTCCAGGATTATACAGCACTGTTTTTATGATTGGCAACCCATGCATATTTCGTTCCCTTGAAAGTGAAACAAGATTTTTTATATTTTCATCGTACAGTACTTACTTGTATACTGTTTTCTGACATGACTGAAGCAAGGTGAAGGTCGTTGGAATACAGTAAAACTTGAGAATCAGAAATCTTGTAAATCCAAAAGTTCCAAGTACATTGTAGTTTGTTCATCCCTATATGGAACATTTTAATGCAAAAAGATACTAAGAAATCCAATTCAAAGAGCTAAAGAACTAAATTTGTTTGAGTTACACATTTTGAAATTTATATTGGAAACATTAAGCCCATCAGCAATTTGGCTCCATGCAAGACAGTGATCGACACTAACTTCTGAGCCAGGTGTCCTGACGGGACTCCTGCTTTTGATCCAAGGTGTCCCTTATGAAAAATTGGTATCCCTGAACGGGATCATCAAAAATTATGAACTGTCAGTTTTAAAAAATGAACTCGGCATTCTATCAGTCAATTAATTTATTCATGATTACAGATATATTCATATTTGATATACTGCATAATTGTAGCTGTATAGACCAGTTGCAGCATGACGTCACAAGCACCTGCTATCCTATGTTTAGTAAAAGGCCTGTCCTACTAGCTCAGTCGGTAGCGCACAAGTCTACTGATCGAGAGGTCGTGAGTTCGATCCCTGGGCAGGGCATACTTTCTACAGCTATTCTCCTTCTACCACTGATTCTAAATCATGTAGGACAGTAGTCAATCACTGACTTAAGTATGCTCCTAGTAACTGGTTAACAGCTTAATCCAGTGATTTAGCCTTTCCAGGAATGGCGAGTATGTGGGCTGACCGCCGTTATATGATCTATACAATCAGGAGTCTAGCTAGAACCAAATTTTAGGGAGAAGTGACGTCTCCCTGGACTTGAAATAGGGAGAAGTGGTGGGATTCTTGGGAGAAGTGGTGTTCCGTCATTCGCAGGTTTTAACAGAGTAGGTGTCTTATGCTGCACTGAGTTCATATAAAATTAGCCTTTCTAGTGTCTTCACTGTCTGTCCCTGGAATGGATTGCTTCTGTGGATTGTTATTAGCAGTATAAAACAGCAGTCAAGTATATGAGAAGATTAGCTGCTATAGACAATTAAAAACTACATGCATCAGCAAATTAAGATCTAAATGGCTTGCTCAAATCTAATTTTGTTTCAAAATATTTTCTCTTTGCTCTGACATGTTTTCAATTAGGAGTCATCTCATCATAAACGTTTTTATGAAATCTTTTAACAACTCTAGATCTATTATTATATCCTACATTGATCTATGTTCATTTTATCATTAAATTATTTCTTAGACATGTGATTGAAAAGAAATACCTTTGGACATTTCATAGACATGATTTTCATTATTGGGCATTATTCTAGGATTAACCAACATTGGCAACAACACTTCTCCCCATTTTAACGAAGACGATTTTTCCGAAAATTTTCTTTAATAAACGTGAAAACGAATAATAGTGTTACAGTTTATCTCTATAAAAGCTTATAAATTATGTATGATATAATATTGTTTTATACGTAACGTAATCGCTTTAACCAATACGAAGTGCTGTCATATATTTTCGCGACCCGCGCTAAATTGCTCTCATATGAAACTTCCTTCGTGATTGAAAGGCTTATTGTCTTTTTGTGTCCGTCTTGATGCTACAAGTAACGCGATTTAATGTAGTTTAACTTGTTTTCGCGCACGCGCGGTTAAATTAGATCCCCCGATATCGTCGAACGTCTTAAAATAAATTGACATGTTCTTTTTTCTTTCTAATAACAATATATTCTCTGACTTATGGTATATGCATATGCGAACGTCATCAAGCGTGTAAAACATCACTTGGCGACTGCTTTATCGATTTTATGACATCCTTTTGAATACTTTAGTCGGCGAGTTAATCTCCCAGCGTGTGACCGACAATTAAGTTTAATTAACATGTAATTGGCATGTAATCGCCGCGGGCGGCCTCAATTTTCACATTACAGAACAGAACATTAGTTTATTCAAGAAACGTGTACATAGTACATAGTTTTGATTATAAATATAATCTACATTGTCACGGGAATGGATCCCTAAATGAGGCAATAAACATTTACAAACATATATAAACAGTTATATCAATATTTGGAACAAATAGGAAAATATATAAGAATATATACATGGTAATTAACCTAGCAGACATGTATATAAGGCATTAAACATTTACAAACATACATAATCAGTTGTACATGTATCACTATTTGGAAAAAATAGGAACATATATTAAAAAAGAAATGCAACCTGGAGGATATGTATATGGTACAATCACAACTCTTATCTGGATTAACAATGGACGGTCAATTAGTAACAAAATAATTTATTTTTAATCGCTATGCTACTTCACATATGAAGTTTATCCCCCCGTTATTTAAATTGCGCTTTATTATCAGTTTGACTAATTGACTCTATGGTGTATGTTGCTTACAATCGCGGGAGAATACGTGTGAAAACTTAGGTCAATAATCTTTATTGAATTTATAATGATTTATGGCAATATTTTTGTGTTATGTATCTTTTTTAATTTTTTAGAGCTACGCATATGTTTATTATTTTACAAGCTATTGACGGGTTGACTGAAATCCATTGGAACGCAGATAGGGCCGCACAATAACGACGTTTCTGTATTCGGATTGCGTCGGATCTCTTCGTCTGTATGAGAGATTGGATTCGTCGCTCCGTAATAACTTTTAGCGAGTTAGATGTACACTGGATCGACTTTTTGACTTACAAAATGTACTTTTGTGTCTGAATAAGTACTTTATACTGATGTTTAACCATTTAATTTCCCAGAAAATCGAGTGTCCCCACAGAACACCCAGCTTGGCAGTTTTGGAGTCCCTTCCCATTTTTTGGTGTCCTCGGGATCCCGGGACACCGTTAGTGTCGACCGCTGCAAGAAATAGTTCAGTTTTCAGATGTCGGTAAGGAGTTAAGAAAACTTATTGTGCCTGCCATAGCAAACAATCTGTTTGAAATACTACATTTCAATCCCCTATTAAGACCCTTTTTGTTATTTCAAAATCATGCGATTTTTGACAATTATTAAGACCCAAATGCTTAATTTGTGAACAAAAGTGTCTCTATTATAAAACTGTTTCGCTATTAAGACCATCGATTTTGCTTGTTTTAATTAATAGCAGAACTTTACTGTATTTACATAATGCAAGAACTATTCTGTAACTAAGGATTGATAGAGGCTAAAAATTACGGTAAAAACATTTGTTTACTCTCAAAGCTGATACTTTTAACACCTTGCTTGACCCAATAGCTCAGTTCCGAGGCAAACAATGGTCTAGTCTGAATGAGGGGTTGAATGTTGGACTTGGATTTCAAATCAGAGTATATTTCGTGGTGTTTGGTCATGAAATTATTTCCATGGCCATTCTCCTTCCTACCAGTGATTCTAAATCATGTAGGGCTGTTGTCAGTCACTGATGGAAGTATTTGCCTAGTAACTAGTTAACAGCTAAATCTAGAGTTTTAGCCCTTCTAGGAACAGTGAATTAGTTAAACTCAACCAAAACAAATATTTCTCTGTTATCAGTAATTGTCTGTACTACAAGAAGTAAGCCATTGAAGTTCTACCCCACAGTTGAAGACGGTATGAACAACTAAGATTTGTTCAATTTTCTTCAGAAATAAGAAAAAAAGATTGTTGGTTAATTAATGCTCTGACAGGTGGTATGATATTGTAATTGGTTTTTTAGTAGCGAGTTCAACCTCTAGTAGAAAGTTCTTATGTACCTGTGGCGCTTTTCACAAAAAATGTTACGATAAAAATCATCTCAAGTCAAAAGCAAGAAACGTTAATAATAATCATTTTTTGGCCAATCAATTTCCAATATTGAATCATGTAGAATATTGTATACATTTTGAAGATCATATCAGTCATTTTTATTATCTTTCTGACTTTGAGCTGCAAAATTAACGAAATTGACTTACGAAAACATTTTTTAGAGAATTTTCGTAACAAGGTGAATTGGAGAGGGCAAAATCATTCTTCAATAAATTTCGTTACTGGAAAAACAGAGTTCAGAAAAGGCATTTTTTCTTAGAAAACATCCTCTGATGATATTGTTTAATTTTGATAAACTGTCAGTATTAACCCCACTGATTTAAATACTCATTTTGTTTGATAGTTCCTACAGGGCTTAGGGTTAGTATTGATATAGTATTATTTCATGCTCTAATAAACATTTATATTTGACAATTCATTCCCCATAAGCAAAGACATACTTTTATAAATCTTGTAACGATTTGCAGGCAAAAAACATACTTTCACACTTTATATGTAATGGCCCTCATGCAAAGACTTACTCTGTGCTAAGTGCAATAGCCTGCAAGAAGGTATGTCTTATTAACTGAGCATCAATGCGTTATTGAGCATTGCAAGTTTTTTAACATGTGCATCACTTTAATATCATTACAGCTACAACTACAAAGCATTTATGATAATGCATTCATGTCATTAAAAAAACCAATGGGTATTGTTTAGGCTTTAAGCCACATCAGCATCATTATGGTACATAATGTAATTGTACTGAAGGAAATCAGTCGTACTTGTTAAAACCAAACAAGAGGGCAAAGATATCCCTAGTTGCTTATCTGAGTTCAATTTACAGACATTTCTACAATCAGACCTTTTTTTCCTTACATAACAGGGGCCTTTTAACAGCACCTTCCACTCCCAAAATTTCTTAAAATTCATGCAGTTTTCCCTAAATGTGGATTTAACCTTGGATTTTTTCCTCTTTCTATGAAATTGCAATAAAATTTCCCCAAATGTTCTACATAAAGAAAGGCCCAGTTCCCTTCTCCAAATACTAAAAAAGCCCTGACAACAAAGGGTTGGACCATACTAAACCTGGTGACCTAGTTTTTTATTCTAATAAATGATTATTGAACGTCATCAAATATTTCATATCTATGAAGCTTCTGGCCACCTATTAATGAAAATTGGAGCCAAAATGTGACCCCACAGCCTGAAAAGTGTTCCTATCATATGACCTACTGACCTAGTTTGACACAGCAGGACCGGATTCAATTATATGTAACAATTGATCACCTTTGTTGAAAATTTGAACAAAAATATCATCTCTCAAAGGGTTCACAAAGTTTTGACACTATGGGTAACTGACTTAAGTGGTGTACGCAGCACCCACTGATCCCAAAAGCTTACAAAGAGCTGAACTCAGGTGAGCTTAAACAAAGCATCATAGTTATATGTTTATTTGCTGCGGGATAGACAACATGTGATGGTAAAGCAACAAAATATAATTACTTGTTTATGTTGCTTTCACTTTAATAAATAACAATATTTTAGTATAAAACATTACAGTAACAACATTACACTGGTGTTATTATTCATATAAAACATTATTCTAGACACGTTTGTTGCTGATTTAGACGTTATAAATGAAATAATAGCATGGTGCTTCATTAAACAACAGTCGTGTTTTTGTCATGTTGCCTCCTAAAGCCCCAGTCTGAAGATATGATCAAATCAATGACAGCCATTTTAAAGCTTGTAGATGTATACATACAATGTATTCATTTATAGCAGACATGAAAACTGTACTATGACTACTGTAAATGCATATATCTACATAAAAGACTGTATTAGAGACACAATACCATTTTGCTTTCTAAGTTTAAGTTTGACAAAGTTGCCATTTTTTAAAAAAAAGAGGGTTCTTTTAAAATAGCACATCATTAAATGTTTTTGTTAACATTGTCTATAAATTTTCCTTAACTGTTTTAGAGCTAATTTAATAAGGATAAGGTTATTTCTATGACAATTCTTTTCTTAAATATACTCTAATGAAAACTATTGTTTCAAGTTTTGACAACCAAAACTCTTTTTTCAGTTTTGATCTACTTTCACTTTGAAGTGAAACAAATAAAATTTGAAAAAGAAAAATGTCTATTCTCTTTGCAGACCTGGTTTCGGTGTGATATGACCTTTCTGTGTTGGTGCGCTGTAAAATCAAAACATTTTTTAACAAACAAACAAACAAGCAGACCTTGGACAGTGCTAATCTTGATAATGGGGCTTTAATTCAGTAATATAATAATCTATTCTCCACTATTTGTAGGTATTTATTATTATTTTCATTTCACACCTTTTATCAATTTTATTATTTTATTTGGATGTACTCACCAGTGGTCTCACATAACAGACTTTTCCTGAAGTTTTTTGAAACCAAGCACTTGTTAACTGTAAGTACTTGCTTACCTTTCGAAAAGAAGTCAGCAAGTCCTCTCTACATTGAGGAAAAACAAAGTTATGGTAGAATTGCCGTAGAAGAATATGAGCAGTGGTCCAGTGGAAGGATGCGCGCTTACGGATTGAAAGGTTCCGGGGTTTGATCCCCACTAGAGGCACTCCTTATTTCCTTGAGCAAGAAATTTACTTACAGTTGTTCCACTACACATGTAAAAGTTGTAAATGGGTACTATATGAGGGATCGCCTGCCTGAAAGTAATTTCATTGATCAGAGGTTATATCGTACAAGATTGTAAAGTTGGCTGAATAAAAAAAAGAAGCAGAATTTAAACCCCAAAGTTTAACTTACAACTTTTTTCAACAGACATATTGATAGATTTTATTTAACAGTCAATTAACCCCACTGATTTAAATACTTGATTATATATAGTGAGTACAGATATACTCTAAGAAGTATTTAAAACAGTGGGGTTAATGTAGAGAAATATTATCCGAAAAAAATAATCATCAAGTAAGAAAATTTGAAAAGTATATTATGCACCAATAATTAGTAAACTCACCCCCCCCCCACCCACTGTTCCGTAAGGAGAAAAAGCAGAGGAAAATAACATTGTTTTTCCTTCCAGCCTTTTCCAAGAAACAAAACCTTCAATATTTTATTGCTGAATAAACAAAGATATTCCCTTTCAGCAAACACCATGCATAAAGTCTTAGTTCTTTATCAGAAAGCAAAAAACATTATCGAAAACAAAAGACATTTCATTATTTACAAAGCAGTTTCTTCAAACTTTATGATGTTGATAAAATTTTGTCCAATTTGTTTAATCAAGAACAAAACAAATTGAACAACCAAAAAAAACAAGGAATTCATGTTTAAATGCATGGATTCTATAAATGAGTACTTTTTAAATGTTTTGATGTTATATAAAATTTTGTCTAATTTGGTTTATTTATTTAAGCAAGACAACTAAAAAATAAAAGCGAAGACAATTTGTACTACATACATAAATTTTATCAGTAAGTACTTTAAAACTAATTGATGTTGTATAAAATTTGTCTAATTTTGTTTATTCAATAGCAAAAAAAGACATGACCAAAACCAAGACATTTACATTCAATATTTATAAACAACAATTTTCAACTTTTTGATGTATTATTAAATTCCAATTCTTATCTTGGAAGCCTATTTGAAAAGTAACAACCACCCCATAAAATGTATTATATTTCCATCATAATACAAATGTAACAAGGTACTTACAGAAAGAACTTACTTGCTGATAAGCCCATTGATAAATCCTGGCTTTCCATACAAACACACCATCATACAACATTTTCAAAGCCACCCAGCAAGCTCAGTCTGTAGCGCACAAGTCTAATGATTAAGGGGGTGTCATACGTTTGATACCTGGACGGGGCATTCTTTCATTGTTTTTGGTCATGAAATAATTTCTACAGCCATTCTCCCTACTACCACTGATTATAAATCATGTAGGACAGTTGTCTGACACTGATGGAAAGCATACCTCTAATAACTGGTTAACGGCTAAATCTAGAGATTTAACCTTTCCAGGAACAGTGAGTAGGTTGATTGACTGCCATTATATGACCTATACAATGTGTTGCTACATGTACCATATACAATGTAAACCCAACCAAAAAATCTGAATATCAATGTAATCAACACTTCTATGATTCATTGCTTAGACACAAAACTGTAACAATTCTTTCAATTAAAATATTTTTCTGGTTAATAATCAAATATTACTCATTGTTTCCAAATCATTCCATATTTCCAGGTTAACCCCCCCCCCCCTCTCCTATATCATTTCTCAGGTATGTTAATTGGTAATTAACAATGACTTTGTTAATTATTTGTAATATTTTCTGTTAATTCCTTGATTACTTGAAAAGTGTATTCCAACATCATGGTTATAGAACATATGGTCTGTTCAAGCCTTTGATTAACAATAATAATGATAATAACTTAATTTATTTTTTTGGAATCACAAAAAATATAATCATATTTTTGTTTCATGTGAGTTAAGTCTATGGCTTTCAAAAAAGGAAAGTACTTTTCATCAAATATTGAATCAAAATCGTGATGGAGCATTCTTGTTTTGTTCTTAATCAGATAAAATTCTTTGACTTTAAGTATAATAATATCAAATTTTGTCTGACTTGTTTTTTAATCTTTTTCTAGCCATTGTTATGTCTTTGATGAGGAAATTTAATCATCCTGCTGTGGTAATTGTATATGCTAGTCATGATGTTCCCTTAATATAGGATAGGCTGGTTAAATCTAAATGAAAACATTGTTTTCCTTTTGGGTTTGATTTTACGTCATAGCAACACATTGTATAGGTTGTAACACGGCATTCAGTCAACCTACTCACAGTTACTGGAAACCATCACCCCTTGATCAGTAGACTTGTTTGCTACCAAATGAGCTAGCCTGGTGACTTTACTGTCATTTCAAAGACCACATTGACATGTTTTTTGAATGAGACTCATACATCATCAATGGAATAAAAGCCATATCAAAGTTGGTTATAGCCAAATTGCAACATGGTCAGTGTTTTATCAGTATATTGCCATATTCTTGCCAGATAAACTGCAGCTCCTTTCTTGTCAATTGTCAGTCTGTTACCAGACCTGACAACACACTGACTCAGTCTATTGACAGTTGGATATCAGATTATTGTCAGATATGTAGTCAATCTGTTACCATTTTATTGTCAGTCATATGATAAGCATAAATTGACTAAGTGTTACACATTGAAGTGTGGCTAATCATACCATAACGTTACAAGAATTGAAATAATGCAGATGGTAAAAAACATGCATTGGTATGAAATATTTATATACAACCAAATGAGTAATTATTGATTATTAATTGTACAACTATTTTAATCAACAGTTATATTATTTTACATAACTAAAATTAATGAATCATATAGATTTATAATTGAATAATTTTGTACTTGATGTTTCTCTGCTGGGCTTACATGGAATGTACGAGGCTTTCAGCAACAGTAACCTGATTACATAGCATCAGGCAACAGTAATTATAATTTGTGGCATCTAGCAACAGTTTTAATATTGTGTGGTGTCAGCCAAATAATAGCCTATACATATATACTGATCACAACCCAATCTAAAATCATTCCATCTAGTATTCCATATCAATGGATCTAGCTACTTCAAAATATGCGTCGCGTTCAGATTCAAGTTACTATCATTGTGCTTATTTACATTGTCTATATGAAGTATTTTGCAAGAAACTGTCCAATCAAAGCCTGTGAATAACACTACTGTCAAATTAACTCACAAAACTTGATAACAAGAAATGTAATGTTTTAACGCAAAAATTACCAAGGGAAATTATCCATAATGAAGGCAGGTAGAGTTGTGGTTACTTTCTAACTCATTTCATCACATGGTATGTTATCATTGTATGAAGTTTCATAAAGATGTGACAATAAATGCCAGAAATATACGGAAAAGAAAAACTTTAACGCAATTGTTAATGACACCGGACACTTGCAAGCCCAACCACCCCCCTCCTGCCCGTGTTTCGCCAAACTATTAGCCGAATGTTTTCGTTGAAAAATCCGGCTAATAAAATAGAAATTACAAAATGTTTTGTCAAGATAAAAGCTACACATTGGTTGGTCAACACAAAGGTAATTTCAAAGTGACCTGCTGCATAGTGTCAGGAGATCCTATACGATAGCAGTCTATAGGATAACTGTTTACGGAGATTGTACTTTAAGAGATCTATCTTTGAAGGAGTACAAAAAAGTCAATTCAATCCAGCATATCAAATGAGATAAATTTTGCAGCAAAATTATGGTTCTACAGTTTTGTAGGAGAGAACATTTTGACATAAAATCTAATAAGTTTTACAATTTAAGAATAGATAACAATAAATTGTCTACAAGACAAAAAGTGAAGTTACTGCATATAGTTATAATATGGCAGCAAATCATGTTACAGTGAAACTACTCTACAACAAGCAGTAGTTGTTTGTTTGTTTGGGTTTAATGGCGCATCAACACAAAAGGGTTACATCGCTCTGAAAACATTGGATGATAACAATTATTGACACAAGCAGTAGTTGAATAATGGTTATTTGGCTGTAAATAAGAGGTGACTGCTGTAAAAAAGTTTAAAGTGAAAGTGCTGTCTAAAGTCTGCTTCCATATACATGTTCATTTACTAAATAATCTTGTATGAAAACCCCTAGTCATTGAAATCACCTTCAGGCAGGGGATCCCTCAAGGTAGTAACCAACATTACCAGTACATATACCCATTTGCACTGTAAATCTACATAGAATTTATATCATTAATTCAAACAGTGAAGCTCTTCAAAAGCTATAAGCATGATAATATTGAAAGGATTATCTAAGAAAATAAATAAGCTAACAAGAAATGTAAAAATACAAAAGGTATAATACAATATGACCATGCTCAACAACCATCCCGAAATAACAGTCACTTTTCACAGTCAGGTATACATCTCTCTATGACAATCACCTAATACAAACAGCATCCTCACAAAGCAGTTACCTCCATATAACAGCCACTTTTCAATAACAGCCACTTTTTGATAATAGCCGCTTTTCAATAACAGCCACTTTCCAATAACAGTCACTTTCCAATAACAGTCACTTTCCAATAACAGCAACTTTCCAATAACAGTCACTTTCCAATAACAGCAACTTTCCAATAACAGCCACTTTTCAAGAACAGTCACTTTCCAATAACAGTCACTTTTCAATAACAGTCACTTTCCAATAACAGTCACTTTCCAATAACAGCAACTTTCCAATAACAGCAACTTTTCAATAACAGCGGCTCCACTTTAAAAAGTCACTTCTTAGTAACAGTCACTTTTAAATGAAAATTACATCTCAATAACTATTACATTGCAATAACAATAACCTCTCTCAATAATAGTCACCTCCAAATAACAGTGTTCTCAATAGGAACCGGCTGCTGACCTAAACAGCCAGTTTGAAAGACTAAAAGGCCTGTAAAAATTGGCAAAAAATAAAAAAAGAAAGAAAGAAATTGCACTGAGACTGCCCTAGAAAGCCTTCTACTTTTGTATTTGAGCCTATTCAACAAAATTTTACTGAGAACACTGAATGATAGCAACCTCAAAATTAGAGTCACCTCTCATCAGCAATCACCATTCATGCATTTCCAGTCAAAACATCCCTACAAACACCAGTCACTTTTTTATTACAGTAAATAAAGCATCAGTGACGGTGACTAACCTTTTTACAGAGTTTTTTTCTACAATAGAAGTACTTCTGGGTGTTGCATCAGAAAATTAATAAACTAAACTAAAGTACTACTGCTGGCCTTAGTAACAAGGTTTAACTGTAGCAGAATGATAAGTTTTCAGTAAGAATGTAAGCTATGTTATAATAGACAATATGATGTTGGCAGACAGACAGATCATTCACAGCTTGTAGGTAATATATCCTAAGTTATAATACAAGTAAAAGTTTGAGATAGGCAATGAGAATATATAGGTCAGGTCATACCAGTATCGGGAAAACCATCACTGCAAGACCCTCTTCCCTTTCCCAGGAACAACATAGGGTTGAACCACTATGCTATGCCACCTCCCACAAGAATACAGGTCAAACCATTCCAGCATGCAAGACCACTCTAAATTGCACAACACTCCCTCTCCAGAGAATAAAGGGCAAACAGATTCCATTTTACATGACCCTTCCTCCCCAATAGAAAAAATATAGGCAATACCATTCCAGCAAGCAAACCCCTCCCTAAACCTAAGACTGTTAACCTATGTTTTCACAGCCCTTACTTTCCTTAAGCATAAGACAGTATCCTAATTTTTAGTACTGAAGGAAAATGACATTGGTACAATAATGATAAATATAAGTTGAATAACCATTTTTTGTTTCACCTTGGAGCTAAAAAATCAGCATAAAAAAACATTTCGAAGATAATCAGCAACAGCGCAACCTCTCTTGAACAACACCCACTGGGAGTCTTGAACAACACCACTGGGAGGGACTATAGTATGTTGCTGCTCAGAGGTTGTTGCTCTACAGAGGTTAAAACGCAATTAGAATTACACCTAAGGGAAATATCAAAAGTTGTTGAATTTTGCAGCAGATTTGTTCTGCAGAGGGCGGTTCTGCAGAGGTTACACTGAATGCATATATAGCATTCTTCTTGAGGTACGCCTCCAGGAGTTTCACTACCCGCCCCCTCATTCTTCACGTTGTTGCCGTCTTTCTCCATTTCAGCTACCACTAGTTATGTTATGTGTCATGTAAAACCAAGTCATGAAACATTCCTCGGGTATTTAGAGATTATCGCGAGATCGTAAAATGACTCAAGAATTCCACAATACCGACATAACTAAATAATCCTAACCATTGTTATAATAGCTTTACCTAATCCGATTATTTCTAGCGTAAGCCTGCATGTGCAATTTACACCACGATAAATTCACATTCCTTTCTCAAAAACAAAGTCTTACATAACAATGAAATTACGAATATTATGTATTAGTACAATGCTAGCATATAAAGGCGATCATATGATCTTCCATTTTACGAGTCCAAATGCATTGTAAGCAATATTTTTAATACTTTCATATTTTTTTACCTGCCAATGGCAATTGAGCACAAGGGCAATTCAAAAATATATTCCCAAGGGGAGAGGGGTTTAAATTGTATAAAAAAATTTAGAAGAGCATGGGAGGCAAATTGCTCAGAGGGGGTGTGGGCAAAAATATTTGGAACATGTGTAGTAAAAAATATCAGAAGGGATGAAAACAAAACATATTTAACTTTAAAACAAATTTTTACAACCATTGTGAAAATTTCAGTCCCTAATGAACCCTGCACCAACACTCTGCTCTGATTCCCCCTCTCCAATTGGTGTCCCCCAATAAAGTATAAGCCAACTGACACTCCTAAATCTGCCACACCAATGGGTTCCTCCATTAAAGTATATAACTGACTAAGACTCTCGATTTTTACCCCTAAACAGTGAAAATACCAGTTCCTAACAGACACCCCACTCCATCTCTAATTCCCCTCCCACATGGGGTCACTATTCCCCCTCTCCCTCAAAGGGTTCCCACTTCAACGCTCCCTCCTCACCCCCCAAGTATAAGCAACAGCTATCAAATACCTATCAGCCAATAAAAATACTACAAGAGGAAACAATGAACTCAATTATCACTACATAAGATTACCTGTATTGAGTACAGCTGCACTCAGATTCATGATTCTACAACAAAGATTGTGCTAACTTTATATTCTATTGTTACCTATCAACAAATCTGTTTATTTATTGTAGAACATAAATTCTTTAAAACAAAAACTGAAATAAATCATAAATTCTATAACGAATATTTTCACTTGTTCCATTCACACATGTATCGGTTTTAACTAAGAAACATGTTTAGCTTAATTAATGGCAACATTTGAATTATTCTGCTTTAAGTTTAGCCGAGTTTTCCTGAACTCAACCTGGGATCATTATCTTCAAGTTGAAAAAAATCTACTTAAATATAATCTTGACCCCTTTCCCCTAAATGCATTCCCCATCTGTTTCCAAGGTCATATCTCAAATACCTATATTCCAGGAACTTTCTAAGGCCTCAGGTCCCTTGACAATGGTATTGCCATGGACTCCCTATAGCCCTAGCTGCCCCTTGGCCCCAGATTTCAAAAAGCTCACATTCTAATCTATATTAAGACCCTAATTGATACATCTATGATGGAAGCCAAACTCAAGTCTACCCTACCCCTATCCCTTCCTCCCTTCCCAGGCCCCATATTACATAATAACAACAACCCAGCCTATATTTCCCCATATGAGACTACTGATCATGGTGCAATACTAAAACCAACAATACAAGACAACAATAGTGTGGCGCAAGTATTAAATGTGAAAACCAAATCATTTCATGTAAAACACAAGATTAACTATATTGAATCTAACAGTTTGTAAACAAGCCAAAATTCCATCATAATGATTGTTATACAATATACTTTCTACCTATCTCACTCACTCTATCATTGTTTCACAGTCGTAAGATGCTACCGATCTTACGTAAAGAAAGAATTTTGTGCCACATTTTAGGAATAAGTCAATTTTTCTAGAGCTCCGAATAGACTACACTTAGCTTTGATACATAAATTATATAGTTAGTCTAATAGAGCACAAGTAATAATTCTGAATACTGCTATTATTAGATTTTATTCAACTGTCAGTGGCGCATCCATTAACCCCACTGATTTAAATACTCTGTACTTGTTAAATCATAATCTATGTACATAAATATAGAGATTATTTTTTATTGAGCGTGAATATAGAAGCACTGTAGTGAGTATTTAAATAAGCAGGGTCAATGTGCATTGAACATTTAACACTTCTCAGTGACTGCTTATAAATAAATTTCTTAGTTCTGGCAGCAAATATGAAAGCCTAGTACTATTCCCTAATATTTCAAGTTTAACATGCAAAATGTCACCAATTTTTCACTAATTCCCACTCTCATTCTCCATTATGGAGAAATGTATGAAGAAATGTATTTAGAAATGTATAAAACCTGGCACTCCAAAAACAAGAGAACAAAGTTCACGCCATGTTTTCATGGACTCAGTAAAGCAACAAGTGTCACAGACACTAAAAATATATTGTCACAACATCCACCCCTCCTTAAAACTTTGAGATTATAAAAAACCAGTAAAGTACCTACTTGTATGTACCTAGCAGTTTTTTGCAGCAAATCAAATGTAAATAACAGACACTTGATGCAGGCAAGTAGAACAGACATCCATTCATCAAGCCAGATAAAAAACCAGCACACCCGTCATCATGTCTCTTGTCAACAGTTTTGTCATGGAACGATTGGTATACCAGTAAATTCATACATGCTATAATATCTGGTGTCTTAGTTCCATAGTTAGACAAACTCTAACAACCTTATACAACCACTTGGAATAAAATTTCTCACTTAAGGAACACATCAAGGTGGGTTTTCGGAAGGGTTTTAGACTTAAGCCATAACACCAGGCTAGCTCAATAAGTAGTGCTCTTGTTTACTGATAAAGAGGCCGTAGATTCAATTCCCAGGCCATTCTGAACACCTAGACCATTCTTTGAATGAATAATCTTGAAAGGATTTGTGGGGTCAACCAATATCAAAGGGATTTTACAACATCAAACGACTTGTAAAGCTACAGTCCCATAAACATAAAAATAGCCGTGAGGGCACTGTACGGGCACCGTGATATCAAGCTCCGCAAGGACCCGTACGAACTCTTGCGTTCCCGTACGGACTGTTACGTTTTTACTAGGGCCTGTGAGATGAGCCCAGGATACAGGTATCCGTTTCAGAGTGAAATCGTGAACAAAATCGTGGCCAAGTATGGATTAAACATGCATATCTTCCAGCTACGGCTCCGTATGGGTGTGTTGTTTTGTACCATGCGCGTACTGTCACCTTGATACGCAAGGCTTTCCACGGCCTACGACTGTCTGCACATACGGGTCCGTAATAAGCTATGATTTTATGGGACTGAGGCATAACATAGCTCTATTTTATTAAGCAATAGTCCTTATATAGAAACATTGTGACAAGTTAAGTGCGTTTGTTATTAGAATTTTGTCTATCATTCTGTTCTATTAATTGTCTTTATTTCTATTTAATGGTTCCCGGCGTCACATTTTTATAGACATATTGGTTCCTGGCAAAGTTTTTATTTAAATGTTGGTTCCTTGCGTCACATTAATTTTTTATTTCTATTTAATGGTTCCAGGCGTCACGTTCTTTTATACATATTGGTACCATGCGTCATATTCTTATTTAAATGTTGGTTCCTTGCATCACATTCTGTTATACATTGGTTCCAAGCTGTTTATTCACTGTCAGAATATTTGCCTAAAATAGTTTAGATAATTGATAAATTACTGCTGTATGACAAAATGTTTGACAAATATGATTGTTCCATCTATATTTGGAGAGTCAAGAATTGGTGTAAATACTAATGTAGTGTAGAGATTATTCTCATAAGAGATTAATTATAGGTTATTATACATTTTACTGTCCAATACGGAAATATATTTGGACGAGTACACAGCTTGAAAAGCCATATTGGACGAGCCGATAGGCGAGTCCAATATGACTTTTCAAGCTGTGTACGAGTCCAAATATATTCCGTATTGGACAGTTAAATGTATAATAACCTTTTTATCATATATCGTTTATATTAAAATAATTATCATCCCCAACAAAGCAATCACAGCAATTCTTATCAACCACAATCAACATCACCACCAAAAACACTACCACAATCACCATTTTCTATATAAGCTCGGTCATTTTTTGAAAAGAAAAGGTATTAATTTATGAATGTAGCGGCGAATAAATGTTAATGCAATTTTTCCTGAGTGCGAATGTAGACTTGTGACGTAGTGTATTACTGTATTATCCAAACTCCTCACAGTACTTACGTCACGCTTTGATACTTATTAAATGTAATAAAGGGAAATAACCGCTGCGGGGCTTGCGTATTATCGTGATGTCATTTTGTCGACCATTTTATGACGTGTTTGTAGCCTACTCATACCATACATATACAGGTAGGCGGAGCTCCCTCGCCTATTGGAAAATTAATTCTCTCAAGTATCGATGTAAAGACCTTGCCGTAGAATTTACAAAGTTTACATGACGATGTCATTCAAATGTCACTTAAACTTAAACATCCTGGAGGATTTAAAAGATTGGAAAGTACAGGGTTCCATAAAATCTCTTCATAAAGATAAACTACACACGGATGATAGGAGCGGACAAACTAATTGTAGGAAACACACTCGCTGACGGGATGAACTTTTATGGCAAGATGGACATGCCACATAGACGGTTTTCCGAAAATGAAGTCTGGAAATAACTTTTATGAGAAAGATCGTTTTGAAAGCCAAATTCATTATTTATACCTAATGCATTGCTTGGCTTGGATTAAACACAAGTCAACCTTTGTATTAATTGCATAATGTCTGGATAATTCTTCACACAGTCACAGAATGGATACGAAAGTTTTGCTGTGTAATTGAATGCTTGATCGGAAATCGTCAGAATTTGGCTCCTTGATTTAGCGTATTGTAAGTAAAAAAGTTGTAATTTTAATGACAAACCTTGTTTATAACGTTATTTTATTTAGTACATACCATTATTTTGGTTTATTTCCTCATTTGTGCCTAGACTACAATGAAAAACAGTTGCGAACCGATGAAAAAATGGCGGACATAATTTATGAATAAGCATCGTTTAGTGCACATGTCCCCAATCGTCCAATACGAAAATAATATATTATTTTTGGATCCAATACGGGAATATATTGGACGGTCATGTGGTACAAATGCAGATTGTTGATTGGTTAGATTTTCTTAGATATATAATAATGATAGATATTTTACTGCATCCACTGCTTTTGAAATTGTGAATATTCAAGGTGTGTTCAACTGACCTTAATATTTTGTCTTGATGAAAGTCATGTAATGACTGGTCAACATAAAGGGCATGAGAGAGTGACCAGGAGATCAGGAGATCCTTAGTCTGAGTCCTATAACAACAGTCTATAGGATTCTGTTAACAGGGTTTGCGTAGTAATTTACACATTAAATGCTATGATGATATTTCTATACAGCTCAAAAGGTTCAAGTGAACATAACTAACAGTTGACATGTTAATAGTAGTTTAGCACTAAGTATTTATGTAAAATGCTACAGTCTACAACTCCAAAGTGCCAAGCCATAGATCATATGTGGATATGAGGTTATGGTTCCAAAGACTCTACACAAGTCTCTGGTCCAAAACTGAGCAAAGACGATAAAAAAATATGACTTTTATGCTATTGAGTTGGCAGCTTAACTCAGTTGAACTTCTGTATCAAGTAGTGCAATCCTCATTGCCAGCATTGATATATTCTAGCTGTTAGGTAAAAGCCTTAGTACAAATATCTAATTGCATCCATACAATGACCTCAGTAAATATTTTTCATTATTACTGTTCCTGGCACCACATAGCACACATTTACATAACAAAATCTGTCTGGACATTCCAATGTAGGTCAATCGTAAATTACAAATATTATTTAGATCAGTGACAGATCACAAATAGATCAGAAGTCCGGTCCTGTCTAACAACAATTAAATAAACTCGGCCTTATTCTACCATTATCTAATCACAATTATATTATTACATTGTATGAAGAGCTCTCCTAACATTCTCCTGGCAGACACAACACTAACAGTCTGTCAATCATAGCATATACATAATCTATTATCATTATGTTTTCTTATGTACTCTTCAAAATGGAGAATATTTGTACTTTTCAAAAATGAAATTCTTTTATGCTCTTCCACCCTCCAAAATGGAGATTATACTTTTCAAAATGGAGATTTTTTATGCTCTCCAAAATGGAGATTGTACTTTTCAAACTTGAGATTTTATATGCTCTCCAAATTGAAAATGGAGATTGTACTCTTTAAAATGGAGACTTAATTTAAACTCTTCAAAATGAAGTTAACACTCCAAAATGGAGACTATATATTTTTCAAAATGGAGATTGCACTTATTAAAATGAAAACTGTATATTATCTTCAAAATGTGCTATCAAAAAAGTATGGACAATGAAGACAATGAATAAACATCTGCTTCACTCTGATACCAACTATTCCTTCCTTATCACAAAGTATTAAAATATAATTGCAGCCGTCAAATTTCTAAGAACTTATTCTTCTTGCAGACGTCAAAGTTCCAAGAACATATTCTTCTACCTTATGTTTTATGAGGGCGAACTCCTGAAGTCATTACCTCTTCAGTTTGTTGACCCTAACACTAATATTGTACATGCCAGCATTAATTGATAACTAGTAGGCAAAAATGTTCTAAAATTACAAGAATTGTAGCAAAAGTTCCATTCAAAAAAACATCTGGACAGATGGTACTTCATTATAATGCTCGATTAGATAAATAGTGTAGAAAGTGAATCAAACACATCTAGTACTTAATCAAGCAAGAATAGCCTTTGAACATGTTCTTGGAAACGGCACCATCTAAAAACAATCCAACAACTGTCTATTAACCAAGATCTTCAGAAACATAGGCATAATAACAGGAAACAAACAAACAATAAAGCATTATCTTGGATATTAAAGCAGTTTTATGATACAGATATACTGTTAATAATGGCTGGATTTTCTAACTCTTTGTAAAGAAGATACAAATTTATAGTTGTTTAGAAAAAACATGTCTGGCGATCAGAAATATTTTCAATGGTTTGAATAATGAATGAAGCCTGATATTATTTATACGTTTTCAAATAAAATGTGATAATATACTTAATGAATGTAAATATTTGAACTGGCATTTTCACTGCAGTGAAAATACAAAATGTCAAAGCGATTATCAGGAAATACTGAAAAAGCATGAAAGACTGCACTTTGGAATAAGATCTTTATTATTTCCATTTGTGATACCAGAAACTGATTTTTTTAAAATTTTATTCAACTGTCAGTGATGCATACCCAACTGATTTAAATAACCACTACAGTACTTATGTATTTGCTATTGATTGGCCTTTAAGTATGTGAATATTGAAAAAAAAATCAAGTATCAAAATAAGTGGGATAAATGTAATGGTAATTTTGATCATTGTTCATTTTGATCAAACATATTTAACCAATGGAACAACAGACTATGGGTTAAAAAAGAGCTCAAATTTTCCTGATTGCACTTTATTCATGTACCATCTCTTTACATAGATGATGGCTAAGGTTCTACCCCTATCCCTTTTTCCTTTCTTAATGCACTTATCTCATAAAAATACATTTTCCCCCACCCACAAATGTGCCACAGTATAATCATGCACACCAGCTACTGGAACCCATTATCATATATCAGTCAATCCTTTAGCTTATAATGTAGTTTGGCTTTTATTACATGGTTTCTGCATTTATCATTTAATCCTATTATTACATAATCATGCTCCAAATCTTATACAAACTGATACAGTCAAACCAGGGTCATTTTGGGATATCTGCAGTCATTGATTCCTCTCCAATTCATAATATGATGAGTGGAGCAGAGCAGAAACAATGTACCAGTGGGAATTGTTATATTATATTCAATTGTCAGTGAAACATGCACTAACCCCACTGATTTAAATACTTACTTCAATAATTCTGTACACACTATCGATAAAACTAGTTATCTGTATTTATGTATGTGGATTATCAAACTAATATTGAGTATTTAAATCAGCAGGGTTAATGTATGCGCCATTGACTGTTAAATAAAATATATTCATTGGTGAACCATGATTAGTACTCACCTGTGCTGTGTTCAACAATTGATTATGATTCAATACTATGGGCAAAGGAAAAATTTATCCAAGATCATGTTTTTTATAATAAAAAAAATGTCTTAGGCAGCCTTCTGTCTACAACAAATATATTCTGTCATTTCTGTGTCTGTCCACTTAACACAAGTTACGTTTAACCCTATTTCATACTCTAAAAATTCTAAGAGGATAGTAAGCATTTATTCCAATAAATCTAGGAATTCATACATTCTAGGTTACCATAAAATCAGGCACTCAAACTTGAACCAAATTACTGACTTTATACTAGTAGAAAACATTTATTACACATGAAATGAGAACTAAAAACTCCATCCTACTGAACGTGAATTATATATAATTCATCCAATTAGTGACTTCTTAATGAAAATTAATGCAGTTAGTATAATTACATAAACTGAAAACAACATGACATAAAGTTTGCACCAAATGTAGTCCCTCTTTAATAGTCACATTACAACAGTCCCTTCTGAATTACAGCCACTCCCTAAGACAAATACCTCTCAACAACAGTCATGCAGTTCTAAACAACTGTAAACTTCAATTACAGTCACCCCTTAATCAACAACACTGACCCCCAAACAACCTCATCTCTCAACAGAAGCCACCATTCCACGTCAGCAAATTCCCAGAAACAATCGTCATAATTTTTCACTTGAAAACCTCTTAACAAGAGCCAGTTTAATTTTTTTTATCCATTATAGCAACTCTTTTTTAAATCAGATACTGACCCAAGCCAATCTAATTTAAACCAGATAAGAAATTTTCCCTTACCCGGTACTTTACTTGATTATTTTACATCTGAAAAGCTTGCAGCAAAGCTTACATTAACTTAAATTACTACTAAATAATTTGACAATGGAGCTCTCTAACTACAGCCCATCTATAGCTACTAAAGATTCCACTGTATGAATAATAACAAAATAATTACATTAAACACCAATATATTATATAAAACTTGCACCCATTTCATAATTTGAGAAAATTCCGATGTGATGAATTAATTGCATGTACTAATTGATAATTTGTATCAATTATCACGGACACTCCCAGCTACGATGAATTCTGTACAGTCAGTAATTACATGTTTATTTAGAAAATTAATGTAACAAAAACATAACAAGTTGTTTGCACTAAACTGCTTTGTAGTCTTATTATATCGAAACCAGTAAAAGAGTAAGCTCAGTGCTTTAGGTGTTTGTCAAGAAATTGGATGCTGAGAGAAAATGAGCGGACAAAACTTTTTAATATGGAACGACTATAACTTGGCGAAAAATCAATGGACCATAACCAAAATGGGATATGCACATGTATGCCTGGTATATGTGTAAAGTTAGAATCAAATGTGTTTATAGATGCTGAGAAATAAAGTGGGGAGTATAGTTAGTACAGTAAAGTTCCGCGAATTTTGACAATTATTAAGACCCAAACGCTTAATTTGTGAACAAAATGGTCTCTACAATAAGACCGGTCCACTATTAAGACCACTGATTTTGCTGGTCTTAATAGCGGAACTTTACTGTATGAAATAAAACACAATCACGCTATTTTTTAAGATTCTTAAGTTCCAAATTCTTATTTTGAGAAAAGAAAAAAATGTCTCTGTGTTATTAGTTTAGTTCTGATATTAAGACCATCCATTTTAATCCTTATAGTTGAAGTTGAAGCAGTAGTCCAGTGGTAGGATGCACACTTAGGGGTTGAGGTCCTGGGTTGGAATCCCACTAGGGGCAATGCTAATTTCCTTGAGCAAGATATTAACCTGCGATTGCTTCACTCCACCCAGTTGTAAATGGATACCTGTTAAAGTCATGCACTGTATGCTGTCGCTTCAATCTGCGAAATATGTTAACAGTTGGTGTGTGACTTGATGATCAGGGGAAGTTAATGTCAAGAGTCGGCCGAATAGTAATACTAAAAATAGACTTCAAAAATCTTGCTTTAACTTAAATCTCACAGTACAAATACAGTAAAAGTTCGCTGGCTCGAACTCGAAGGGACGTGGAAAAAATTCGAGACAGGCAGGTGTTCGACCTGGCCGACATTCGTCCGAGTTTGACGTTATTACTTCCCTTTGTTTTATAAAAAATTTATTCGTTATCTCCCTTGGTTTAATATAAAACCCGAACACACGGTTCGTTCAAGTGTCTTGTGAACGTAGTCGGTACAAACTGCAAATTAATTTGCTTATAACTTATTTGTTGTTCGTTAGTTATACATTTATGAACATTATTCACTGATTTTATACTAAAATTGCATTAACAATTAGTTTGCAATTTTTATCAATTAAAACAAACATACAAGCTGTATACGCACTAATTCATTTGTTTTAGCGAGACCTTAGTTACTCGTTTTGTTCTTGATTTTTAATCATACCATGACACTTTATAAACTTGTGTCCATCAACAATGTGCAATCTACAAACAATTCTATTGTTAAGAATTTTTGTGCGACAATGTGATCACACAACAAAAGGTTTTGACAAATAAAATCAATTAACAAATTTAATGTTGAGCGATTTTCACGCCGTGTTATTATCACGCGTCACAAACAATACCTACAATCAGACCTTTGTCGCTGATGTGTGAAAATCTATTGTTCGAGAGAGACAATAGTATTATAGTGTATTTGTAAACCACGGGACCGTGATATTGGTTTGAGAGTTCGACCCTGTCCAGTTCGACTCAGAAGAGGTTGTTTTATATAGATATAGAAGGTAAATTGATCGGTGCCAGACAATGTGTTCGACTCAGGCAATTAATTCGAGCTGGTGGTGTTCGAGAGAATGAACTTTTACTGTATGTCTAAGCAACAAATGGATTATTTCATTCAAACAAACAACAAAACAACATCAGGAAATCTCTAGACATAAAACACCATTCTGATTATAATCATGATTAATGAGCAACAACATTAAGGATACAAATTAGAGCTTCAAAAACAACACCACTGGGTACTTTTATCATGATTTTGATGTTTAAGTATGTTGGCTTGATTGAGGGGTGATAAAATGGTCAATTTAGAAAATTTAATATAAAAAGTGCTTGCACTCAGTATGAAGTGACCAAGCATGGTTGGAACTGGTCAACCAATATGTGTACCGGTCAAGAAGGTATTATTGGTCAACCAATAATTATACTGGTCAAGCTAAGGGTTAACTGGTCAAAATGACAAGTACTTTTAGGTAAGGCTTACACTAGTCAAATGAAACACATTGTGGTCAACTCAGACAAGTTTAGGTCAAACAAGACATCTACTGGTCAAATAGCATGCCCTGATAACATAAGACACCATGAGTTCAAAACAAAGCATTTACTAGTCAAATGATGAAAGTTGGAGTCATTCATGACAAGTCCTGGTCAAACAAGCCATATACTGGTAAAAAAAATCACAATCCAGAAAACCATGTACTGTTCAGCAAGCCATGTACTGATCAGAAAGCTATGTCCAGCCTCACAAGCCATGTACTAGTCACTAAGGCATGTTTTGCATGGTCAACAAAGCATGAACTGGTCAGTAAGACATGTAGTGGTCAGCAAACCATGAACTGGTCAACCAGCCATACTAGTCAACAGGCCATGATAATTAAAAAAATCATACTGGTCAATAATCCATCTCCCGGTCAACAAGTCATATAATGGTCAAACAAGTTATACTGGTCAATAATCCATCTACCGGTCACCAAGTCATATAATGGTCAAACAAGTCATACTGGTCAATAATCCATCTCTTGGTCACCAAGTCATTTAATGGTCAAACAAGTCATACTGGTCAATAATCCATCTCTTGGTCACCAAGTCATATAATGGTCAAACAAGTCATACTGGTCAATAATCCATCTCTTGGTCACCAAGTCATATAATGGTCAAACAAGTCATACTGGTCAATAATCCATCTACCGGTCACCAAGTCATATAATGGTCAAACAAGTCATACTGGTCAATAATCCATCTCTTGGTCACAAAGTCATATAATGGTCAAACAAGTCATACTGGTCAATAATCCATCTCTTGGTCACAAAGTCATATAATGGTCAAACAAGTCATACTGGTCAATAATCCATCTTCTGGTCACCAAGTCATATAATGGTCAAACAAGTCATAATGGTCAATAATCCATCTCTTGGTCACAAAGTCATATAATGGTCAAACAAGTCATACTGGTCAATAATCCACCTCTTGGTCACAAAGTCATATAATGGTCAAACAAGTCATACTGGTCAATAATCCATCTCTTGGTCACAAAGTCATATAATGGTCAAACAAGTCATAATGGTCAATAATCCATCTCTTGGTCACAAAGTCATATAATGGTCAAACAAGTCATACTGGTCAATAATCCATCTCTTGGTCACAAAGTCATATAATGGTCAAACAAGTCATACTGGTCAATAATCCATCTTCTGGTCACCAAGTCATATAATGGTCAAACAAGTCATACTGGTCAATAATCCATCTCTTGGTCACCAAGTCATATAATGGTCAAACAAGTCATACAGGTCAATAATCCATCTCTTGGTCACAAAGTCATATAATGGTCAAACAAGTCATACTGGTCAATAATCCATCTCTTGGTCACAAAGTCATATAATGGTCAAACAAGTCATAATGGTCAATAATCCATCTTCTGGTCACCAAGTCATATAATGGTCAAACAAGTCATAATGGTCAATAATCCATCTTCTGGTCACCAAGTCATATAATGGTCTAACAAAGCAATATCATGGTCCCACAATAGAATATAGAACACTATAGAGCCTTAGATTCTTGAACCTAATATAAAACAATAAGTAGTCATCCATCTTGACTTGACAAATTAGTCTACAGTAACCAGTCTATTGTCAGATTTGATAAACTTGCACAGTTAGTATACCAGTCTATTATAGATTACGGGTCAGTTCATAAACTGTGTTCCATAAGTTCTAGCAAAATTGTTACACAATTAATTATTATACTATATTGTTCTTAAGGTTCTGAACAACTGTTACACAATTACCTTATCATTTAAACTATTATCACAAATAATCATTTCAAAAATCTCCAAACTGTTCACATGATTTCAGAATCTTAGTTACAAAAATATAAAAAAGGTCTGTGCTAAAACCTCAAAAAGACCATCCCAAAATTGTGCTCAAAACCCTGTTCCAAAACCCTTCTTGGCAGTGTTGGAAGGCAGTGTTTTTTACAGTTGCTGTTTCTGATATCATTTCACACTTATTCTTTTCAATAACAAAATTTTACAAAACTATGATCTAAAAAATTTCAAATTTGATTTACAAAAGCTTCGAAAACTGTGTTTAAAAAGTTTCAAACTGTGTTTTAAGTTTCATAAAACTCTGAATGGATTCAATAGAAAAGTTTCAAAACTTTGCCTTAATGGGTCAAAAACTATAAATTCATGGAAAAAAGACTATAAGGCTTGGTTTACTAAGCCGACATATAATTATGAAATATGTAGCTAACTAAAAAGTAATATTGAATACAAAGTGTACCACAGTCTAAGAACTGAACAGTAATTCTTAAAAGTACAGAACAATACAGGTAAGCATCCAACAATCGTTGAAGAGTAACAAGTTTTCTCTGCGAGAAGAACTCTCCAAGAGTCGACTCTTAGAGAAGATTCCAAACGGAGATTCCGAGATGTAGTGTTAATGTAGAGGTGCCGATGTTAGTTTTACAAGGTGTCTTGTATAAAATATGTGATAACGGGGAGATTCTCTCGAAAATCTCCTAAACAATCGAAGAATTTCATAGTAAAGTTCTTTAGTTTGTGTCAAAAATTGTTTGGATATTGTAGTATATAAATCTCTTTGGAATAATTGGAGTATAAATCGCTTTGGATTATAATTTGATTAATTATTGTGTGTGATTTTGTGTTGGAGATTTTTTACATATTTTTGACAAATTAAAGGTACCTTTTAATTTTTAGTTACTTTTGATGTTTTTCATTATTTATCTTAATTGAATGTATAAGTAAATTTCAATCAACTGTTAGTGGAACATACATTGACTCTGCTGATTTAAATACTCACTATAGGATTTCTGAATTCATGATCCATAAAAATATATGAAATTTATCTTAAAAATGTAATAGGCTGTTATGTTTTGAGAACAAAATATGACATTTAATTATAAAGAATGCAAGGACAAACATGATAATGATAGCAGTAAAAAGTTAGCAATAATAGTGATGATAATAATGATGATGATGATATGATGATAATAATAATAATGATAATGATGATGATATTGATGGTGATGATGATGATGATAACAAATATTACATAAAAGATATAGTTTAGTTGAGAGTCAAAAATATCAATCACAAAACTAGTAAATAGCTCAATAGAAAATTTTAGTAAAAAGAGAATGTTTAGCGGTTTGTTCAATTCAAATTAACCCATTAAAATATCAACTATCTAAATCCCAATCATGCCTTGGCTTTTGAAATAGGGCCCAATAGCCCCATGGGTCAAAACTGATGGGGACATTAAAGCTTATCAGGATCCAGAAAAAACAGTGGTTTTTGCTTCCTGCCCAACTGATATATTTTTACCATTAATACATGCATTTTCAAAATTTCACTTTTACTGAGGCATACAGTAGAAAGATATGTTTTTAAAAACAAGTTTACAGTTAGAACAAATCAAAATAACTTGATATCACAATTATGTCATTAATAATTACGCTACAGCATAGTAACTATGAAGACCAAGAACAAGAAAATACATAAAATCACTTCAAAGGTTGCCCACAAGACTGTTGTAAGTGCATTGTGTTAAAGAGTGAGTTACTATGATCTTGCAGGCAACCCTTGAGTTAGTTACAATTTATTTTCTAACACATACAGGGAATATTATCATTCTCAGATCAATTTGAACTAGCTGTTCATAACTAAGAGTAATCCAAAGAAATCAAATTTGTAATTCTTCTTGAACAGAATAGCCGAGCACTGCACCTTCCCCACCTTGCTCTTTTTGCTTCATTCTGTGTAGAAATACAAATGTATTAATTGTTAATTTTTTCTCAACAGTCAAAACATGAATAATTTCATGGTGACTTCTTGACTAAAAATTGTTCATTGTCAACAATCCTTATATTGTGTGTATTCAGTCATCGGAAATTGGTCAAACTTAGACAGTTGAGAAAAAACTGACCATACTTTGAATCATGAACCATATGATGTGCCAGGCCCCTATTCTTCTGCCTTCCAGCCCCTTTTTCTAAACTCTAGAATAATTACTATACCATAGGGTATTTAAGATAACTTTAGACAAACTCAAACACCATCCTATGTAAAGAATGTCTCATGTTATTCTGAACAAGCTACATAGCTTTCACTTCAGGAATTCTGCCACATTGGAATTCATTCAAAATAGTAAACAATCATCCAGTTAAAACTGGTTATCATTTAAAAGTACTTCCAACAATTGCCATTGGTACAACATTCACAAAATATGACACTGTCCTTTACCTCTGCTAAAATTCCTAAAAAAACAATTGTATTTGTTCATAGTAGGGACTTTAATCAGTTATTTCCCCTTGTATACTCTTCAAATAGGTAGGTCCTATTACTTGGATTACTCGGATTTTACCCTTACTTTTCAATGTCAATTTGCCAAATTAATCTTAAATAACTTTTTTGTAAATCATTTAATTTGTTTGAAATTCAAGCTAAGAATATTTTTTAGGGTAAAGAACTAAATCTAATTTCATCACTTCTGTAAATATCTTCATTAACAAGAAAGATATTAGATGAAATATTTTGTTATCCTTACAGAGGAATTCAATGATAAAATCAGAGGATTCCAACTGTAAGGACCTACTTACCAATTGGATTGCTTCAGATTTTATCAGGGAAAGATAACTGACTAAAGACCCTAATTGTATTTCAAATTTTTTCACCATATCAAATTTTTTAATGATATCAAACCCAGACTTTTTGTGGTCATTTTGTAATTTGCTTTTTTACGAAAGGGGGTTGAAAGTGTGTTAATTACATAATCAAGATTATGAAATAATTTTGCAATTAAAAGCTATATAATGAATCTAATCCATACAAAATGATCAACATATATACATGTATATTATCGTAATGAATGAAAAATATTGTTTTTTGTAAACATGTATAGTCCATTTTTTCTCAACTGTCAAAGCTTGAATAATTTCACGGTGACTGAATGCATTGTTTTTGTACTGGCAGCCTAACTGGAATTAAATATATATTGACTAAAACATATGACATGGCGTAAGCAGCTTTACTCAATCATAATACACACTTTTGGAAACTCATTGATGTATTACGACAATAATTTTAACAAACACATTCACCATGGAATAATTCATGTTTTGACAGTTGAGAAAAAACGAACTATACCAAAATTTTCAAAAATCAGTTTTCAATAGTCAGTGGCAATAGGAATTGTATGCCTTAATAAACAGCTCGTTCTGTCACTAGAAATTGATCAACTATAACATTCCTAAGTTGTTTTTTGATTTGTATAACTTTATGAGGGTCCAGTACGAATTCAATAGTCACAGTTTTAAACTTAGTTTGTAGACCCCTAAGCATTACAACATCTTGGGCGGTAAATTTATCTACGATTTGCAAACTCCTCAATTTCTCGCGAGCCTCGAGGGAACGATGATTCGACATTCTCGACATATATTCGCCAAATTTTCCCTCGAGGTTTTCCAGGATTTCCACTTGCTCGTATTTTTCTTCAATTAGTTCATTCACCTTATCTTTAATGTATTTTTCATTCCTATCCAATTCTTCCATAATCTCTAATCGGAATGTTTCCAGATCATTAAATATGCCATCACGTTGCTGTTCCAATTTCTGTACATTGTTTTTTAATTGGTTGATAATTGTGTGCGATTGACCCAGACTTTTTTTCAAGTCAGCGAAGAGAGTTTTGCAGACGGCTTCAAATTTACTTGGGTCGTCTGTAAATTCACTAATTGGACGAACATTGTCGCATTTCTTGTGAAATTTGATCACACACGCACTACAGACCAACTTGCGATCCTCCTCACAAAAATATTCATACAATTTATCATGATGTATATCACAATACTCCTCGTCGTTTGGCAAGTTTTCCAGAATTTTGGAAATTGTGATGTTTTTTGGAAAATATGTTCCCCATTTATCCACAGATAAACCGAGTAAAGTCTTCGCTGGTAGTAACCATGTACGACAATTAGGAAGGGGACATGTGACCTCGTGTGAAGCCGTTTGTTTTATTGAATACACATGTTTTTTCAAACAATCATAGCAAAATGTGTGCTGACATTTCAACATTCTTGGATCCTTGTACTTTTCCGAACACAATGGACATATAATCAGCGACTGGATTTGTAAATATTTGCGAGTAGAATCCAAGGTCCCATTCTCTGCAGCACTCGCAGATCCACATGAATTAACTCCTCCCATTTTTTTTCAAAAATATGAAATACCAGTGATAGTAGTCTAATTTCAGTAATAGTATTGATGTTTCCGTAATTGAAATTTAGCAAAATTAATTCCACAAAAAATTTCAGCAAATGTATTCCACATAACATTTAATTTAATTCAGTGGTATGTATAAAGTAGTTCCATCAAATCAAATAACTCCTCGTCTTTAACTTGAAAATAGTATCCATATGCTTCATAACCAAATATGTTCAATGAAAAATAATTCCTTTAAAAGATTTACCTTAAAAAAGATAAAAACTGAGATTGCACAAATAACTAGTAAAAAGCTTCATAAGGAGCCGAGCTTTCAGGCTGTGCCCAATTAATTCTATTAGTCAATATTTAGGAGTCAAATATTTTCATAGCCAAACCTATGGTATGTATTACATGATTCCTCATGAGACTATTGATGGTGGTCACATTCTGAGCATGAATATAATGAGTCTTAACATATAAACTTAATATTTAAACTTTCATTGTTTGTTTGTTTATAATCTATTTCATTAAAGAGCATACACATATCATTTATTGTTTTAGAGATTTAAATAATTAAAGTATTAAATGTCACATCCATTGTTCCATGTCAGTTGGTTTCTACCAATTGTTAAACTAAACACTCTTAGTCTCATTGTAAATTTTGAATTTATTGTTTTGTGGAATGAAAGTACACAGATTTAATATTTGAGTCTTTAAAGGGCATAATTATCTTCAGTTTTGATTGCCTTTCTTTTATTATCTCCTACAAACAAAACGTTATACTTGTTTTTGGTTCAGATTTAAGGCTTATAGGAACACATGGTGTATTTTCTTATTAAGGGACGGTCAGTCAACCTACTTACTGTTCCTTGAAAGGATAAATCTCTGGATTTACAAGGTACATACCTCTGCCAGTGACTGAAAATGCCCTAAATGATTAAGAATCAGTGGTAGGAGGAAAATTGGCCTTAGAAATTATTTCATGATCAAACTCCACAAATGTCACACAAACTCCCTACCCTAGAAGTCGAACCTAAAGACCCTATGATTTGTGTGCTTCCCACAGACTTTAGCCAAACGGCTAGATTATTCAATGTATATCATCTCAATACATACATGTACTTTATGCTTAACCCATATTCATCAAACCCTAGAACTCAATGATGTATCCACTTGATATTTTTTTCCTCAACCTCTCTTCAAAACATCAGCTTCTTATTGAAGAGGCTATCAGACTTCAAATAAACAAATCAGACTGTTAGACCTATTAAAATCTAATATATTTAATTACACTTTTGTAAATTTTTGTAGTCATTATGAATTCATCAATTAATTTTCAATTAAGCAAAAACCATCGAAATTCCTTCATAGCCGCCAATACTTGCAGATGAATTCCTCAGAACTTAAAGAAAATTTTCTGCAAACAAATAAAAAATTGAAAATAACATAGGCCTAGCTACCCCAGAGGTTTCAAGAATTTTCAGCAAAGGAACAAAAAACAGTGTTAAGTAATGCTGGTCTAGCTAGCTATCACACCGTCAACAATTCCCCGGCTACATTCAATTATCAATGAATTCCATCACATAACTTCGTCGATGTGTCCAAGATATGTTGCCAAGTAAGTTATCGCCGCCAAGTTCAGGCATGAAAAAAAATCCAAGACAGCAATGCTACTCGCTAACATAATTCTGCAATAATTCTACGAACACGATTTCCATAGAATCACTTCAAAATTCTAATTAAACTAGTTCATGTTATCAATTATCATAATTTCAAATATACTATAATATTGTATACACTGTAATTTATGCGGAGCTCCATTTCTTATGTTAAACAAGAAATTAGCAGTGTTTTTTTTTCCCTGCTCAAAAGATTTTGCATTTTTTGGCATATTAATATCTAAATAATGATTAAGATATTTCTAATATTCCGACAGATAAGGTTTCTTCAACACAAATCACTGGCAGCGGCATGAAAGAGTCCCCCTAAAAAAAATTATATACAAATAATCCTGAAAATACTATTTCATGACGGCAGCCAATAGTTTAAATGAAAATCTACGCAGAAATAATCAAAATAAAGTCACTACAGAAATTCCTACTTTATGGTATATAAAAAATGAAGTTTTCTGCATTATAAATAATTATGCTAAATTTGAATTTGGCAAATATTGTTGAAGAGTAATAAATGATGCTAACAAAATTGCCACAGAAATAATGAAATTTTATCAGTTAAAATGCAGCACTATGTCAATGGCCTTGTAGATAGGATTACTGCGGTTGAATACAAGAACATTAGTAAAACCAGTTGTCTAATTTGATGAATGTCTTTTAAATTCCTTGTATAATTGTTTGAGTTAATATTTTTAAAGTTTATTAACATTTTTTTATGTATGGTAACAACTGACTCATCTAAACCAACTTTCCTGGACACTTCGACATTTTGCTTTCTTTTCAAAAATGAACTATTTTGTAATTTGACTTACCACATCTAATAAAGCTACTCATATCATCATCATCATTACCATCATCACCATCATTATCATATTTGTCATCATCATCAAAAACATTGTCATAATCATCATTATCATCATAATAAAAATAACCAATATATCAAAACCATTATCATTAACATCATAATCACCACCACCATCATCATCATCATCATCATCATCATCATTATAAAAATAACCAATATATCAAAACCATTATCATTAACATCATAATCACCACCACCATCATCATCATCATCATCATCATTGATATAAGTTTTTATTATAATTAATACTCATACTTGATAAGCACTATTGTACTCGGTCTTCCCTCACTTTAAAGTATATTTAAGATTCAAATGCTCACAAACGTACAAAAAAAACTATAAAAAAAACTTTTCTCTTTTCAGGTAAAAAGATTTCAAGTAGATGGTAAACAATAGAACTGTGTTACAAACCAATTGGTCAAATAATGATCTGACTACTGTAGTCTGTGCCGAGAATGAAACATTTACATTTAGTGACCTTCACCTATGGTGCAATGGCGCAAAATGTCATCGCATATAATATACAACAGCTCTCGTTTGTCTAGAGTAATCGCGAGTGATATACAACAAGACACGAGTGCGTACGACTACGTTTACGATATTAAAGTGGCCCAACACTTGAATCATAAGGATATATCTAAAGAGCCCACACGTGATGTGATGCAACCTTCTTCAGATGACCATTCGGAAGCCTACTATCTATATTTCGTCGCTATAACGGGGATAATCTTGAACGTCATCGTCGTAATAACGATATTTATCCGAAAACCGTTACGGAAAATGACGAGTGGGTTTCTAGTTCATGCTTGTTTTCTAGACTTCATAAAATCTGCCTATTGCATTCCTATCGCAACAAACCTTCTCTCACAGACCAGCCCCTCGGACTGTAATCTCTTCGGAGCTACATATGTGATACTTACAACCATTTCTGTGTTCAACATGGTCGCTATGGTATGCACTGAAGCTTACACATTCGGCGAGAAAAATATCGGAGGAAATTCACGAGGGACGGTGATTTGCATCACCTTCGGAATAGCTTTAGTGTACGTCGGGAGTATCATTTTGCATTTGGGGCCAACATTGATTGGCGGCCATTTTGAATTTCAACCCGATATCGGTAGTTGTGCTTTTTCATTAGGACAGCAGACGGGATATGTTGCCAATGTCATGTGGGCTGTGATAACAACAGTTGCTGTCATAGCCGTAATTCATTTTATACGTAGACTCTACTTGGAAATTCAAATCAATCGACCAAATCGTGTTTCCTTTTTAGTACGAACCTCCATCACCGTTTTGGACACTGCGTCAAGCTCAACTTGTAGATTACGTAAAATTATTCGCGATGCAACACACCGTGCCAAAATATTTATTCTTAACATTTTAGTTTTCATCATTTGTTGGTACCCATATTTCATGTTACTCATCATCGACAAGTCATTTAAGGCGTCACCCAAGGCATATCAAGCATTTGCGTTTATCGCCTGGTCACATGGAGCCATCCAACCTATTTTGTACATTCTGTTTGACCGTAATCTGAACATTCTCGCTCGACGCGTCTATTGTGATAAATATGACATAGACCATATATTACAACACATGATAAATCGTCAACGAAACCCCGACCAAACCATTCCAAAACATATTGACCCGGAAGCAGCTGTACCTAGTTTCACGATCCACGATTCCGATTATCGACGTCGTAACCTTGTAGATATTATACGCCAGCATCAGGATATCTGTGTCGTACAAAATTCATCCAATCAGAGTGTACATAATCGTGCCAATAATCCCAATGTTCAGAACATTGAAATTTTGGATTTAACCAGTCAGCTTGCCCCTACTTCAAACATACCGCCCGAAAACCTTCCGTCTGCCTACCACCAAAGAATGGCGTGTGAAAGCCGAGGTATTCACCCAAACGTTGTTGAGAATCCAACGTACATTAATCGTGTTGATACTACAGATAGTGAGGGCTTCATGACAATATCTAGGTCAGATACATTACCGATGTCTGACCTAAATAATGAACAAAATGTGATATACAATAACGAGGATCATTTGGATAATCCAGAACTCGATGAGTCGACAGAAGTACAATTCTAACACATGTGTGATGTGCATTTGTGTAAGTTGTGGTTAAGATAATGGATTTTAAGTATGGTACATTTTATATGCCATTTATTTTTGTCTTATATGTTTCCGGCTACCTGTTTGTCCTTTTGCAAATAGTCTTACGACCAAAATCATCTTAAGTTGATTCAAGAATATATTGCAGGAGATCTTAAGATCAAATAAAGAAAAATTTCTGCGATAAAGACTGCTTTAGTAGCTGCAAAATTTTACATGTTTTGATAAGTTTCAATTTTTCTTTTAAAAAAGGAAAAGATTCCTGTAAAAAGACTGTTCCACAAAAATAGTGGAACTTACACTTTAATAAAAAAAATCAGAAAATGGAAATACTTCTGTACAATTTAAACCTATTTGGAAATGATAGCAAAGTTATTAGAATTGATACAGTTAAGTTATTCAACATTTTATAAATGTTCGTGTTTTTTTTACTTACAACGATTTTTGTCGTAAGATTTTTTGTGACAAGACCCACTGGAATTGTCTTATTTTTTACACACCAGTATTACACCTCATTCCCTCCCATTAAAAAACAAAACAATCTAAGATGCTGTTATTGTTTATATTTGTGTATTCCTATACACTAACAATGGATATTAGTCTCATACAGGTACTTAAGGTGAGGCCTTTTATTGATATTGACAATAGAGCTTGATGCCAAGTGAAACATTTCAAATTTCATGAAAATGTACAAGGCTTGAAAGTAACTATTGAAAAGGGTTGCCCAATTGGATGACCAACTAGAAATGTTTATTTGTCAAAATGTTAACTTGCTTAAATTAAAATTCCCCCTCCCCCCCCCCCTAAACAATACTGTATGTTTCATTTGGCCCCTAAAAATGGCATTTTAAAGTAAAATTTTGGGTTACAGTATAACCTCTGCTGAGTGGCCCTCTACACAACAAATCCTCTGCACAACAACAACTTATGTTTTGTATTTGTCTCCATAGGCGTAATTTTAATGGAATTTAACCTTTGCAGTGCAACAACCTCTGAACAGCAACACATTTAGTCCCTCCCAGTGGGTGTTGTCCAAGAGAGGTTGTTCTGTATTACATATATTCTAACTGCCCAATCAAACAACTTGTGACAAAAATCTGTTTCCTAAAACCTCAGTTAGGTCATCAACGGTAATTTGACAACCTTTCATGCCAAGCCCTGACATATTTTTTTCATTTGATAAAGTGAGTCAAAATTAGTGAAAGTATCTATGATCCCTACAAGTACCAGTATGTGACTAGTGATCATTGTAATAATTTAACTTCAATATGTTCATTACTGTCACCTTTATACCTGCTGTTAAATTTCATTCAACTCACATTAACCCTACTGATTTAAATACTCAATATTTGTACAATAATCCCTGATTTAATTAATTATCATTATTTGTTTGTTAACCCCTGTGCATAAATACTGCAAATTATTCTTATTGACATTGTGTACATAAGTGCTGTAGTGAGTATTTAAATCAGCAGGGTTAATGTATGCCCCACTGACAGTTAAATAAAATTGAACAATACAAATGGTCTATTTCATTTCTGTAGTAAAAATCTGACACTTATGCTAGTAAACTTTATTTAACAATACAAATGGTCTATTTCATTTCTGTAGTAAAACTCTGACACTTATGCTAGTAAACTAACTGTTTTGAAGGGTTTAATAAAGTTACAACAATCACTAGTCTACTTTGGGTAATTGTTGTAACCATGGTGACAATAGTTAACAAACCCAATGAAAGATGATGTCAAAAATTGATTTTCTTCAAACATTTTAAATCATGACATTGTCATAAATATTCATAACTGTAGCCACACCTTCAAATACCTAAATGTGATTACTGATTGTTGTTGCTTTACAACTGTTTGTATTTAATTCTCATACTATTGTATTACATTGTAAAATTGTATTTAATTGTCACTGGCGCATACATTAACCCCACTAATTAAAATACTCAGTACAGTACTTCTGTACTCACTTAAAAATAAATAGTTAACTTCCTCTATGTACATGTACAACAATTATGGAACAAATATCTAGTATTTAAATCAGGGAGGTTGATGTATGCACCACAAACAGTTAAATAGATTCTAATAATATCAAACTTTGTCACGTTGAAACATGATACTGGTACTTTGAGAGTCTTCCATCCCCATCCTCTCTCTTTATTTAATTGACAGCTATTCATTCTCCACTCACTACAATTTTTAAGACAAAACTGTCATTACTTAACCCACATTTTTACTGCAATACACCCTAACTTCATTCTTGTTGACAGTCATTTACCACTCCCACATTTTCACAACCATTCAACCCCCATTCAGTTCAAAGCATTACCTGACAATTTTAATCTATTGAAATAAAAAAAAGAAAAACAGTTAGTTTAAGTTCCAAGTGACACCTTAAACATGCATATTTTTTCTGACAAACTTATTTTTTTAACATCAACTCCCCCGATCCATCCACGTTTCCACTTCTGGCGCCATTTTGAACATATCAGCAATATCAAACAAGCTTACAATACATTAAGGTCAAACTTCAAATATTTTGTCACCATGAGGATCATTATTCCAGGTTGGTCATTTTCAGTAATACCATCGTCAAGTTTATTTGACAATAGAAATGTTCAGTAATAATCATTAAAAATGTTTATTTTTTTGCATGGACTACAAATACTTCATGGAACAAAAACTATTTTTTTTTTACATCAGAAGGCTCAGTCTTCGTCTTTTAATCTAGAAGACTGGAAATTCTTAATTAAGCATTTCTCTAACCAGATAATTCATTGACAGTTAGTATTCAACAACATAACAGCTAAAAAAAGTTTTTTTTCTAAGAAAAATCTTATGAAAGGCAAAAGAAAACCTATAAGGAACAGCAACAGTAAAAAATCTCAGACCTTCCACACAGCCAAAGAGCATAGACAGACATTTGTTTTAGATTTTTTTTTTAAATTTCTGTAATAACAGGGACCCCATAATCAAATAACGAAAACAAGAACCTAAGAAGGAGAAAAAGTCATCATTCACAAGTATAAGTGCTTTCAAAAACAAGTAATGTTTTGACTGCAAAATTGCTGCTGAAAAATAAGAAAATCTAAATTTTCCAAGTTAAGGAGCATGTACTACAAAAAAATACTTGAATATTTTCAAAGAAAGAATCCCATTAATAGAAAACAAACAACACAAGCACTTTGATTATCTCAGCTGGTTTCTGGCTCTCAAATAATAAAATCCTTGAGTTAAAGAGCAATTTGCCGGGAACCACTTTTCCAATCTCTTTATTTGAAGAGTTCCGTTTTTCAAACATCTTACCTAAGCGAGCAGCTGTTTCAGCAAAAAACACACAGAACATTTCTACAGTACAAATTATTCTATACAAAACAAAATACCTAAGAAGTGGCTTTAAAGCAAATAATCATTGAATTGCCAATGCAATAACCTTGCTTGTAACCACATACATGAAGGCAAGAAAATCTGAAATCCATATGTTTATAGGATGTTATTGCGTTCCTGCTGTTTGCTGGTAAGCCATGCAGACAGGGGATCACATACTTAGTTTGATATGAAATACAGCAATTTAATACACATTTTCATTGTGATTGCCCCATGCAAGGACCCTATAATAATATAGGGTCCTTGCCCCATGCAACAAGAATAAACTCACTTGCAATGAAATCCTGTTTGCAAGTAAATAACTTATCAACAAATAAAATAGAAAAGCAATCAATGGCATTAAGTTTTTTAAGAAACAGAATAACATGTTTTAATAATAATAATACACATGATAACACAAGTATGTGGACCATATTGAAAATTGGTTTACACCAAATATGTTATCCACAATAAATAAAGTCATTATTATAATATATATTTGTTAGGCAAAGTGTACACACAGCAAAATTACAAAGAACACATATATTACAGACAACATGTGGCAGTTTGCAATGCCAAGCACACCCACACCAGCAATAGCACAAAAACGGGGCAAGCCCTTATTTTCATGTGTTCCCTTAAAAAAATCAAAGATAAAAAAGGAACAGTTGAGAGAAAAGAAGCATGGGAAAAGATAAGAGAAAGAATAATGAAACAAAATGAAAGAAAAGCAACAGAGAAAATGAGGGAAAAGATGAGGAGAAATTCAGAAAAGAACGAGAGAAAAGAAAGGGGAAAAGAATGAGAGAAAAGAGTGGAAGGGAAGGAAATATTTAGAGAAATTACAGTTGACATATTATGGGGGAAGTTTGCCAAGTCTTGTCATGTGTAATCAGCCAACATCACAATAAAAACTCTTGTGTAACATATAAAAACAGTGATATTCTCCTTCATCTGAAATTTATACCCTAAATAAAACATGTTAAATATGTTCCTATAACACTTTATTGCTTCTTTCATCTTGGATCATTTCTGATACAGAAGTTTCTGGGTTTTGTTTCAGCTAGGGCTGTAACTTTAACTTAAATAACTTTTACTATCAAACGAATTGAAATTTATTGCTGAGAAGAGAAATTGTGTAAATTCAGCAAAATCTTTCATTGAATTTTCAGAATTAGTGAAAAGTTTGCATAGATGTGTTTATGCATTTATAAGAACTTGAGGTTGAAATTGGAAGAAGTACACTAATTATGGACTTTTTTGTATCAGTGTTTTAATCTTAAGCCATTGTAATTGTTCAGTAAGTCAAACCTATTTTTTTAATTATATAACAGGGGCTGTTTACAGGTGTCTTCTCTTCTTGAAATTTCTTTAAAATCATACAGTTTTCCCAAATTTGGAGTTTATCTTTGGTTCCCCTAGCTATGAAATAGCAATACAATTTCCCTAAATGTTCTATATAAAAAGACCTCAGGCCCCTTCCCCAAGCACTGAAAAAAAACCTTAAGGGATCATTTGGGGTGCAAGGTGTGCTGTGATCAAGTGCAATTATTGTCACATTGCCATGCCTTAGAGGTCAATGAAATATGTTGAGCAAAATGTATGAAATTTTCTCCGTTGCATGAAAATGTTTGTCTGAAGGCTTGCTCTTGCCCAAATAACAACAAGGAATAATTAAAAAGGAAATCCCTTTCACTTTCAGTAACTATTTTACATAGAATACCAATCGCATTGACAACATTGTAGTGATTGAGTAACTAAATAGGATTGTGATGTGTAAGCCTGTGGAAGTTTTGCGTAGTTTCTGTCCTTCCTATAGAAATTCCAACAAGAAATTCCAACACAGCTACATCATATTAACAATGAAATGCATAAGCTTTTATTAGCCTCTGATGGAAAATTTGTTGGTTAATCATTTTGCAATAACAGAATTCGTAACAATTATTATCTTAACAAAGCCTAAAGCTGTTAATACCTTTTGTTTAATCAATTCATTAACTTAACAGAGTCTTCAAAATCCTAATAGAAGTAGCATATGCAGACTAGATGCCACGCTCATAGCCCTTCCTTTAACCTTAATAAGGAATTTCCATCAACATTCCAAGCCAATGTCACACAAAATGCCATGAAATGCCTCAAAAAACAACAATACTAGAATGCCATCAAATGCCTGAAGAACAACAACACCACTGAAATGCCACTAAATGCATGAAAAGCAAAAAAGGTTCATAAGCCTAAAACTGATAAGTAATTCTTTTAGTTAATCACATGTTAATCATCTGATTTATAAGATCTTCAAAAAAGCCTAATTGTAGAAATGCATAAATCTTATAGCAAAAGCATACTAGATCCAATAGTTAATTGTCCTTCCTGCATTCCCGCTAAGTGTTGATGGCTTTACAAGAAAGCAGGTAAACATTTTGAAAGTTGACTGAACTATGCATACTTGGTACAAGATACTTTTTGCAATTCACTAGAAGACTTGGCTTACAGTAGGACTTCAAAAGCCTAACACATTTAATTAGCTACTTTGTTTTCCCATTGTTATCAATTATAACTAATTTTACAGACCTTCAAAAGCATATAAGCAGCAATATGGTGCAGATTGGATATGCAAACACTTCTCTGCTAGTGAAACAAACTTGAAAGCTGTGATATAAACACAGGAAAGTCAACATAAAATGTAAGTAGTTCACACTGCGAGAATGTGAAATTACCATCATGTCATAGTGAAGCTGAAGTGTGTAGTAAATAGTTCTGGCAAATTATTGAATCTAGAGGGATGGATATAAATGCCATTTGCCACGTAACCAATGCCAACAATAATGGAAAACAAGAGGCCTATCATAATTAAGAGCTAATTAAATAATCACAGGAGAAGACAAATACAAAAAGAAAATCAACATTTCTTATTTAATTGCATTTTTATTACATCTCAAGTAGTACTCAGCTCTCGATTGTGACACAAAGCAGAACACCTGTAATCATTTACACCTCTTCTTTCTTGCTCAACGTACAATGTAACCATTTTACTGTAAGTTAGAAATATTAGTACGGGAATAAATTTGACTATGAGTAAATTTCATAGTTTTTTTCACAGAAAAGAATGACCGACAATTTTCATCAACAAAACATTATGGTACCCATTAATTATAGAAGTATGTCACTACTATGTAACACAGAATATTTCAGCAGTCTTCACGAATGAATTTTCAAAGCACAAGACCTTCGGTCTGGTAAACGCCAAAATTTTACCAGACCGAAAAGACTTTTACCGGACCGAAGGCTTACCAATCATATTTTGTTAATATGTTATTTTAGACTGTACTGATTATGTTTCTACCTCTTATATGATATTATTATATAATAAACATTGAATAAAGAATTGCTTGACTTACTTGCAACTGCAAGTTTTATGTTCGATTATGCATTTTTAGTTACATTACTATTGAAATTTCCACCAGACTGTCAGTCTTGTGATCTGTATATCTTAACTGGACCGTCAGTGTTTAAGACGGACTCGGCCTTCGGTCTGGTGGCTAAATTCGAAGACTGTTTCAGTACAAGAAATAAATTTAAAAAATACAAAACAAAATGGAGTATAATTATAACTTTTAAACTATAGAGACATAACATTACATAGAAAAATGACAAAAAAGTTTATCCTAATGTCAAATGGAAATGTGCTGATATCAGCAAACTTTGGCCAATAGTTTCATTAACAATAAAATGTTAATATCCGTAATATCAATGCATTTATGATACATTTTTCTTTGAATAGTGCTCCAAGGCCATACACTCATTGACATTGCAGGCACTAAAAAGATGGTTGACACCATATTCTTGAATCATACATACACAACCTTGCTGTATCATCATATTGTGGGCTACAGTACAAAAATCAGTGCAGATAAGCCAAGAGACACACAACTAGAGCAAAGCACAAAAATGGTACCAAAGTAGGACATAAAAACAGCAGGAAAGAAACAAAAAGAACAAAAAACAGTACAAAGAAACAAAAGTTATGAAGCCATAAAAAACAGCAAGAAAGAAACAAAAAATGACAAAAAAACAGACATTTATTTCATGACTGGAAACATTAGCAAAGTAGCATCATTGGCATTTGTTCTTTTAGTCTATCACAGAATAAATAAACAGTGCCATCCAAAAATCTTTGCACAAATCCTGTTTGAAGAATTTATTACACACCAATTAAAAGAAGGTACAAAGTTTCACATTCACTCATGACAAAAAGACACAAAGAGTCATCGGAGCTAAACACCATTAATTAGTTGATCAACATATGATTCAAACCACATTACATGAATTAATGAAGCTTTAATGTTTGTTTGTTTTGTTTTTATTGGGTTTAACACCGTAGCAACACATTGTATAGGTCATAAAACGGTATTCAGTCAACCTACCCACTCCTCCCGGAAAGGCTAAATCTCTGGATTAAGCTGTTAACCACATACTAAGCACATACTTTTGTCAGTGACTGACAACTGCCCTACATAATTAAAAATCATTGGTAGGAGCGAGAATGGCGGAAGAAATAATTTCATGGCTAAGCTCCACGAAAGTATGCCCTGCCCTGGAATCAAACCCAAGACCCCTCAATCAGTAGACTTGCATGCTACCAACTGAGCTAGCCAGGCAGCTGAAACTTTAATTATAGTAAAATTACTAGCAGAATGCATGATCAGATTTTTTCTTAGAGTTTTATTCATCTGAGAACTTATGGAGAGCACTGTCCTTATTATACAATTAGTTAAGATAAAAGAGAAAATAAATAAAAACAAACAACTTTGACTTGAGAACAATTTTTTGTATCTAATTTCTACACAAAACCAATTTGCTAAGTAGGATAAAAACTAGCAATTAGAAACTAGAACATAAGATACTTACAAAATTCATTAAGGAATCCCAAATAAATTTAGGTAAGTAAAAACAAAACTGATTAAACGTTAAATAAAATCTGGAATTTAAACTTGAATTTTCCTTTGGAATAAAGTTCTACTTACTGAAATATAGATTCCTTCAAATTTATACAATTAAATTCTGGGTAAAGTGAGCTGTGCTCTGTAATTCAAATTCTGGTTAAAGTGAGCTGTGCTCTGTAATTCAAATTCTGGTTAAAGTGAGCTGTGCTCTGTAATTTTGTTAAAAAACAATGGTTTTTAATTGTCTGAGTTTTGCCCTTCAGGAATGAACATCCTCAAAAATAATGCTCTACAAACTTATAAGAACAAATCGTTTAAACCAATTCATACAAAAGACAATGTAAACATCTCTGTACTCAGATACACAACTCATTACACTTATTATCTTCACACTGGAAAAAGTTTGGTTTTACACTTGTCTGATAGAAGTTTAGAAATTCTGGTGCCTGTCATAGCAGACAATCTGTTTGAATTACCAGAACTATTTGTGGATTTGATACAAAAGAATAAATAGAATCTAAAAATAAAGTATGATTATTTGATTGGGCTGAATGAATCTCAAAACAAGTAAAATAAGTGGACAGACGGACAGAGTGACAGACAGAGAGATGGACAAAGTGCAAACCTATAGTCCCTCGAGTGTAAACACCAGCAGGGAAATAAACAGATAATTTAGTCGAAAGTATGGCCATTGAGAAAACAATAGAATGCATTAAAAGTTTGTTCTAAACCACAAGGCAAATTCCTGATGGTGTGCGGCAAAAATAGATGAAATCAAGGCAAAAGAAGGACATTTCATTAAATTATCTTTTTAGAAAGTGAAAATTAATAGAATAATAATTATTAAGTAGGAAAGCTACTGAGAGAATTAAGGAATGCATTAAAGATAATGTTCAAATAGGCAAACGAGACAAATTTCAAATAGAGCATACCGGTATAGCATATGGACTTAGTTATTTCAATAATTTCATCGACTATAAGATTGATTGATATGACATTACTGATGTTGAAAACAGCTGTTCTACAGAGTGCAAGCCACAGTTACTGATAAATATGCTGCCAAAATCCTATGTACACATTCTGTCAATATCCTACTGCTGCAGTGGTTTACAAAAAAAATGATGCATAAATGATTTCACATCACTGTTCTACAAAACTATGGCTTCCCACGCACATGCACAAAGCGCGTGCAAGTTGTTATATGCATAAACAGTAGAACCTCAAGAGTCTGGCATCTTTCTAATAATTGCCATCTGTTTACAAACACCTAATGTCACCTGGCTAGTACAAGTCTACTGATCGAGGGATCATAGGTACGAGTCTTGGATGGACATACTTAGGTGCCGAACTTTGTCATGAATAATTTCTGTGGTCATTCTCCCTTCTACCTCTTATTGTAAATCATGTAGGGCAAATTAATATCAGTCACAGATGGAAGAATGTTCCCAGTAGCTGGTTAACAGCTAAATCCAGAGATTTAACTTTTTCGGGAAAAAATTATGCATGTTGACTAACCGCACTTTCAATTTGTTGCTACGTCTTTAAACTCCCTCTTTGCTTTTAGGCTGTGTGAAAGGTCTGTTTTTTATTGTTTGTTGCTGTTCCTGATATGTTTTCATGTTCCTTTAAGATTACTCTGCTAATAGAATTTCAGAAGCCCATCTGAGGACGGCAAAAATAAAGTTCAGGCAGAAATAACATTTCACGGAGAAATTTATTAGTATACACCCCTTCAATTGTACATTTCCACCTGTTTATACTATTAGTATCTGCTGTCACTTTTTTGTGTGGAAAATTATCTTTCACAATGAAATTTTTGTCTTTTACCAGGCAGCTAGCTGCTAGAACTACCTAATGCCTGGATCTTAATTTGCAGGGCTGCCAATACAGATTTTTAAAAATAAAAATTCAGCTGAAAAGTGTCAATGAACAACTTCTGAAAAACTTGTCATTTTAATTCACCATAGCTACATTTTATTTCTGAAAAAAACTTGTAACTTTGGGTCTGTATGAAAAAACTTATTTGATTGGCAATCTTTTTGAAAATGTTACAAACTAAAGAATTTTTGTCAGATGGCCCAAATTATATACATCAAATTGCAATTCTTCAGCTTAAATATCCTGATGTACAGTAAAGTTCCACTATTCAAAAAATAAAGGGCAAAGTTATCAAACTAGCTCAACAACATGAAAATAATTAAATTCCACTAGTCTGAATCAGTTTTCATTGGGCTAATGGGTTAAGACCAGCCTTCTCAACAAGCTTTTATTAGCACTGAACAATAGGTCAAGCAAAATTGGATCGAGGACAATTTTGGTAGGCTCAGTCCACAGTAAAACTAAATTCCAAGACTCATTAAGACAATGCCTGAGCTGATCAGCTAAAACAATACATTGGCAATCCTAAATTCAGTGACCACACAATGGAAAAAATCATTTTCTCAAGCATCAATGAAAATTGGCATCATTGTAAGACTATTTATATTTCCCAGTAAACTTTATATACACTATTGATACAAAATGATTGGATAACTATATTCTTGGATAACAAAAAATGATTCTTACATAACTGACAAAATTCCGTGCCAAGAATATCTATATAAAAAAGTCTGCAAGAGAGTCTTTTAGAATACTAGTAGAGATAAACATGTATTTTATGTAAGGCGAAGTACTAAACTCTTATAAAAGTGTAAGACTGTTGTTGGATCTAAGTACGAGCATACTTGAAAGTGTGACTATGGAATAGCAAGGCAATCCACCCTGCTTCTTTTGCTCTACTCCCTGCCCTTTTGCCCACCATTTTGCCCTTCTGCTCTTCATACAGCCTTTTTTTTCTCTCCTTTCTGCCCCTTTTGCTCAACTCCCTGCTTTTTTCTCTACTTCCTACCTCTACTCCCTGTTCTTTCCCTTTTGGCTCAACTTCTTTCCCTTTTGGCTCAACATCCTGCCCTTTGCTTTTTCTGCTTTTTTGCTACTGACCCTATGCAAAAATAGTTACTATGAAACATCTTTCATCTGATGTACTTTGCCCCTTTTTTCAGCCTCCAAGCCCTTTTTAATTCTAGAATAAACACTATAATAGTTCTCTGACAAAGAAGGTTAAACAATTGGGGTTGTGGAATAATAAATAACAGTAACAGTTCTGATTACATTAAATTTTGTGTTGCCTAAATACATGTTTTTTAAATCCATTAAAATCAAAGTGCTGGAAGTGCTGACTGTCAGAGGCAATTAAACTTTGAAGAGTTCTTTCCCCTCCCCACTCCAATTCCATTACAGCCACTTTTTCATTTACATAAATTTAGAAGATGATAATAATAACATTTGTGTCACTCAAATTCTGGCATAAAACTTTTAACTTCTGGAACTCTTCAATTTAAAGTCAATTTTGTTATTAAAGAAATTGATATCATAATAAAATTGATTACAGTCGACATTTACAGCGATTATGTATTACTGGGGTAATATCATTATTACATATTTATCTTAAAATGTCTTTCATTGATTTATATATTTCAATTTTTATAGATAAGGCCATTTAACATTTAACATTAAAATGCATCAAGGATTGTTAAACATAAATATTTTGTAGATCATATTAAAGACATTTTTACATTTTGAATGTTCATGCTATCTTTAATTGCATCAATTAATTTTAGCATTACATAGCTTTTATTGACGAATGCAGCAATAAATGTCAAACTTAAATCGAATTTTAAAACGCCTCTCCAACTTTTAAAAAATTAAGACAACTCTACTTAGAATACATTTTCTTTGAATATATTTTTTTACTTTTCTGACAGACAAGTTGGAAATTGAAGTATGCAATTTCAATGTCAAGGAAAAAGGTCACCCTTGGAATAATATTGTATAATAAAACTTAATATGCCAAGAAAAACGTTTTGAAAGAGGAATCACATTAAAATGATAAAATACTAATTTGAATCATTCAAAATTAATTTACAGCAATTGAGTAATGAATTGCTTGAAACAACAAAGCAAAAACTTTAAAAAAGATCTTAAAATCATACTGAAAGTTTGCCAAAGGGATACAGTTTTGAACCCCACCCTGAACAGTTATAGCCTTCCATGACAATTTGACAATAATGTCAATTCTGTGGACCATATTGAAAATTGGTTTTCACCAAATATGTTATCCACAATAAATAAAGTCGTTATTATTATTATTATTATTATTATTTCCCTCCATTAATAAGGAATACAGAAAAGTTGCTGGCCTATTGAAAGGGTAGGCCGACTCGTTAAGGAAAAGGGTCAAAGTTGCTGGCCTTTTGAAAGGATGGGTGCGCAGTCGTTATAGAAAAGGGTCAAGGAAAGCTAGTTTATGTCCACTAGTCTATGCAAAAATTGTGTTGATAATGTGTTAAACCTAGTAGGAAAGTTCAAGCATTTGTTACACAGTCCAAAAAAAATCAAATTTATTCGACAGACAAAATACAGACTGGTTAACCATTGACAATACATTAGTGTTGATTGAACAGCAAAAAACAAAAACAAAGTCTGTACATAAAGAGACATTTATTTTGACTGATTCTATAGGCTTGTAATTATTTAGTGGGGAAAATGCATTGTAAGTAGACTGGTTCCAAAGATTTCATTATCAGCTGACAGTGATAAAGTGAGAAAACTTGAGGTACAGTCTATCATGATATACCTCTGCATTATTTGCAGAACAGACGATCACAAGAGAGATGTTAATGTAAATGTCATTCATGGAAATTGATTAACTTGGTAATCTTACTATTTAAAAGCCAACCTCTAGAAAGTTATGACCTCTTAAAACGAATAAAATGCTTCAAATGATTGGTGATGTATATAATCATTAACATTATCATACCTATTGTTTAGTTTTATTTAAATGTCAGTGTCACATACATTAACTCCACTGATTTAAATAAATCTTTATCAATCATGTGTACAGAAATACTTTAATAAGTATTTAAATCAGCAGAGTTAATGTATGAGCTACTGTCAGTAAAATAAACTTAAGCAATATCAGATTTCTAAAATATGGCTCCTATCTAATACTCAGTTTATGGTTTCTATTTACCATTATCTATTCCGTACACATTTACAACACACTTTTTTACCAGTCTGGTCATGATATTCATCCCATTCACTCCTACTTACAATATAGATCTAACTTCTATTTACCACTCAAAAATGGCTTCCATCACTCTCAACTATGTTGGTTACTTTCAAACATGTTACAACTCTTTATTCCCCTTTCAAATATAATTTCCTATTTGCCACTTTTAAAACATGGGACCTATTTACCACTCTAAATTGTAACTTGAAATAAGTTCATATTTACCATTCTCAATTATGGTCTCTATTTATACCTCTCCATTTTGGTTTCCTGTATGCCCCTTTCAATTATAGTTTCTTTTTTACCACTCTCAAATATGGCTCCAATTTACCACTAAAAACCCATAGCTCTTATTAACACCACACAAATCTCCTATTTACCACATTCAAATACAACTCCTATTTATCACAAAAAATCACTCCTATTTATTTTATATGAAAGGGAGATAACTCAAATATCCATACATTTTGTTTACAGCCCCAAAAAGCTTGTATTTTTGTTCATTTCATGTTGTTCTCATAGTTTGTAAGAATGTATATAAAACATCATACTTAAGAAAATTTAAAATTCTCATAAATACACATTTTATTTTTGTAGAAATGTATAAATACATGTATTTGAATCGCTTATAATTTTTTTCTCATTTTTTATTGTTATACATTATGATTTTTGTTTGTTTGTTCTTACGTCTGCAGAGTAAAACATGTTGTTTTTTTCAAACATTATTTTTTACATGTTTAACTTTAAGAAGGAAATCTGATTTTATTTATTATTCAAGTGTTATATTTATACATTGATATGATTTTATTCTTTTGCCTTAATTAGAATTCTCGAATAAAATTGAGAGATATTAATATATATTTTGTACAATATCATACATGCTGTTGCCTGGCAACCTGACCTCACCTAATCATAAATAAGAAGTAGATTTGCTAATCATTTGCTTTTGAATAAGCAAAACAATTCCTAGAGTCACTGCTTAATTTTCGTCCACATTTGATACACTTTTAAACACAAGCATCGAATCCTTATTACCAATCTAATGGACAGTTTATAAATTATACAGTGAAAATGCTTTATACAATGTATCACTCTGTTAAGAATGCCTTCCTGACAAAAGGTAGAAACATACATTTTGTATGTAAATGCAGTGAATTTTTTTTCTGTACAAAAACGCAGTGAAAAATTGTATTTTTGAACACAAATACTGAAAAAAGTGTCCATGTACAAAAACAGTGTATATTAATTTTTGTTGCCTTAGATAAATAAGCAGACATATTTGGTTTTCTGTATAAAATGCATTGAAATTATGTTCAAAAATGCAGTAAAATTTGTTTACTGTTTAAAAAAGCAGTGAAATTTTGTATTCTGTTCATAAATGCTGATAAAATTGCTTTTCCAGTACATAAATGCAGTGAACATTATTTTCCTGTACAAAAATGCAGAGAACATTCATTTTTCTGTACAAAATGCAGAGAATATTTATTTTTCTGAACAAAAATGTAGAGAACATTAATTTTTCTGTACAAAAATGTAGAGAACATTAATTTTTCTATACAAAAATGCAGAGAACATTAATTTTTCTGTACAAAAATGTAGAGAACATTCATTTTACTGTACAAAAATGCGGTTAACATTTTAGTAAACATTTATGAAAAAGTATTGTTTTCAACTATTGTTTTGTTGTTACCATATCATATTTTATGTGTTTTATTATTTAATTATTCATAACAATTTCTATGTTACAAAAACTTGTTGCTTTCATTCATTGAGCTATTATAATTTTTTTCCCTGAAATGATATAAAATATTTCATCATTGTACGATGAAATTGTTGGGCATATCATTTCGAATTAACCTACATATATATGTATGCTAAATATGTTTATAATTTCCTGGCAAATAAACATTATAAAACATTGAATTGTTTCTGAGTTATATTTTTGTTACTCTGAGTCTGTTTGTTTTGTTTGGGTTTTTGGCACATCAACACAGAAAGGTTATATCACGCCCAATCTTGGTCTGGACCAGTAGGTAGCGCGACAGGATTTCGAATCTAGTGTCTTGAAGGGGGTGTCTGTTCAAATCCTAACTGGAAAGGTTATACCCTTCCATGAAAATTGGACAATGATATCAATATTCCTACATTAATAAGGTCTATGGAGAAGTTGTCTGCCTTTAAAGGAATGGAAGCCCAGTACATGTTATAAACAAGGGTCCAGGAAAGCTAGGTAAGGTGTGCTGGGAAATGTAATATAACCTTAATTGTGTTAAAATGTGGTGAAACACAGTATCAAAAATATAGATGTATTTTCTACTTGTACAGTGTGCTCCAAAGTCCTTGGACAAAATCCTGTTTTTAGGATAAACTGATTAACATCTACTAATGAAAAAGACAAAAGAGTCGACTGAGGGAATTCCAAAATCAGCATTTATTAGTATAAATTATCAACATATACAGGTTTTTGTTAATAGACCTTTGGTGCAAACTGTATGTCACAAATTGGTAAGCTGTATTCAACAGTTACTGTTTGTAGCACATACATTAATCCCACTGATTTAAATACTCAACATCAGTTTCATAAACAGCATTATATAAATATGAATATTTATTTTTATCAAAAGTGAGTGCAGAAGTACTGAAGAGACAAATAGTGAGTATTAAAATCAGTGGGGTTATTGTATGCGCCACTGACAGTTGAATAAAATTCAACAATACCTCACATGAAAAATATCAATTGAGGAACAAAATAGAACCCAAAACCAGGAGCATCAAAAAAAGATATCAGACAAGAAAATATGTAAAAACTTAGACCATTTATCCACAACTCATTCCATCACCTTCAAAGCTGAAGATAAACATCTTTGTAAGAAGTCAAGTCAACCAATCAATAGAATATAATAGAACGGTCCGATTAATCATTGTCGATTACTTTTCACGAAATCCGTCTGCACCATTTCTGCAGACACAATAACAATCAACAACAGCAAGCTGTAACAAATCTCCTAAGACAATGTTTGGAGTATAAAACACAGTTGCCAGACGTCACTTAACCAATCATTTATCAAAGATGATCAAACAACACAATCCATGTAACAAAGTAGCCATGTTGCAAGAGTACACATGTTTAACAAGGACATGGAATAACTCTGGCATTTAGACATAAGACTGGACAACTCAATGATAATCAAAGCAGACCATAGCAAATTAGCCCCAGTTCCGAGTAGCCATATTTCACAGTTAGTCATTAAACAAGAACATATTCTTGGCAAACAGACCACTTGATGACCAGACAAGGTCAAACTGTTCTTGTCGGAGAAGTTGTTTGTTTTTGACTTCATTATCACCTGGTTATTGTTAAGTACATGTAAGTGATCCCCAACATGGAGCAATAGTAAGGCATTTTAGATAAACTCATTTAATAAATGATCATTTCAATTAATGAAGTTCATAATTATAAGTATTATGTTTACATGTATCACATATAAGTGAGCTTGTTTGCCTCAACTAGCCAAGCAATTTGATGACAGATGATAATCAATGTCTCTTTTTTCAAGAACATTATTCTAGGTTAAAGACACATTATAATCAAATCTGACATTTCAAATGTCAATTTTACCCACAATGCAAGAGTGAACATCAATTTTACCCACAATGCAAGAGTGAATATCAAATTTACCCACAATGCAAGAGTGAACATCAATTTTACCCATGATGCAAGAGTTACAATTTCAAATTACCACCAATGCAAGCTAATGAATAAGAATTGCAGAAGATGCAAAAAACAGTCAAGGAAAAGTATCAATTATTAGAAATAGTTTCTGAATTGTTTTTCTTGGAATTCTGAAGCACAAATATCTAAGTAATTAGTAATAATGATTCACTTCTGCATGTATTTACAATTATGGCAGAAAAAGAAAAAAGCGGGAAAAAATCAGTGCATTGGTTTTATGTATCACGTTGGCACAGCCAGACGGCTCATCAAAACTTTGCAGGTAATCTTTCCATATGTGATTTTCAGAGGTAAAAGAATTTTGCTTTTGATTATAATTGAAAAAATGAATGACTGTACGATTACATTTTGGCAAACATCAAATGAATGAACAACATTATTCACAAGTGCATACAACATAATAAGGAACAAAAATCTATAGCCTCAGAAACAACGGTTGGAACTCAATGAACAATAGGTAAGAAACATCGGTTAAAGGAATGCATAGATTGAGTAATTCTTGCAAACAAGGCTGTTATTGTTTTTGTGGTTAGTGGTTACATAAAATATATTACATGTACAGCTCAATTATGTAAAAATTGTGTTTTCTTGTATTTTGTTTAGGTTGAGTTTAATGAGTTTAATGCCATACCGACACATTGTAAAGGTCAGCAGCAGTCAGTGAACGAGCCCACTTTCCTGGAAAGATTCAAACTCTTGATTTACAAATAAATTAATCACTTACTCACTTAGTGTGTTAGCAGTTTTAAATGGTAGAAATATGCATTACCAAATATATGAGCAGTACACCAATTAATTTCGGCTCTATTATGAAACCAGTATCCAAGGTCAGTTTCACTGTAGCAATTGATTTAAGACCATTGAACGGTCAGCTTAGTGACCATCATGGTGACCATTGGATCTTGAGATAATTATTAAGTTATCACAACCAGATTGGATACATAAATTTTTATTGTAGCAGACATTCCTTACTAACTAGAAAATAAGACAAGGTCAATAACAAGGACAAGATCAGAAACAATTACCGTAAAACTGGACATTTCTGCAGGATCCTTATTTCTGCTTTTTTCCTGGTTATAGTTTTGAATTTGTTCATGAAATGATTTCTATGGCCATTCTCCCTCTTACCCAGGGATGAGAATTATGTTCACTGAAAAAAATCAGAAAAACCCTACACCCCTTGAAAAAACACCAGATTTGAACAAATCAGATTTAGTCCGTAACATTTTATAAACTCAAATTTAGTGAAAAATATCTGAAATCAGCTGAATAGCTGTAGATTCTCGTCCCTGCATACCACTGATTCAAAATCATGTAGGGCAGTTTTCAAGTCAATGACAGAGGTATGAGTCTAGTGGCTGGTGAACAGCAAAATCGAGAGATTTAGCCTGTCCAGGAATGGTAAGTATGTTGACTGAATGCTGTCACATGACCTTTACGATGTGTTGCATGATGTAAAACCCAACAAAAAAAGGTCTAGGTACACAAATTATTATATATCCCCCAAAAATATGTTCCTGTTTTGTTATCAGAGCTGTTACTGAGAAAAATACTGACATATCTGGTCAATTTTAAAAATATCTTATACTATAGTATTGACAAAGTTTTCAACATACAAAAGTAGCTGAGACCTTGGAAATTTTGTCCACAGAAATATAATCATGCATTATTGGCCTAAATCCACAGAATTTAAACACCGTAAAAATTTCCATTCCTATGGTAACAATTAGTGGAGATCATTGACCACTGAATGGTCAGATAAATCAATTAATTAACACTGTCTATATTGTAGAGGTCAAGGAATGACCATACTGGACAAACTGATAAACAACTAAATTAATTACTAATACAATTATGTGTCTTGTGTTTTTACTGTTGTTCTAGTTATTTAATATCCATGATCGATAGACGCATGATACAGTGTCCATTTTATGTGCCAAAAAAACATAGGTTTTATCCCAGACCAGATATCGTTGTCTAGTCAAAACCTAGTAACTTTACCTTTTCTGAATGGAAGTTACGAGGTTTTGACTAAACAACAACGATATGTCATTACAAACACAGTCACAAAGACCAGGGTTCAACACTAAACTATCTTACCAACGACCAAATTCCTAGTAAGTTACTCAGGGGTTCCTCCTTACCATTAGAGATACCTCGAATATGAGACAAAAAATTGGATACCAATTTGTAGTCACATATTGTGATAAACAAGAACGAAAATTTAATTCACGTAAGATAAGGACAATTTTCAGGGATCCTAACAGAATCCTCAATTTAGAATCACTGTGATTCCTTCAAATCTTTTGGGATCCTCTGAATTCCAGGACACTGTTAGTTTTCAAACCCTACAAGGGGCTCATAGTTCAGCACTCGACATTACACTGGGATTCTTCTAAAGTTTTTGGGAATCCTCTTAAGTCCTGGACACTGTTAGTTTCAAACCTATTAGAGGCTAATTGCTCAGCACTCAGAACTTTAAGAGTTATATACTGAAAGGCTTGACAAAAGTTGGGCCTCCAAATGAGCAATAATACAACACCTCATTTCAATTAATACAGAAAACTTTGCCCATGTGATTTATGCAGTCATCTTGACCATTCACTATCACCATTTCCAAGAAACCAGCAGTTCTTTCTTGTATAAGAAATAAATGGACAGTAATATCTTGTTTAATAATGAATGGAAAAGTTCCAGGAAATATTTAATTGAGCAGCTGGTCTATATGAGCTGTGTTAATGTAAGTCCCTTTATTAACCATTCAAGGTTTTTTCATCTGTATAAAAAGACATTTGTTATTACAAAACTTCTGCTAAATTCATCAGATTTGTAATAATAAAACATAACTAGTGAAGACTAGCAATCAACCCATACCTTACTGAAGTACTGTAAAATGTCTCAACAATGACCCATAGAATCAAAGTATTGAAATACAGAAATACTTTCGTGCACATTGAAACCTAACAAATTCATACTAATGACTACTCCTTACACATTAGATTCAAGTACGAACCGAGCAGGGCAAAAAAATGCCGGCGAAGTGTTTATTCTATCCTGTATAACTGGCAAATACTACTGCTTAGTGTATTAATGAGATTTGACTCCGCCCATTCACACGCTTATCAATATAAGTAAATATCTGTCACTGACAATGAAACAAAGACGCATCAGTTGATTGACAGAACTACTTTAATTGCCTAGAAATAAACTGCGTAGTAAATCAGAGACACATGTATCACTCCAAAGGTTAAACTGGTCAGGCATTTGTATCGTCGATAGTTTTCAACTTGTGGTATAACTTAAGCGTTTTCGTCAAAATCGCCCAAAGTCTAAAAACTGATCTATTTTGATGGGAGGAGCAGTGGTCAAATGGTAGGACATGCTCTTAGGGATCATATGAGTCCTGGGTTCAATCCCACTAGGAGCATTGCTCACTTCCTAGAGCAAGGACTTTACCTAGAGATTGTAAAGACGCCTGAACACGCATATGGATATGGATGTACATGTATTATGTATTATGTGTCATAACTGTAGTAAGGAAAGTCCTTAAAAAATAGGATGAAAATGGTTATTTTGTTGTTGCTTTTTTGACAAACATATTCTGATGTGGAGGAATAAAAAAGGTTTTACAGTAAGGAGTTTTTACCCCTTGTAATTATATATCATAATGATATTAAAAATCTAGGAAATTACATGTATCGTCAGTTTGTTAAATGATCATTTTATTTAATCTACCTTGACGACAGCAGCCTTCAAATGATGTTAACATACAACTCAGAACATTAAAACAAATAAACACACATACTGTCTCATAAATTATTTCCAGGAAATTATGAATAACAAAAAATGGTAACATATTCTCATTAAATGTTCCGGAAATAAACTAATAACGAAATACTGTAATACAAAAAATAGGGGAAAAAATATTCATGATATACCATCATACGTTAGAAGGTCTAGCCAGCTGCTGTCTACCCCAGTCTCTGGGACACTGGCAGCAGATGACAAACAAACTATTGGATATTAATTGATGAATGATATAATAACTTAATGTGGGATAATATACCCAATTCCAAACTCCAACTATGGGTGCACAGGTGGTACAAACAAAGTTTTTTACTCATTATCATTGAAAAGCTTGAAATATGGATTAAATCCTTTCGTTCTATTTGCACATGTTTTCATAGTAACGATGAATAAATGAATTCTGGTTAAAGTCTATAAACAAGACAGAAATCTAGGCCAGTAGCACAGTTGGCAGCTTTTGAATCCAGTCAGTTCCCAAAATGGGAGCAGGTTTTATTCCCATCAGGGCTGTTTTACCCTTTCATGAAAATTTGACAATAATGTCAATTTTCCTCCATTAATAAGGTATATGGAGAAGTTGCTGGACTTGTGGGAAGGGAAGGCGAGAATTGAATATAGGCAAGGGTCCAAGAAAGCCAAGTGAGGGGCACTGGTCGCTGCAAAAACCCTAAATTGTTAAACATATCTTAATCTCAAGACCAAACTAGGACAATAACTAAAATTACACAGCAGTAATGTTCATTTTTGTGTCTCTGTTCAAGGCTTCACAAGAAAACATTTCCTATGCCACATTACAAGTAATTGTATCAAAACATACCCTTCAATCTAAAATACAAAAACAAGAACCATAATTCCTGCCAGATAATTTTTTCATCACTTGCTAACAAGAAAAGCAGGTGCAGAAATCAGGGGGAGTCATCTAAAGAATTTTTTAAAAGGGTCAAAAAACAAAATTGTCTTTCTTCTAAAAAACCTTAATACCCCTAACCCATCCTCCCAACAGAGATTCTTTCTCCTAGCATCCACTCATAAAGCCCCTTTCTCCAACTTTTGCCAAATGAATTCCTTTACTCCAGGTCACCCGCCCAACACAACCCATTACTCCAACCCGACCTCCCCACATAGCCCCTTTCTCCAACTTATCCTCCCCAGAAAGCCCCTTTCTCAAACTTATCCTCCCCAAGAAGCCCTCTTCCTCTGACCCACCCTCCCCAAATGGAGCCGCTCCAGTAACAGCATATGTAAATGAAATCATTAATCATTAAAACAGTTGGTACATCTAAGAGATTAACTTTCAACTAGCTTCAGAAGCCTTATCAAAAATACAAACTTTGACATGAGAAGCCATTATCAATTAGTATCTCAACAAACTAACACGTTTTCTACAGACAAATTGTACTACCTCCATGATCTGAGCTACAATATGTACAAACTCAATTTTTTTCCCTGTTCTTTTTGTGTTTTTTTTTTTTCTCGCAACAAATTGAACAAGCTGGGTATTTGATGAAACAAGCTGTGGGTTCACAAGAGAAACCAAGCTTAACTAACTCAATGTAATCTCAAACAAAATACAAGTCATATAGAAGAATGTTAAACAGTGGTGCTTTTCACAAAAATTCTTACGAAAAAGATCTTTGTAAGTCAGTTTCAAATAATTAGCACTTCAAAGTCAGACGGATAATAAGCATAATTATGATATGATATCCAAAAGGTATACACAATTCTACGCAATTCTATAATTTTTAGAATTGATCAGTAAAAAAATGAGCGTATCATTAATGTTTCTTACAAAGATTTTTTGGTAAGAATTTTTGTGAAAAGCACCACAGGTTTGTTTGAAAACATCCATATTTTCAAAAACAACCTGTGGTATCGCTAGCAGGGATAATCCAGAATAATCTTGACTTATAACAAAATATGAAAACATTACGATGAAAATTCTTGTAGAGGATGTTAAAATACCTCTTGTTAATCTTTTATTGTTACCAGGAATCTAAATAATTGCCAAATCGTGACTTTTATACTGACTTGATATGCTTATAGATAATGTTAGGTTTAATGGTAGAAAATATGAAATAAATATCAAAATACCGTACAGTTTCTACTAAACGCCCCTGGCATAGTGACATATCCCAACTGAGTGCATTTATAAGAAAATAAAAAAAAATGGTGCAATTATTACATTAAATATGGTAAAGGAAATTTACCCTTAACTGACTTTCACAGCTATTAAAATTTATATGAAAGGCAGCAACTGGCATCAAAGAGGTAAGGTCAGTGTAACTTCAAAGAAGTCATCCTAAGTTGGTACAATCTTAATTAAAACTTAAAATTATTGCTGACAAACAGTATGATATTCAGTGGATGTGAAAACAGACAAGTCAGAAGTCAGTGATTTGGCTCCAAGCAGACAATAGTTTGTTTCTCATGTGTCTGTAACCAGTTTAGAGATTATTGCACCTTTCATAGCATATGATTTGTTTGAATTGCCATTTATATACTGGTGGAACTACTTGCAGACTCTGTACCAAAAGATTTGATGGGAGTACGAAATAACGGTAGATATATTGATTTGGGCCGATAGTCCCAACCAAATAAAATAGGAAATTCTTCAGAACCAAATAAAAATATAAAGTTCTACAAATAGCATGAACAATTCTATAACCTAGAAAACCCAATGTAATCAGGATATAAGAGTTAATAAGTAGACATTATTACAACTTGTTTCTAAACAAACCATATCAGCTTCATTAAACCTTACATGTGGTTTTTATACAATAATGATCAGTCAACCATGCTAATACAATCAGATTAGTTAAGTCTATGTCTGATAATAATGATAATACATTAAACAATTTCACAGGGCCATGGTTTTCTTGTACTAACATTCTCGATGCATTAACCAGGTCAAATGATCTAACTACTATGATTGTACAGTCTATGAAATTAGGTTATGAAAGTAGTTGTCCAAATAGATTATTTATAGCAAGCACTATATCTCATTTCTATTTTGGTGGCCCAAGAGAAATTGTAGGTTGTCCGAACAATAAGTGGATGTCCCGAGCAACCAGACAATCACAAATTTCATAGACTGCTGGATCACATCAAATCAAATGCCAATGATATACGGTTCAGGGCTTGACATTCATTTTTAATTTTTTTACCCAATGAAGAGTCAGCTTAACGTTTAACTTGGCTGAACCAAATGTTTACTAGCAGTAACAGGATGCTAGAACTCAAAAATAGGTCACCAGGGGCATTAGAACAACCTTAAATGTGGGGACCTGAGTACCATATTTTTTTCTTTGGGTTTAACATCAGCACATTGCATAGGTCATATCACAATAGTCAGTCACCTGATTGAGAGGTCATTCCCAGGCAGGAGACACTTCCATGGAGTTAAGTCATGAAATAATTTTTTTGGCCATTCTCCCTCCTACCACTTAATCATAATCACTTAGTGCAGAAACTGTTGTCAGTCTCTGATGGAAGTACATGCCTAGTATCTGGTTACATGTAACAGCTAAATCCAGAGATTTAGCCTTTTTCAGGAATGGTGAGTACGTTGTTGACCGCTGTAATATAACCTATAGAATGTGTTGCTAAGGTATCAAACCCAACAAAAAGACAAAACAGAAATTGTGCAAATTTAAGTCAAGAAGTTACCAACATAGCAGTATACATGTACATGTACTTCTATAACTGCAATAAAACATGAAAACATTTCACTATAAACTCAAATGAATGAAGCCAAAACTGGATCTTCAATAAAAAGGAAAGGACTTAACCATTAACACCCAAGGATCTTTGTACAGCCGAAAGGAAACAAACTCAGCCAACTTGTTAATAGGTTAATATCCAATAACCAGCTAACAAACCGAAAAATAATATTACAAAAAAGATGAAAAGGCTTTATCAATAATCAATTTGGAAGCATGAATGAAATAGATTCAAAAACAACTAGTACAGGAGTAACAACCTTTTTAAACAAAATTAATACCCTGGAAAAGTCAAGTGACTTGAATCATTAGGTACAATTGCCCTTTTGGCATACAATTTAATTAATTTGTACATTTCAACCTTCTGTTTTATTGTTAAACAGAATTTAAAAGATTCTGAATGTAACCATAGAATACTATTAAACTAATCACTGTCTAAAACCTTTCCACAGCAAACAATTCAAGAACCAAAGCATTCCATGAGTTATTCTCCCCTGAAGGACTTGTGTGTATGTAATTATGAAAGTTATAAAATAAAAGGTACTTGTTCACAAATTTCAACTTTGATATCAGCTTTCTGGTAAAATAAAAATATGAAAAAATAAACCAAACCTGTTAAAAAGGTAACATGTTGGTGTGGGCTTTGGACTTTAAAACATCAAATAAAAGTGTAACAATATCACTTCAAAACCCAGTGATTAATTGCAAGTAAATGTCAGAGTTGTCCGATGGGCAAATGTAAAAATACCCTGTTCTTTATGGTGATCTGTTATCTTTGCAAAGATTTTTTGTCTTTAAGTATTGAAGCTCTTTATAGAATCTAGTTGGCTATAAAAAATTTTTTCACTAGTCCTACTGTTTAATGTAAAACTGCTTGCAAAGTATATTAAAGGTCAAATTCACATTAGAAACATAATTATGAGCATTGAAAAGTCAAAGAAAAAGCCTTAACATTAAGTCCTAGCAGAACTGTTTTGTGTAAGAGTATGTTTATGTAATGAGTCAAATTAGGTTAAATTTAAACAAATCTATGTTTTGGGTACATTTATGCACAAGTGTGTTGTGTAATAGTTCATTTACGGTACTAGTACATGCATATAAACACTAGTCTTATTTTAGGTGCATAATAAATACATGTGCATACTATAATAGTATGTTTACGGTACTAGTACATGCATATAAATTCTAGTCTTACCTTGGACCATTTATTTCTTCTTGTACATGTTTATTTAGATGTAAACTATCAAGTACTAATTGTTCTATCACTGGTGTTGTTCTTCCTATATGACAATCTAACTGTTCTGACGCCTACAAATAGAACAAATAAATAAAATAAAATATGCACAAGAAACAGTTCTGTCCAGTGCACATACCCCAAAAAGCAATTCTTTGGTCAATGTATGAAATGTCAATATGGGAAGCACAACTTTTGTTGAAGGCTGAAATAAAATGATGTTGTCAACAAGGAGAGAAAAAGTCCAAATATATTAACTGCTGTAGATGCATGACAACATTAAAATTCATTTGAAGTGGCTGAAATACCAAAACATTGACAGATAGTAGTGAACACTGGAAACATGTCTAATTAAAACACATTGATTGATTATAAAAAATCTGGACAAATAATTTTATGTATATTCGTATGACCTTACATATGACCTTCACCTTTGACCTCCAAGTCATGGCCATGAACATAACACAAAGTCTGGTGGTAAAAAACCTTTTGGACATTTTTCATTGAAATTCATTAAGTAATAAGAAAGTTAAGGCAAAGACACTAAAACGGGTCAAGTTTATGTTTGACTTAACATATGACCTTGACATTTGAAAAACAAATCAGGGTCATCTTGACCTCCCTAGTTGATCTACCTTGTTTTAAGTGCTTAATCTAACAACCTGCCATAAAAATGAGAAATAAAAAGATTTATAGGCCATCTAAAAACATCAGTAGGCCAACAGTGATATAGCAGAATTCCAAAAACCAGTAAAACTTGGCTCATGATTTTTCTTCAGATCACCTTAGAAACAAAATGGTGCCAAAGAATTATAATTCCCGAGTTCAATAAAAAAAAACTCTTAAATAAATAACCTTGAAAATCATAAAAAATATCTGGATTAAACAAATACAAATGTACGATATAGATATAAATGCCGAGTACAATTCACTTAAGTATAAAATAAAAATATTCCCATCTAAAAGGGCGTATAAAAAATAATAAAACTTCAAGGGGCGGTATGAAAGTGATTAAACTGTTATCCGTGTCACGTTTAAACATCTTCTGCAAGCATCTCTCTGTAGGTTTCATATTTATGAATGAAAAATGTTTCACATAAAAATGCATTAAACAATCTAAATCTATGTAAAAATGCATTTAAGAACCTATAAATCTGTTCCATGCAGACAGCCCTACATGCAGTTTTCTGACATAAGCTAGGCTTTGAACAAGTGGATATAATTATATTGTGAAAAAAAAACCACTTAAATTTTGTGGTTCGACGAGTATTCATTCTTCAATAAAAATTTGATTGAGGACTATTTAAACATTATAATTTTTAGACTAAAAATGCTTCATAAATCATTTATTGATGTTGAAAATAATTTTATTGTGAAAAAACAACTAAACTATTGTGCTTTGTAGAGTACTCATTCTTCAATACAATTTTGAATGAGAACTATTTAAACATGTAATTTTAGACCAAAAAAATGCTTCATAAATTTTGTAGATGTTGAAAATAAACTTTTCCAAATATAAAGCAAAGTACCACTAGTAGGAGCCCTGGCCCAGTGGTAGGTTGCATGCTTGGGGAACGAGAGGTTGAACATGCATATGGAAGCAGACTTTAAACCACACTAACTTTAACAATCAAAATTGATGGTCTTAATATAGGTAGCCAGGGCTTTTTTCAGCACTTGGGGAAGGGGCCTAGCGCCTTTTTGTATAAAGAACATTTGGTGAAATTTTATCGCAATTTCATAGAAAGGGGAACAATATATTCAAGGTAAACTCCAAATTTTGGGAAAACTGCATGATTTTAAAGAAATTTCAAGAGGGGAAGGCGCCTGTTAAATTTTATTCAACTGTCAGTGGTACATACATTAACCCCACTGATTTAAATAAAAATACTCACTTCAGCACTTCTTCACTCATTATCAATAAAAATAGTTATCTATATTTATATATGAGGATTATCAAATAAATAGTGAGTATTTAAATCAGTGGGGTTAATACATACCCCACAGTTGGATACAATCTAACAATATATGCATTTCAGAAAATATAATTAACAGACAATTGCAAGGCAATGGCGCCAACAGCTCACCATACAAAAAATGCAAGCATGAAATACATGAAACACAAATAAAATATATAATACAATGTATAGTACAGTCATAAAATGTAGAATACATAAAATAGTATTGAGATAGGTTGTTAAGATACATTAAATAACTGTTTAGAACAATACATTATATATTAACACAGCCTTATGGTAACATTTTTTTCATTCCGATAATACAAAACAAGAAATGTAATGTGGAAACCACATTAAAGCCGGATTTTAGAACTTTAACACAAAAATTATAAAAGGGAAATAATCCATAATAAAGGCAGGTAGAGTTGTGGTTACTTTCTAAGTCTGTTCATGGCATGATATGTTATCATTGTATGAAGTTTCATAAAGATATGACAATAAATGACAGAAATATGAGGTAAAGAAAAACTTTAAAGCAAAACTTTAACGCAATTGTTAACAACACCGGACACCTGACTAACCTTCCGCCCAGGTATCAATCTAATCAGTCCCATGACAGGCTTTACCTAAGCTCTCTTGACCAAAGTTGAGCCCAACTGAGCCTTATAGATCAGTTTGGTCAGTTTCCTCCTTGAAAGCAAGGGGTCCCTGGTTTGAGTCAAGATCTGATTGCATACTTTTCTAACCCTATGACATTTAGAGCCAAAAGTGGAATTGTGACTTATTAACTTGGTCAGATGACAAACGCTTAATAAATAATTGCTTATTAACCTGTCATGCCTTAATATTATGGCCTAAATATGCAGGCTCATTTAATGTACATAATCCCTATTGCCACTCACAGTTAAACATAAATTCTCCAAAACTCAAAGTATGGTGAAAGCTTACAAAAATGATATTTTTATTCATTACTGTTATTACAATATGTTAATCATTTTGCATGGATTAGATTTATTACATAACTAGCAATTTCAAAAATATTTGACAAAAACTTTTAACATGACTTAGTAATTACCTCCCTTGCATACACGTTTGAAAGAATAGCAATTTTAAATGTGTCCATAAATAGTCTTATTCAAATATCTAACATGGTAAGGCATACAATGTACAAACAAACTTAACTATTTCTAGAATGTTTCAGCTGCGATAAAACATAAAGTTTAGTTAAGGATATTATACCTTAACAAAATATTTCAATTGTATCGGAATATGTCACTCTAAGCACACCATACAATATTCCTAACAACATATCTGTACAATAGTATGAAAATTGTCTAAGGAGGGAAAAAATAAAAACAAAAGAGCCTGCTTATTGTAGTACCTTACCAATAAACAATGTATTTTTATTGTTAACCATAATTTAGAGCAGGTTCATGAAAACGAGGATTTAGGTCACATGTGTTACGTTTATAAGACATTGTAACATACAGACTGCAGGCAATAAAAGTGCAACATTAAGGCCAAGATGACATAAAACTTTGGTTTAACTGTCTTAAGAATTAATTATTTGAGTTCATGTTTCAGTAGTTTATCTTAATTGTAAAGGTCAATGGCATTCAAACACAAGGTGAAGGGCATTTACATCAGAGGTCAAGGACATTTCAACAAAAGGTGAAGGGCATTTACATCAGAGGTCAAGGACATTTCAACAAAAGGGGAAGGGCATTTACATCACAGGTCAAGGACATTTCAACAAAAGGGGAAGGTCATTTACATCACAGGTCAAGGACATTTCAACAAAAGGTGAAGGTCATTTACATCAGAGGTCAAGGACATTTCAACAAAAGGTGAAGGGCATTTACATCACAGGTCAAGGACATTTCAACAAAAGGGGAAGGGCATTTACATCAGAGGTCAAGGACATCTCTTTCAACAGTTGAAGCACATTAAACCAAGAGTTGAGTTCATTTTGATTAGAGACACATTTCAGAAAATAAATAATGATAACAATGATAATGATGATGATGCTGATGATGGTGGTGGTGATGGTGATGATGATGATGATGGTGATGATGATGATAATTATAATAATAATAAAAACTAATAATAATGATAATAATAATATAATAAAAATAATGATAATAATAATAGTATTAAATTATGACAATCAAGACATAATAGTTATTGCAGTGTTAACACTTTTAATCACTCTCCAATCATTTCCTTTAAGTACTGTAGTGAGTTTGCAAAGTAATTTCCAACAAATATAGAGTATTTAAATCAGCAGGGTTAAGAATCATGTATGTACCAATAATTACCTGTGGATAATGATATTTATGTATAGAAATGATGATATTTAGTAGTATGAATGGCACATTACACTAGATTCAAGTCAGTTATATTGACTTAATGATATGTCTTTTTTATAATATATGCACTAATAGCTAGACAGCTGCATTATATAGTCTCGCATCAATATACAGTGAAACCTGTGTAATAGGCAATCTTAACCCTTTACTGGTCAGTGGAGCTTTATACAAAATAACTTACGATAAAAATCATCGTAAGTCAAAAGCAAGAAGCAGAAATAATACATTTAATTTTTGGCCAATCAATTCCAAATATTTTGGGATTATGTAGAAATTTGTATACCTTTTGAATATCATATCAAAGGTTATGTTTATTTTTTCCTTCCGACATTTAACTGCAAAATTTCCAATTTGACTTTTTTTCCATAAGAATATTTGTGAAAAGGTGAGAAGGACATTGCAAATTTCTTGGTCTTCATGTTTTACCATAAACCCTTACTGGATGTAACATGGGTGAAAACTGGCCATTTTTTCTCCTTAACGTGCTAGGAATATTTCAATACACTCTTATTTCATCACTAATTAATTGACAGTAATGCAACTTGTCCCAATTATTCCTTGTGTGATTGTCTTTCATAAAAAAGCTATTAGAATCACAATCCCAGCTACAGTGGCAATGCTGGGGCGAATCTCTTGCTCTTTTTCAACCCAAAATTTGCATTTCATTCAATTATATTTCCTAAATGCTAGTACTTTCCAGAAACTGAAAGCATGTTATCTCTTCACCATTTTGTGCCATTTTGCTGCATCAAATGACACTGTGTCCCCTTAAAATCTCAGTGGCAGAGAAGTATACAAGAGGGGAAATTTTGAAATTCCACCCTTCTGAGTACTGTATACAAGCCAGGGTTTGCCTATAGAAATCTTTTATAAACAAAGCAGTGTACAACTTAAGTAATTATTCCTCCGTTTCATTTGTTTTCCTATTACTGATTTAAGCATAATGTACATTTAGTTTTGCACATAATATTCATAAATAACCAAATCATATCTAATTAATACATAATTACTATAATAAAATATAAGGCAATATTTTAAGTATAATTTGATGGCAGTTTTCTGACCTAATTTGCTACCAGTGTTGATCATCAGGAATTTTTACCTCTTTCACTTTGACTTTAACCCTAATAAGGATGTGCCACAGCTGGTATCTAAGTCCTTTTAGAGGCCAGGAGGGAGCTTGTTTACAGGGCCCTTGATAGTCCCTATACAAGTTATTTCCAATTATGTGTAAATTTGAGTTTAATGCCACAAATGCCAATTTGTGCTATTTATTCTTTATTCAATTCAAATACATCTATGAGCTTGCCATAGAACAAACCCTCCCTAGTAGCTAGTAAGTGCATTTTATAGTCTAAGTTTCATGCTTATGCACATTCACCAACTTTACAGCCATTACCCCTGGTCATCGGGCTGCTGGTATCTATCTATCAATCTCCTTGGTGAGTCTTTTAACTCTGCTTAGTGCAGCCGACACTTTGGTGCGACAGAATAATACCACCCTCGCAGGTACCCATTTACACCTGGAAGAAGTGAAGCAATTGCAGGTAAATTTCTTGCTCAAGGAAATTAGCAGTGCCCCCGGGGGGTTCGAACCCGAGACCTCTCAATCTCTAAGCCTGCATCCTACCACTGGACTACTGCTCCAACAAGTGCGGAGGTAAATGAGAGAAAGGCTGTAGAAATTATTTCATGACCGACAAAAAAGTTATGCAGGTCTGACCTGGAAATAGAATTAATGTACCAAGCCAGGGCTTTATTTCAGTACCTGGGGAAGGGGCCTGCGGCCTTTCTATGTGATGAACATTTGGGGAAATTGTATCGTTACTTCATATATAGGGGAACAAAAAATCCAAGTTAAACTCCAAATTTTGGGAAAACTGCATGATTTTAAAGAAAGTTTGGGAGGGAAAGGCACCTGATAACAGCCCCTGTTATATAAGGAAAAAAGGGTCTGCAAGCATTTGTGGTCAGGTTCATAACCAACTGCGCAAGCCAAGCTAGTTACAAAATAAAATTTGACACTCTATGGACATATGAAAAAACAAAAAAAACAAAGGGAAGTAACCTCTATCCAGACTTTCTCACTAAGATATGAGAAAGGTACAGGTGGATTGTCTCCCTTGAATACTTGTAACTTGGAGAAATCTATTGTTTTCTTGTCAAGTCTTGGAGGAGTTCCTGAAAATATGAAGATTGGGAGTTACATGTAGAGTTAACAATCTTAACTCTTAATTGAAGAAAAATTTATGTATTGCTTAGTTAGAAAGAGAAGTATTTATATAGAGTAAAAACGTTCCGGAGAGCCGAAACATGGTTGCATATGACCAACAGTTGTTTAAAACAGACGGTTGCTCAGGTAGTCTAGACTGTATAATGATTTTTCCATGAGTTCTAAGATATATGACTTTCCATGACTTTTCATGATATCATATGATTTTCCATGATTTTTCCATCATATAACATTAGGGGTGTAACATGCATAGCATAAATTAATGCACGTGCATCGTCTTAATTTTATCAACATTGTACATAGATATTTGTATTTTCAAATGATATACCTAATTACGCAAATGTTTGAATAAGTTAGAAAAAAGGTTTTGAATGGACTTTCAAAGATAATTATTCTCTCACTTTATAAAAAATATTTCAAGTTTCCGAACACATTTGAACATTAATTCAAGCATTTAAATTTCAGACTCTGATAAAAACAGTCAGTATGGAACATAACTATAAAATCGGTTCAGAGAAAAACGAACCGGTTAAAAACCATCAGAAGTCGTATTGCATTATTAACCGATATATCAGTTAACCCTTACACCCCTATATAACATGATCTTTCTAGGACTTTTCCATTACATAATATCATTTGCCATTACTTTTCCATGATTTTTCCATGATAAAACCACACAAAAATCCATGATATTTACATACATGGACTCAAACTTAAGACCTTACTTTAGAATTGTACACAGCCGCCTGGCTAACTCAGTTGGTAGCATACAAGTCTACTGATCGAGGGGTCCTGAGTTCGATGCCCGGGTGGGCATACTTTCTTGGAGCTTAGTCATGAAATTATTTCTACAGCCATTCTCCCTCCTTCCAATGATTCTTAATTATTTAGGGCAGTTGTCAGTTACTGACGAAAGTATGCGCTAAGTAGTTGGTTAACAGTTAAATCCAGAGATTTAGCCTTTCCAGGAGGAGTGAGTAGGTTGACTGACCGCCGTTATATGACCTATACAATGTGTTGCTATGGCGTAAAACCCAACAAAATAAAATAAATAAACAGAATTGTACACATCTAATACTCTGACAAACATATCAAACCTGTTTTAAGACGTCCCATTTTAAACCCTATCTCTTCTAGACTGACAGCCAGACCTATGGCTGGTTCGTCGTCCAGTCTACCAGCTGGTCTGACAGTGGTACCAATGTTGATACAACCACGTAAAAATGTTCCTGTGGTCAACACTACACATTTACTTGTGACCAGTTCACCCGATTCTGAAAAAATGTAAATACAAAATTAGTGATGTCACGATGATCGAGTAGAATCGAATAATCGTCGCTGGGCGCTTACATCAGCGACAATCGATTTTCTTTAAGGAAAATCAATTGTCGCTGGTTGTTTCAGAACCGCAGATTTTGCCACAACTGACCCCAGTTTAAACTTGTACACAAGGGACAATAACGTTACTTTTAATTTTCAGTCTTATTTAGTAAATTACTAATCAGTCTAAGTCAAACTCGTTGGTCCACCTGTCCTTCACATGTCAAATATCAAACAAAAATTTGAATACATGTCGGCGAATTTCAAAGATAAATAGCAATTAACAAAAAGCTCTTTATTTTTATTGATGACGTAATGTACGAGTCTTGATACCGCTTTCTTGATACGTGTGATAATTTAAATGTCACGTTGTATAACAAACGTTTGGTACATCAGATGTGTTATAAATCTTCACACCCAATTTGTTACGATTTACAGGTCAATAAACAAATTAAAATTTACGACCAAATCTTTTTGGGAAACTATGTGAGGTATGGTAAAAGTTCAACATCCGGATACGGTCTTATTCTGGTATCAAATGAAGTTTAAAATTTATTAACCCACTAGAATCCAATAAACATAGAACTGAACCAAGCTAGCTTATTTCATGATGGTTCTCCATAACATGGTGGTAAGATCCATCCTTAAGGGTGGTTAATAGGATAACACTCCGCATTGTGAAACATTCGTCTTCAATAATTTTCGTAACCGACACGTTACTTACATTTTAATTTTATTTTACCTGTATCAGTTTTAAATCATCTTGAATGAATTTGTTCAGAAAAAAAGTTAATTGAATGGACATTTATAGCATTGGATAAATCTATCAGAAAACATATTTATTGACTAAGACAGAATATGAATGAATTATTTATTTGTGAATTATGTTATTAAACAATTGTACCAACATCTTTTGCTTATGAAAATTATGAAAAAACAAACTATTGCTGAAAGATATTTCTAGATGATGAAGGGGTAAATCAAACGACTGCTAGCGGTTTCAAAATAATATTGTGTAACAAAATCCATACCAACAATTATTGTATAACATTATCTGACTCAGATACACTATACTTGCCGATTTAAATTGAAAGCATTAAGTCTTAGTATTGTGATTTTAATATTTTCCTTTGTTTTTAAAATGTTTTCAAAGAAATTAATCATGCAAATATAGTTTGTTTTAAGTAAATAAAGGATGTTGTCTTGAATGAAGTGTTTTTTCTATTTTTTTCCAGAGATTTAATGCTACTTGTAGTATAAAATCCCTGTATTTTCTCAGGAAAGCTTTTGTCGAGATAACGTAAGCATTTGTACAAATTTCGATTATTAATCGATTTTTAATCGATTAATTACATTTGATTCAATTCAATTATCGATTAGGAATTTTGTCCGATTCTCCATCACTATACAAAATAGATATAACTAAATTAGAAGTAATACATTTGATAGCTTAGGCCACTGCGCTAGCTAAGTTGGTTGGCCACGAGTTTACAGATAAAGTAGGTTTGATTTCTAGCATATTTTCATGCAGCTTGGTCATTAAATAGTTTCTATGACTATTCTCCCATCTTCAACTGATTCGAAATCATGGCAGTTGTCAATCACTGAAGAAGTAATTTGGTTAAGGGTGAAGGTTAACTGACCGCCATTATTATATAACTTATATGACCATTACAATGTATTACTACATTGTTAAAAAAAATTTGATCTGGTTGCCACATTGAGGTGTTTTGAATAACTTTCCTGTAAGATAGCTTGATCCACTATAGTTTGGAAACAATTCAATCAAACTTCAATAATTTCTATGAATATGAATTATTATCTCCCTTGGATATAAAAAATTCAGTCAGCATAATTTTAACATCTGCTATTGTTAAAAGATTCAAAATATAAAAATGGAGGGTATCCCCCAAGACTGTAGTAACTCGCTCTATAATGCAAAGCACTTACTACAGTCTTGCAGGCAACCTGCAAAATTTAATGATTATTGTTGTTAATTATGAACAACTAGATATTTACAGTCACCATAAAACGTTTGGTGTTTGGAATTCTATGTAATCATAAAATAACACTAGTTTGCAGTTTGTTTCCACATCAGATAATTGGGCAAGAGTGAAGGTAAACAAACTAGTTCATACCTAGTTTTACTCCACCACAAATCTTCTTTTTAAACATATTATTATTACCAACATCAGGGTCATGTAATATAAGATCTTCAACTGGACTTTCTTTGATTGTTAAATTCTTCATATTTAATATCATCTCCTGCATATGTTTCTTGTACAATTTACGATCAATCTGTGCTCTAGGTCCCTAAAAATAGAGGTAAAATACAGTACAGCCTCTCTTTAACAAAACCCACTAGGAGAGACTAAGATAAGATAAGATAAATTTTATTTTAAGTCGACAAAACATAATTAACAACAACATAAGCCATATAGGCTTGTGAATCGACTAAGAATAAAAAACATGTGTAAAACAGCTATAATAGAATATGACATTTGTACACTAAAGTGTGTTGCTGTTCAGAGGTTGTTGCTATTTGAATGTTCAATTCAATGAACATAATGCCTAAAGAAAATATCAAAAGCTGTTGTATAGAGGTTATTCTGTATACCAAACATGGCCAAAAAAATTTTTTTATCATAATATTGATAAATTCTATTCAATCGACTGTCACACATAAATTAACCCCACTGATTACAATACTAACAACAGTACTTCTGTACCAACTAATAAAAGAAACAGTTATCCGTATCTATGGATCATTGGTCTCATGGAAGATTTGATTCATTTATAAATAAGTAGCCCCATACAATAAAGTCTTTATATACCAAGATTATTGAACAAATATTGAGTATGTAAATCAGTGAGGTTAATGAATGCATCATTGACAGTAGATAAAAATGACAAAACAATACTTACCCATACTGCAGGACCTCTACTTTTATTCAAGACAGAGTAATGTACTCCGGATTTATCTGCAAATATAAAATATCTAATTAATAATTGTATTTGTTAACTTATAGAGAGCATTAATCCAAATTGTTTGTCCTTTGTAAAATCCTCAACAAGATCATCTAAAAGGACACATATTGAAACAATGGCAGTTGAACTGCACATTTGTTTTCAGAATGGACAACTTTAATTGAAAATTAAACCAAAACCTAAATGGTTTGTTCAAAACAAAACGCCTCAAGATAATGCATATTGAATATAGTACCAACAATAGTGCTCAAAATGAAAGAGGGAAAATTTAAACATATCTTACCACAAATGACAGCACACAGACCATCTAGGGCATCAACTTCTCTCATTAAATGTCCTTTACCTACACCTCCAAATGATGGGTTACATGACATCTCACCTGAAATAAGAAGAGAGAGTGACAAAGTCTAGTGGAAGCAAATAGGTACCAAACCATAGTACCAAGACTGGAGACTTTTAAGCATGGACTGCAGATTAAAGAAACAACTATGAGAGTACTTCTGTACTCACCATCAATTATCTAACAAACATTGAGTATTTGTGGTTTAATGTTTGCACCATGGACAGTTGAATAAATTTTAACAATGACTTCTTAACTATTTATGTAAAAACAAGAAACTGAAATCTAATAAGTTTCATCAATGTATAACCCACTAAAAATCCTATCTGGGATTGCACCCACTACTTTCCTGTTGTAAGGGTACACTCTACCATGTCGCCATTAAAGCTAGCTTGAAGTGCTGTAATATAACCTCTGCTACATATGCCCCTTCCTTTACCAAAAAATTGTCCCCAAAATCTTGAATGCCTGAGGGACAATCTGTACATTATGACCTCAGCTACAAATAAAAGATGTAGTAGCAAAGTGTTCAACAAATTTTATAATAATAATTATAGTATCATACCAATAGTGGATATTTTGTGAGTGACCAGTAAAGTGTTTCTTCCCATTCTTGCCGCCGCACCAGCTGCTTCGGTTCCAGCGTGACCACCTCCGACAACAATAACATCATAGTTTGTTGTACCATTAGAATAACATCGACATCCATGGAATCTTCTGGTCTTCGAGTGTAACAGTCTTTGAAGCTGAGAAACTTTTCGAAGCCTGAGGTAAGATCTCATTTTTTGCATTAAATTTGTATAATTCTACAAGCATCACACAGCTCAACATTAACTTTTAAAGTAGGATGCCAGGTTGGATAACCAGCTATTTATTTCACTTGCCCGAACCAAATGTTTATAAGCAGTAGCAAGTTGCCCGAACCCAAATGTAGGTTGTCAGGGGCAATAGGACAGCCTTTACTGTCCTGCCATCCCTGCCAATTATAATTGTTCAATAATCTTGTGCCAAATTATCTATTTTAGTCCAATTATTTTTACTAGCCCAAAGGCCAAATTAAGTTACACTAGCACAAAATACAAGGCTAGTAAGTTAATTTGAAAACTGTTAATGCAGATATGTCCGTGAACCAGCCACATTTCATGACACTAAACAGTAATTGCCATTTTAAACCTGAATCATTTGTGCATAATTGAATTTTAATTGAATCGTGTAACCGAATATAGATATCCGACTTCTAGGACACTAAGGTCATTAAAAAGTTTTAAAAATTCAACTGATTAAAACTGGATAGTTTCATTAATCAATCACAAAATATGTCGTCTGCGTAATTACAGAAAATGTATGTCATTGGTTACATGCTTATCACGATTTTCACGTGTTTTCCGTGTGTCACAGTTTCCCAGACTTTCTTACCGGTGTCGTGGTAAAATTTACCTCGCAAGAAATTGAAGTCGCGTAAAATATCGCGTGAAAATGTCACAGTCGCGTGATCCAATATGGTGACCTCAGGAATAATTTTGCAATGTTTATTTTAGTGTTTTCTGAATGAATTATGATCGGAGATAATGTAAACTCTAAAAATGGGTGGTAAAGATTCTAAACTATCGTACATAACTCACGAGGAGGCTTTGAAGAGAGGTAATTGCCTGAAATGTATTTAAATGCTATTTAATGTATCAAAAATCGACTGAAAATTGTCTACCGAGTTGGCCCACTTATGTGAAAGAGTGACATTTGCTAGTTCATTGATATCGAGTGTGGGTGTATCTCGTTGATTCATTCAGTAAATAAAACTACACATTATCAAGTGTTACTGTCATTATTGTAGTTTTTTGTATTGATTGATTTGTTGATTATATTTGTTGATTTGATTTCCTGGTTTGTTTGGTTGAAGAAGTAAATTTTACCAGTGAAATTTATACTTATCTATTTTATAGTAAATTACTCTTTATATCAAACACTCTATGAGTACAAAATGGACTAACTCAACTAGTCATTATTTGTAAAATGGACAAGTTTACACAACCCAGTGAACCCCCAGAATATGTCAATTAAATTTTTGACTGTGGCTTAAGTTATGGTTCCAAAACTTTAGCCTCGTAGTCTTGAGTTAAGGTAGTGCAGTAACTCTAGACAACCCTTTGAGTCAAAGCTCAAGTAACTGGAGTTTTATGACGTAAGTCTTGAGTAAGGCCAGAGGAACAGGAGTTTTACGGATACGTTTCAACTTTTAAGCATTAAACTACATGTTAATATACATGAGTATTTAAAAGAAAGACATATTTACTGTTGTAACTTAACAAACTGGCGTTGAATAAGCCATTTAAACTACATAAAAGTGCAAAGAACTCTACATCCAGGGCTTGAATTTGACCCAAGATGTCAGGTTTTGACGCACGAAAATTCCCCTTTTTGACCCTTATTCTAAATTGCCCGGGTGTCAATTTGACTCGCATATATTTTGCCTTGGTGAGTTTTAGTTGAATCGAGATCTCGAATTAACAACAGGTAGAGCGTATGTTATGTCAGCCTATTTGATGTAATCGACCAATCAGTGACACGCGGTATGCGTAGATAAAGCTTTTTGGATGCTTGCCGTTAAATTAATAATGGTATTTAATTTTGAGCATGTTGTAAGGCATATAAATTAGACGTCATAATCAGATTGTCAATTTTTTTTAAAGACAATTAAAGATGACAGATTAAATAATTATCATAATCGTTAAATTCCACGTAAAAATAATAGTAAAACAAAATATTTTATCATCATTTGCAACAAATAGTTTTTTATTCATAATTTGTTATTTTATTATGTAATGTCATACATTTCGCGACCAAAACTATTGCGAAATAAATTAAACATTGTTAAAATTACATTAGTAATTTAATAATGTTATTATTTTGATTAATAGTTTTTCTTAATTTATCAATAAGTAAGGAGAAAATTCTCTCAATTTTTTATTTCAAGAATAAACATCGGTTAAAAAATAAATTTGTTTACATTCAAAATTTCTACTCTTTTGAGTTTTATGTTGGAAATTTGAGTCATTCTGTGAGTTTTGACTGTTTGTCAGCTTGACAACACGTGGAACAAGATTTAAGTCACAACAAAGGCATTGCCACACTGCATGTGATTTTATACATGGGTCTATTTGCCAACTATGACAGAAACTACAATGAAAATGTAGTTATATAAAATCTCGGGGCAGAAAAAATGGGACTCCCGACTTTGGGCTGCGGGACTACTTTTCTCAGTAAGGGAGTCTTGGACTCCTACTTGTAAAATCCTAGGGAGAACCTTGAAATCTTAGTTATTAAAGCTACAACAACGACATTAAAATCTATGAACGTCATTGAACGAAAATATGAAGTATAGTTTTACCCCAGAAAATTTAATTTTTACCCCTGAAAATTTTGACTGAAAGGTCATTGACCATTGAGTCTGAAAGTCTAGTTCAAGCCCTGTACATCTTTAAGTTGCAAAATCATTTGAGGTTGCTAATTAATGATGAATAATTATTGGTTGCATATTAGTGGAGACATCCAAATTGTTTGAACAGCCTTTCAAAATTCAAATGTTGGGTTGTTAAATGACACGAAATGAACTGTATTTTAGGATATCTCTTTTTTTACATAAACATCAAAATGTACCTGTTAGGGTCATGCACTGTGCTGTGGCTGCAATCTTCACCCTTTGTTAACAGTTGATGTGTGACTCGTTGATCAGGGAAGTTCTTGTCAACAGAGCTCTGAAATGTGACACTAGAAGTAGACTTCAGAAGCCTTGCTTTAAGTTTTTAACTTTTAAGTTTAATCATCACTTAAATTTCAGGGCCAAAACACTCTTCTATGCAGAAGCCGAATACAGGCTGCTTCCCCAAACAAAACAAACACTTTTTCCCCCCAGTTTGATCCTCCAAACTCCCCATAAAGTCCCATAAAAAATTCCTAAGGAATGTTGAAACATAATTTGTGATATAGAATGGGAAAATATTAAGATTTCTTCACAATGCAGTCTAAAGTTGTTTCTTTTACCACATAATTTACATGATTTAATATCTAATTGATTTTGTAACACATGTGATTTAATACATCTATTCCTATTTTACTGGCAATGAAGTGGGTCCATTTTCCCCAATAAAGTGAAAACCGTGCTATTTTCCCCCCAAAAAGGGCTGAGGCCCCTTCCCTAAGAATAGTGTTTTGGCCCTGAATTTTTTAAGCACAAGCTCAAATTATTATAAACTTAGGGAAAAATTATCCACTAACCCAACCATATAAATAAGTTTCACTAGAGCCACAATCAATTTGCCTTAGACTTTTGACTAGTGGGGTAAGAGAAGTACTGTTCTCTTACTACTGTATCTTTTATTTATTTTATGTAGGGCTCTACACCAGTATACGATATATATCGAATACCGGTATTTAAGGTTCGATAGATATATCGGATCGAACGTTTCCGTATCGAACAAAATATCGATCAATGACGGTCATGGGAATAAAATACATGGCTTGCAAATCAGTTGATATTTTGTATTGCCAAATTAACATTCTACTCATAGACGTCATTGATTATACTGCTTCCGGTTCTGTATGGACGAACAATCTCATAATATGACATTCCTTTCCGCAAATGATTTACACTGGTTACGTCATGTTGTGTTCTTTTCAATCAAAGGGAAGTAACTGTTGCTGTTAGAATGTCCTTTATATGTACTTTCGTTTTGAATTACTCTGGCAACCAGCAATCAGTATTTAGTGATATACTACAGAAAAATTGTTGAACCATCACATAAGAGAGCCAAAACACGGATGGGGGCTTTTTTAAGTGAAGATGATGACCATTCAGTTTATTCCGTCAACAGCTGAAGCTTTATATAAATGGCTAATAAGGAATTGAAAGTTTACAGAGACATGCCAAAACATCCTAATCATTTGTTTTTAAAAAGAAACTTGATTTAGACTCTCACATGAGTGAACGTCATTTAGCTGCTTAAAATTTGGTTGCTCATGCCACTTTTGTAGCTCCTGAACGGGTAATTTCAACCTCAGGAGACATCCTGTCAACAGAAAGATCATGTCCAGACCAAGACTCACTTGATGCAATGATATTTCTTAAAAACATGCAAACGTCATAAAGTTTAACATTAAAGTATTCAGTGTTAATAAGACAGTGCATTCAATAATATGGTGCTACTACAATTGAAATATATGAATAAAACAACACTGTTTTGTTGTTTTATAAAAAAAATTATATGTTATTAAAATATCATATGATATATCGAATATCGATCATTTTGTATCGATACGAATATCGTATCGATCATTCTGATCGATATAGAGCCCTAATTTTATGTGATTATTATTGTTTTCAGTATCTGAAGCCGAATTAAAACGTTTAAAAGATGCGTTTAAAAGAGTGTCCACTATTAGTGGTTTTATGACAGAAACTGTTTTCATGAGAGAAGTCTTGTGGGATGGAGTTCCAGCAAAAATTGCACAGGTGTGTATGCTTTATGAAAGCTTTAAAGTATATTCATAATCTGTTGTGAGAACAATTTTTCTCTGCATAGCTAAAAATATTTGGATTGCCAATGAAATATGAGTTGCTACAGTTTGGATTGTCAGCCAGCAAACAAGGATCTGACACTATAATAATGATAATAATAATAATGAAGATTATATAACAAGGCTTCACATATGGATAAATCTTATCTTCCATGTGGTCGTCTAGACACTAACAGTGTCCCAGAATTCCGAGGATCCCTAAAACTTTGGAAGAATCCCAGTGATGCTTAAGTTAGCTAGGGATTTCATCAGGATCACTATAAATAGCCTTGTTTTTACATGGATTTAAGTTCCAATAAATAGTTTTAAATGTTTTGCCTATTATTGGAGGAATCCCTAAAATTAAGGAGAAATCCCTGAAAAACTGACTAGGGTTCCCACTGGACACCTGGTAAATACAGTAAGTGTTGAACCCTGCAAACTGTCTATAAACTGTTAACAATTTAAGGATGGTTTAAACTCAACCATTCTCACTGTTAGAAGTATACTATTGTATATAAAACACCAATTCTATGAGGTTCTACCATTCTATTATTGATACACACTAGGTAATTCTATAGACTCCTTTCATATAATTGTTGATATTGGAAAAACATGATAAAACTGTTAACTAAACTGTCATATATATATATATATATATATATATATATATATATATATATATATATATATATATATATATATATATATATATTCCTTTGTGCAGTAACCTGATAAAAATCATTGTTTTTAGAAAGATTCATGTTTCTATATGTAGTTATTAATTCCACAGAGATTTCATTAATACATATAAAGAATTGGCAAAAATGAAATAACTTGTACGTAACTTTAATCTTTATGGCAGGGGATTTTTGCTTCAGGAATGGGGAAAAATACATAATTTTTTAGGAGGGCAATTTAGGCTCAAAAATGGCCTAAAAACTATGCACTAATTATGTTTAAAGAGGTTTCTCTGCTGTTGATTGTTCACAAAAATATTTTTCTTCCACTCGGAGTCAAATTATTTACAATTTGTATGCATTTAAATGCTCTGTGACTGACTGGACCTGATCCCCATGTTTGATACTCAGGCAAGCCCTAAATAGCTTTTTAAAATATTTTCTAGACCACTCATAGTCCAGGACTAGTCCCCCATAATACCTGGGGGTGGGAGTGCAGATTAACAAATGATTGACCCCAGTGCATTAAATTTGGACTCGAATATGCTATGGGTTATATTATACAATATCTAAACCAGCCACAACAATCATGAAGAACATAGCCATAAATTTCTGTATTTTATTGCTTTTATTCATATTGCTACATTAATATAATGTACAATCTAAAAGCTTAGCAGTACTTGAAGATTTTAAGAACCATAAATGATCAATATGTTATCTTCGTGCACAGCTTTTGTTTATGCTGATTTATTTTAACTCACTTAAAGTTTGTATTCTTGGTCAAAAGTTACAAGCCAGAAAGTGATCATCATTTTTGTCATTACTTGCTCTCGAAAAAAATTTAGGAAGATTTTGTTTGTGATACAAATCAACACAGAGCTGGCTATATAATGATTACCAGTCTGAAGTGTGAACTACTCGGCCATGCTCTCTCCATGAAGAACTGTAGTTAACTGTGTTAAATCAGGCCATTTTTGGGTTGCACTTTGGCCCCATCCTCCTCCCCTAAAAGTGAAAATAAAAGCTGGTAAGTGTCAAGCCAAATAATTATATTTATGTTATTATCATATTATATTTAATTTACATTGGTGAAAGTTTTCAGTACTAATACTGATTTCAGAATTTTGAGAATATACTAGCTTATCAAATTTGTCTATTTCAGTGTTTTGAAAGGGACTTTTCATTAGTTTTAAGACTCTCAACTTTCACCCATGTATATTTATAGTCAGTTACTAAAGTTCAGTAGAAATGATGTTACTTAGTAATTAAACCTTGCCCATTCGAAATAAATCTTGTCTTATATTACAGTTGTTATTCAAGGCGTTTGGAGGTGGACCTAAAGGTTTATCATTTAAAGAATTACTGGCTGGAATGGTGGTACTCACCAAAGGTACCAAGGAAGAAAAGATTAAAAGTAAGTCTTAAGATATTACAATGTGTAGATACTAGATGGATGATCCAGCAGGAAGATTCTTATTCCTCATATCCTAGACTTTTATATTTGTGACCCCTCCATCTCTACCAAAAGTTCCTGTGTTTTTTTTATTGCATAATATTTTCTGTTCTGAAATATAGCAGCAATACACTACATATGGGGTTTTCTAGGATAGGTCTTGAATCATTAAAACAAAAGGTTGATATAAATCTTTGTCCAAATTCCTTTTCTGTACAAATATTGAGAGGCATATTGGAAGTCCCTGACATGCACTAATGAAGTTAGAAATTTTATCATGCAAACATGCCTGCGTAATTTGGTTTTAAAATATCTGAAGGATAGAATATAAAAGCTTGAGAGAGAGTGATCTGTATTATTGTAAAATATTGACATAGTTAAAATACATGTAGATGCTGTCATGATATACTTTCTTTATGCACAAAACCTGTGGGTTTTTTTAATATCCATAATTTTGATTTTTGAAAAATATCATTATCGGAAATGATGTAAAACTACTTACCTTAATTTTAACTGTTGCAAAATGCAGTGTTATTTTAAAAACAATTCTACAGTGAAAATATAAATTGTTTAAATACAGGTTAGTCTGTACCGAAAATCATGGAAGAAAAATAATATTTATCCTATAAAGTGAAATTGTTACCCTGGAAAATAGTGGCTTTAACAGTATAATTCTTAGAAAATCTGTCCTAAGCTAAACTCTAGTTTAGCGAAATAAAAATTTTATCTCACATCAAAATGGATAAATGTAAATATTGCATTGTATATAAATGTGTGTGCATTTCTAAGTTTATCATATTGTAGTGCTCAAAGTTGATATTATACATTTTCGCATTGTTGTCATTCATTTGATGTCATTTTATGCATATTTGTCCTCAAATTACTCTGAAATACACTGATATATGGAACCCTATGAATATGGTAAGACCAGTGTTTGTGGTCACATGATTCTTTTATATTTTATCTCATGCCGATCAGAATAAATATTTTTGTATTTAAATTTGTTTGGACTTACATCCACTTTAGTGAAATGAAATTTTCCATGCCTATTTTTGGCCAACATTAGTGTTTTATGTTTCCTTTTGACCCCTATAAGCTTTGTATCTCCCCAACAATTTTAACCTTTGCAGCCATTGGACCCCACCCTTTTAAATTCTCCACAAAAACAGTGTTCATCATATGTTGTGTTTTAACTGGACATGCTTCTTTACTTTTATATGCTGTAGAAATGTCTCTATTCCTAGATTCTGTTTAGAGAAGAAATTCACATTCTTACATTTAATATGAGTAACTGACAAAATGACACAGATTCCTGCAGGAGCTTTCATGATCTAGATTGCTCCGGATCAATTAGACGCTTACAGTTTTTCTATGATCTTTGAATCTTTAATGGATAACAGCGAGTCCCACTTGCTCATAATAACTTAATAGTATAACTGTGTCCTTGTGTCCAATATTGACGTCACTCCTCTACTATGAAAATTGTCTCTCAGTTTTTCCCTGATTAACCTATATCCCAATATTTTCTGTTTCTTTAGATTCTTTAAACATTGTTGCACTTTGGTGATACTTTTTGGTGATTATTGATCCTTTGGGATAGTTTCTGCTAATTTTGTCTGATTAACCTAAATCCCCATACTTTCTGTTTCTTTTCGCTCTTTAAACATTGTTGCGCATTGGTGATACTTATTGGTGATACTTTTTGGTGATTATTGATCCATTTAGGCAGTATCAGCTGATTTTGCTTTATAATTTATTATCTTATATCTTTTATCCACATCTTTTGGTTCTTTAAACATGGTTGAGCTTTGGTGATACTTTTGGTGATTATTGATCCATTGGGGCAGTTTCTGCTGATAATTATTCAATTAATTTTCGTGTGAACCATTCAAGTCCTGCCTTACATTTGATTGATGCAATGTAATAAAGTTTTGTCTAGACTCTGTGTGTGTATCTTTTAGAATGAAAATGTTTCTGGTTGTTGCGAGATAACATTTAGTAATCTCTAAGGCCATTATTAAGAAGTGTTTGTTTGCAGTTTCCCTATCAACCTTTCAAATTGCTGTGGTGCATATTTGTTTTATTGTCAACCTCTTGTCCAAATTTTTACATTTGCATTGTTGACAAAAAATTGTCTTTCATGACCAAGTGTAAATTTTTATGTAAAGTATATAGCCATAATAACACATTGTAAAGTCATAAAACAGTGTTCAATCTACCTATTCACGTTTCCTGGAAAGGTTAAATCTATGGATAAAGTTATTTACCAGTTACATAATCAATACTTCCGTCAGTGACTGTCACCTGCTCTACATGATTTAAAATCAGCGGTAGGAGGGAGAATGATCGTAGAAATCATTTTAGTACCAAGTTCCATGAAAGTATCCCCTGCCCAAGAATCGAACCTACAACCACTCGATCAGTAGACTAGTGTGCAACCTCTGAACTAGTGAGCCAGCTTTGAATATTAGGCACAAATATCAAATAAAAACTTTTTCCCTACCTATCCATTCTAAAAATCGGAAAAGAGTCGGGAAATGGCAAACAAACATTATTGGAGGATGGCCTGATGCCTGTAATGGTCTATAGGAAATGTCTTGGTCATCTTTTGTTTTAATGGCTATAGATTATTCTATTATACTGCATTTGTTGGATATATCTTGTGGACATTGATTGGATTGGAATGTCTTTATTTGACGAGAGTTTCTACCAGTCTGTACGACAAATTTTCATTAGCATTGAACATTTGGTCAAGCAAATTGGAGTTTTTTTCTGGACCAAATGAAGGTTTATTGTACCGAATTACGTTTTTCATGATTTGTGAATGATGTAGCATAATTCTTCAATTAAATAAACATGCCAAAAAATATTTATAGTAAACAATTATTTAATGAATCTAGTTTCCCGAAGGGGGGTACTGGTTCAAATCCCACCTAAGAGGGTTAATACCCTTCCATGAAATTTGATAATAATGTCAATTTTTCTGCATTAATAAAGTATAGGGAGAATTTGCCAGTCTTGTTGCAGGACTGGATAGGTGAGTACTGGTTATAGACAAGGGTCAAGAAAAGCTGGGTTAAGTATGCTGACCTCTGTAAAATAATCTAAATTGTGTTGGCATGGCATTAAACCCAGTATAGAAGAAAAAATAAAATGAAAAAAAAATTTTTTTTGTATGTGGAACAGCCTTTAATATTTCTGTACAAAGCGAAGTCGACATTTATACACATATTACGTATATACAATGTATATTAAATTTTCAAGGATAGAAAAAAATATTAAGTTATATTGTCTAGTCCTCCAAATTTGATGAGTAGTACTGTGGGGAACAATTGAGTTACAAGTTATAATATAGTTATTATCAATTTTTATGTCTGATGTTTCAATATAAACTCAGAATGAAACTTTAAATCTTGATTTGTGAAAGTGGATTACAAAATCTCAGAATAATTCTGAATTCAATATTTCTTGAGTCTTGAAAGATCTTAACATGTTTCTAGTCCTTAACCCACATAGCTTATGAATTTATTATTCAGCGTATGCAAAAGATGTTGTCATTTGAGAGAGCAAAGCTTTAGCAATGTATATCAGGCTTCGCGAAACTGCTGAAAATTTTGTCTGACATTCGGTCAGACAAACTTCCAATTCTTGTCTGACCGAAAGAAATTTTGTCTGACCGAATTTTGTTATCAAATATAAGTATACCTTTGACTTTCTTTTTATTTTAATTAAAGACACATCACCCTTTAAACATTTTGAACATTTTTATTCAATATATTATTTCATGACATGTTATAAATTATCAGAACATTCATCATCAGAATCATCATCACTATCAGAGTCTACTATATGCCTGTAAAAATATTTCGAATAGAACGGATCATTATTGAGAAATTGGCCCAAATTATATTTTGGTAAAAAGCTACCATGTCCAAAGTAAATTAAATATTCTATAAAAAACCTATTAATTCATAGTTTTTTTACTCAGAATTGCCAGCTTTATATCATGTTTTAGTTGTAGAATTTGAAGATGGCCAATGCATGAGGTGTCACTGTAGCTGTTTTCATTGACAATTTTATAGTAACATAACTTATAACTTTACTATGCTATCAGTCACAATGTCACTCCATGATAGACACAGTTCTTGTATACCCTCTAAAATAAAGGTTATTATATAGTATACTCGCTGTCTTGTACATGATATAAGACCTTGGCATTATCATATGTCATCATGAACTGTATTCAGATTCTCATAGAATGTAGAAAATAATCTTTGTAGCATGTATCATTGCAGTGATTTATTTTGCCTCAAAATGAGGCCGAAATTAGGCTTATTTACTATAGTAAAAGTTTAAAAACTCACTATGGTACTTCTGTACTTACGATCAATAAATATAGAAGTCTGTATTTATGCCCTGGGGTTATCAAACTAATATCAAGTAATTAAATCAGCAGGGTTAATGTATGTGCCACTGACTGTCGAATAAAATTTGATAATAGCATGTATCTTTACATTCATTGTTCATGGAACAAAATAGCTTATAATCTTTTTACGGTAACATATACATAAAATGCATCCTTGAAACAAGCAAATTATAGTTCTATAATTTGCTTGTTTCAAGGATGCATTTTATGTATATGTTACCGTAAAAAGATTATGTATATCTATATATTCTGTCACTTATGAGAAATGTACATTCAAATAAACCTATTCACACTATCCACTCACGATTGTAAGAAGTATTTTTTATGTGATAACCAGTTTTAACTGGATGATTGTTTACTATTCTGAAAGAATTCCAATGTAGCAGAATTCCGGTAGTTTCAAGCTGATGAGAGGAATTAGTAGAACTGTCGTATGACACACTTTCACAGATCAAGCAGTAGGGCTGTCATAATACGCCAGAAGCGTATTGGGGTATATTGCAATGTGCTAGAACTGTATCGTGATACATACTACAATATATTGCATTGCAAACAAAAGACAGGTTGCATAATACTTTTGTCTTCAAGAACATATTCAACTGTTCAGTATTGAAGTATGTTATAGGATTTTGTAGGAAAAGTGCCTGGAGAAAAACTGGGCATTTTTAGAGTTATGAAAACAATCCAAACGCACCCAGATTGTTTAAATTCTTTGATCTTATACTACTGGTATATTGTGACAGCCCTATCAAGCAGTCACTCATTTGACCCCTACCAAGGGTTCTATTACTAGTTTTCTTCAGCTAGAAATTCACATACTGTAATCTTCATTCTAAAGCAGAATAGCAAGGCACTGCATCCCCTGCCTTTTTCTTTCCTCACTGTCCCATTTTTTCTTTTTATGCAAAAACAGTTACATTGCAACATTGACTGTCTGATGAGCCCTGCCTCTTTTTGCTGCATCCCTGCTCTTTTTTGAATTCAAGAATAATCACTTTAATATTGCTTCACTTTAAGTCTATCAATAACATGTGTAATTTTGCATTATTTTGACAACAAAATGTCTGTTACATTTCATGAGATGAAAATAACTAGAGGCATGCCTGATATGGTATCACATATCAACTCTAATATCCCAAAAATAACTGATAAGTATTCCTGTAATGAGTAAATCATATTAAATAATGTTTCAAGTTCAAACATATAAAAAAAGATATCAATCTTTATATTGTTACAGTCTCCTGTGTCCTAGTTTGTTTTTTCTATAATGGAATTATATGATCGTTATGATGTATCGTATAATAAATATTGTTTGTATTGATAAAAACATCCTCCCCCCTTTTCATCTCAATATACACTGTGTCTGATGTTTTTTGGGAGGTTTAACACTGTAGCAACACATTGTTGGTCATGTAAAGGCGATCAGTCAACCTACTGTTCTTGGAAAGGGTAAATCTCTGGATTTAGCTATTAACCAGTTAATACTACTACTAGACACATACTACTGTCACACCTCTGACAAATTAGAGTTTCTATGGTCGGCTACCTATCTTTAGCCGGCAGCTCGACCCGGTGCAACTTAGTAATATGTAAGTCAATGAGTTGATTTGATGTCAGTGAGTCTCAATTCTCTAGTATGTTGTTATTGTTGTGGCACTATATTTAGCGCTATTAATCTCGATGGCTCGCAGCTTCCAGTTAATGTATAAAAGTAAGTAAATGTTAATCGATCACAAAGATCTTGTAATAAAGTATATAATAATTTATTCCGTTGTAACGTATTATAATCACAAAGTCCAACAATTAATAACAATGTCACAAATAGACAATTTTTCACAAAGTTCTTAACAGTAAATTCTACGTAAGTTGACGACAAATGTCCTATCTTTATACACGAAGTATATTCTTAACCTACACGAAGTTATATTCTGTACTTAATTCTAAAGTCCTATATTAATTCTTTTTTTGTAGATAATATTTCTTAGTATTTATAAGAAAAGTATGTAAAGGGGTGGGGCAATTATAATTGACCAATGAAAAAGTTGTAAGGGCTTGAAGCCAATAAAAATAAGAAGTCAAAAATATAAGCAATACTTAAGTAATAACTGCCAGCTTTGAGATTCAAACATACGAACTGCATAATAAAACATAATAAAGAGTAGAGCAACTTAATCTGGGAAGCCAACAGATGTCAGTCAGGAAATTATCAAACATTTACAAAGAAAGCTTGATTGACATAATCATTAATAATAGTATTGTTTGGAAAGGTTTAAAGATTAAATATTTTATAAACATAAGTGACTTTGGCTTCTAGCATATGTTACAAACAATGGCTTGGGGATTAAACATTTTAAATATTTAAAAATCTAAACTTAATTTTACTTAAAATAATAATAAAGATAATATAAATTACATTTCAATGAGTATACTTCAATCTACTCTGTGATACTACCGTCAGTAACTGACAACTGCCCAATTTGAACCTATGATCCCTGGATCAGCAGATTTGTGTGCTAATGACTTAACTATCCAGCAGCACTGATATGTGATACAAAACCTCCACATTCCATTTTTTTCTTCCTTGTCTGTTTTGTTTTAATATAAGAGAGTTGATAATGATAAAAACAATATTGCAGAGGTATAAAATGCCCCAAATAACCCTTTATTTTCAAGCTACCTTTTATAGAGACATGGTTGAATGTTGGCTTACAACTAAGAATGTTGTGGGTTCCGTCTCAGCAGTACACAGCCCTTTAAACATCACTGTTTTCTATCTCTTTTGGTCTAACTCCCTATTGATCCCTAAAAAATCTCTCCATCCGGCCCCCTTTCAAATTTCAATCCCTTTCCCTCTCCTTCTCTGTTCCCCTTTCCCTCCCACTCTTCCTACCTTCCTCTGTATTTAGCATGCTACTACAATTTCCAGCATATTTATTTAATGACATTCTCGTTATATAGTTTATACATTAAACGGCATTAATTCCCATCATGCATTGTTTTCAATCTGGGAGAATAATTTAAGATTTTATCATTCTATAAAATTAATGATATTACTAGTAATTAATCCATGAGTAAAATGCATTTGCAGTTTTATGATCTCTGTCAATTTAAATGCTTTCTTATGGAGTCCCTGAAGTGACATTTCAAAATACTTTTTTATTTTCACTATGTTTTTGTTTATTAAACAATTTTTTTACATAACATATTCTGTTTATTAAAAGAAATATTATTTCATTTTAATGAAATATGTTTTAGATTTATATCATAAAAGTAATATTATTTTTCCTTTTTTTTATTATTATTTCATTCTTTCGAAACAATGTTTTTGTTTTTACAAACAAAACTATCTGTTTTTATGAAACGATTATTCAGTAACTACAAAATAATATTACACTTAAACGAAATAATTGTGAAAATAAAAAAGTATTTAAATGTCACTTTAGTGCCTCCATACTTTCTGAATCAAATGCTGCATTATGCATTATGAATATGAATTATGCTTTATGATACGCATTTTACTCAATCTCTGGGCAATGAATATGATGCAGGTGAGTTGAGTGTCGTATCATTAATAGTTTTTCTCTACTCAATCACTTCATTATAAGTTGTGTTTTGCAACACAAACTGCAATATGAGTTGTGCATTTTCATGTGATTTCCATTTCAATCGCTGCGCAATGAGACAAGGTAGTTCATTTTGAAATGTTTTACTTGTTCCTGAGTGGCTCGCTGCATTTTGAGTTGTGCATCAATGATTATAGCTTTTAAGCTTAATTAAGAATTGTATCAAATGTAATTCATTATTGTTAATGTTGAGTTATAACAGTGTGATCATTATAGACCTTGATTGCACCATAATGATTTATTATTAGTTAAATATCATAGTTAAATTTTTGCATGGTTAGAATTCTGCTGTGTTAAAAGTCTCATTTTTTCAAAAATGTAGGAGAGATGGTTTTATTTATGTGGACAAAACTTCTGCAGTCTTGAAAGCATCACAAGTGGGCACTGAATTTCTGCTGCTATTCCAGACCTTTTTTCCTTGTATAGTTTACAGTTTACAGGCGCCTTTCCCCTCCTGAGATTTGTTTTAAATCATGTAGTTTTCCCCAAATTTGGAGTTTATCTAGAATTTATTATTCCCTATCAATGAAACTGCAATAGAATTTCCTAAATGTTCTTTATAAGGAAATGCCCCAGGTCCCTTTCCCAAATACTGAAAAAGCCCTGGTATTCTGATGACTGCCAAAAAAAGATTTTGCTTTGCCATGTTTCTGTTATAGAAAATGATTGTTGAACCAATTCAGGAAAGCTTAAGATGTTTTCTAACAAAAAAGTCAGAACAACTAGGAATATTTGACTTTAGACTGTTCCTTTTTAGCTGACCCAGACTTTTCAATGCCTCTGGGATGGCTTCAAAGCTCTCTAGGATTAATATGTATAAGTCTTGCCATAAATAAAGCCTTTGCAAAGTTGAGTGCACTGTTCTTGGACTGCTCTTGTTTTAAATTTAGGAAGTTAATGACACTTTTTCCCTTAAAATCATTTTTGAAATGAAATTTAATTTAAAAACAAATTCTGAATGGAATGGAAATAGACTTTAATGATTGTGTTGCATGTTTTAGATGTTCACACGAGAAATCTCTATTGATGTGTGTGGACAAAACTTGTCTTGGTGTTTTTCTTTATTAAATTGTCATCAAATATTTTTTGTTTCCTGGAAAATTCAATTTTCTGTTCCAATGTCTGAGAATCAGTTGTTTTGTATCTGATATCAATGGAAGGGAATCATTTAATTCAGTGGAATTGATCTTATATTGTATGTGCAGTTTTAGCTGGGTCTGTTGGGGTTTTTAGGAGGTGAGGGGTTAAATGCAATCTGATTAAAACCCGATCTAAAATTTTCCGCTCGCATACTCGCTAATTTAGATCTGGCCTTTTTCAAACGAAGGTCACGTTCAGGCGACCTTTTCTCATCATAATATTCATGATATTCATAATATTCAAATAGTTATGATACGTAACTTGTTTAAATCGTCTACGTCACGCAATTTGAAATGAGCCGCCCAATCGCAGACTGTGAATAATACCACTGTTAAATTAGCATGCAAAACTTGGTTTAAAAATAGAAATTACGAAAACAAAATGTGATTAATAGTGTTTTCGTCTGGATGAAAGCTACGCATTGATTGGTCGAAACAAAGTTCATCTCGACATGACCTTCCAAGGAGAAAGTAGAGATCCTGTATGACAACGCTTTACAGGATATCTGTTTACGGAGATTGGGTTAAATGCTGTAACATATTGTATTTGTCATATCACCTCCATCTGTTCTCACAATTTCTTGACAGACTGAATCTCTGGATTTAGCTGTTAATAAGTTACTAAGGCTCATACTTCCATTAGTGACTGACAAATGCCGTATATGATTTAATATTCAGTGTAATAGGGAGAATTATCATAGATATTATATTTTATGACCAAGCTCCACGAAAGTGTGCCCTGCTTGGGAAGCAAACTTATGGCCCCTTGATCAGTGGACCTATCCAGTAACAAGTCCATTTGCTGGACTAAATTTCCACTGCTTATGAAAGTTTGTCATGAAGACTGATTCTATTTTCCTATTTCTTTTCTTGTGTTTCTTGATTTTAGAGAATCTTCCTTACAATTTGATCAAAATAGGAACAATAGAAATTTTCTATAATTATCTTCATTTTGTTTCCAAAAATAAACATGACTGTCCTTTTTTATAGCATTTATTGTTTGTTAATTAGAAAGAGAGACTTTTCATTACTTACTTACTTGTGCTACTATAGTTGGTAAAGTTGGGGCGGGTCTAATGACTTCTCCCCCTCATTAAAATCACCTCAACTTTACTAACTATAGTAATATAGTCGTCCAAAAGAAATTGCTGGTTGCCCGAACTAAAAAGTGGTTGTCTCGGGTAACCTGACACCTAATAATTTCATAGACAGAATAGGTATTAAGAAAGTATTATTTCCGCTTACACATATTTCAATATTTGCTATAGCAGAGGTGGTTCAATGGGGGCGGGGTCAGTGGAATTCAAAATCCTCTCCCTCAATTAATATTGAAAAACTCACATTCCCATTACTTCTTTGTTTGGAAAAAGGGTAAGTTTAGTGGGGCCAGTTGTCAAGAATAGACATGCCTCTAAAAATTTTCGAGATGTATGCAAAAAGATAACAATGTGGTTTCAAATGATACTTTAGTTAATTATGTGTCTTCTTTGAAAAAGTATTTCAGACAATTGGGAAAATGTTTTTGGATCCATTCCAGATTTTTTCTGATGTGACTTGAAGTCATTGCTGACAAATGACTGATAAATGTACCTACAGCTATTTAATAACAAATTTGTTGTCAGTGAAAAATGGTCAAACTGAGGCTATCTTTTTGCTGTATATAAAAATTACTGATCATTTAGCCTTTGATGTGCCAAAATAAATGTGAAAACTTATTTGTCTTAACAAATAGTAAACATATATTTTTATATGGTAGTTAATTGTTTTAGAGGCCACTCTTTGGTAGTGGACAAGTTTAATTGCATTTTAGTTTAACTTTATAATATAAGGGCTAAGGATCGTTGAGCTAGGTGGGATCTGATCTGAAGCACAATTCATGTGCAACGATTCACGAATGGACCCACATATCACTAGTTAATGAAAAAGCATGCGATTTGACAGTTCGGAAAATGCCAAATATTTGTACTTGATTTTTTTAATCAAGATCGGGAATATCTGAGTACTCAAATATTCGCCACAGCCTTACTGTATATCAGCCACCTGTCTAGCTCAGTCGGTAGCACTCCAACACTAGCTCATTTTAGTCAACTGATAGAGAGCTAGCCAGGCTATAGGCAATCTACCATACATATAAAAGAGACAGACATACTGGGATATCAAGCCATTATTCTAACAAATGAACAAACTCTCTTATTAAGCCAATTGCAGAATCACAGACTTTGTTTCATTAAGAACAATATCTTGCACAGTATCCAATCATGTATTTCCAATAACTGGTCAACATTAGGTCAATTACGGGAGATATCTTCATATTCTCTATAACTTACATTGTCTCTGTCTACATTAGCATATTAGACAATATTTGTGATACTGTCAAACTCAAGCTGTGACCATGTCTATGTCCTTTACAAAAAAGTCTACAGTGTCTGTATGTTATCAGTTTATTGTCAAATTCTTGGCAGATAAACTTCAGCTCCTTTCTAGTCAATTATGAGTCTGTTACCAGACCTGACGTAATACACAGACTTGGACAGTCTGTTGCAGTGCAGTATTTCAATCTGGAGTTACTTATAAGGTTTTAGCTATGGTAAATTGATAAAGGGTATGCAAGTCCTGGCTAAGTAGTGCCCAGTGGTTTGGTTAATTGCTACCATACAAAACTTATTTCAAAATGTTGATAAACATTGTCCATCCCAATTAAATGAATAACCTGAAGCAATGAATTTGTTTGGGTTTCAATCAGTTAGTAATTTTAGAGGAATGGAATATTTTATTTTCTTAATTTAAAAAACAAAACTGACCATTAATTTTGACCATAGGTAAAAAGAAGCAGGTGATTGCTAAAAGTACCCATTTACACCTGGGTGGAGTGAAAAAAATGTAAATTTCTTCCTTAAGAAAATAATTGAGCCCTTAGTGTAGTTTGAACTTGGGGACCTACTTATCTCTAAGGACCACATCTACCTATTTGGCTGTATATGTGAGGTTTAACTGTACTATATCGTACTATATTCTCAGTACATTGATATTTCACTATCACATCTCTCTTATTATTTGTCTGATACATTATGCTGCATAGACAAAATTGTTAATGTCACTCTAAATTTATATACAGTAGAACCCTGGAGCTTGTATTATCAAGCATCTTACGACTGATTTTAGTCGCAAATCCCTCTTTATTGCGCTGTTAAATTATCGTAAGATTTTTAGCTCGACTTTACGAAGTAATGTAGAGCTCTCCTACTCGCCCCGGCGTCGGCGTCCGCGTCCGCGTCCACATTTCTGATTAAAGTTTTTGTGCAGTAAAATACTTTCTTCTATATCTTTGTTACTTCTTAAGATATTAACTTCAAACTTTAAATATATGTTCCTTACTATCAACCACATCTCATGTGACAAGGTCCATAACTCCAAACACATTTTTGTAAGAATTATCTCCCCTTGAACTGATTGAAGTTTTTGTGCACAGATTAAAGTTTTTGTGCAGTAAAATACTTTCTTCTGTATCTTTGTTATTTCTTAAGATATTAACTTCAAACTTTAAATATATGTTCCTTTCTATCAACCACATCTCATGTGACATGGTCCATAACTCCGAATGCATTTTTTTCAGAATTATCTCCCCTTGAACTTAGAGTTTTCTTTAGAAAATGTTTGTTTTTACTGCAACTGTTTTATTTCTTTAGGTATTGATTTCAAACTTTAAATATATGTTCGTTATTATCAACCACATCTCATGTGACAAGGTTCATAACTCTGTATACATTTTTTTCAAAGTTATCCCCCTTGAACTTATAGTTTTCTTTAATAAATATTTGTTTTTACTGCAACTGTTTTATTTCTTTAGGTATTGACTTTAAATATATGTTCCTTATTATCAACCACATCTCATGTGACAAGGGTTCATAACTCCAAATATATTTTTTCAGAATTATCTCCCCTTGAAATTAGAGTTTTCTTTAAAAAATGTTTGTTTTTACTGCAACTGTTTTATTTCTTCAGGTTTTGACTTCAAACTTTAGATATATGTTCCTTATTATCAACCACATCTCATGTGACAAGATTCATTACTCCTTATACATTTTTTCAGAGTTATCCCCCTTGAACTTATAGTTTTCAATTTTTTTCTTTTTTTTTCTTTGAATTTGTTAAGGTTATTTTTTCAAATTTTTAAATACACAGTCTGTATGTTCCTTATCATCAACCACATCTCCTGTGACATACACTTACTAAGTCGAGCATGCTGTCTCCTCTGACAGCTCTTGTTGATAATATGCTGCCCTGGACCTTCCAACTCCTAAGTATTCATACAACCACTGGACCACTGCTCCTTGAAATATGATAGGTTATTTATGGCCATTTATTTGACAAATCAGATTTCAGGGCCACATTTCTTTCCAAGTTTTCACTAACTCTTCACTTTATTGGAATGTTTGACACAAAGGTCATTTAAACATGTCCCTCTGCATGGGATGTTGGGAGATCATTTGACACTGGTTTTAGACATAGGCAGTGATATTTTGCCTCAAAATGGGTTTTACCACTACACCAAGGCCTTGGCTGTTGTCATTCTGTCAAGTAGTGGTCATATAATAGAGGTTTTACTGTAATAATTATTTATACAATGTATCACAGTAAATTCTAGGAAACATTGAGAGAAAATATTTTTTCATTATCCCTCCAAGTAAAATACTGTAAAACTAGTACCAGCCTGTCATAGAACCTCAGAACTATGCTATATGCTAAATTGGCTGATTTAGATATGACATTTTTTTACAGAGGGTGTTTTATTGAAAATAGTTTCCTTGACTTGGTTGAAATTTGAAATTGCTGTTGTTGAGAGGTGGCTACTGTTGGACACAGACTGTTTTCAGCGGTGACTCAGTTGACTCAGGTGACTCGGTGTCTAATGACTGTTACCGGCAGGGACCAGGAAATCGCCGGTTTTTCGGTTTTCGGACCGATTTTTTCAGTTTGGACCGATTGAGATTTCAAAATCCTTAAAAAAATCGGTCCGGGAAAAATTCGCTAATTTTGACCTCAAACCATTAATTTCCATAATTTTCAAGAAAACGTATCGATAAAATATTATCAAACAACTATCAGTTGCTAAAACCCACTGTTTACTGATGTAATATCCTGCTTAGTTGTCCACAGGTTACACATCAAGGACCCTGTATAACGTATCCATGGTTACAGGTATCATGTGGGGTTGAGGCAGTGATATTTTTTTTTGATCGAGCACAGCAAGGTACGCTTGATTTGCACTCGATTAATTTGAAGAACAGCAGAAGAATATGTTCTTACTTAATCGTGAACATCGAACCGATTACGTTTTTCAATCGGTCTGTTAGAAACCTGTAAACTTGTAAAAAACAATAATCTTTTATAAAGAATGTTTTATGAATAATTAAAGAAAACAATTTAACTGCTTTTGTTGTCAATTCCTGATTGATGTATTCGTTTAATCTTTAATTTGTTTGACTTGATCCATGATTTATTTTTACGTCTTAAATTAAGGTGTGAATAATAAGAAATTATCTTAGGACATGTATCTACGCAAATTCTTATTAATCGAAGGTACAGTTGTTGGTGATCAAAATTCAACCATCTCTTCTCCCTTCTTTGGTAAACAAAATTAATGATTACTATTAAATTCCAAATTCAACGAAAATAATTTTCAAAACGAACAGTTTTGTCATTAAACTATCTATAGATGGTGTACTATGCACGATTTGATAATCTTTTGTGTTAAAAGAAACCGCTTGAACCATTGTGATGAGATGTTATACATTTTCGAGACCCACGCTAGATCGTCACTTCGTATGAGAAACGTTTTAATATACGCGTGTAATTAAAAAAGCTTATCATTATTTTACGTTTTCTTTCCCCACATGACGGAGTTTTCCGACAACATTAGAACTAGATGAAACAGCCTTTTTTCAAGTTCTGTTTATTGAACGACCGACGATTGCGGGGAGTAATTTCGGAAACCACGCTTTTATGCTAGATAGAAGTAAAGTTTTGTAAAAACTTAAACAAACAATGCCAATGTATCGTATGCCTTTCTAATAAAAGGGAGCAAAAAATAAGTACTAACATGGTCGTGAATAAAGTACAGTAAACGGTCGGGTCCGTACGGTACACGTTAAAACCCGTATCCGGTACTCGGACGGCTTTGGACCGATTGACTTCGGCGAATTTCCTGGTCCCTGGTTACCGGTATTCAATTTTGAAATTTTTGTTATTCAATTTTAAAATGACTGTTATTCAATTTTTATAGTTTTGTTATTCAATTTTTAAATGATTATTAATCAATTTTTAAATGACTGTTATTCAATTTGGAAATGATTGTTATTCAATTTTGAGATGACTGTTATTCAATTTGGAAATGATTGTTATTCAATTTTGATATGGCTTTTATTCAATTTTGATATGGCTGTTATTCAATTTTGAAATGACTGTTAGTCATTTGTGAGGTGGCTGTTCTTGAGATGTAACTGCTAGTGAAAGGTGACTGTATTATTATTGGACTAATAATTACTGTTGTCAAGAGGTAGATGTTGTTTTTGAAAGTCAGCTGTTGTTTAGATAAAACTGTTGTTTGAAGTTGGCCATGCTGGGAGCCAATATAAGAGGTTTCACTGTAAAAGTATGTTGTTGCTTGTTGTTGCAGAACAATAAAAAATTTACATTAGATTATTTAATTATTCTAGGATTTTATGTCCTACTTATTCTTCCTGGAAATGTTTTTAGGACAACACTTGCAATAATGTGCACACATTCTGTCGTGAATGTAGAATGTTCCCCCCAGGCAGGGGGATGGGAGTGTCTACTCGAATATATTCCAAAGTCTATTTTCAGTAAAATTACCATTTTAAATTTAATTTTCAATGTTCTACCCTGTACTGGTAGTAATTTCAAAATCCTTAGGAACAGACAGTAGATGGATAGAATAGATTGATGGATTAAAGGGGGGTACAGGTTCAAATTCCCTGGGGGGTCAGTTATACCCTTCCATGAGAAATTGACAATAATTCCAATTTTTCTCCTAGAGAACGTTACAGCCTTGGAATGGTAGATAAGTACTTGTTATAGACAAGGGTCAGGAAAGCTAGGTCAGATGCACTGACCACCAAAAAATGAATAAAACCTTTGTTGACCCAACATTAAGCCCAATAAGAAAGAAAAAGAAAAACAAGTAGAATTACTCTGTAAATCTATTCAAAGACAGTAAAGTTCACCAGTGTTTATATTGTCTATTAACATATTATCCATATTTGGTTACAATATGACAATATCTGATATTTCTATGTAGGAGTAATGATGATATCTTCTTGTAAGTCATAGTTAACGTGATTTAGTTTGTAGTAATGCTATAATTATCTCCCTTGTGCTTTCTTTAAATAGATTTCTGTAACATAATTACCTCCCACATAGAGAGTCTCCACTATGATGTTCGAAGTGATATCAATTGGTTACTGCAAAACTAGACTTACTAGTGATTTTTCTAAAACTAGCGAAAAGGCAGGGAGGCAAAAAAAGGGGCAGGGTACATTAAAGGGTTGGTGTTTTTGAAGTAAATATTTCTGTATAGGAAAGAGCAAAAAAGGTCAGAGGTAGATAAAAGGGCTGGGACATCAAAGGGTTGATTTTTTTAAGTAAATATTTCTGCATTTGGAGGAGCAAAAATGACAAGGAGGGGAGAAAAGGGACAAGGTGCAATGCCCTGCTGTTCTGGTTTAGAATAAGGGTTAACTTGTGAGTACTCTAAGACATAGACAAGGATCTAGGAAAACTTGGTTAGGTGAGCTGGTCACCATATAGTGACCATAGTTTGTGGTGACAGTGTTAAACCCCTTAAAAACCTCCCTGATTACTCCCTCTAATGATTTCTGGGTGGTTCTGACAATAATTGCATGACTCTCCAATAGATCTTTTGAACCCACATGTCCTTATTCAAACTTTGAAGAACTTATCTGACTTAGCCTAATTAAGGCTCCTTGATACTTTATCTTTGGTACTATGATATTTAGATTTTCTTACTAATTTTGGAACTATTTTCTCTACACATGCTAATTAGAGTAATTTCCCTTGATTTTATGGGTTACTTGGATAATGAAAGCCATTGAAGAACTTTTCATAGAAGATTCGTTGAATTCCCAGATGTACAATTTCAATGTACAAATACAGTGTGGTATGTTTCACTGTAAGGTCATTGTTCCAAATGAGTTGATGTTCTGAGAATTTTTTTGTAAAAGTTTAACTTGTATAATCAATGTCATGTAAAATTTAACATTTTATATTTTTACTCCTTACTTCCTTGTAGAGGTAGTAAGTCTTTTAACAGCTCCTTGTGATCTTAGAAATTGAGAAAACCCACTACTTTGATTTTTTAGCCGGATTTTTCAACGAAAAAAATTCGGCTTAAATGTTTGGCGAAACACGGGGGGCGGGTTATCAGGTGGGCGGGCGTCCGGTGTTGTTAACAATTACGTTAAAGTTGTTTCTTTACTATATATTTCTGCCATTTATTGTCAGATCTTTATGAAACTTCATACAATGATAATATTCCATGTGATGAACAGAATAAGAAAGTAACCACAACTCCACCTGGTTTTATTATGGATTATTTCCCTTTGTAATTTTGGCGTTAAAGTTTTTAATATATTGTATATCTCTGTCATTTTATGATTTATGGTCAGATCTTGATGAAAATCCAGCGTTGAAATACTTTACATCCGGCTTTAATGTGGTTTCCACATTACATTTCTTGTATCTTATGATTTGGATCCGATGCCTATTTACTTAATTATAATAATAATGACGATGATGATGATAGCAATGATTGTAGTTATGTTAATGATGATGATAATTTTGGTGGCAGTGATGATGATGATAATAATAATAATATTTATTTGGCATAATATACGCATATAAAAATACATAGAAACACAAATATCACAGACATCATGTTGTAATTACTGTCTAGCACACCAACACCAGGGATAACACAAAAAAGTGCCAGCCCTTATTTCCATTGTGATCCCTAGATGATGATGGTGATGATAATGATTGTGGTATGTTAATGATGATGATGATTATGATGATAATTTTGGTGGCATTGATGATGATGGTGTTGATGATGATTGTGGTATGTTAATGATGATGATGATAATTTTGGTGGCATTGATGATGATGGTGTTGATGATGATTGTGGTATGTTAATGATGATGATGATAATTTTGGTGGCATTGATGATGATGGTGTTGATGATGATTGTGGTATGTTAATGATGATGATGATAATTTTGGTGGCATTGATGATGATGGTGTTGATGATGATTGTGGTATGTTAATGATGATGATGATAATTTTGGTGGCATTGATGATGATGGTGTTGATGATGATTGTGGTATGTTAATGATGATGATGATAATTTTGGTGGCATTGATGATGATGATGGTGATGATGATGATTGTGGTATGTTAATGATGATGATGATGATGATAATTTTGGTGGCATTGATGATGATGATGGTAATGATGATGATTGTGGTATGTTAATGATGATGATGATTATGATGATAATTTTGGTGGCAGTGATGATGATGATGATGATGATGATTGTGTCAATGATTATGATGATTATGAATTTGTGGATGATGATACTGATGATTATAATAGTCATGTTGATGATGGTGATGATGATGATGATACTTTATTATGAAATTAAGGATGAGAATACTGATGAAAATACTGAAATTGTGGTGGTGTTTATGTTGAAAATAAAAATTTAAACAGCTCTGGCAAGCCCAAATTTCACTGCATGAGTTCCTCCTTGGTTTTCTAAAGATAAAAATATAGTAGTTAAATATTGCTGTATTTTTTAACAAAGATAAAACTATTGTAATAGTTTCGTAAACATTGAAATTATTTACTTCCTGGTTGCGTCATACACACTACTTTCTATACTGGTATTGTTATACATGTATATTTATTCATGAAAATATTATGTATGTACATGTATATATGATCTATAATATATTAACCCAGCTGATTTAAATACTCACTACAGTAATTTAGTACACATTATTGGAGGAATATTTTATTAGGATGGGTGGTTTAATAATGATGAAATTTTAAACCAGTTTGGCTAGCCCAGTTTTCACTCAGATCCTCATTGGTTTTAAAAGATAAAATTGTAGTAGTTAAATATTGGCGTGTTTTTAACAAAGATAAAAGTATTGTATTAGTTATGTAAATATTGAATACTTTGAATTTATTGCATCATACATTACTAACCATACATGTATCAATTTATTCATGAAAATACATGTACATGTATAATGTATATATAATATAAAGTATAATTATGTCGTCCGAAGTATTGTTAAAATTATTTGAACTGTCATGGCCGCATACATAAACCCAGCTGATTTAAATACTCACTAAAATACTTCCATACTCAAATCAGTATCAATGTACAGGGAATTTCTAACAAATCTTGAGTATTTAAATCAGCAGGGTTAATGTTTTTGCCTTTGAACTTTACTGTATTTACCAAAGCTCTGACCCCAAATCAAGATTTTTTAGTTGTTATTATTTTTTGCTTCTCAAACTACATTGTTCACAATTCTCAACAAAAAATGACAACTGTACTACCAATACAGAATTTATTGACCAAAAAAACTAGCTCTATTGTAGAGTATATTACATTTATTAAGCAAACATGTTAATCTGGAGAGTTAATACTTTCAACTGTTTTGAGTACATCTCTTTTTTCTTGTTGGGACAATAGATTCTCAGAGTGTTTCTATTGTGTGGAAATGTTTTATTTGTGTCGGGGAGAGAAGCGGGGGGGGGGATGGAATGTTTTTCTGGATGAAAGACCATTAATGGAAATTATGAAGTGTTAAAAAATGGACATCATAAAGTTTGATGCCATGTTATTTTTGTCATTTGCACTTCAGTGACCGAGTCGTAAAAATTGCAGACTTATAAAACTGTTTTGTTTTTTTTCATATTGAAATAGGGTTTGTGTGTTCAAGGCCAGCTATGTCCGGCATGCTTTTTGTTCTTTTCACCTACCACTTGCTATTGAGTTGTTTAGTTTGCTGACTGTTAAAAAACTCTGTAAGAGGATTGTGCGTTCAAGACCTGTCAATGACCATTGGTCTGTGAGATACTGATGGAAGGGAGAATAAATTAACAAAATCGAAGCCATGTACTGTGTTGAATGAAACTTTGTACTGAACATAAAACTGGTATAAATTCAATATCAACTGAAGTATGATTGGTCTTCAGTACAAGTATTAAGTTTTAAGTATTTATACTGATTTCAGTATTTTAAGAATTAATTACACTATATATGTGAATTATATTAAATCAGTCTATTTCAGCATTTTGAAAGTAGGTTTTCAGTATTTTCAAAACTTTCAGCATCCATCGACAAACTAGTACAAATCAATAATTTGGATAATAGTTTTGAATACTCTCCTCATTATGAATCAATGACGGCCAGTGCTTTCAGTCTAAGTGCTCATCACAATCTATAATATAATTTATTTTATATTTTCAGTGATCTATGGTATGTATGCTGATGATTCTTTCTCTTATATACAGAAAGATGATATGGATAGAAAGATTGTAATGACAGAAGATCAAGTGCCTCCATCACTTACACAACTCTTTGCGCAGGTATGCAACAAACATTATAATCTCAAGGAAGGTAGAATTCCCAGGAGAAGCAATAATGTCAAATTTTGACAGATCAAAGAAATTTTTCTTAACTCTGAAATACATTAGCATTATAGTGTAATGGTTTAGGCTTACAACTTTTTGCACACATGGTGGCAATACCATGTGATATTTTCCTTTTTTCAGCATGCTACAGTTCCTAGTCAATGCCATTTTCTACATAAAGTTGGCATTTGGAAAATGTTCATAGGTTTTCCTGGGTGTTTGCAAAATGTATTAAACTGGCATTGGAGATGTGATGCACAGCACATAGTTTACACTTTTCTGCTTTGCATTGCTTAGATATCATGGAAATCTGACAAGAGTTAAAGTACTTACAGCTCTTTAAATTTCTGAGTCCAGGTGGAGTGTTCACCTTAGCATTTGTGATATCAAAGTAAGTAGGCATAGACTGAGCTCATCAATACTTAATTGATGAACTTTATCTTATCTACATTACTTTAATTTGATGCCATTCCACACTGCTATATTGTGACACACTAACATCTTGTGTTTGGTTATTTGTCTGTATATATTTACTGTTTCCAGTAAACATTTAAACATGGTTGCCATCTTTGTTCCCTTAGCAAGTAACCTCCTGACTGCTTTCACCTATGTTCCGAACTTTTGTGACATACAAACTGTTCCTTATCACAAGCCTTCACAAATTGGGTTAATGTTCGCAAACATTTTAATTACGGAAGGTTGTGCTGATCTTCTGCTCATTTTTTTGTCTTTTATATATTTACTGTTTTTATCGTTTCCAGGGTGACCAGGTAGATTATGAGAGTTTTAGACTATGGGTATATCAGAACCCTGATGCTACTATAATGACAAAATGGTTACTGACAGAACCTATAGCTTTCTCTCTGTCCAGTGATACAGAAACTCCAACATTTTACCAAACGTTAGCTGGTGTCACACATTGTAAGTATTAACTCTTTACTGACAGAACCTATAGCTTTCTCTCTGTCCAGTGATACTGAAACTCCAACATTTTATCAGACGTTAGCTGGTGTCACACATTGTAAGTATTAACCCTTTACTGACAGAACCTATAGCTTTCTCTCTGTCCAGTGATACTGAAACCCCAACATTTTATCAGACGTTAGCTGGTGTCACACATTGTAAGTATTAACCCTTTACTGACCAATCCTGTTTTTTAGGAGGGGTGTGATCCAGTGGTAATGAGAGGCCTTTTTTAGCTCGACTTTACGTAGTAATGTAGAGCTCTCCTACTCGCCCCAGCGTCGGCGTCGGCGTCCGCGTCCGCGTCCACCTTTCTGATTAAAGTTTTTGTGCAGTAAAATACTTTCTTCTATATCTTTGTTATTTCTTAAGATATTAACTTCAAACTTTAAATATATGTTCCTTACTATCAACCACATCTCATGTGACAAGGTATATAACTCCAAACACATTTCTTTCAGAATTATCTCCCCTTGAACTGATTAAAGTTTTTGTGCACAGATTAAAGTTTTTGTGCAGTAAAATACTTTCTCCTATATCTTTGTTATTTCTTAAGATATTAACTTCAAACTTTAAATATATGCTTCTTATTATCAACCACATCTCATGTGACAAGGTTCATAACTCTAAATATATTTTTTTCAGAATTATCTCCCCTTGAACTTAGAGTTTTCTTTCAAAAATGTTTGTTTTTACTGCAACTGTTTTATTCCTTTAGGTATTGACTTCAAACTTTAAATGTACATTCCTTATTATCAACCACATCTCATGTGATAAGGTGTATAACTCCAAATATATTTTTTCAGAATTATCTCCCCTTGAACTTAGAGTTTTCTTTAAAAAGTGTTTGTTTTTACTGCAACTGTTTTATTTCTATAGGTATTGACTTTAAACTTTAAATGTACATTCCTTATTATCAACCACATCTCATGTGACAAGGTGTATAACTCCAAATATATTTTTTTCAGAATTATCTCCCCTTGAAATTTAAAAAATGTTTGTTTTTACTGCAACTGTTTTATTTCTTAAGGTATTGACTTCAAACTTTAAATATATGTTTCTTATTATCAACCACATCCCATGTGACTAGGTTTATAACTCCTTATACATATTTTTTACTCCTGTGACAAACACTAACTAAGTCGAGCATGCTGTCTCCTCTGACAGCTCTTGTTCCCTTAAATAACAGGGGCCGTTTACAGGCGCCCCGCATGAAATTTCTTTAAAATCATGCAGTTTTCCCCAATTTTTTAGTTAAACTTGGATTTTTTGTTCCCCCGATCTATGAAATTGCAATAAAATTTCCCAAAATTTCCCAAGCTCCAGGCCCCTCCCCAAACAATGAAAAAAAGCCCTAAATGATGTTGGACTGGTAATCATTGGATAACCAGCTCTGAGTTGGTTGGAATCCCATCTTAAACATACCCTTTTGTTTCTTTGAGCAAGAAACGTTTTCCTAGTTGCTCAGTACTGGGGGACCAGAAATTCGACTTGAAAGTGATTAATCTAAGTTGTAAGAACTTGTTTCACAATTGAAAAAAAAGATTAGTATAAACTTACTACTATAAGTGTTGACATTTTTTTACATATCTGGAGCCCTCTTCAAACATTGTTCATAAGGGGCACTGCTAATGTTCTTGAACAAAATAAGTTTACCTGTAATTGCTTCACTCCACCTTTGAGTCAATAGAAATCTGCAAGGTTAATATGTTTTTTTGTACCAGTTGCACATTAGCAGAGTAAAGTCTATTTGCTGCGGGATGAAACTGGACTGGGATGCACCTCTTGGCCCTCTAATGTGATTTTACACACGCTATTTCAACTTTCCATGCCCATATGGTTTAAATGTGCATCTTCAGCAAAACACTGTTTATACAATATCATATGACTTGAAAAACTTCTCCAATAAAACCAGCATTTAGTATGTGAAAACCATAAAACCTTTGGAACACTACAAAGATGATTCTTTCATATTTCTTTCATTTTATTGTACATGATAGTTAGATGGTATGATTTATCTATTATATCAATAACCTTTAAAATAACATTGAGGTACAGTTTGTACTGTATGTTTGATATATGAGCATGATGTCTACAATTTCTATGTTTGTATATGATACTGTTGCTTTCAATTTCTATGTTTATTTGAGTTACTATAGTAACACATTCTGACATGCTGTTTGTCATGGTGTATCAATGAAAAATGAAATGAATGGGAGATGGGAAAGTTTGTGGTATAATTTCTATGAGATATCTGAGGAGTCTATGTTGCAGTTTTTGCACTGTCTTGTAGAACAGACACCTTATGATAATAGTTGCATTTCAAAATCAGTCTGGCCTCAGCTGTAGTCAAACTTTGAAATTAAATTTTTTGGTGCAACATTTTTACGTCTTTGAAACCACTGAAGGGATTTACTTTAAACTTCAAATTCATGCAGTTACAATTGGTGGTCAAATTCCAAGTTGCATAACTCCTCTATGGATTTTGAATGGGTTTTGGCATTTTTATACTTACAATTTCTTAGTTAAAGCATCCACTTTAAATTTCATCCTGAAAGAATTGTATATATACTATTGACTTCATTAGTACAAGCACCCTGATTAGGTGACCCTCTCTATAGGCGAGTGCAAGTTAGGTGGACTGCTCTTGTATTTAAGCCAATGAGTCCCAGTACGAGACCTGATTTATTTTCACTACATTAAAAGCCATCCAGTTAACTCAGTTGGTAGCACGCAAGTGTACTGATCGAGAAGTCATGGGTTTGATTCCTGGGGCATACTTTCTTGGAGCTTGGTCAACAAACACTACAGTAAATGTATTTTATGTTATTTTTCAGTGGAAGAGACAGACATCAGTGAGTTGGAGAAGAAATATTGGATATTGAAAGCACAATCTAAGTCTGGAAAATTTGACCAGGAAACATTTAAATCTTTTGTCTGCCCTACAATACCCGAGACCTTATGTGAAGGTAAGTGACACAAATATTTAATGATGCTTGGCCTGACAGTTTAGTTAACTAGGCCTTCTAAAATATTCTTAGAAAAATTAAATTGGAAAATATTTTGGTCAAGTATACAGTAAAGTCGTAGCAACACAGTGTATAAATGATATCATGGTGGTCAGTCAACCTACTTACTCCTCCTGGAAAGGCTAAATCTCTGGATTAAGCTGTTAACCAACTACTAAGCGCGAACTTTTGTCAGTGACAGGCAACTGTCCTATATGATTTAGAATCAGTGATAGGAGATAGAATGGCCATCGAAAATTAATGTAAGTAATTTTACTATACATGAAGCTTTTTTTCATGTAACATAGTTACTCTGGGTGTATATTTCATACTAGTCATAAGTTATTTCCTGGTTATTCAACCATCTTTTTTATCATATTGTTATATGGTAAGTTGCTTATATACTTTCTTAAAGCTACTTGTTCATGGTTTTCAACTTATATATCAACTTTTCTTAAAATCTCAATATTCTATATGGATGTCTATTTTCATCCATAGTGAGTATTTAAATCAGTGGGGATAATGTATGCACCACTGACAGATGAATAAAATTTACCAATAATGGTACAGATGATTTTTTTTCCCTCAATCCATAGGTCAGGTGGCCTTAAAGTTTTAAGAGTTCATTTTCTGAATGCAATTAGAGACTTTAGTCAGTTATCTTTCCCTGATAAAATCTGAAGCAATCCAATTGGTAAGTAGGTCCAATCAGTTGGAATCCTGGGATTTTATCATTGAAGTCCTATGTAAGGATAACAAAATATTTCCTCTAATATCTTTCTTGTTAATGAAAATATTTACAGAAGTGATGAAATTTAGATAGTTCTTTACCCTAAAAATACTTACCTTAAATTTCAAACAAATTAAATGATTTACAAAAATGTTATGTAAGATTAATTTTGGCAAATTGACATTGAAAAGTAAGGGTAAAATACGAGTAATCCAACTAATTGGACCTACCTATTTGAAGAGTATACAAGGGGAAATAACTGACTAAAGTCCCTTATTATTGACACTGACAGGTAATTTTAAAACAACAGAAATTTATGTAAATGTTTAAAATGCAAATTTAAGTTCAAGTAGCTTTTACTTGGTATTTTTTGTTGGAAAAATTGGTCAAGGATTTATTCTTTATTGTTCTCAGTTAATTTATATTGTTAACTTCCCTTATTTCTCTCATGATTATTATCGGTATTATTTCATTGTCATGATCTTTCATGAGGGAAAGTTAGTTATTTTTTTATAATGGAAACATGTTATTTATTAAAATGCCTCTTTAGAACAGGATGCATTAAAGTGGACACCCATGTAGGTAGCTGGAGTCAGTTTTCAAGCAGTTTACATCCTATCCTTCGAACACAAAAAAAATATAAGTGTGTTTTACATCAAGACTTAAGTTATTAAGAGTTCCGTGTTCATTAAACCAGGCCAATCTAAATAGGAATTTTAGAGTTATTGCCCTTTAATAGACTAATAAAAAAAAGAATTCAAATATTTGGGTTTTCTATTGCGGTACAAGCAAACATACACCCTGACTATAAAAATATGTGAACAAAGAAAATAGGTTTTGATCTGTATTTTGTGCTTTTCAGCAATAATGTGTAACATACTTACAGAAAAAAACACAAATTTTAGTTCCAGATTAGTTTCATTTTGTGACATATATTTTGACTTAATGATGGGTAGCTTAATGACTAAAGTTTGTGTGCCTGAAATTTTCAATATTTAAGTCAACCAGATTTCATTCGAACTTCACTAAAAGCCTGTAAGACTCTTCACCACTAGTAACACTAGGTAAAAAACAGACCCATCTTCTCAAAGATGTCAGAGTAATGTCCCTTGAATTTAGTGAAGGCTTGTTTTAATGCATTTTGCCATGTTATCATGTTTGTATATTTTCAGCATTATTTATGGCATTTGATGAGAACAGAGACAACCATATTGATTTTAAAGAGATTGCCTGCGGTGTATCAGCCTGCTGTCGAGGTCCAACTACTGAAAGACAGAAATGTAAGTTAATACACTTACCCTGCTGATTTAAATACTTGATATTTGTTTGATATTCCTTGTATATAAGAACAGATATGTTTTTTTATTAATTGTGAGTGTTGCTAAGATACCTTTCATAGTTGTTTCCTTGAGCAGGGAACTTTGTACTACTATTTTAGTATTCATGGACCAGGAAGTGGATTAATCTAAATTACCACAAGTTTTTTACATGCAAGTCCCACTGATTTGCATACTGGATATTTGTTTGATGATCCCCCTTGTACATAAATATGGATGCATATTCTTATTAATTGTGAGTATTGGTAACATACCTACCAATTTTTACATCCTTAAGCAAGTAACTTTATACTACTATTTTAGTATTCGTGGATCAGGAAGTGGATTTATCTAAATTATGCCATGTATATGTAAATCCTGCTGATTTAAATACTGGATATTTATGTGATAATCCCAATACATAAATACTGATATATAGTTCTATCCATCACAAGTACATAAGTACTGTAGTGAGTATTTAAATCAGTGGGGTTAATGTATGCCCCACTGACAGTTAAAATTTTAGTAATCGTGACAGCACTACCTCTTTTTATTGATGAAAGACGTTAAACAAAACTAAAACTATCAACCATTTTACACCACTCTATTTTCACGAGTTGTAGAAAACTTCATCACAATTTGTGTTTCCAGACAGTATAAATGTAAAATGTTAAATTTATCACATTTAATAAAACATTGATACATTTTAATTTTAAAGTTAGATCTGTCAGTTGTGGGAAGTTTTGAGACAATCCTTTAACTTGGGGGAGAAAATGCTTTCAGCTTTCAGGGATGTATTTTAATGTGGAAAGAATTAATTTAGTTTTCTATTGGAATTTTATTGTTGCTATTATCATGATTCTCTCTGAGAGAGAATTGTTCCTAGAGAAACAAGGAAACAGGTTTTATGTTTGTTTTCTTGATTTTGGCTTTTGTCTTGAATTCCTTTAGGTTTTCTAAGTTTTTTTTTTATTTCATTAATGAAGGGTTTTAAAGTAGTTGTTAAGAATTAATTTTTTATTTGTGGCCATATTAGATTTATGGTTATAGACAAAGTTTTGTAGTTGTTTTTTTGCTGAGCTTAACGACATAGCAACACATTATATTATTTTTATTTTAATACATATTTTATTCTATAAATTGGATTGGATAACAGGCATATAATGCCTATACACATCCTCTCCATAGTGCATTATATTGGTCATGCTATGGTGGTCAGTCAACCTAGTCGACGTTCCTGGAGAGCCTAAATCTCTTGCTGTTGCTGTTAAACAGTTACGAGGCACATATTCCAATCAGTGACTGACAACTGTCCTACATGATTTCAATTCAGTGGTAGTAGGGAGAATGCCTTAGAAATTTTTTCATGACCAAACTTCACAAAAATATTAACAGTCTGAGAATGGAACCTATGACCTCTCAATTAGCAGACTTGTTACCTATAGACTGATATTAGCTCCTCAGCTATTTCATATTTTTATTGTAAATTTTTTATAGAATGACACCACATTGCACCCTAAAGCATTAAATGTCTCATATTTATATATATTTTATTTGTATATATTTCAGTTTGTTTCAAGATATTTGATGTAAATCATGATGGAAAACTAGATGAGAAAGAATTGAGAGAAATGATTGATGCTCTCGTTGCTATAAGAATGGAGAATAAAAACCCTGAAGAATTGGTAAATATTAGCTGACTTAAAAATCTTGTACTATAATCCCTGATTATCAAAATTACCAATGAGGTGACCCTTGCAGTACCACTTAACATGTGGATGAAATTAAGCAACTGTAGATAGATTTCTTGGTGAAGAAAAAGTAGCATCCTATATGGGATTTGAATCTGGGACCTGCCGATTCCCCATGGTAGAAGGTACCTGAGGTTGGATTTGAACCTGGGACCTGGTGATCTCCAAGGGACATCCTACGTGTCTGAGAGTTGAACCTGGGACAAATGTAACAGACCAGTTTTCCCCCAGTCAATTTTTTCTCTGGGGGAAGAACTGGGCTGGCCTTGTTTTTCTCCCAAGGAAAGAACAAAACTGGGTGGGTAAATGCCGACCATTACACCGGTGACATTTGCTACTGCTCTTATTTATAACTATATATTTTGTGTATTACAGGAAAGTGATGAGTTTTTAAAAATGGATCCTAAATGTGTTGCCAAGGAGATATTGTCAAGTCATGATTCAGACAATGATGGATGTATCACTTTGGAAGAATATCTTGTATGGACTGTTAATAATATATTATGTGATGATTTCTTGGATCTTCTTAGTCAGGTTTGTTTAACGTTTATCTAAGGAGAAAATTTGCATTGAAAAGCTGATAAGATATTGTACGGCCAGAATTTTACAGGATTTTGTACTCCAAAAATGCATAGTTTTGCTCTTGAAAATTTAAAGAGATTTTGCACTGTAAAATTCAAAGAGATCTTGCACTTTGAAATTCTAAGGAGATTTTGTACTTAAAATGCAAAGAGATTTTGCATGAGATTTTTGGATCTTCTGAGTCAAGTTAGTACACCATAGTTAACATGAGTGTCTTATGTAAAGATTAATCCTGCTGATTTAAATACTCAATATTTGTTTAATAATCTCTGTACTTAAATTGCAAAGTCCAGACTACAGTACTTCAGTACTCACTATCAATAAAATACATATTTGATTTATGTACCAGTATTATCAACAAGTATTGAGTATTTAAATCAGTGGGGCTAATGTACCAGTATGCATGTATGTATTTAATGTGTGCTATTTTAATATCTTACAGATATGTCATGTTGTATTAGGCCTTAAACCAGAAAGTCCTGAAGAAGAAGGCAAAATTATACTGTAAGTATATTATACATGTTCTTATATGGAACACAGACCAAAATATGTTTGCAAATCTATAAATCTTACAAAGATTCCTTTTCAAATTTCCAACACTTATAGATTTACATACGGGCTTAGCAAAACTTTTCACACAGGTATCTCAACTAGAAGTGCCTGATATACTAGTAACTTTTAGTGTTGATGAGCAGTCAAACCCAAACAAACAAACAAACTTAACTAGAAATATATTTAATTTTATGATAAAAGTAAAACTTCACATGGGAGAATGCCTGTGCCCCTTTTTGAGCGGAAAATAGCAATCATTAAATTGGGGAAATCTAATTACTTCATTTTCAATTTACTGTTAAGGCATTAACTGGTTAACATACTTAAATTTTGTGCTTTTTTATTTAAAATCTCTACTATTGAAGCAATATACTCCTATTAAAAAGTCAATGTTACTTAAGACATTGACAAAAGTTAAATATATAGTACAAAACTTTAAGGACAGGGGAATTTACTTTAGGGAAGAGGGAAAATACTTACTTTTTGGGAAGGGAATGGGCCACAAAATTACCTAAAAACTTTATTTACCAAACTTCTGTTTTTTCCTCAGAGATTGGATATGTAGAGAAGATAGAAAGAAAAAGAAAGTAGGTCAAGTTTGGTATCTTATATCTATGCAGTGGTGGAACTCCTGGAAGAATTATGTTACTTATAAAGTAAGTACCGTAAAATATCAATTACATGCACCTCCCCTAATAAACACCCCCCAACATTTTTTGAAAGAAAAAAACAACTCACCTTAACGATTTCACTTTTGTCACTTTTTGTAAAATGTTATATTGCAATATAATAATATTCAATGGTTTTAATAGCAAAATTGTCCTAATGTAGTGACCATTTTCTTCTTAGAATTTAAATGTTAAACTTATCAAAAGTCCTATTTTGCAATTTAAGGTGTTTATAGGGAAATTTTACTGTACATCTATTATCAATCTGAACCAACTCCAGTTATATAGAAGATTGACAATATCCAGTGGGGAGTTAATAAACTGAATATAAATGATACCAAAAAATTGTATTTTTTTGTCTCATGTCAATATGAGCAAGCTTTATCCTCAAGAATAATACAATGATAACCCTAAAAGAAAGTAATTCTCTTGTCTTTACAGCAATCTGAAGAAAATGGATTCTTGACGGCGAATGAAGTTCAACATCGGAGTAGTTCTAGTGATACACGGCACCGATTACTTACGCAATGCAAGAATCCGACAGGTTGCCTCCCTTGGGATGATGAAAATGTGATAATGATTAACGTTAATAAAACAAACTCTGTATGTGAAACCCCTCTTGTAGGGGATGCCCGTTCCGTGTCAGAACAATTTAATAGTCATACGTTTCCAAGGACATCACATTCTGTGACGAACAGCCCGAGAAAATATCGGTTATCACCGGAAGTTGAACAGAGAACTCGAAGCCCAAGTGCTTCACCTAAATTAAAGAAGAAAATAATAGTACCAGCCAAACCTGGACAGATTGATAATACTTCATTAGTGATTCCTAATCAATATAAGGTATGACTTTGTTTTAATATTAGCAACTTTTAGCTTTTTAGCAATTTTGGAGAGTAATGGGAATACCCAAATTTGTGTTGGTTGGCATAATTTTTTGGTTCAGGTTTAAGATTGAGCATTCTTAATGCAAATTTACAGTCATTGGTATATTTGAAACCACAGTTCTGGTTTTGCCAGATTTTTTAAACCCCCCCCCCCCCCCCCCCCCAAAGGCTTATAGTAGGGGAAATATGGGTTGATGGACATTCGGTCTCATTAACAATTCAGTTGAAGTTTTTTATTTGCCATATATCTCTGCGTTTTCTGGTCAGATCTTAATGAAACTTCATACGATGGTAACATACCATGTGATGAACAGAATTATGAATTATCAGCTATTTACCTCATCAGGTTGAAAGTCTGGCTTTAATGTGGGCTCCACATTACTTTCTTGATTTATCTTTGCATTCATTAGATGGTTTCACCTATAACATCACAAACGTCTAAAGGACTAAAGGTCAAATACATAGTTCTAAAAATCTTTCATGAAGTTTTAATTTAATTATTGCTTTTATATTTAAAAAAAAACTGCTAAACAGTTTGATTGCATATTCTAGCTTTCAAGATTGCTTGGACCTTAGAAAGGGTTCTTTTCTCATGTAGAACTTTCTGAAACCATGAAATTTCAGAAATTTGACTTTTAAGAATGTACATAGTACATCCATAAAAAAATATGCTGAGGAAATATGCCATGGAACCCATACAAGCATACTAGCAACAATTTTGTTTGATTGTTAATTAATTGCAACTCAAATATGACATAACAATTACATTACTCAATTACTAATATAAATCAATATGTCATTTTATCAATCATTATTTAAATAAGAAGATCTGAGTTAATCCTGTCATTTATCATTTTGGTTTGAGAAATTATTTACATCTAAATTACTTGGTTTCCTGGTAACTACTTGATCAAACATTCTACGGTATGATTATCTAAGAAATTACTATAAATAAAACTGATGAACCTGTGGCTTTTAATTCCTTGTTAATAATCTAGTTCATCTACTAGTTTGCTTTGTCATTAGTGTAACTGACTGCAAATCTAGTACATGTGTATTTAATTCTTGGATGAAACAACTAATAATTTGCAATTCTTCTAATGCAGAGTAGCAGGATGTTGCATCCTGTCATTTTCCTCTCTTCCTTGCCCTTTCTTGCTCACCCCTAAGCAGAATTGGATACTTAGAAACATCAAGCTTTTGTTGCACCCCGTCCTTTTACTCTGCCTTCCCTTCTTCCTTTTCTGAATTCTAGATTAATTGCTTTGACTTATCAGGTTACATTGTATATTTGAGATAAATTTCATGGAAAATAATTCAAGAGATGACATTGATTATACAGGAATAAATGATACCACTTTATATTTCCTAATTCTTTCTATGAATACCTAATATCGATGGGCAAACCATTTGAGAATGGAAAAAGATGGGGGACTATCCTCTGAATTAAAAAAAGGCATGCAAAAATTGTATGTTGCATAGATCCAAAATAATATTGTAAGGGTCCTTGACCTCATTTAGAAAAAAAACATACATTAGACCTTACCCAGAAAAAATCCAGTTTTTTGCTGGTATGATACTTAAAAAAAACACAGAAAGAAGAAACATTTATATCTACCCCTGAATATAGGTAAAAGAAAAACATTTTAGGAGACACAAATATACCAATATACATAATTAATTTCATACAAAAGTACATAAAGTAAGTCAATTATTCTTCTAAAAACAGAGAAACCTTGAGAGATTGTTAGCTCTTGTTGAATTTTTAATCAACTGTCAGTGACACATTCATTAATTCTACTGACATAAATACTTGTACTCAATATTTGTTTCATAATTCCTGGCATTCCTTATACTATTTTTATGGCTAGTAAGAACATACATTCTGTAGTGAGTATTTACATCAACTGAGTTAATTATTTGCATCTGACAGTTGCATAAAATTGAACTTTCAATACATGTATTTATTTTTGATCATACTTTAAAAATTCTATCTTATATCAATATATTTTATGATCTATATTGTCATTTAAACCCACATTATCTTTAGTCGCATTGAGACCCACATTATCTTAAGTGGCATTGAGCCCCAGATTTTTAACACTCAGAAAAACACAACCCCTAGTCTTCACTATGATGACATATATTTACAGGTGATGACATTAACCAATGAAGGTGGAAGATTAAAAAGAGATCAAATGATGTCTGACGGTACAGATTTTAAACTTGTACCAGATCCTGTGTGGAAAGCATTATCTACATGGTATGGTGGCTCACCTGCTTTACCTAGAACTGTAAGTTTGTTTTGTACTTTGTATCACCTAACCACTGTAAGTTAGTTCAGATTTTAAACTAGTACCAGATCCTGTATGGAAAGCATTATCTACATGGTATGGTGGGTCACCTGCCCTACCTAGAACTGTAAGTTTGTTTTGTACTTTGTATAAGCTTTCCTGGGAATTGTAAGTTAGTTCAGATTTTAAACTTGTACTTGTACTAGATTCCATGAAAAAAATCACTGCATGGTAATGAATATTTACTTGTAACAAGTTTCACCCACCCAGCTAGCTCAGTTGGTAGTACGCAAGTCTACTGATCGAGGGGTCATGGGTTCGATACCCGGGCGGGGCATACTTTCACTTTTTCGGAGCTTGGTAATGAAATCATTTCTACGACCATTCTCCCTCCTACCAATGATTCTTAATTGCGTTGGGCAGTTGTCAGTCACTGAAAAAAAACTGCGCTTAGTAGTTGGTTAACAGCTAAATCTAGAGATTTAGCCTTACCAGGAACAGTGAGTAGGTTGACTGACTGCAGTTATATGACCTATACAATGTGTTGCTACAGTGTTAAACCCAACAAAAACAATCAAACAAACAAATTGTAATTAATTTCACATGCAGAAAGTCCTTGATATAGATTTTTCCTCACTAGGAAGAATGCCAATATCAGTTATTTGGAACACTTTCTTAGTAGTGAAATATATTTAATTTGTGGACATGGAGGCTTTATCAGCACACTTCCATGCAATTTTGTTACTATTTATAACAACATATGCAATATATGATATATTTTACAGGTGATACCATCTAGTCGAGGTGACTTGAACCCTGAATTAGAACTCTATCCTATCATGGTCAGATTATTACGACATCAAACACAAGCACAAAGACCTGTACAGACAACATCTATAAGTAGTGTCATGACTGGGCTTGGTGGAATGGCTATAAGTAGGTGCATTTTCACTTTTAATTTACTGTGTGTATTTAAGCATGAGATCCTCAGGGTGTAAACAAACTTTTGTTTTTTTGTCTAATTCTTGCAGCAGCTAAAAGATGTAAAAGAACATTTTCGCTTGAAATAACTATAACATTACTATGTCCAAAAATTGCCCATCTAAGCCTGTTGCTTTCTATTGTTTAAGCTGAATCTTCTGCACCAATTATTTTTGTCAATGACCTGGTTAATCACTTGATTCAATTCTTTTGTAAAGGACACATGGATCAACAGTTTGAGCCCCACTGGAGGCACTGCCAATTCCCTTGAGCAAATATTGACATGCAGTTATTTCGCTCCACCTAGTTTTGTATGGGTACTGTGACGGATCACCTCCCTGACGCTGATTTCAATAATCAGGGGTTATCATACAAATTGTAAAGTCGGCTGTATGTGTTCTTGGAAGCACGCTTTAAATTGCACTTTTAACATAGTAACAAGTAGACAGACGCTAGAGAGGGTCTGTACTTACATGTAGTTCTAGCTTTGAAGCAGCAGTGAATGAAATTAAGAAATACCCTGTGACCAACCTTGGTAGCAAAATGGAAACAGACTTTAAATCACACTTTCACTTTTTGTATTCAGACTTTAAATCACACTTTCACTTTTTGTATTCAGACTTTAAATCACACTTTCACTTTTTGTATTCAGACTTTAAATCACACTTTAACTTTTATTTTCAGGTACTATGAACAGTTTTACAAATCATCATCAAGCACCAAAGAGATATCTAGCTTTTACAGCATGTTTTAGTAGATGTCATACTATGCAACAAGTTTATGATTTCCTATGTACAAAATTACGATTCACCAGAGAAGATCTTAGACTGTGGAAAGTTAGTTCTAAAGATGAGGTAAGTTTGATGGATATCTTTTACTTTAACCTAGGGGAGGTAAGTTTTGCATTAGGGACTTCTCGGCAATTTTCAGGACTCAAATCTGGGACCTATTGCTTACAAGACCAGTTCTCTGCTGAGCTTTCCAGCCTTTTACATATCCTTCTCCCCATAATGTGAACAGGTAGGTGATTTGACATATGCAAAATATCTCGGACATCTTAAGGAGAGAAAGTAGTTTTTACAACCAACATTTAATAACTATGATTATCCTTCTTTAAATTGTAAACATTGCCAGCATATTTAATATATTACTAAGATTTTTGGTCCAGTAAACCTTCATTCCATCCAGTAAAAATGCCATTTCAGTTATTTTCACTTGACCAATTGTCCAATGCTGATTGATTAAAAAATAGGCCTTGGATCGATCGTCCAATGCTGGTAAAGGTTAGTCGTGAAGACTGCTGTAACGCCCCGATGATATAGAAGCTTGATGTTGTATTTTAATATCTTTATTTATGTTGCTGTTTGTGTATTTCAGAACAATATGTTTTTATTAGATGATGACAGACTTACTGTTGAACAAGTAAAAATTGAAGACTCACAACAAATATTAATTGAAGGTAGTTAGTGTATTGAAGTTTTATATTACTGCTGTAGAAAAATTTTCAATGGATTGTTTTCATTACCTGTTTTATTTTATGGTTAAGGCTGCATTTGCTGACTCGTCCATTTAATTAACAGCATGCATCAATAATATTACTAACATGAGAATACCATGCCCCTGGAAGCATGGGCTTCAAAGAAAGATATTGTCAGAATGTGTTAACACTGATCGGAAAGCATACAACCTTATGGACACTGATTCTCTCTAGATAGGACTTTATGGCGATTAAATGTCAGACAGTCTAGCTTACAGCTGTCTACCCCAATTTGTGGGATGTCCTCAGCAGATGAAAAAATAAAACAAGGGATTTAATTTATCTGTGAATGATAAGTAAAAGAGCAGAATCCTTATGTATAAACCTGTAATATAGAATAGTTCATAATTAAGAAACAGGCTATGAATGGAAATTGGATAAAAAAATGACCATTTTTGAGTAATGTACCTTATATGTAGATATAGCGTTTTGTCTTAGAACTGCGCTTGCCACTTTAATGTGTATATATGATATCTGTTTTATATATCTTATTACAGTAAGAAACAAAGATTTAACTTGGCCTGAAGAAATGTCTCAGCTTGCTAAAAATAAAAGCATGAAAAAAGAACAAGGTAATTTTCTTAAACTATTTATGTATTTTTTGTTATTTACAGAATGTCTGTGGTATATGTAAATATTTATATATTTTCCTGAAAATGCTTGAAAAATGCATTTGTTAGACAGATTCTTCAAAACTATTTTGGATTTTTGGTTGTATCAAATTGATCATTCTGTTTGGTACAAATTGATATTTTTACTATTCGTGTACCTATTTCATTATTTCAGTTCCTACAGAGCCTGGGGCTACAGGGTTAAATAATTTAGGTAATACATGTTTTATGAATGCTGCTGTTCAATGTGTCTCTAATACACAACCTCTTACAAGATATTTTAAAGATGGATTCTATCTGTATGAACTTAACCGGTAAGATAAAATTTTAGTTGTTTGTTGAGACTTAATTCTATATCAGAAAGTTGTTAGTAAAAATTAAATCTTGGTTTTGGTATGGTCTTGATATAGAGAGTTTTTTTCTTCTGGCATTTAGCATTTGGGATGTAACAATGTCAAAAATTGCATGTTTTGTAGGGGTGTAACAATACGGTAAAAACCGTATTGCAATATATTGCAATATGCAGAACCCGTATTGCAATATATTGCAATACGTACCGGTTTTTCGCTTAGACATGCAAAGCATTAATTAATGCATGGACCTCGTCCTAATTGGATTAGCATAGCACGCATATGGGTATTTTCAAATGATTTCTTATCCAAATGTTTGAATTACAAATGTAAAATTGTCTATATGTTAGAAAAATGTGTGGTTTGAAACTGACTCTTGAAAATATTTTTCTTTCAAGTGACAAAATGTTTAACCTTTAAAAGCACAATAAGATTGTTTCAAGTATTCAATTCATTTTAACATTTGTATAAACATTTAACTATCAGATTCTGATAAAATCAAGCAGTATGACACTTAACTACAAAAACCGGTTCAAGGAAAAAAGAACCGGTTAAAAACTGTTAGAACTCGTATTGCAATATTAACCGGTATATCGGTTAACCGTTACACCCCTAATATTTTGCAATAATGGTGGTTATCTTTATAATGTATTGTTGATATATTGAGATTTTAGAGCTAATGAAGGACACAAACATTCGCTTATTTTTTATGATTTTATTTTTGATTTTCCTTACATTGATTTTGAAAAAATACTCATAGATTGTGGATTTCTTGACAAATCAGGTTTAAACCCTCAAGTGGCTATTATTTTGCCCATGTCCATTCCACAGAAGAAAACCCCTTGGGTTCTTGTTTACTTTATTTGTTTGTGGCGTCCCTTTTTATAACATAAGTTTAAAGGTACTAGTTCACAGATTTGGTTAAATTTTTTCTATATTTTCAAAATGCCATTCAGTGTCTGTAATCGTGTCAAAAAAGTAATTCTTAATATTTTAGGACAAACTGACCCATAGATTGCAAGAAATATACAATAAAAGTCAAAAAAATGCACTAAAATTGTCTATACCGTGACATACTGGGTAGATATTTACTGCATGAAACACCATCATTTGTACATGTATGTCAATTTGCACTAAAATTGTCATTATTAAAACACTAATTTCTTGCTTCAAAAAATGCTTCCATACAATTTTGATAAGTTTTGGAAAAAGTTGATATTCAAGATGAAATCTGTGAATGAGCATCTTTAACAAACTAAAACAAATCTCCCTCTTTGCTTTTGACATTTTAGTAGGTCTGTATTTATTGGCTGTTGCTGTTCCTGACTATGTTTTGATTATGCCTATGTGTGTATATAGAACGCGTGTTAATGTTTACTTTGTTTATTTTACAGAACTAATCCGTTAGGTATGAAAGGACATATAGCACAAAGATATGGTGATTTAATTAAAGATATATGGAGTGGTACTACCAAGACTACAGCACCATTAAAACTTAGGGTAGGTATACTTTTAGTGGCCCCATTACTAGCTCAGTCAAGTAGCCACAAGTTAACTTATAATTCTTAAATGACCTTCAAAGTTCATAACCCACAACCCTCCACCTCTTTAAAATTTTATTTATTTTTCATCAGCTGTAACACACTGACCCTGGATGCAAATTGTAATAATTAAATAGACCTTATTCAGAACTCCAATTTCCCATCTGTGTGTAGGCGGTACAGTACAAACAAAGTTAGTTACACATTATTGCTGAAAAGCACAAAACATGAATTAAATGCTTTTTTTGTACATACATTTTTATTGTAACAGTGACAGCTTGTTTATACCACATTGAATAATGTAAAAGTAATCTAAATATTTGACTTCATATATGTTCTATTTTATTATTTTCCAGTGGACTATAGGAAAGTATGCTCCAAGATTTAATGGTTTTCAGCAACATGACTCTCAGGAATTACTTAGTTTTCTATTAGATGGTTTACACGAAGATTTAAATCGTGTACATGATAAACCATATGTGGAATTAAAAGATTCTGATGGAAGACCTGATGAAATTGTAGCCCAAGAGGTGAGTAGAAAGGTTTATAGCCAGATTTTTCAACAACAAAAAATGGCTAAAAGTTTGACCAATCATGGCCAGGCGTCAGGTGTCAAATCAATTGCGTTTTTCTTTACCATATATTTCTGCCATTTATTGTCAGATATTTATGAAACTTCATACAATGATAAAATACCATGTGGTGAACAGAATTAGAAAGTAACCACAACGCCTTTATTTCCCTTTGTTATTTTTGCGTTAAAGTTTTTAAATCCGGCTTTTATGTGGTTTCCACATTACATTTCTTGTTATTATGTTTTTTTAGCTCGACTGAACAGAGAATAGTGGGTGGGGTTATCTTTCTTAGGTGTGCCTCGAAGTTGCATACTTATAGCATGAATTTTTGATTTGATTGTTTTCCTTTCGTACTTATTTATTTATATAGACTGTATCTCATATTTTATTATATTCTAGGCCTGGGACAATCACCTGTTACGTAACCAGTCTGTGATAGTAGATTTATTTCATGGTCAACTGAAATCACAAGTTAAATGTAAAGAATGTGGACACACCAGTGTCAGATTTGATCCATTTAATTATCTATCATTACCATTGCCTATGGAAAGTTGTATTCATCTAGAAATTATTGGTAAGTTATCTCATTTTATTAAAGGGAGATAATGCATATTTCAGTTTTATCAATTGTGTTTTCTTATTACCTCCCTTTGTTAAAGTCTCGATAGAATTGATATATAGTATTTTTCCATTTTTGTTGTTGGGCTTAAGGCTGAAGCAACACATTGTTGCACATATAACGGCAGTCAGTAAACTTACTCTCTGTTCCTGGAAAGGCTAAATCTCTGGATTTAACTGTTAACCAACAACTAAGTGTGTACTTTTGTCAGTGACTGACAACTGCCGTACATGATTAAGAATCATTGGTAAGAGGGAGAATGGCTGTACAAATAATTTCATGACCAAGCTTCTCCTACAAAAATAACTTGGCCGTTAATTTTTTGAATAGATTACATATTCAATCTACTGTCTTTTTATGTGGTTAAGCATTAGAATTTAGGCAGTAGCTAATTTGCCATGTGCATCTGGTTTGTTTATTATCAATGTCCCAGATATAGTTTGTAATGAAAGTTTGTTTAGCCACAGCTGTAAACTTAGACTTGGAGGCTAAAATTAGGATTCCATTATCTTAGGTAATAATTGGTTTAATGCTGTGTCAACAAAATTCAGGTTATTTAATGGTGGTCAGTGCACCTAACCTAGCTTTTCCAGACTCGTGTCTATAATCAATATTCACCTGTCCTTCCACAAGGCTGGCAACTTCTCCATTTACCTTATTAATGGATCAAACTGTGCTACAGACCTGTGGTGCTTTTCACAAAAATTCTTACGAAAAAAATCTTCGTAAGTCAAAAGCAAGAAACATTAATAATACGCTAATTTTATGGCTTATCAATACCAAATTTTAAAGAATTGTGTAGAATATTGTATACCTTTTGAATATCATATCATAGTTATGCTTATTATCCATCTGACTTTGAACTGCTAATAATATAAAATTGACTTACGATAACTTTTTTCGTAAGAATTTTTGTGAAAAGGAGCACTGTATTGCAGCTTCTCCTTATACCTTATCAATGGAGGAAAATATTGACATGGAAAGATATAACTTCCCCTGGTGGGATTAGAACCCTATAGGACAATCACAGACAATCACTAATTTATAACTATGTATTTTTATTTGCAGTAATGAAGCTAGATGGTACAGTTCCTGTTAAATATGGTCTAAGATTAAACATGGATGATAAATATAAATCATTAAAGAAAGAATTAAGTACATTATGTAACATTCCAGCAGAACAATTACTTCTGGTAGAAATAGTAGGACCTGTAGTCAAGGTAACCTTTTTGTTGTCATAAACATGTGATTCTAGGACATTCCCTCCCTGGACATTCCTCCCCCCCCCCCGAAATTTGCCCCTTTTTTGCTCCCAAAAACCAAGGGGGCAAATGTCCGCCCTGTCAAAACACACAAGAGGGCAAACTGAAGGGAGCTAATGTCCGCCCTATCAAAAAAGAAGGGCAAATGTCCAAGGGGGGGGGCAAATGTTCAGATACACAAACATGTATAGTGAAGGGAAGTGACTAAGTTGGCTGCTTACAGCAGGTGACCATTTAAATCAGGTTTAGATAAAAAATGCTTAGACCAGTCTATAATGGATAGTTAATTATTAATGCAGCTTCTTACCAAACAAACTTCAAAAAGGGCACAAGGTACAATGTCAGTTGTAAATTGGATGTCTTACTTTATATGATGACGCTTTGTTGATTAGTTTTGACTGATTAAAGACTCATATGTTGGGTTTTTACTAGGTCTGTCACAATACGCCAGAAGCATATCGCGGTATATTCCGATGTGCTAGAACCGTATCGCGATACGTACCACGATAAATTGCTTAAACTGAAGACAGGGCGGCATAATAATTCTGTCTTAAAAAACTTATTCAACTGTTCAGTTTTGAAGTATGTTATAGGATTTTGTAGGGAAAGTGCCTGTAGCTGACCGGAGAACAACTGGGCATTTTTAGAGTTATTGGAACATTCCAAACGCGGACAGATCGGTTAAATTCTTTTAACATAAGCTTTAATCGAATGAACCATGGAAAACTGACATTTCCTTACTTTCATTTGGCGAAGGGATGAATTTTTCCAATGAAAATAAAAAATATGGCTGAATACTGGTACGTTGAATTCATACGTGTTACGTATTGCCACAGCTGCATATTGCAATATTCCGGTATATCGTGACAGCCCTAGTTTTACATGTCTGTGCCATTTTACTATGATGGTGACACTTTGTTAATTCTAAAATTTGATTGACTGTGACCAACTAATACTGGTTAATTTGTGAATTTGTAAGGAAATAGGTGACCACTAGCCACAGGCAGCAGGTGGCAGCTTATAACAGGTGCAAAATAGAGGGATTTTCATTAGGAGGAAGCCAGATTGGACACTTACAGCAGGTGACCGCTGATAGCAGGTGGCTGTTAATGCGGGTTATACTGTATACATATGTACAATGATCTCGTCGAACTTCTATATATATGCAATCATTGCTTGTCAAACCTGGTTAATAAGACAAGAATACTGCTTAGAAGAATTTAACTACATTGTAACAACATTTGACTTATTAACATTTAATCATATATAATTTACAATTTACATATGCACTACAGGGTAATTAATTACAAATTTTAAAGGTAAAAATTTTGGAAATTCAGAAATTTTTTAAGTTGATCTGTGGTCTTGCCATTCTGTATATTTAATCTAATGAATGTTGTTAAACTTTTAAAAATGTCTGTGGAGAATACATTATCCCTGCTGATTTAAGTACTTGATATTTGTTCAATAATTCTTGCATTCAAACTCTTATTTGATGTTATCAATTTTTAGTACAAAATAACTGTATTGAAGTATTGTAGTGTGTATTTAATTCAGTAAGGTTCATATATACGCCACTGACAGTTTAATAAAATAGAACACTAATATTGGGTTAACTGAAGTGGTGTTCATGAAATTAAATTAACGTAGTAAAGTCACATGAGATAAACTGACATCTTTTTACTGTGCATGTGGATTTTCACTTAGTATTTTTTATCCTGTCCATATTCTGTTACTTTTACATTGAAACATTTTACAAATATCTTGTCTGAATTTCCTGTTCATAAATGAATAAATAATTGGATTAGCCGCATTGTTGATGAAATAAAGATAAAAAATGATTTCATTTTTACCAAGAACTTCGTGTGTGATCAGAAACATTGGTAGAAAGGAGATTATATACACTGTTGTTATCATACACAACACTTGGGTGGTCTTAACATGAGCTGATTGGTTCCTTATCTGCTGTTGTCTGTTTTGATTGGTTAAACAGCCTGTTGCATTATGGGTTGATTTCTGTTCTTGATTCTGATTGGCCAAACAGCAAGTTGAATGATGGGCTAACTTCTTTTGCTGATTTTGATTGGTTGAAATTACTGATGCATTATTGGAAGATTTCTGCTCATTGAATTTTGAATGTATTTTGCTGGTTCCTGTTATCCTTGAAGTACTTGCTGCTGGTTCCAATCCTGCTTTACTGGTACCTTGCTCTGCATAATCATGTTTTGATTTTTTGGTGGGAAAACTTGTTTCTGTCTGACTCAAACTGCTTGCAGAACTTGCAGAATGTTTTATTATTCTAATTGCTATAACTTGATCCTTTTCTGTTGACTTTTTGTTCCTTTTGCGTCTGAACATGTTATGAATCTTGGTCAAGGTTATTGGAAAAAAAGCTATTGTTTTTTTCTCATTGTTTTTTATCCTAAATGTTAGCTGTGGTTGGCTGGGTGGTAAACCAATAAATGGTAGAATGCTTGTTCCTTGTTTCGGTGTATTTGATTGGTTGATTGTTTGTGTCTGGCTATTTGATTGGCTGGTTGAAGAATTTCTTAAAATTTTTGAATGCTTGTAAACCATGACGAATATCAGCATGTAAAAGATGATTATAGTCACAATAAGGGCCCCAAATAGCCCCGTGATGATCTGCCAGTAGAGAAATAAACCCTCAGCTGTGATGTACTGATCGTTAGTAATGCAAACTTTAATATTTATAAACTGACTGTTGAAGCTTTCTATGTATACACCAACGCCTAACATTGGAGGCACACCTAGTGCCATGCTTATCACTATGGCAACCAGAATTACTGCAAAGGTTAAATATTTATTCCCATCTTGGATTCTTTTGTAAACAATCAAGAAGCGATCAAATGCTATGGCTGCAAGAATCATTGCAGAGGAAATGATGGCGAAATGTTTCAAAAGCTCCCAAATTTTACACACGATGTCGCTTTTTATTTCGAACAGCCACTCCTTCATTAGTGTACCAGGAATCACCACTGAGCATGCTATGAGGTCTATGATAGCTAGCGTCAGCACTAAATACGTTGAAGTTCTTTTCCGAACAGTTCTTGAGAATACGATAATTACTAAAGTGTTGCCAAGGATTCCGACGATTCCAATTATAGACATAAAAAATGTGAGAGTACGGAGAATGGATGTTTTTTTCTTACGAGCTTTATCCACTACACAGTCAAGGTCACAATCAAATCTGTGCCAATTATGTACTGTGCTGTTTGGGTCAAATTCACTCATATACATGATTTTGGTGATATTAAGGTCAAGGTCACTTGAATACATGGTTGTCATAGTGATATTCATCTTTGAAGGTCACTTGAAGGTCACTGGAATAGAAAAGTTGAAAATTGTTGTAAACTTATTTTGGACAAGTGAACATAATAATTGGGTTGCTTTTTTCAGAGCTTGAATGTAACAATTAAAACTTGCACATTTTTAAAAGTTTTTTTTCAACTCACAAAATAAAAAATATCACTTGAAATTTTTTAATTAATAATTAATTTTTTAATAGCATAATTTATTTAGAAATCTTATTTTTCAATAGACAATTTAAATCAATCAATTGCAATTTCCATGACCAACGATGTTTGAATATTTAACATAAGTTTACAGTTAACATTTTGTTCCACACATGAATTGATTACAAAAGAGCACTTGGTTATATTTGTGGCCAAATGAATTGTCATTCAAATGAAAGGTCAAGTAGTGAATACTCAATTGAATGCTGATCTTCAAGCACTTAATTTAAACTGACCCCTTATCCCCTTTTGTCAAGTAATGAAGTGATTTCAGGTATTGAGAAATTTGATTAAATGAAATCATTTCAGTTTTATGTACCAAGGTCTCTGTCAAATGGACAGTTTTCTGTTTGACTGAATTGAAGTATAATTTTAATCATTAATTTGAGAAAAATCATTATTTTTGCTTAATATGTTTCATACATTTACCCCACTGATTTAAATCAATTTAAAGTGAGAAGTACTGAAGAAATTAAATCATAGGGTATGATTTAATGACAGTTGAATTAAATATAACAATTTAACAGTACCATTTTAACTCTTACAATATTGAAAATCGTGACTGTAAGGTCTAGCATTATGAAATTCTGATTAAGTGTTGAAATAATTATTTTTGACAAAAAATAATAATCTAACTGTTTCTTAAATTATGATTTGAATTATGAGTCAAAGTTATTATTTTGTGGGCTTTCCCATAATACCGTAAGATGTGTACATATAATTATTGACTATGTTAGAAAAGTCACCAGAAAATTTAAGACTATTAAAGAAATACAAGTGAGCTTAAGTGCATTTTTTCATTAGCTTAATTAAGTCAATTAATAATATTTTGATCATTCCATTGTATTTTTTAATAAAAATATTCCAAATCCGTTTTATTCCAATCAGTACTTGCATGTTAACATTATAATTGGTTAATAAAAAAATTGTACTAAAATGGAAAAATGGCACCAACCTGATCCTAGAAAATAATAATCCTAACAGTTTTCCTATTCACTTAGCTCTTCTGTTTGATTAAAAGACTTTCTGCGACTCAGAAAATATGTAATCTGTTCAAGATAATGATTTTTCCAATTTAGAAGCTCCTATCTCCATTTTGTAGAGCTAATCTCCATTTTGAAGAGTCACAATTTTCATTGTAAAGAGTTTCCCTATATTTTCTAATCTCCCATTGAAGAGTAGCAGAAAATTGATGATGTCATAGGTGTCAAGCTAATCTTGCATGTAATCTCCTTATATGGCCATGTAGTACATGAGTGATTGACAGATCGCTGAAATTACTCTCACCTTGGGATGACCTTGTCCATATGGCATAGGGATTTTGAGATGTTGTTTACTTGCCGTTGTTGTTTAATTGATATGGTATGGTTGTGGTTTTTATGCTGAATATATTGAATAGAAGATGAAAAATATTATGATAATAGTTGAAGAGGCTGCAATCCTAGAATTCTTAGAAAACTGATATAAATCTTAGACAAGATTTGTTTGTACTATGAATTTGTCCGATGTTTTGATCAGGGAAAATTGTCATGACTTTTAACTATCTTTTTTATAGTTCCTTGAAAAATGTTTTTATTCTAGGCAATTGTTTTTATATTTAAAGTCTGATTGTGGACAGATATTTGTTCATGAATATTTTGTGATGTTAGAAGAGTTTTGCTCATGTCAGATTTTATTTAACTGTCAGTTGTGCATATGTTAGCCCCACTGATTTAAATACTCACCTAAGTACTTCTGTACTTTCTATCTATGAAAATAGTTATTTATATCAAAACTTAAACTTCTATATTTGATTAAAGCCTATTTCTATATTACATATTAAATGGTGTTGTACAAAAAGATTAATAACAACAATAATAAATAGGTAAAAACCCTCCACCATAAATATATACAATTACACAAAACACAATAAAATTTATCACACATGATGTTGTATAGTGTGTTTGTGCATTTTTTTCTCTATATTAAGTTTATAGGACCTACAATAGTCACAGTTTATGACTCGACTTTATTTTTACATTTGTTTTTATTTATTTGATATTGAAAGTTGGTGTCCTGAACAGTCACTCTCCGTAAACAGATATCCTGTAGAGCGTTGTCGTACAGGCTCTCTACTTTCTCTGTTGAAGGTCACGTCGAGATGAACTTTGTGTCGACCAATCAATGCGTAGCTTTCATCTAGACGAAAACACTATTAAACACATTTTGATTTCGTAATTTCTATTTTTAGACCAAGGTTTGCATGCCTATTTAACAGCAGTATTATTCACAGTCTGTGATTGGGCGGCTCATTTCAAATTGCGTGACGTAGACGATGTAAACAAGTTACGTATCATAACAATTTCGTCATGAATATTATGATGAGCAAAGGTCACCTGAACGTGACCTTCGTTTGGAAAAGGCCAGATCTAAATTAGCGAGTATGCGAGTGTAAAATTTTAGATCGGGTTTTAATCAGATTACCTGAACAGTATACATAATGCTACTGTTAACCGGACTTGTCCTGAACAGTGTAACGTAACGCCACTGTACAGGGATTATCGAACAGTAGGGTTAATATAGAAAGCGGCAAAAAGCATGTGCATGTTAACCTTAAAAGTTAGGGATGTGGATCGTTGAGCAAGTGGCGATCCGATCCAAACCACGATTAATGTGTAGCGATTCACGAATCGAACCACAAATCACTTGTTAATGGAAAAGCATACAAAATTCATGCAATAAAAAGAGTTAGTGAAGAATAACTAGAGTTTTTACTGTAAGGAAAACAATGTACTCCAAACATGTCTTTAACCAGACGTTAAATGGTCATTTTCAGTGATAACATTTTTGTTTAAATGTGTATCAATCAAATTTTGACCCAAGATTGTTTGGTCCTTACATAAATTTAAGTTTACATTAGAAGTGCGACTTGTTTTCAGTTGTGATTAAGCTGAAAATGTTCTTTCATTTTTTCCAAATAATAGATCGCGATCTGACGATTTCGGACGTGACGAATATTCACACTCAATTTTCTGGTCGGGATCGCAATTATCCGAGTACTCGGATACTCGCTGCAGCCCTATCAAAAGTAATTGTTTTAGATCACATGACCATAGACCCTGATTTTACCACTGCTACATTATATATTTCAGACATTACCACATGACAGTCAGAAAATACGTAACCAGTTAGGTGGTCATCTCTATGCATACCAACTACCTCCAATAGAAAACATTGAGACATTGTCAGCGGATGATGAAAGCGTCGACAAGAAATCATCATCATCGACGTCAACGTCTAATAATAGCAGTAATAGTAGTAACATAGGTCTAAGTGAAATACAACGTGGAATATCTGCTAGTAAGTATGAAATTTTATTATTTTAGGGGGGGGGGGGGGGGGGGGATTTGACACTGTTGCAACTAATTGTATTGGTGATAATACATATTATGGCAGTCAGTCAACCTACTCACTGTTCCTGGAAAGGCTAAATCTGTGGATTTAGATGTTAACCAACTACTAGGCCCATACTTCCCTCAGTGACTGACAACTGTTCTACATGATCTATAATCAGTGGTTGGAGGGAGGATGGCTGTAGAATTTCATGACCAAGCTCCACGAAAGTATGCCTAGCCTTGAAATCGAACCCATCCCCCTCAATAAATGGAATTATGCTACTGGTTGTGATGGCCTAACTTTTTTAATTATTTGGAGAAGCAGACGAGTGCCTAAAAGTATTTATTCACCTGCTTAAATGAAAAATGCCATAATTGCTCAAGCTTGAGTCTTTGATATACAGTTGCAGAACAATGGATGTAACTTTTTTACAACATAATAGCTACAAATGAAATAGACTTTATAATTAGGATCATTTTCTTTTCAAATTAACATAAACAAAGTTTTTCATTTGCTTATTAGATCTTCTTGTATTTTCAGAAAAACCAAATGCCAATGGTCATATATCCAAGTTACAGCCATCTGTGAATGGTTTAGATCGTAGTAACGGTTCAGCTACCAGTACTCCATCACATTCTAGAAATAATAGTAGTACCAGCCTAAATACGAGCGTCAGTGGAGGAACCAGTCTGGAATCTGGTCCGAAATCTGTTGGTGATGTGTTTAATGGATTTGTGATAGCTGTACACAGAAAAATGGTGAGTTGATCAACTTTTTTTATACTCACTCAATTTCATTTCAACCATTTATCAAGACATCTTATAAGGTTATGTATGGAGGCAACATGCCTAGTCAGCTTTTCTGGAGATTTACTTACCAGTACTAGCTGACCCTTTCCACGAAAAGCTGACAACTATTCTCTCTAAGGGGAAAAAAATTCTATCAAATATAAAATTTTCATGGAAGACCTTGTAACTGCTTGTAATCAAAACAAGGACATCTAGATGCAAAATACTGTACTCTACCCTGTGCTACAATCATGATTTAGTTAGTCCTATACAAATATGTTTTGATGTACACTTCTAAATAACATTCCATAATTCATTTATAAAGATTTTTTTCTGAACTATCTCCAAATTCAAAATTTCTAGCATTTTAACAGGGCTCGACATTAACTTTTTTTTTAACTTGTCCTGTCGGACAAGTACTTTTAAAAAACACTTGTCCTGACCAAAATCTAACTTGTCCTGACCTTCAGTCATACTGAATAGATTTGAAATAGTTTCAATAAGGGTAATGATATTTCAAACAACCAAGTTTACCAGTTTGTATGTTTTATCTAAAATAACGAAACATTTACTGATAATAACAGAACTATTTATTTAACTGAGAATAAACAACTAACAATTATCATATACATTGTTTTGACTGTGTTAAGTCATAAATTTTGGTTCATTTAATCGTTTATGGTTAACAGATATTTTACAAAAGTTAACATTTTCGGAAAGAAGATTAAATTATGCATCCAATGATGTTACTTTAAGTTTTGTATCTTCCTTTACAATAGAATAGCTAGCAAGGTCATTGCAAATTAGAAATTGAATTATTGCAAAAAAGAATCCGAAGTTTTTTGGCGATTTTTTTTTCTGAAAAAAATCAACGACAACACCAAAGTCGGAAACGGGCATAATGCGCTTGCAATAATTGATTTTCTTGTGCTGAAAACGAAATTAAAATATTCGCATCAGAAAAAAGTTACATGTGTATTTGTAATGCGAGGTAAAAAATCCGATTTTACCTAATGCTTTTTAAGTTTATTCACACTTTTAACACGGACATCATTTCCCATGACAAACTTAACTAATTTTAATTAAATTCCAACTTATTGCTTCCTAACATGATAATTAATACACCCCTCTCCAATTGATTTCCTGTCTAACTACTAACAACGATAAGCATCGGCGATTTTCTTCTGATCAGAAAAGCACCGCTCCATATGACGTATTTGCCACGTGCCATATTGAATACTTCAAAAACGCACCGCAATGCAAGATAAAGTTTGGGACCACATGTATGATAGAAAATTTATTAGTCGGTGCAATTAATTTAAAGAAGGGTACGTATCAACAACTTTCCGTGTTGACATGTCCCATTAATCTCTCCTCGCATTGATATTATAACAGGGTACATAAATAAATTAATAAACAATAAATAATCTTCGGACATTAAGTTTATCGTACCGTACTTGTTCTTTATCATAAGTTTCATTAGAACATGTTTGTGCCTATTATTGATTTGTCATTTTTTAAATAAAATTTAATGGTGTTTTTCAAGTCGCGATTTATATGCATTCTTCACATGTAATTGTCGCATCAATGACTTATCATAAATTATTCATAATAAATATTGTTTGTAACAGTTTATTTATCAGTGTTGTGAGGTTTAACCAGATTTATAAACTTGGCAGCACGAAGTTATTTTCACGAAAATGTCGTTTTGTAACAGATAAAAGGTGTTACAAATATTAATAATACAAATAATAATGACAACAATTATCAACGAGACATTCAATAAAAGAAACGCTACCATTTGTCAAGTTTTATTTACCAACAATTGCACTTAAATGGAAAAGTGTTACAAATTGAAATAGAAAGTAAACATTTTGAAATTTAAATAATATTTGTGCAGAATAAATTAACTTTTAAAATAGCTGATTAATTTCCAGGCAGTGACCTTGATTTAATAACTTGCTCAATCTAACACCAAGTCATCTTATCTTCACCCGCTGTGCTTATCGTTACGCCTATCGATGTTAAGATCGTTTGCATACACATGACGAATATATACGTCACGCGGCGATCAGAGGTTTAACATAAGTCTGTCGGCTTATCGATTGAAGTTTAGGGGACGCATACTAGCGGCACTCGTAATAGAGAGCAGCAAAATAGTTACGCTTATATAAGAGATTCGTACAGAATGGGATAAGAGATGCTTTTCAATATCCCAAACTACTTGTCCCGTCGGACAATCGGCTTTATAAAGTACTTGTCCGGACCTTGGTTTCACTTGTCCCGGACAGTCGGACAATGGTTAATGTCGAGCCCTGTTTAAAAATATACATGGGTATGTGATACATGAATGTATATTTAAAATTGTCAATATTTACCTATAAAATACAGTACCCTCTAAAAGTATGTAAGTCTGTATTAGCAATTACTGATTTACATTTACCCTTGAAATAAAGACACAAAGAGTCATTTTAGCAAATTCTAAAATCAACAATTTATCAACATATAATTAATATATGCTTTATTTATTGTAAAACTTTTGGAGGTCACAATTTTGAAACATTATTAATAATTCTGTTTCTTTTTCTATCAATAATTAATCTCATATTTTTATTTCAGACATTAATGGACCTATATTTTTTATCGTCTCAAAAAACCCGCCCTAGTCTATTTGGTACGCCTATAATACTACCATGTGACGATGTATCAACCAATCAAAACTTGTATGAGTTTGTTTGGAAACAAGTTGCTAGAATAGTTAGTCCTTTACCACCATCAGAGGCAAAACAATCAAATCATGCTTTAGACTGGTAAGTAGATTTTAAGCCAGATTTTTCAACGAAAAAATTCGGCTAATAGTTTGGCAAAACACAGGCGGATGGTGGGTCGGGCGTCTGGCGATGTTAACAATTGCGTTAAAGTTTTTCTATTCCATATATTTCTGCCATTAATTATCAGATCTTTACGAAACTTCATGCAATGATAACATACCATGTGATGCACAGAATAAGACAGTAACCACAACTCTTCCTGGCTTTATTATGGATTATTTCCCTTGGTAATTTTTGCGTTTCAGTTTTTAAATCCAGCTTTAATGTGGTTTCCACATTACATTTCTTGTAAAAAAAGGTAGGTTTGTTAATTTTATATCGTAGTCTTTAGCCTGATTTTCAATGAAAAAATTTTGCTTATTGCTTGACAAAACACGGGTGAGGCCAGGTTGTCATGCAGACAGTCAGGTGCCTGGGTGTCCAATGTCATGAACAATTGGGTAAACAAATGTGATTTATGAATAATAATAATACATGTACCTGATATTCGTGGTCAGATTCTATGAAACCGTGTACAATGATAGTATACCATGTGTTAAACAGGAATATGAAATAACCATAACTCTACCTGGCTTAATTGTGGATTATTGCCCTTTGTAATTTCTGTGCATTTACATTTTTTGTATGTTTTTGGTTTGATCTTATTGAGGCTAAATAAATAACTTTTTTGTGGGTATTGTGCATAAAGTTTGACCCTGACCTGACCTTCATGCAAGAATATTTATTACATTGAATATGAATGTAGCATTAATACTCGATTACACTGTAGCTGTGAGGATTATGTGTTGAAATTTAACACATAAACATTCTTCCAAAGTGTAGAATAGGCGTGGTACTGATTATCGTTGGAATATGCGTAGATAATTATTAGATGCAAATATGAAAGGTCAGATTGGGGTCAAACTTTACGCACTATACCTAAATTTATTTTCTGTTTACCCTACCAGGGTGAAAATTGGGCTTTATTGTAGTTTCCATGTTACTTTCTTGTAAACAAATCTAGTCTGCCCATAAGGAAAAGAAGATCATTTGAATAAAATGAACAAATAACCAAACAACACCTTATCCCAACTGTTATTGAAGATCAATTAAACTAATAATTTTATCTTTATATTTTTCAGTGATGATAGTTTATGTTATGAATATCCATTTACATTAAAAGTTGTACAGAAAGATGGTATCACATGTGCTTGGTGTCCATGGTATAGGTATGTATATTTATGTATCTATGTTGATTTACCTTGATTAAACTAATGATCACTACTTTTAGATTGGAGCAGACTTGGCTGAGTGGTTTTGAACTTGGACTGGTAATCATTAGATAGCCAGCTCGCCATTGATTCAATACCCATTAAAAACCTATGCCATTGTTTACTCGAACATGAAGATTGATCCTACAAGCTCAGTACTGGGGACCAGGAAGTAGACCCAAAAGTGATTAATATAGAACTTGTTTTACAATCATGCTAAAATGGATTAGCATAAACTAGTCTTAAGCTAGATTTGAAGCCAAACAATCAAATCAATGCATTTAACATTAAATTTTTAGTGGCGAGTGCTCTGCACTTAAAATCAATCAGTTTTCCTGCGTTTATCACTTTTATGTCTCGGTAAATCAATCTAAGGAGAAAAAATTTCACCTGAGCAATGAACCTGTTTAGAATGAGAACTTGGAAGTTTCAACCAATCTTCACCAAACCTGGTCCAAATGTTAGTTGCTGTTGCTAAAATAGCTTGGGTAGTCTCGACAACCAGTCAAATCTACCTAGGGATGCTAAAATCATGGTCCTCCATTTAACTCTAGCTTGCAAAACAAAGTCTTCCCCCTCATAATTTGTTAGACTTTGACATGTTGTATATACATGTATTATCTATTTTCAGATTTTGTCGTGGTTGTAGTATAGAATGTAATAATGAGAAGTTTATGTTTGGAAGTTCATTTATTGCTGTAGACTGGGAACCGACAGCTTTACATCTGAGGTACCAGACAACTAGTGAAAGAGTAAGTATAGTTTATGTTTGGTAGTTCATTTATTGCTGTAGACTGGGAACCAACAGCTTTACATCTGAGGTACCAGACAACCAGTGAAAGAGTAAGTATTTAGGGAAAAACATCCTGTGTTTAGGGGAACTTTCAAAAACATATAAGGATCAGGTGTGTCCGAGCGGTAACGACGTTGGACTGGTAATCATTGGATAGCCAGCCCCCCGTTGGTTTTAATCCATTCCAAAACCTACCTCATTGTTTCCTTGAGCAAGAAACTTTATCCTTCTAGCTCAGTACTGGGGGACCAGGAAGCAGACTCGAAAGGGATTAATCTAAGTTGTAAGAACTTGTTTCACAATCAAGCTAAAATAAATTAGTATAAACTTAACATAAAATGTAAGGTAGAGTTGGCTCCAAAACAGAGCCAATTGTGATTTTCATGATAAGTCTTCAATTTTGAACTTCTGTGAGTTTGGTTATGGAATAATTTTACCACCATTCTGCCTCCTACCAATGATTCTATTTCATGTAGGGCAGTAGTCGGTCACTAAAGGAAGTATGTGCCTAGTAACTTGCTTGCTAAATAAAGAGATTTAGCCTTTCCAGGAACGATGAGTAGGTTGATTGGCCACTACGATATGACCTATACCTAGTATTACTATGCTTATTTTCATCTTTTCTTTAATTTCTGCATCATTTCTTTAATTTCTACATCATTTCTTTAATATCTGCATATTTTCTTTAATATCTGCATATTTTGTTTAATTCTTGCCTTTTTTCTTTAATTTCAGTTCTTTGAGGAAGATTCCAGTGTACCAGACAGTCGTAAGAAGCAGACGGAACCAATTGACCTAGATACTTGTTTGCAAGCTTTTACTAAAGAGGAAGAATTGGGCGAAGATGAGCTATATTATTGTTCTAAATGCAAGAAACATTGTTTAGCTTCTAAAAAATTAGATATTTGGCGTTTACCTCCAATATTGGTAGGTTTGGTTCTTTTTTATTTGAGTAATTTTTTGTGGTCTGTATGATGTAAATTTGAACTTTTTAATTTGAATAAATGCCTATTTCTATATAACATACATTTGTAATTACATATTCAATGATGTTGGACATGATGAATAAGTTGTAATAAACTAATAATGATGATAATGATGATGATAATGAAAATAATAAAAATAATTAAGAAATAACTTACAGTTTTATATGTTTAATGGTGTAATAAAATATAGGCACAAGCTTTGATGAGTATTTAAACAGGCTTGATAAAACATAGACAACTGTAAGTAATTTTGAATTCAAAATCGCAAAATATATAACTAGATAACATATATTTTGTAGAACTTTTTCAAACATGATGCTGTTGAAATAAACTCCTTTGTGAAAAGGTTGAAATAGTATTGATTTACACATTTTAGTAAGATTTGTGGTTAATTATAACAACACTGTATTTTATTGCAAAATAATGTATAACATTCACTCCTATGTTAATATTTTAAGATTATCCATGATAATATTAGAATTCTTAATTTTATATTTCAGATTGTCAACCTAAAGAGATTCCAGTTTTTAAATGGACGTTGGGTGAAGTCACATAAAATAGTCAATTTTCCTTTGAAGGAGTTTGATGCGTCATGTTACCTAGCGTTACGTAAACATTCCTTGTGTCAATGTGGTGAAACTATCAATGATAAATTATCTGATGTACGTCGCCATGGTGACGGTCCTCCTATTTTAAAGATGGATGACATTGTTCCTTCATGTCTCTGTGATAAAAATGACCCTGGTAGGTAGTTATGTTTGACCATGTGTGTTTGGTAATTGTTGTTACAGTTTTATTTTGGCTATACCCGAAGCCTGGGCTAGTGAAAATTGCTTTAGAAGAGCTCCTGAATTCATAGGTGGCAGGCACATTTTCTAGTCACACTAAATAAAATATAATACAACCAAAGTTCAATTAGTGGCCAGTTTCTCCTTGAAACTGATTTGATTTCACAGATTTAAACGTTATATATTTTGTAGTGTGGAATTTTTAACAAAGAGCTTATCCTGTGGCTACTAGTTTAAGGCAAAGATTGTGGATGCTGACATTAGATCATATCTTTGTCATTCATTGATAGAATTTAAGAGACATTGGGCAGAACCTGCAACTTGTCTAAAAATTAAGATTTATTAATTTGCATGTGTCAAAGGTTTATGTGTGTTGACTTACCTTTCATTAATAGACTGTCTATGGCCTATTCCATATTATGAAAGACAGAGAGTACAGATAGAGAGCAAGCAGTACATGAGCATTTAAGGAATGATATTAAGATGCCTGTCCACTATTGTACTTAGGTCTCTTACTATTGAATAAGCACAAAAACAAATACTTTTCACAATATTTTTAGCAAATAATCTCCCTTGTCATATTTCAGAAATTGTCTCCCCTTCCAGAAGAAAAGACAATGACACTACTGCCTGTGATGATAATAATGTGGATAAATATGCTGATAGTGATAATATTGATGATTCCAATACTCCTTGTCATGAAAATGGTTGCAATGGAAACCCAACAACAAAAGAAAACTGTTGCCATGGAAACGATAAAGAAAATGGTTGCCAAGACAACCCAAAAGAGGGTTGTTGCCATGGAAATGCAAAAGAGAATGGATGCCATGGAAATGCAAAAGAGGATTGTTGCCATGGAAAGACTAAAGAGGGTTGTTGTCATGGAAACACAACAACACCATCTTCCAATTGTCTTAGTAACAATAATGCAACATTACCTAATGGCTCACCGTCTTTATATGATCTCTTTGCAATGTCTGTAAGTATACTCTGGAATGTGTTTGAATAATTTATCGCTAAACAAAAAAAGGAATTGCATTTTATTGTCTCTTTTATTAGTTACATGCTTAAGCATGTTTACAGACTTTACAACTATTACACCTGGTCATTGGGCTACTGGTTTCTATCTATCACTCTCCCTGGGGAGTCTTTTTCACTGCTTACTGCAGCCAACATATTGGCATGTCAGAGTTATACGAACATTTCAGTATAACCTCTGCAGAGCGGCCCTCTACAGAAAGAATCCTCTGTACAACAACTGCTTTTGGTATTTCCCTTAGTCCTTGTTCAAATTGAATTTAACCTCTGTAGAGCAACAACCTCAGAACAGCAACACACTTTAGACCCTCCCAGTCCATATACACTTTGGTGGAGTAAAGCAAACCCAGGTTGATGTCTTATTTAGAAAATGAGCAGAGCATAAGTCTATAACTTTAAGAATATGCCTAATAAATTTCTATCAGTTTAAATATTTCTGGGACTCAAGTCACTATTATACTACTGCTGCATTAACAGCTTTGTAAACGTCTGTCTCTGCAATTTAATACACAAAGTTGATCATAATATGAGAATTATTACGGAAGAAACTACTAATACTTTCCAAAAACATAAAAATACACATGTGTTATCTAAAATGTTGATATTTAGGAAATGATAACCATATCTTTAGAATCATATACAGTAAATTTCTGCTATTAAAGATCACTGTTGTTATTGATTAAATATATAATATAATTATATTTCAGTGTCATACAGGTATTTTAGGAGGAGGACATTATGTTGCCTTTGCTAGAAATCCTAACAATAATTGGTATTGTTATAATGACAGTAGTTGTAAGGTGAGTATTTTTGATTTTTTTTCTAATTTTATAGAATGGAACAGAACAGAACATAGCAAGATGTATACTCAGATTTAGCATTATAATGATGTATGTACCTAGCAATATTGTGTAAAATTTATCGAAAAAATCCCCATTTTTGAAAATTGGAGAATTCTTCCATGGGAGATGGATTTACCATTGAAATTTTACATTATTAAACATATTTCCATGTTCTATATCTGCATAAAAATTTATGGGTGTTATGCCTGTATGTATATCTGCATTATATGTGTTACAAATATGAAAGGACGTAGATAAAAAGAAATAGATTATCCAGCAAGTTGGAGAAAGTTTTATTTTGGCAAGGCTTGCCAAAATTCACAAGTGTATTCTGGACTGTGTAAAATGTTAATTTTACTTAACTGCTTTCTTGATAAAGCAAGTACATAATTTTGACAAAGCTTCCATATTACTCGACCTGTGGATTGAAGTTTAGTAAAAGAAAAAAAGAACTAATGTAAACTTTATAATTTTTATCTCTTTTTCAGGAAGTACAAGAGAAACAACTCGATACAAATGCTGCTTATATATTATTTTATCAAAGACAAGATATTGATATATCTAAGTTTATGCCTGAAGTCAATGATAAAAGTCCAGACACACAGGAGATAGAAGATGAGTTTGAATCAGACTTTAAAAAAATGTGTACCATACAATAGTACAGAGCCTAAAATATAGGTGTACCAATTTTAAAAATGTGTACCAGTTTTAAAATGTGTACCAGTTGTTGTTTTTTGTTTGTGTCAGTTTTAAAGATTGTGTGCCTGTTTTGAAATCAGTGTGCCAATTTTGAAACATGCATACTACCTGTGGTTTTTGAAGATGTGTGCCAATATTTAAATGTTCCAGTTTTAAAAGTGTGTGCCTGTTTTAAAATATGTGTACCAGTTTTATAATATGTGTGCCAGTTTTTAATAATGTGTACTATTTTTAAAAGATTAGTGCCAGCATTGAAAATTGATAACTGTTTAAAGATGCATACCAGTTTTGAAACAATGGGACCAGTTTTAAAAATGTGTAAGTTTTTAAAATTGATGTACCGATTTTAAAAATGTGTACCAGTTTCAACATGTGCACCATATATAACCTGTTTTAAAATGTTCCAATTTTAAAATATGTGTTCCATTTTTGAAATATGTGAACCAATTTTAAAAATGTGTTCCAGTTTAAAATAGGTGTACCAGTTTCAAAATGAGAACCAGATGTGTTCCTGTTTTAAAATGTTCCAGTTTTAAAATAGGTGTACCAGATTTAAAATAAGTGTACAATTTTTAAAATAAGTGAACTAGTTGAAAATGTGTACAAGTTTTGAAATATGTTTACATAATGATATGTACCCACTAAATTGTGTAGCATGCAATAGTACAGAGTCTACTGACAACTTTAGTGGGACAGGAGCCAAGGGACAGATATATACTGGTACTTGCAAGAAGTGTTAAACAACAGAATGTGGCTTAACAGTAAAACTTGCCTGTTTGTATTGGAGTGATGGATCCAACAAGTGACCCTGAAAGACAGAGGTCAATGTTATTAGAGGTGATGGATGAAAATTTAAGTTGAAAGATGGGAGTGTAAAAGGTCAGGATCAAGAGCACATAGGACTGAATTGGGTGACTTGCTATTTAGATTTAGAACGATCATTACATTCAAGTTTTAAGTTCATTCCATCCCTGTAAATTAGAGAGGTCAATTTAGTTTTAAAATGAGTTCATCCCTGTGTACAAGAGAGACATCAATTTAGATGTTTATATTGATGTGCTGTATGTTATACTAAAATATTGATCAAATTAATTTAGACAGTATTTTAAATTTTTGTCATTTTTTGTAAACACAGAACCACATGTGCATGGGCTGATACTAGTGGCTCTTCTGACTTCATTTTTACTTCATCCACATAGTTTTTCAAACCTACATATATGTTTAAGGAATGAATGCCTCTCTCCTAGTATTCATTTTTTGGCTCACCTGGGCTAGCTCGGGGTGAGCGTTTAGGATCGTTGAATGACCGTTGTTCATTGCCCATCCACAGTTATTTGTGAACACTCTAGTGGTTACACTGTAGGCTCAAATCTTTTCAAACTTTGTGAGGATGCTTTTCTAGGTAATTGATTGAAAGAGTTCGAACATGGGTCATCTCGGATGAAAAACTAGGTCACAGGAGCTAAAAAAGTAACTTGTTAACACTGTAGTGGCTACTGTTTTGATTGAAATATCCTGGAAATTGGTTTGAAAGATTGTTTTGACAATTTCTAGGTCAAGTATGAATATGGGTCACCTGGGGTCAAAAACTAGGCCACTTAGTCCAAATATGGAAAAACCCTGTGAGCACTCTAGTTGTCACAATTTTTACTCATTTGTCATCAAACTTGGTCAGGATGCCTGTCTAGGTAATTGCTTGGATGAGTTCGAACATGGGTCATCTTGGATGAAAAACTACTTCACAGGAGCTAAAGGTTACATACCACTAAAGCATTTGTCTGACAGGCAGATGTAACGACTAATGAATCAGATTCCCATACAGGTCATCTTATATACAAAGCCTACATTTGAAGCATTTGGTGTGATGGAAGTGTGATAAACCATTACCAAAATATATCAATCTTACCCTGTTCATGTATGCACCAATAGTACTCAGGTGAGTGATAAAGGACCATCATGGCCCTCTTGTCTTTGAATTTTATTTTGCAGAAATACTGAAGTACTCGCAAAAAATATCAAGAATAGCATACATGTTTATATATAGGTGACTGAACCCCTGTAGGAAAATTCATAATTTAACCCCCCCCCCCCCCCCAACGCAGTTTACTAATAACAAACTATAAAATTATTAAAAAAAACTTCCAATTGTTTAATTAATATACATGTACTAAACTAACGTGCAAAGATTAATTACTACTAATATGTATTTTTTATTTGAGTTTTTGTTTTGTTTTATTTATCTTCATTTAAATGAAATAAAATGAGGGCATGGCCTAGGTGTTGCTAAGCTAAACTGGAAATCATTGACTTGCCAGATCTGTTTTGGTTGAAATGGAGTCTAAAACTCACCTTATTTTTTCCTTAAGAAAGAAACTTAAACCTACTAGCTCAGCACTGGCGAATCAGGAAGCGGACTAGAGTATATTTATAAATGTATAGTTATTATGAGTCTGACTACTACCTCGTGTTAAATCACAACTCTATAAAGATCCTTCTTTTCCAGTCTAGTCTTCAGTACCCACCAAAAGTTTGGAGATATTTTCACTTTATATGCCCACTGAATAGAGTTTATCGAAACTATGATGACTGTTTATTTTGAAATGCTTCTTGGTACTGCTTTAACTTATGGCTATTATCATAATTACAACTGAGAGTACAAATAAAGCAAAAAAAATAAATTACGGAAAAAAATATCAATAAATATTGTTTTGGAGGCTTAAGGATGTCAGATGATGAATATTACAAATATGTTGCATTTATGATATTTGTGTTCATTTTATCACAAACCACACTTAAACATATTAAAAATAGTGATTCTACAAAATTAATCATTAAAATTCAATAATGGTTGTAAATTTCTTTTGTCTCCAAACTTTTGGTGGGTACTGTATGTTTAATCTGTTTAGTTACCTGATACAAACCAACTGTCCTTGCTGGATTCGCTAGCTGATATTTTATCACGTTGCCATAATTAAAAGCTAGCATCAATTAAATACTTTAGCAACCATATTACATTTTGTCAAACATCACACATTTAGATTTGTTGAACTAATTATGTTTGTATTCTATCAAATTAAAGAGCTCTTTTCCAAAATGTTACAAATCAATTTTGAAAATTTACAAATTAATGTACATGACTTAAGCGTTTATTCAATTTTTGTGCGGAGAATTTGTAGCTTATGAACAAAACTCACAAGTTTTTTATATTGAAATTTATCCTGAAAAGAAAGGTTGTAGTTATTTAATATGCTTTATGATGACATTCAATGAAAGAAAAAATTGGCCAGAATTTGTTTATTTTTCATGTTGTTGTAGATCATTTGATTATAGAAGCTGGTATTTTGAGATGTAAAGACAAATTGTTAGGCTAGAAATGTGATTAGTTCTCTTTTAATGATTGTCATGTTTTGTGAAAGAGCTATTAAAATATTTCATATAAAAGAACTCATTTAATATTTCTGATAATATCATTTTATCTATGTTTATATTCAGATTTGTAAATATTATGTTTAGTACTTCTTTAATACTCTTTATTTAACCCCTAAATGACTCCTTTGGCCCCTTTTATTTGACCCCTTAAATTTTGCTCATTATGTTGATATTTTGTTATATATTCATCCAACTTCCATTACCTCATTATGTTTGTCTTGTTATTGGTAAATTTCAATCAACTGTCATTGGTGCATACCATAACCCCACTGATTTAAATACTCAAAATTTGCTCAATATTCCTCATACAGAAATATAGATGTCTATACTAGTGTTGGGAATGGGTTTAAAATATTTTAGTCGATTAATCAGCTAAAATTGTGGATTAATGATTAATCAGTTATGTAATATAAATAGTGAAAAACCCATTACTTAATGTACTAAGTTCTAATAAATTCCTGTTTTAATCATGTTATTTGATATTTAATTATTTATGATAAATAAAACAATATAAAAAGTAGAACCTTTATTATTTTCTAATACATTTCAAAACATGTAAATACTAAACATGACTGAATTCAGTGCACCCTAAAGAACAACACTTTTTAGAAACAACAGCTACTATAAGTCTATTACACCAGTCTAATTCGTTTACGAATCAATAATCTTCATTGACGAATAATCATCAGCATCTTCCTCAAGGATTATTTGACATACTGATTAATCAGCTCAACGCTAGTCTACACTTATCTATATTGTGTTCAGAAGTACTGAAATGTTATAATGTGTGTGTTTGTACAAGGTTTATTGAACAATCATCAAGCATTTAAATCAGTGGTAGAGCTGTCACGATATACTGGTATATATTGCAATACGCAGCTGCAGCAATACGTACCGTGGTACGATTTTAATGTACTGGTATTTGGCGATATTTTTTATTTCATTGGAAAATTCTTCCCTTCGCAAAATAAAAGTACCATAGCAAAACGTCAGTTTTTCCATTGTGTGTTTCATCTAATCTGAAGTTGTAAGAATTTAACCGATTGGAGCGCGTCGCAGTCCTAAATGACTGTAAATACTTAAAGAGGCTAGATTCTATCAGTAGCAACATACGCTTCTGGCGTATCGTGACAGTCCTAATCAGTGGGGTTAATGTATGTGCCACTGATAGTTGAATAAAATTTGACAATAATGTTATTTAGTCTATAAATAGATTTTTCACTAATGTCTTATTGTTTTAATGCGAAAAAGTCATAGTTACTGTTAGTTACCTGCAAATTAGTTTAAACATAAGATGCAATTTTTATACAAAATAGGTCTTGCTGCTGTTAATGTTATGGTCACAAATCCATAGTCTTGGATAACCATCTGTGAATAATTATGTGACCATGACAAAAGAAATTATGCAGCATGGATATTTGAATATTCATGTATGAAAATTAATTTGAAATTCTATGAATATTTTTTATTTTTCATTTCTTATTTTATTATTAAATTATAACCATTCCATAAACTGTCGGATCAGTTTCCTAAGGATATCCCTAACTAGGGCTTTGTCTCCTGGTACCCTTCTTACCCCAACAGTAGTAAGTATGTGATATCAAATCAAAGGTACCAGGGGACTAATAGCAAGCTAGGGATATGCTTACAAATCTGGCCAGAATAATGCTGATAATTTTATAATGTATTGCTCAATTTATCCTTTGTGTATCTTACATCAGTTTATGGTGGCGCCTCATTTGTGGTGGTAGCGACCATATTTGCTTGTCAAAGACATAACTCGGTCACTGTTGCGTTATGGCTCCATACTATATATGCAGTTAATGTGAACCATTTTTCCTAGTCCACAAATAACTTAGACCCCTGTTCAATCAACTTTTACTATGGTAATCTTAAATTGTTAAATTTTGTTCAACTGTCTATTGTGCATGCATTAACCCCACTTATTTAGATACTTGGATATATATATGTATACAAATTGACTAGTTATGGCGCTTTGCCATTTTAAAACCAGTTGAATGTTTATGTCTATAGACATAGATGTTTACAGAAGTATTGTTTTTAGTATTTAAATCAGCAGGGTTAATGTATGCACCACTCACAGTTGAATTAAATTTATCAAGAATTCTTGCTCCATACAATGGCTGGAAGTGCAGTGGATACAAACTATGAAATTATGAATGATGAATTTTATTTCCAGACATCTTGCAATTTTTCTGATGTAATTTTTTCATAATCTAGGATTTGCACACATAGACGAAGGACGAAATACTATGTACTGTTCTTACGTGGCTCGCAGGGAAGATTGGGCTTTGCTTGTGATGTCTCGATGAATCAAGTTTTTATTACTATTGTTTAATTTTATTCAATTGTCAGTGGTGCATACATTAACCCTGCTGATTTAAATATTCAATATTTGTCTCATTATCTCTTTGCTTAAATCAGATATTCATTTTTATTGATCCTTAGTTCAGAGGCACTGTAGTGAGTATTTAGATCAGTGGGGTTAATGTATGTGCCACTGACAGTTGAATGGAATTTTAAAATACGCATGTGTTATCATTATTATTATAATTGAGGCAATTGTTATTCATTTTTGTGTGTGTTAGTGAATGAGTTAAGAATTATCAAGTCTGTCCAATTGTAATGTATAAAAACATTTCTGCAATTTAATGTATATGTATTATTATGAATTTGTTTCTCCCGCCAAAGTGGCTCGATTTAGGAGGGATATGTATTGTTCAAATATTAAAGTTATTGTGTGTTTTTTAAGGAAAATTAAATTATGAAACATACCAATTAAATTTTATAAATATTGTTGATGTTTACGCTTTTTTATAGTTGGCAATTATAGGCGTGTGTTTTTATATAATCCGAAATAAGCGATTTATGTCTTTCAAGTAAAATGTTTTTAAGAATTGAATTACCTCCCTTTGTTCGACAAGCATAAATTTGTTGTGTGATCAAATATGTTATATTATAATTGCATGGACCCACCCTGTCTAATGTAGGCTTCAATTTTTGTATTTTCGTATTTTCTGAAATAGTTTTTCTTTATTTTTCTATCTTTCGTGTATTTGAGTGAAATTTTAGAATTGTCTAAAAATTTGTTGCATTTATCAGTTATTGGTTACAAATTCTTTTTTAAGCATTTTTCATATCTTGCATTTGAAATAGCTTTAAAATGTATTGATTCCTTGGATATGTATATGCTGGAAATTTGCTGCATTCAATTAAAATAAGTGAATTCAATGTTAAATCAGCCGCCCGGCTAGCTCAGTTGGTAGCATGCAATTCTTCTGATCGAGGGATCAAGGGTTCGATTCTTGGGCGGGGCATACTTTCATGGAACTTGGTCATGAAATTATTTCTACGGCCATTCTCCCTTCTACCAATGATTTTTAATTATGTAGGGCAGTTGTCAGTCACTGACGAAAGTATGCGCTTAGTAGTTGGTTAACGGCTAAATCCAGAGAATTAGCCTTTCCAGGAAAAGTGAGTAGGTTGACTGACGACTGTTATATGACCTATGAATTGTGTTTCTAGGGCGTTTAACCCAACAAAACAAACAAACAATTTTAAATCATGATAAATTGAGACCATGGAAATCTATTCGATACTCGAAGAAGCCAACCGAAATTTGCAGATTCAGTAAATTTTCAAAACATAATGTCATGTTATCATTTATTGTAAAATTATTTTAAAGTGATATTTTTGGTGCCTGGAGATCAGTGCTGAAAAAAATTGTCAAGACCTGCCAGGGCATCGTAAAAAAAGTCAGTTTAGATTGGACAGGGTTGAGTCTTTAAATGTTTTTATCTATTGTTAAACATACATGTTAGTTAAGATTTGTGTTACTTTGTAATCATGTGACTTAATGATATATTTATACACAACAACCTCTCTTGAACAACATTCACTGGGAGGGACTTAAGTGTGTGGCTGTTCAGAGGTTGTTGCTCTTAAGAGGTTAATTTCATTTAAAATTACGCCTAAGGGGAATATCTATAAATAGCTGTTGTTGTGCAGAGGATTCACTCTGTAGAGTGCGGCTCTGCAGAGGGTATACTGTATATAATATGTACTGGCTAACAGGGGAGGATCCAGGTTTTTTTCTAGGGGGGGGGGGGGGGTCTAAACTTTTTCTAGGGGGGGGTCCAAACTTTCGAACCACTACCACATTATACACATTTTGCAGAATAATGGAACATGTTAATAATAAAAACTACATAAACATTAAATCTATGTTAAGCGCTGAGAAAAATTCTCGATTTTATTAACCTCTGGATACAAGAATGCGACCGCTGAACAGCAACACTCAAGTTGCTCCTAGTGGGTGTTGTTCAAGAGAGGTTGTACTGTACAACTCTATGTGTAATATTGTATTTTATAAAATTATGTATAATGTATAAATGTGTAATGTTAATTTATGGATTCAGATTTTATATTATAACATGTTTTATTTGTACATTTTTGTTATAATCTTTGAGTATAAATTTGTTTTGAAACAAGAAAAAAATTTGATTTTTTAAATATTTTTAAGTTCCGAGTAAAAAATGTTTACAATTCATGTACATGTATGTGTGTTATTATTTTTATACCTCCCTCACATCAAAGAGTTTTGGTATAATTTGCATGTGGACACCCTATTGTTGATGGTCTGAAGGGTAGGTAGGTGGGAGGCTGGCATCTGGAACCCATTCTAAGACAATCAGTTTTCTTCTGGTCCTCACCAAATCTTTGTCAAAGATGAAACAGATAAAGTTGTCTCTCTTTGGTTACAGCCAGCGATACCTAGAGGTTTGATGGGAAAGCTTGTGAAAGCTGTAGCTGGTGGCAAGCTGGGTTGCGAAATGGCGAGGGCGACCAAAAATGCTGATATCTTTAGAAGACCAGAATGTCTTTCTAGACTCTTGCATTTCTTTTCAGTTCTAGCCAGGGTCTGGAACATAATGCATCGATATGGAGGAGAAAAACGGAATCAATAACATAACAACAGCTGATTCTGATCAATGATACACAAAGAGAAGGTATGAATTGATGGGCATGGTCTAGTTGTTGGTACCAACTCATCTGTAGCAGGGATATAATAAGGCACTCATACTCCCTTGCCTAAAAGCTAGCTTAAAGGCAAGGGAGTACAAGTGTCGTTTAACTCTAACTCTATAACTCTGTTTCTATGAGCAAGAAACTTCAATTGCTATTAAGTTTTTGCTGACACAAACGCCATTGTGACTATAAGTTTATGTGGTATTACTTAGGTCAGTTGTCATTCTAACAGTCTTAGACAGGCATATAATGTATCTCTTGACCAAAAGCCTTTGACTTAGTACGTATCACATCTTTTTGAAAAACAACAGTGGTATGGTTGTAAAAATTAGCTAATTTTAGACTGTGGCCTACTTATTCACTATGCTCATAGTGTAAACAAACTTCATTGATTAAACTGCAATTAACAGAAAGTATGAGCAAGCTAAGTATGTAAGCATTGATTTTATCATAGGTCATTTACACTGGTCAGTATTGAATATTATGAGAACATGTAATGGCCAATAAATGGGTCAGTACAGAACTCGTGCAATTTTATTACCAGTAAGATGGGTGTAAAATATAATTAAAGCGGCTTTAGAGCCACTATGATGATGATATATTATAAAACAGTTAAATTATCAAAACAATTACAGGCATTAAAGACACTACATTTTTTAATTAATTTTGTCTATATTTTATCCAAAATCAATTTAGAGCCTACATTTGCAATTTTATGCTTGATGTGCCTTTTTGAATGGGTATGTAAGCTAGAAAAGACAAAAACACTCGAGTCTATGGTTCGCAGTGCGAAAGTTAAGAAGTATTAGAGATTCGTTATACGGTAAGATTTTGAGATAATTTTCAAATTTGTCATTGATTTTAAAACTATTGTATTTGGAAAGCCGCCCGACTAACTTAGTTCGTAGCACACTTATCTAATGATCGAGGGGTCGTGAGTTGGAATACCGTAGTTTCTGTCACGTATTCATAATCAACACCTTTCAAGATGTAAAAAACTCTCCACTACTTAATTTATTTTTAAAACTGTTAATCAAGCAATTTACTCTCATAATAAAAGGACATATATGTAGTAATACTAAAATATAGTATGAATTCCCCTTATTTGTTTCTGCATATTAGCTAGAATCTCAAACTGTGAATATGTGGTTACTTAATCATCACCTTCACAGCTTGATATAGTATAATAATTATACAAATATATTATAGTAACGGTCAGTCACCTTTCTACGAGAAATTGTGGAGGCGAGTAATTCTGTTCATCGATAGTGCCGTAATTATACGATTAAGACATTAATGCCAGAACCGTAATAGCTCTCTAAAGAGCAATCTCTAAAACGATCAATTTCCTATAACAACCACCTCCAAATAACAATTCGCTTATAAAAACAGCCGTCCCTTAGTAGGCCGTATTTATACGATTTCGACGTAAACGTGCGTTCTGAAATAAGTCCCACAAGAGCCAATACTTTTTAACGATCATCTTCCAAAAACAACCACTCCGTCAATATCTTTGATCGAGCTTAGTTAAACAGATATGTTTAATTATATGAACAAATTTGACATTGCATACTTATTTCGTATAATGTATATCCATTTTTCAAAGACTTCCATATATAGTAAAAACAGACATAATCTGACGCAACTGGTCAGTAAGGCGTAAAGAACTAGTTTATCGGCTTAATATTCCATGGAATGTACAGTACAACCTGTGTGATTCACACATACATGTACATGGAACTGCGCGGAATAGTTAGATTACGAAGGTGATAGAATTATTCAAATTGTTTTTACAGTCGAAGCTAATGCGCAGTTGTAGAACGCTTTGAAGGGTTCCGAGTTCGATCCCTAGTCGCGGCAGATTATATCATTTCATTAAAAATTCGATATTTAAATCGATTTTCCTCCTTATGTTGATGTCTTCTTGTGGAAGGGTAAGCGAGTACTGGTAGAACAAGTGTCCAGGAAAGGTGATTAGGTGAGTTTTCCGCCGTCCATAACTTTACAAAAAAAAAATGTTAAAATAGGCTTAAAATCCCGTATTTTTTAAAAAGTCGTTTTGCATTCGAATGTTTAAACTGAACCCGAAAAAAGTTTGGAAATCCGAGAAACCCGGAACCCTCGTGGTTCGGTTTGCTCGGGTCTCACTGTATTTGTATGGGTAGAAATTATTTTTAAATGGAATATTAATAATAATAATAACAACTAAAAGCACTTCATAAAGCGTTAATGGACATTTAAGGTTTTTAACCTTTGATATGCAACGATTTTTAACTTGCCTGAAGTGGTTTATTGTTTTTGAAACTTTTCATGTTCAAAAGACCTAAAAAGGTTTAAATGCTTTTAAATATGTTTTGAAACGCGTCGTTCGAACGATTTAAATATTATTAAGTTGTGACATATTTGTTCATAAAACGGACATTGCCATTTTTGCAATGGAACACACTCGTTCAGCAAACTTTATTAAATGGACACTATTAGGAGTTGTTTTATTATTTCAGACTGAAATTCAAAAACAAAGTTTTGATTTTTTTTCTCCAACTATGATTCTCCTTTAAGCCTTTAAGAATTATTCAACCTTGAGTTTATTGGTTGTGAAAAAAGTTCTTAACACCTATATTTCTAATTATATGGTCCAATTTCTGGTCCTTCAGTAAGTGCTAAAAATGATTAAAATTCTTAAGGAAACAGCGATGATAGTTTTCGCCGAGATTCAAACCTATGCACAGTTTGCTATCAAGAACCCTATATCCTTGCCATCTACCAAATGATAATTTTTATCAAACAGCCCCAACGACGTAAACGCTGCACAGAGACCAATACATTGCAAAACCGATACTTAAGGTGGGTGGGTACCTTTTCGGAGAAAAATAATAAAAAAAATCATGTTGAAGTCACCGATTATGATAAAAGCTGCCGACTTTATTCACCGATTATAATCGGTGAACATGAAAATTTTTCGACTTTTCTCCGAGGAAGGTACTTACAAACCTTAAAACCAACAGAGCTTATGACTTTACTCTCCATAACTGGTTTGAACTGATTAAACTAGAGTAAGCCTAAAACATATCAGGAACAGCAACTGTAAAAACAGACCTTCCACACAACAAAAACGAAGAGGGAGATTTCTATACTGTTGTTTTAAGAAAAACGCTACAAACAAATAAAGAAAACAAGAATCTAATGGGTTTCCACCTTGGAACGGTAAATGTCTTAATACTAGACCATAGTTCCAGAACTTGGACAAATCCATAAATGAGCCAAGTAAACAACACAGTCACCCACCCTAATTTGGTAGAACTATGACCAATGTACTTATGTTTGATGACAGAGCACGCTGATCAAGTACACCACAAAAATTCCCCATAAAAACAATTGAGAAATTAAATCAGCAAGTTTTAATTAGGTCTATCGCATTACATATCACATAATCTCGCTTTTGACGAGATCTCGCACAGTACGTGACAATCTATTGCACATTTAACTATCGCGAGAAATGTCAATGACCGACGAGAATTGTTACAGTAGGTATCGCTAATTGGTTGAAAATCTGTTACTATTCGGATGTATTCTTGTTTAATCGAAGAAGATCGAAACTGTTGCCAATTGGGTAATTAACCATCAAATAAGCATATGAATTAATGGCGGCCATTTCTGTTATTGACTTAATCGATTAGACAAGTCATCCTATTTAATTTTGGCAAAGCATTAGATAATAAACCAAAGCCAAGCGGTCATCGAACTTACTTATTCAATATCTACCGTAGAAATCGTTTGTAGAATTTATGAAACCCTAGAGGCTATTTTTATTTGCGTTTAATTGATCAGGTCTGCACAAACACATTCTGGCTGTTGTTTCGCGCGCTTTTAATTGAAATCAGCCGACATAAAAACAACAACAACCAAAATGTTCTAAGAAATAAAAGTTCACTGTCCAGTATTTATTTTTCACCAGGTTTTCCAATGACCAATGTGTCATAACTTAGAAAACGATGACTTTAGCAGGTTAGCGCGTTATTAGATAGTTTGTTTTCATTTTGGTCATTAGCAATAAAATGGCGTCGCAGGCAACGCTTGCAGAATTTCCCCAATTATTTACTAGTATTGGGTTCAATGACCGAAGCTCACGAGCAGTGATTTCTACATTTCCAATAGCACTGTCTAAGCATCTAGTGAGCTCGCAATGGTTACTGTAATTGTTCTCATAGCGTATGTTTCCTTTGCTTAAATGTTATTGACTCCAACAGAAATTGCATGTAGTTTGTTTTATATTTTAAGTTGCGTTTGGGCGTCAGTCTTACACTAAATGGGAATTCCCTAAGCTAAAACGTACACTTGTCAAAATAGTTAACCTGAATACCACTCTTACTCTGAAATGTTTGTCTGTGCCCCTTTTAGGACAAATGTAGGATTTAAACTCAATGTGGCCATTATTTTGCCACCGTCCGTTCTAAAACGCAAATCATTGTTCTTGTTCTTGTTATTTTTTTGTAGCTTCTCCTTTATAACAAAAGTTCAAAATTCTTAAAAATATCTCCTTTTTTGCTTTTTGGTGGTGGTGTTAACTGTTGTAGGTCTAAGTTTTTTTTAATCACCGTTGCTTTTCCTGATATGATCGCTTACACCTTTTTATATTTTCTAAAGTAATTATGTAGGGCCCGATGTCTTACCAAACGCAACTCTGAACAAAAACAACCACGATACGTTGTTCATATACTTATGTAGCATTTTTTTTACCATAAATGGAGCGTTCTCTAAAATGTACGTCAAGATTAAATGTTTTTCATAAATTCCATTTCGGCCGCCGACCAGTGTATTTTTCAAAACACGGAATGACCCGAATGCTTCGTCGAAAGGATATTAACATTTCATTCCATTGCCCGTTTCGTTTTTAATGAAAATCGAAAACAAGCGGAAATGACCGAGTTTTGTTTACGGGAATATACGAACTTTAATCTCCCGCACAAATCGTAATCCATCGTAAAAGTATATTATCATTAAAGATTTGTGCCGCGAGAGCTCAGGTCCAAATTGGTACTTAATCTTATTATTTTTATCAAAGGTGTTCATTTCCAATGTATTTTTAAAACATATTAAAAGGTATTAAGTAACTCGAGTTCGTTCACTTCAGAACATTGGAGTGTTTTAAAACACAAAATTAATATCTGTTTTGAAAAACATGAATGAAAATGGACGATATTTTTTGTGGTTTGGGAAAATATGATTCATTGATAATAAAATAAATATAATTTATCATCTGCAAAGTAAAATCCTCAGGCCATTCGCCTTTTCAGATAAACATATACCAAAGGCTTTCAGAAACATCCGCGGCCGTTCAGGTCCTTTGGTTTCAGACCTCAAATTGAGTCCAATAGCCTGAAAGAATTGCATACTTGCCAGTCATAAGTATTTTTTACTATGTTCATTAAAACTGAGACGCCCAACATGTATATACAATGCCATCTGTTAAGTTCGAAATCTTTATAAAGAAGTAATTTTTGAATTTTCGAAATACTAGGTCACTGTGGCCGTTGCCTTGACCTTTGACCCTTTGACCCTGAAATCAATAGGGATCATCTACTGCCCACGGTGGACCTACCGACCAAGTTTGACTACTGTAGACTAAAAAATTATCGAATTATTGAGCGGACATGAAATTGTTGACGGACGGACGGACGGACGAACGAACGGACGGATGTAAAAATGCTTTACTGTTATATGTCCCGATGTTATATTCTACATGTATGTGATTAAAAAGGATTTCAAGCAAACATTTTATTTCTGCATTCGCACAGCAATTACATTTATTTCTAGTTGTAATTTAAAAGGAAATTCAAAGGCAGCTTCCTAAACTAATATGTATACATGAATGCTTTCTTATTTTCCCTCTTATTTAAAAAGAAAAATACCCAATTTTAACATGCCAGGGTGTGGAACTTTATTTGCCCAATGTCATTGCTTTTGATGCCTTGCAACAGCGTGTGGCGATAACGGAGCAATGTCCAGAGTATTTTTGTACCAAACAATAAGTTCAGTAAATTATGGTGCAAATATTAAAATGAACAAAAATAAAAATGTGTTTATACATAGTCAACAATAATATTACCAATTAAACAATTTAACAATACCAAATGTATGAATATTTAATTGAGTTCCGGCTATTTTGTCCATTTTTCCGAATGATTCGTCTGTCAATGACCGCTCTAGGTAAAAATCTTCGATCATTTTGTACCAGATAAAATTCACAAGCCAAGCTTTGATGATCTGCCTTAGAAAATCGACAGGTCATTGTACCATAGTAAAAATGCCGATGCATAAATGAGTAATTCCGTGTCCAAAATCTGTACTTAAGTACAGTCCATCCTGTTTAAGCAACCAGGCGTTGAAAGAACAAAATTGGACGATTAAGAGAGATAACTGCTTAAATCAGAAGCAATTCAGATCAAAGTTTGAATTTTGAGTATTCATTTTAAGTATTTTGTCTTGGGTTCTAGAGTGGGATTTGCTTAGCAAAGGTGACCGCTTTTCCAAGTTTGAGGGTACACCGTGTGAATTGAATTAAACCAATACCTGTTATGAATAACCTAAATATTTATTAATATTCATATTTTTACTACTTTTAACACTAACAGAGGTGGATGCCCTCTAAGACACACGGCGCATAAACAGCGGGAAAGTTATAGGCGATTATTGATCTTTGAGGTAAATAAACGCCAAGCCAATACTGATCGACTATAAATATGACTAGCTGACCATTACTTGGCATACAACCACTGACCAGTGGTCGTAAAAGAACTTAGAACTTTATAAACGAGAATAAAGCATTAGAATAACTGGACATTAGTTTTTTTAAAGAGTTTGAAACTCTAGAACAAAAGTACCAAGTTAAGAAATTGATTTAGAGCGAGTTTAAAGGAATTAGAAAAGTTTGAAATTAGTTTTGAAGAAGGGAATTTAAGCTGAAAAGAAAATGCAGTACAAAATCGAAAGCAAGATTACCATTTCATTGTTCATAAAAATGGAAGAAATCGACGCCGAAGAAAATTCGACAACGACAAATAATAAAAGTGAAGTAAGCGAAGCGGCAATTAGGGAAGTGGCTGCCAAACTTAAAAAGATCGGTGACGAAATAAACGAAGAATATATGCAGAAAAATTTACCTAAATTTAGAGAATGGATTCGTCCACAAAATATAATGTCATTGATTAATATCCTTGGATTTTAAATTGGAACATTCCAGTCAGCTTTCATAGGTAAGCCTCTTTTAAAAATTGACTTCAACTTTAATACCAACTTTTATTAAATTATCGTTTTTATTTACATTGCATCCAAATTTTCTTTATAAATGATTTGCTATGCCAAATTAAAAATGCTGTTTAATTAAATATTGGTAAACTGAATTTCGAACGTTTATGGTGAAAAAGACATATTCAATAATTCTATTTGAATGAATTAGGGAATTTTAAATTATTACTTTTTTGAATTTTGTAAGCAGAAACATATTTCGATATTAATTCAATTTTGTTTTCACATAGCAACGTTCCAATGTTTTTCTCATCTTTATTTTTCAGGCAGCTATGACATTTTTGTCGTGTATGGTCAAGATGTCAAAAAGCCATTTAACTCAGGGGGACCATTGGTGCTATTTTTAATCTACGAAGCCTTTCATCCGAGTGAATTATTGTTGTCATCATCTACGTAACTTGTTGTTTCTCCATTTGTGACGTCATCACCAATACGCCTAGTCGGAGCAGAAAGGACATTTTCGCCATAAGTCGAATAATTAAGTGTGCAATCAACTTTATAAGTGATGCACTCTGCTCAAAATACGCAGTTAACGACGAGAGATTAAGAAGAATATTTTCAACAATTTCAAAACTTAAACAAATAATAATCATGCATGTACGCACACAATGCATAGATAGAATATCCAAGACCTTTCGTAAAAAATTTAACTGTGGATGGACAATTCAATCGAAACTTTCGTAAAAATGGATATTCAAGCAAGGAAGTGATGCAGAATTTAAATGTCCTTGCATGTTGAAACATACAAACTTATGTTGAACTGACGGGACTTATGTATTTTCGAGTCTTTGAGAACCCAAAGACAAAACTATGTTATGTTAAATTTCGTATGAAATTTTAGACAGAAACAAGTTTGCTCTAGTCAAATAAAAAATGTTGTAGTTTTGTTTCATATTTATTGTTTTAAGTAATTTGACACTTCACGAATTAGTGCTACAAATGCAATAACTTCATTAAATGAAGTATATGTTTATAAAAATGTATAATTTATTTCTTTTACATATTTTCACATATTTTGTTTGTGTTTCATAAATTATTTTTTTTATTTTATAAGTATATTTTTATTGTTGTAAACTGTTGTTTTTTAATTTTATTAAACTGTCAGTGGTGCATACATTAACCTTGCTGATTTAAATACTTAATATTTGTCTGATAAACCTTATACATAAATAAGGATATGTATTCTTATTGATAGTGGGTAACACAGAAGTACTGTAGTGAGTATTTAATTCAGTGGGGTAACCCTTCTTATTTTGTTCAATTTTGAATATGAAAGTACTGTAGTGAGTATTTAAATCAGTGGGGATTAATGTATTCACCACAGACAGTTAAAGTAAAATTCACAATATTTACACTGTAAACATTCCAGTCAAATCCTGTGCCTAGTATTGTTTTGTGTTTATGCATAATTTATTTATTATTTCAATAATCAGCTTCATTAATTAAAAATCACATCCTTAAAATAAAATATATATGTATTGAACTATGGAATTTACACCAGGAAATTGACTTAGAATTTCCTGAGTAGTTTATATAAAGTCTATTGAAAGGAAATTGATCATTATCAAATCACAAGAATAATGGAATAATTTAAGGTCGCCATTTAATAAGTTATGAATTAGGAATACAACTTAATATCTGCTGGCTTTTAAAAAAAAGAATTGAGCATTTAACTGAATTACCTGATTTTTGAAAGTGGAACAAACATTGTCTTTGTCTCAACACCTACTTCGAGATGCATCATTTGAACTTATCAGGAGGTATTTTGAAAATTTCCAGGGTTTTTAACTGGGTTTCATAATTATATGTAAATAAGTCCACATTGATTTTATATTTATATATTGTATGCGAATATTGTCTTTCAAATATTATCTATGTCATAATGTGCTCATTATTGTTTAATTTTATACAATTTGGTGCAACATTTTTATACATGTTTAAATTGTGCAATAAAATATTGTAAATAATATGTTGTAATCTTGTTTCACACATAACTTTACTCCATAATATATAATACATACCATCAGTCTTAAGAGAGTTGGATTAAGAAGTGCCAAGCAATAGCAACAAATTTTTAGGTCATATCATGGCCGTCAGTCAACCTACACACCCTTTCTGGAAAGACTTAATCTCTGAATTTATCTGTTAACCAATTACTAGGTGCAAACTTCCAACAGTGACTGACAACTGTCCTACATGATTTTTTTTCAGTGGTAGGAGGGAGAATGGCTATACAAGAATTTCATGACCAAACTCCATGAAAATATATCCTGTCTGGGAATTGGACTAATGACCTCTGTATCAGTAGACTTTTGTGCTTCCAACCAAGTAAGCCAGGCGGGCTATAAGTGACCGATCTATAATTGGACAGTAAATGTAGTATTTCAGATACACAGCAATGCAATGTACATGTACATCAAATCAAGTCATTTGCAGTAAAGCTGACTAAATCATGTTACTTATAATAGACAAGGTGTCAAGGTCATTGACACAAGTGCGTTCTTATTGTTTTAAAAAGGTCACTGACCACGAGATTACATGACAATTTTTTTTTAACGTCGTATTCACCACATATTTAGGTCATATATACGACAGCCAGCGTTTCCTACTATAGGTTTCCTGAACACTTTTCTATCACCAGTACTAACTTACCCTACAACGAGGCTGACAACTCATGTATAGGGTATGATCTACTGTGATCGAGCTTGAACCTGCGATCTCCGGATTCGAAGTCAGACATGCTAACCACTACGCCACGGCTACGGCTCTACAAGACATAAAATTGTGACAGCTTTACCAATGCATAAAAATAAAAGTGAATTTATTTCTTGAGTAAAATTTTTCCTTCATTATTTCTACCTTTTTGATTATTTAGTGCAAATTAGCTTAATTATATATAAATGAAGATAGACATACAACAGTTTTGCTCTGATCCACTGATTTTCTAAGTTTAAAATATATTTTTTAAATGTCGGTCAATGACAAACAAATTGCAAAGTTTAATGCCTTTTTAATTAAACATTATGTTTCATTAAACAAAGACTAGAAGTAATTATAAAGTTAATTGAACTGTAGGGCATATAAATTAATTATTTGATAAAAGTTTAAAGACATTGTTAAATGTTTGTACATGTTTGAAAAAGAACTTTCTTTCCTATAAATGCAAACTGAATAACATTGACCGAGTTGATAAACAGTGCTCCTTTTCACAAAAATTCTTACGAAAAAAATTATCGTAAGTCAATTTCTATAATTACAAGTTTAAAGTCAGATGGATAATAAGCATAACTATGATATGATATTCAAAAGGTATAAATATTCCACACAGTTCTATAATATTTGGAATTGATATGCCAAACAATGACCGTATTATTAATGTTTCTTGCTTTTGACGTACGAAGATTTTTTTCGTAAGAATTTTTGTGAAAAGCACCACAGAACTTTTTCCGAACTAAAATTTGTGGGATTTCCTTCAGTGCACATGTGGTTCTAAGTTTGTTACACATAATTGCAGATAAGCACCAAATACAGATTAAATCCTATTGTTCTTTGTACACATTTTTTCATTGTTGCATTGAAAAATTGGTTGTACTGCAGGAGAAAACTTAAATATTTGAATTCTATATATAGTCAATTGGTAGAGTGTTGCATAGACCAATGTTATGATTAACTAAGTGTAATATCAAACAAGCTGTTTTGGGGTCCAAGTTTTCATACTAATAAAGGTTGAGATATGACACATAGAATTATAACATTTTAAAATGTGGAGCCGGATGGCATGTATGTTGAAACAGGTGAACTGAACTGCATCTTAGTTGTTAGGAATTCTTGGTATATAAACTAAAATGAAGAGTTCAACTGTAGCTAAGTTTTGAGCTCAGTTTGGAATATATTGAATACATTGTATTTTCAAATAAAAAAAACAAGAACAAAAAATTAGAAAAACCCTTTTATTAGACAAAAACATTTTTATACAATCCTTTATCAAAGGAATTCAATCAATGAAAATAATTTATAAATACAAAATATTGACAAGGGAAATAAGTTTGGTGACAAAAATTATAGTAGAATTCCATTAATGCCACTTTAAGGAAAAATCTTAACAAATTCAAAACTTTAATGTGAATGATGAAATCTTCAGGGAAGCATATCATAATTCTTACCAAGATACTATGATACAAGGATTTACAACTAAGTTTCTTGGTGATTTTGGTAAATTAACCCTGCTGATTTAAATACTCATAACAGTACTTCTGTACTTGATAAGAATAGATGTCTGTACAATTATGCACACAGATTATCAGACATATTGATTTTTAGGGCCTGACACAAAACTTTGGGTGAAAGATTATGAGACAACGTTCATCCGTGTGTGTTTTTGATTAGGTAAAAAAAAGAATTTTAGGGATTTTCGACAAAATAATTTTTTTTGAGCTAAATTTTATAGATTGTTGCCAATGGCTGAAATGGCGATCAGCAGAGGGATTCCTGATAGAGCATTTAAATCAGCAGGGTTAATGTATGCACCAATGACGATTTAGTAACAACAGATTTTTCAGAGTCCTACAAACAAACTGGCAGCATTTAATTGGTACCCCGTAAGTTTAAAGCAAGCACATAAAAATAACATTAAAAAAATTAGGGGCTACAGTTCAACATGAACAAAAAAATACATAATAGGTTTAATAAGGGACAAGTTTCAATACAAATACTTTAACTCAATTGTTAACAACACCGAACGCCCGCCCGCAATGGCCCGGGTTTTGCCAAACTATAAGCCGATTTTTGTTGTTGAAAAATCTGGCTAAAAAGGAGTCAACCCCCGTCATTTTTATAAGTACTAGCCCAATTTATTATATTATACAGTAAAAGGCAAAATTATCAACTAGCCTGTCAACATGAAATGCAATATTCACTGACCCTTATCAATTTTCACAAGTCATGGGTTTTGAGCTAGTGTATTAAGGCAATGACTGTTAAAAACATGTTTCGACAATTTCATATTCAATTAAAGCTTTGCAATATTTTTAGATCATAAAATTAAAAGCAACATAGGCAAGAGAAGCCATAGCATATTGTTTCATTCTGTATGTTAAATTAATAATTTACAAAACATAAGTTACTGAAAATTACAAAATTTGAATTTCTATCAAATTTTGTATGTTTTATTAATAATTTACAAAATATATTTATAAATAAATGAAAATTGAATTTCCATCATGGGAAATACAAACTTACATTAGATTTTGTGAAATATGTACAGAATTATCAAAAAATATCGAGTATTTAAATCAGCTCGTTTAATGAGAGTGCCACTATGCACAATTGAATAAAATTGACCAATAATTAAGAAACAAAGCACTTATATATATCCAAGCAAACAAAAACTACTAATTATATGATCTAATTATACAAAAAAGCCTCAATTATATGTTGGCAAATAATTTCTAATTTATTCAAGGGAAATAACTCAATAAACATATTGCATACACAAAATTCCAATACAGATTTAACTCCCTTACATTATTAATCTTTCTTGTTTTAAAACTTAACAATTTCACCATTACCTACAAAATTTATCAACCTAAACATGTATATACAAATAACTTATGAACTAAACAATATTTAAAATATCATTTTCACCAAATTAAAATTCTTTTCATTATAATCATTTTGAGCATCGTTATCATTATAAACACCATTATCAAAATAACAACATTATCATCATTATTGTTATCACCATTATTATCATTATCATCGTCATTATCATCCTTCTAAATCAATGTATCACATGATCTTTATTATGGAATGGTGAAAATATGGCAGCAAAATTTGTTTAAATCAAATAAAAAATATAGTTAGATATAAATACAATAAGGCACCGGTGATACCTGATTTATTTATCATTATGATATTTGTTTCAACCTTTGTAGAACAACTCAAACAAGAAAAAAAAGAAAAGATGACTTCTTCACCCAGGTGGCCAGTCTTTCATTTTCAAATATCTAGCCCAATTTATAATACCTTTTTCAGTAATAAGCCTAATTATCAACTAGCCTCACTGTTTGTAATAAGTAATTTAGACTAGCCCAATTTATTTTGCCAGTAATGAGCCAAATTAAAACTAGCCAGAATGTATGAAATAAGTAATACTAGCCCAGTTAATTATGCTTTTTTAGTTATGAACCAGTGTGCCGTTTCATCAATGTTTTCTTAACTTAAGAAGTGGCGTAACTCCAACTTTAGTGTAACTTACGTCAATATTGCGTTTCATCAAAGTTTTCATAGCATCATACTTGATAAAAAATGAATTATATTGAGAGCAAGTGCGGCCATTTTGTTTTAAAATTTCAACAAGTTACGCAAAAAGTTAAGAAAAGAGTTACGAAGATGTTAATGAAACGGTTTAAGAAATTCTTAACTTATGACGTATCTTAGTGTTATCGTAACTTACGTTGAATATTTACGAAAATGTTGATGAAACGGTACCCAGATTATCAACTAGCCCAATTATTTGTAATAAGCAATTTTCCCCTGGCCAGATTTTAAGTTTTTATCAATTTAAAACGGATATTTTTATTATGTTTATACATCAAATAACAGCATGTTTAAAAGCATGAAAATTAAGCATTCTACTAAGAAAAATGATATAATTAAACTGAAGTATTGCAAGCTCAAGTATGAGTACATCAATATCACTGGTAAAAAATAAATTGAATCATCTCTTATATTCAAAGCAAAAAAGCTTTTTGTTGAACGCTGTAGTGTAGCATAGCTTTTTACATCTTTTACAGAGGGGGGAGTTACAATTTTACAAAAATGTCAATTTTAATACAAAAAGAAAACAAAAAAAATGACTAAATCATTTATAAAATAAACATATCACAGAAAAGTATCATCAGTATTAGTTTGGAATGGTTGGAATTAACTGAGCAAATCATCGGTTACTGGGACGTCTCTGAAAGTAGAACAAAAATATATACATGAAAAGTTAGCTTATTTAATTCATCCAGATTTTAAATATTGGGGTTTTTCATTGCGGCAAAAACAAATTTTCAGCTACAATAAAGTATGACAAGTTACAAAGAACAAAAAGATTTAATCCTTTTCAGCAATAATGTTTTGAAAACTTTGTTTGTACTGCCTGTGCACGGATAGAAAAACCTATAAATTTGAGTTTTAAATTGGGTCTATTGCAGGTCTCATTTCACTGGACCATCCTGTTTTTCACATGTCTAGATCCTGCCCCTCAAAATGGCTGCCACAGGACTTGAAATTAGTGTTTTTTAACTGGATTTATGATGTTCACTTTAGGAAAATGGCCCCCAAAAATAACTATTTGCCTCTCTCATCAAAAGATGTCTCAGGGGTACCAGAAGGGATATGTGTCGCCTTCTATTACTGGGGTTTGAAGTGGGTGAAGAACCACTCATCAGACAGAAAAATGACATAAAATGATGACATTATAACATTTTTCAGTCCCTGGCAAAAACTAGTATTTCATACTCTCATTCAATTTGCTCAATAAATCACATGTACAAAGCATGGGTATATTATTATTAATTCCTACACACATAAAAACTGGTACTCCTATTTTAATATGTGATAAAACATAGACAATTAAAAATGGTGTTTTTTTTTCAATACAAAAAGTAAATAAAAACATACTAGGGTAAACTTACAGTTGTAGATTTAACAGTAGATGCACCAAACACATTATTAGCTCTTACTCTACGTTGACCAGCACCTGTTATCATATCAGAGGGCTCATCAGCCTCAGAGGGTCTGACACGTACTTCAAAACCTGGGCCTCGTGATGTGGTTCTGTAATAAAATCATAGCGCTGAAAACACTGAATTTGGTTGTAATACAAAATTAGTAATTGTTATAAAGTTGGAATATATTTTTTTAATTAAAAGAAATGACTTTTGACTTTGACTCCTTGAAGCCAGATGTTAAAGGGGTCATTCTTAGTACCATTCAGTGACCCTAGGATTGAAGTTACCATTCATGCATATTCATTCTATTTTACCTGTATACTGACATAAAATAACAAAATTATTTTGGAATAAGATTTTTATACCTCAACTTATGAGCTCAGAAAATGCTATTGTTACTTGAAGCTATGCGTCTCTTGAAAATATATTTTGAGCTCACTTGGTGGAATCAAAATAGATCTCACATCAAAGACGACAAATATCCTCATTATACAATTGAAAACAACATAAACAAGAGCTGTCAGAGGAGACAGCATGCTCGACTAAGTAAGTATTTGTCACATGAGATGTGGTTGATGATAAGGAACATACAAATTTAAAATTTAGAAATATAACCTTAACAAGTCAAAAATAAAATAAAAAATTCTTTAAAATTTTAAGTTTGTGGGAGACAATTTAAAAAAAAATGTATTTGGAGTTATGAAACTTGTCACATGAGATGTGGTTGATAATAAGGAAAATATATTTTAAGTTTGAAGTCAATACCTAAAGAAATAAAACCGTTGCAGTAAAAACGTTTTTTTTTTAAATAAATTTCTAAGTTCAAGGGGGGGGGGGGATAATTCAGAAAAAATATCTTTGGAGTTATGAACCTTGTCACATGAGATGAGGTTGATAATAAGGAACAATTATTTAAAGTTTGAAGTCAATACCTAAAGAAATAAAACCGTTGCAGTAAAAACAAATATTTTTTAAATAAACTTCTAAGTTCAAGGGGGGATAATTTAGAAAAGATATTTTTGGAGTTACGAACCTTGTCACATGAGATGTGGTTGATAATAAGGAACATATATTTAAAGTTTGAAGTTAATATCTTAAGAAATAACAAAGATATAGAAGAAAGTATTTTACTGCACAAAAACTTTAATCTGTGCACAAAAACTTAAATGAGTAATGTGGACGCGGACACTGGGGCGAGTAGGAGAGCTCTACATTACTACGTAAAGTAGAGCTAAAAACTATAATTCTTAGAATGTGCTAATAATGCTTACCTATTTTTAGGAGGTAAACCATTACTATTTGATACTCTAAGACTAATAATCATTGTAGCCACACCTACAGCACCTGTACAAGACTAATGACGTTTGTATCTATATAAATCTTACCTATTTCTAGGAGGTAAACCATTACTGTTTGATACCCTAGATAATTCTCTTTGTACATCTTTAGCATTTGTTGATGTTTGTTTTGTCTTGGTTAAACCTTAATTGATAAAAAAGTTTTATGATAAAAATTCCACTTTTTTAAAATTAATGTAAAGAAATTAAAATTTCTGAAATTATGTTATTCATATAAATATCCCTTAAGAATACCAAAATGGCAGCCAAGAAAATGGTAGTAATGGAAATTAATAATAATTTCGGAAGCACGAATACTAAAACAGAATTGGGAGGTGGGTCAATTTTATTGATAAAATAAAAAGACTGAAGCATAGAGAATAAAGGGGTGAATCAATAACCAAATTTTCAGAAGGCATTTAGACTTACAAATTATCAAATATACAGGACTCCATGATAAAGATTGTCCTATTTCCCCTGACAACTTAAGATGGGTTCAGGCAATTTGTTACTGCTAGTAAACATATGGTTCAGGCAAGTGAATTACACAGCTGGTTGTCCAACACAACAACCTACATGTACTTAAAAATCTAATGTCGAGCACTGACCTACCTCTAGATACAGATGGCTGTACTGACACTTTCTGTCTTACTCCTATATCAGTTTCAGGTTTTCTGTTTCCAGCCCCGCCTATATGACCTAGTAAATCATGTGATGATCTACCGTTATTAGCGTCTCTAAGTAGGTCATCTAGCGTACTGCGTGTCCTTGTAGAAGTGGTTCGATTAGATGCTTGATTTGATGTCGTAAGTTGCCACGAGTCATTTGAATTTTGTCGAGAAAGGTTACCACTCTGTCTTGTATAATCATCTCCTCTGTCCACCGACTCTACACCGTATTTTCTCAAAGTTGACCTCAATTCACGACCAGGCGATGTGACCTCACTTTTAATCATGCCATTTCGAGTAGTGGATTTCGGTTTGGGTTTTTGTACAGTGTGTGCTATGCGAGCCCCGACATCATCGTCACTGTCCTCCAGCGGGTCATAAAGTCTCTTTGGGGGCTGGTATCTGTTACTTAGATTAGGGAACTCATTAACTAGTCGTGTAGCGCTTGTGTTGGATGACCTTGTCACAGGTTTTGTTCGTCTCTCTTCTGGTGGGGTTGGAGGTAATGGCGTCATAGTCATACGATCACACATAGCCTGAAATAATAGACAAACAGATTATGATATTAGATAAGAATGTAAGTTAGATTTGCAACCATTTGTACAAAGGATACTGTAGTTCAAATCAAAGTTTTTAGTAGACAGCATTCAAATTCATAGCTAAGAGATAAACAAGGCTTTTTTAACATCGATTGATGGACATTGCAGCTTTTTTTCATACTCTTCCAACAAACTTAAAGTGCCAAATTAAAGAAAATTTGTCTACATATTTTTATCATTAGATTGACCATTATAGTTAATAAAATAAAAACAGGGTCATTTAGTAGAGAATAAAATACATGTATCCCCTGACCCTTTAACAGCCCCTTTCAGCCCCTATTTTGATAGACCCCTAGACTTACTTGATGTTGTACAAGACTATCTATAGGTAATAGTTCATCACAGAGTTCACATGGCAACATTAAATCTTCATGAGGTACATGTATCCCTTGACCCTTTTAGTCCCTTTCAGCCCCTATTTTTATAGACCCCTAAACTTACTTGATGTTGTACAAGACTATCTATAGGTAATAATACATCACAGAATTCACATGGCAACATTAAATCTTCGTGTTCTAAATGTACCCCATTGACCCTTTAACAGCCCCTATTTTTATAGACCCCTAAACTTACTTGATGTTGTACAAGACTATCTATAGGTAATAATACATCACAGAATTCACAAGGCAACATCAAATCTTCATGTTCTACAGGACTGTAACCACCACCACCTCTAGGAACAGCTGTATCATCTAACCTATAATTAATGAATCAAAAAGCTGTGAGTCATGGCAGCATATTATTAAAAATCTTACTATATCATAACTATACAACATAGAAGGATTTATGACTGTTATCAGTTGTAAGACCTTTGGTAATACAGGCACCAGGGCTGAAGTATCAGCTGATATAAATGACCTTTACCCTCAGAGTGACCTTGCCCGTTGAGCTACAGACTGGCAAAAAGTGTGTGACAAACCATCTTAATGTTGGGATGATTTGTGGCAAGTAATTTGAAAAACTCTTTAATAGAAAAAATATCATGCTAAGGAAATTTTAAAATTGTTTACTTGTCTATTCCTGCTAACTGGTAAAGTTACTTGTCTGTATGAACATAATAGAATAAAATTATTGAAAAATCCACTTGTCAGTACTTGCCTTGGGACAACACGGACAATACGGACGATTGATTTTGCCACCCCTGATGATGATCATGGTCTGGACAAGTAATTGCTAACGGACTGACCAAAGATGAAGACCATTTATAATTGTGTAATCAGGGCTGTCAACATGGATTTTGAAATAAGCTAAATGCAGTCATCGCCATTAACGTCTCTAGCACTACACTAATTTATTGTTTCATAGTAAAGGGCAAAATTATGAACTTTCTCTACTTTATGAAATAACTTATTTTTACTAGCCCCAATCAATTTTCACTCTTAAACCCAGAATTGAAAAGGTAATTGAACCATTTAATCATAGTTATAGGCAATGATGATCAATACAAAAAAATTAAACACAAATTACACTGAGGTTGAAAAGCTTCTTTAATTACGCATTTTAAATTTTGAAGTTATTATGATATACTTAGATATACTAAAATGTCGCTAATAGTTTCACAACTAATGTGCAGTTTACCATGAATTGTCAATTCTATTCCTTAATTATTTAAATATACAATAAACATATAGCACGAAATGTCACCAATATTTTTGCAATAAAAATAGAATGAAAATATGAAAAAATACATGTGTAAAGAAACTTTAGGATCCCAGTGTATATACTTTACCATTCATCAGCTCTAAATGGTCTCAAGTTATCAATGATGGTTGGAGGTGATACAGGACTGATGTCACCTACTGGACTATAATTGTTTGGTATATTTGTCGGATTACTCTTTCCCATTTGTGGTAACATAGAACTGATTCGATCTAACGAACAACCACTCTGTAATATATATACATGATATGGATTAGTAATTAACATACGTAAATGAAAAATACGAATCACATGTTACAGGCTATCAACCAACTTCAACAACTCACAAAAATATTTGTATTTAAATGAGTACTTATACCGAGAAAATTTTTGAAATTTTTATAAGGTAAATGTTAATTGAGTTCAGAATCAGGTTCAAATAAAGACAATGGTGAACTGACAAATTATATTTGAAGCGGCAGATCGTAAGGACAGTGATCACTATCAGGACCATCAAAATTGACGGTTGTAATTGAGGAATGGTCTTAAAATAGGATCCTCTTCTTAATTAAGCATTCAGGATTAAAAATTGTCAAAAATCACATGATTTTGAGATAACTAAGGATAGAAAAAAGAGATATTTTACAAAATCTTGATTTATACTATAAGAAAGCAATCTGCAATAGAAACAATATCTTAAATCCTCCAGGTTAAATGTATGTATTCTTATATGTTTCCAATTATTTTCCAAACAATGAAACATTGATATATTTGTATACATTTATATGTTAATTACCTTATATAGGGACCCATTACCGATTATAAATAGAAACATTGACAATGTAGTTTATATATACACTGGGGTCCAAAAGTTTCTTGACACATTGTTAAATTTTGATGTTTTGGAATATACTTAGGTATTCTTTACATGTCATTATTAGTTTCACAACTAATATACAGTTTACAATGAACCGTCAATTATGTTCTACCATATATATATTTATTATAAAAATACAATAACAAATATGAAACAAATTGGGTCTGGATTAATATTTGCAATAACAAGAGCAGTCCACGGACAGCACACTCGACTATTCGGGGTATTCGTGTAAACAACGGCAATTATGGTTAGCAAACCAAGATAAAATGTTGCATCAAAAAACTTTACCAAGAAATTTCTAAGTATAAAAGGGCAATAATCCAGTCAAAAGTCAATCTAGAGTTATGCAACTTGGTATTTGACCTCCAATAGTAATCCCGTAGACATGTGTAAAGTTTCAAGTGAATCCCTTCAGTAGTTTTAAAGATAAAATGTTGCACCAAAAAACTTAACCAAGAAATTACTAAGTATATAAGGGCCATAATTTAGTCCAAATTCATCCAAGAGTTATGTAACTTGGTATTTGAACTCCAATGGTAACCCCGTAAACGCAAATAAAGTTTTAAGTGAATCCCTCCAGTACTTAAAGAAAATATGAAACAAATTACATGTGTAAAGAAACTTTTGGACCCCAGTATATATGAATGAAATCATAACTATGTACTATGTACATGTTTACCAAATAAAATTCTGTTCTGTTCTGATAACTTTATGGCATAACTTTAGTGTATATGTCAGTTTAAAGAGAATATTAAAGTATTATACAAACCTGATGTTGTACTAGATCATCTACATCAACTTGTTCATGACAAAACTCACATGGTATCATTACTCCATCTACAAATATACAACATACAATATATGTACAGAGTATATACATATAGTTGATATTGTTTGTAAACAAACTCTTGTTTTAGTCAAGTTCTTGCAGCAGCCAAATAATAGGAAAGATTGAAATTTATGGAATTTCTAAGTCCATAAATGCCCATATTAGCCTGATAATTGCTATTATTTACTTTGAATCCTCTGCACAAACAGTATTTGCACATGACCTAGTTTACTGCTGGATTCAACTTTTGTACTTGGATTATCATACAAACATCAAATATTTTAATCAGCGGGGTCATATATATACCATATTGGTAATGTAATGTAGGTGCTGACAGCGATGGTTTATCGAAATGTCTAACAATATTAACACAAATATCAAGTATTTAAATCAGTTAACTTACCACTAGGACAGGTATTTCTACCATATTGGTTAGGTAGTGTAGATGATGGCGATGGTTTATCTAGGTGTCTAACAATATTGACATAAAATCCTAGTATTTAAATCAGCAGGGTCATATATATACATCAATATACTTACCACTAGGACAGGTATTTCTACCATATTGGTTAGGCAACGTAGGAGATGACGGCGATGGTTTAACTAGGTGTCTAACAATATCATCAATATTATCATCAGAATTACCTAAATCTTGAGCTAAATGCATCGCTAGTAATCTATCATACTCATTTGTACCACCATTAGTGGATGTACTCTCTGAAATAAGGAAAATAAAATACATTAAGTAATGTGACAGGGCTTGATGCCTTGAACTAGACTTTCAGACCAAAGGGTCAAAGACCCTTCAGCAAAAAAATTTCAGGGGTCAAAACTTCATTAATTTCAACAGTTTCCCACCAAAACCTAATTGGAAATGGAGTCTTTGGGCCATTATCTATTTTTATTTCAATTGACTAGTTATCCTTTCTTAGTATATACAGTGTGGATAAATTATGAACATGAACAAGAGCAGTCCAAGGACAGCAAGCTTGACTATTCTGGGTATTCATGTAAACAAAATTCATTCACAATAGAGTTATGTAACTTAGTATTTGCGCACAAAAAATAATTCTGTAGACACGTGTGAACTTTCAAGTGAATTCCCTGAGAAGGGGCATAAGCAAAAAAAAATGTTGCTCCTAAAAGTTAACCAAGTAATTTCTAAGTATAATTTAACCAAGTAATTTCTAAGTATAATTTAACCAAGTAATTTCTAAGTATAATTTAACCAAGTAATTTCTAAGTATAATTTAACCAAGTAATTTCTAAGTATAATTTAACCAAGTAATTTCTAAGTATAATTTAACCAAGTAATTTCTAAGTATAATTTAACTAAGTAATTTCTAAGTATAATTTAACCAAGTAATTTCTAAGTATAATTTAACTAAGTAATTTCTTAGTATAAAAGGACCATACTTTATTCAAAATTAATGCCAAAGCCATACAACTTGGCACATGACTTCCATTGGTAACCACATCAATATGTGTGAAGTTTTAAGTAAATTCCTGCAGGAGTTCCTTCAACACTTCAACAGGCAGGAATAATTACAAAAAAGCAAGGAATCAGATAATCATCACTCACCATTTGACTTATTAACATTAGTCTTCATACTACTGGTAGTATTATTTGTTTTAACAGTCTGTCTTGTAACACGAGCTGGACGTCTCTGTGTGTTGGGTTCATCAAATGGCATGTGTGAGGAAGCACCAAATTCAGTGAGTAAATCGTGACCAACCATCATACGTGAAAAATCGTCAAATTCGAATGGATTTCTTCGGACGTTGCCATCAGCTACGTTATTATTCTTAGGTTTCACCTCCGGGTAAGTACACTTTGATTCGTCATGTTTTATTTGTTCTTTAAGCATAATAAATTGTCCACATTTAGAACAAGGTTCTGTTCTACTGCCACAGTAATCTAAATGTGCTTGTAACTGGTCTTTAGGAAATTCTAGCTCACAATATAAACAGTGCATAGGTTTCTTTGAACATTCATTCTCCTGAAATAGAATACAAACATTTATAACAATTCCATTCCAAGAAATAAGTGGGTGTCTGGTTGCCAGAAAAAATCACCTTTTAGTTTTGGCAGTGAAAATTTCTTTTGTTCAGAGAAAACAATTGATTTTGTTCCTGGTGCAATAATGAATTGATATTCTCAATTATTAGTACATGTTTTTTAAAAATTTCATTGGGCCGCCTCGGCTAGCTCAGTTGGTAGCATGCAAGTCTACTTTCAAGGGGTCGTAGGTTCGATTCCCAGGTGGGGCATACGTTTGTGGAGCTTGGTCATGAAATAATATCTACTGTCAATCTACCAATGATTTTAATTATGCAGGGCAGTTGTCAGTCACCCAACAAACAAACAAAAAATTTCATTCTTACTAAGGCATGCAGTAGCAAAGATATTTCAATACAAGGGAACATAAGAACCAATCAAAATAACATAAATTTACATAATATTGGGTTATGACAAAACCTCTATCTTATGCTTGTATCACTTTGAAATTAAAATTGGATGGCAGGATTCAGATGCAATACTTGACAAACAAAGTGTCCAGATGGAAGTTCTCTAGCTTAGAATCACTGTGATTCCTCCAAAGTTTTTTGGGCTCATTGGAATCCTAGGACACTGATGGCGTCAAACCCTGATAATAGATTATTGAATGATTTCCAGACATTTTTAAAAGTCTTTTGACATTAATGGACATTCGGTCCAGTGATCTCGGAATATTTGACTGATCATTACAGTTTTCTGGTTGCTACTCAGTCATTATTATAAATTTTTCTAAAGACAATGTCAAACATCAAAATTAGTTCAATACTTAATACCAAGAAATAAGATAAATTAGCAGATAGTTGTCTTTATCTTAATTTAAAAAAAAAGAAATTTAAGTGGACATTCAGACTGGCTACGACAGACTTTTTCCTGGACCAACTGGAATTTCACAGCTCAGGTCATTCGGACCAGCACTTTTCGGAATGTCTGGATTTAAGTTAGTCTAACATCATTTAATTCTTGTTATTTTTTACCTCATGCTCCTCAAAATGCATCTTCTCTATTTCAACGTTACATTTTGGGCATTTCATCATGGCATGGTTCTCTTCATAATGAATGTCCATTTCATTCTTCGGTATCGGTTCTTTACAATGTTTACATAAACCAATGTGTCGCTTACAATGCATCTCATGCATAACAAAATTATTGGAGGAAATCTGCTTCTTGCTGAAAGTAAAAAATAGAAAGTTATGAAAATTAATACTGATAAATACAGTTAGCTGCAATTTGTGCATTATGTGGTTATCGTAGGAGCCAACAGTATACAGTCACTTCAGCCAGGTTGCTTTTCGGTTAATCATTTGAGTGTCTCCCCAATGCCCTGGGAGAACCAGATTCCATTCCCAGTCTACGAATTTACCATGCTGTTCAAAATTCATACTGATATTGTTGTGGTGCCAGATAGCCCACTTTTCACAAGTGATAAACAGACCAGGGGCGAAAACTGTTTCTACCAAATCCGGTCTTTTGTAAACATCTACAAGAACACCTTCTTTCCACGTACCATCGGCAACTGGAATAGGTTACCAACCAGGTTCATGAACTGCCACACCATAGAGGGGTTCAAGGCGGAAGTCGTGAACATCCAACCGATCCAGTAGCCAACCAGGCTGTATACTTTGTAAATAGTTTTAACATTTTAATCAATTTTTAACCAGTTGTTTTGTCGGGCATCACAGTTTTAACTGCAGGGTACTAGACAATCCAGTAGGATTTCTACCCTTACATTGGAAGAAGACTTTACTCTTATAAATTGCAAGTGACTAGCTTTCGTACCAATGAATGATTTTAGTGCAGAAATAATTCTCCGCAGTTGCTTAGCAATGCTTGCGAAATCTCAAAGTTAAAAACATGGCTCTTTTCTACCAAAGCCCCTGGGTGAGGGTTGGTGAGAGGGTTTTAACAACTGGTGCCGTTGATTAACTCAAATGGAATTCACTGTTATTCAGTGACTTATCTTTCATTAGGTTAACAAGTGCAAAACACTTAACATATAAAGAACAATAAATGAATGAGATATTTACCAGTTTCCACAAAGTTTGGTTTCACTTTCTGTTTCAGCCATATTTATTCTCTGACCCCAATCACAACTGTCACTTCTATTTTCTGGAAACGTCCTCAAATGGGACGAAAAAGAAACAAAAATTGTCACATAAAAATGCAGTTTAAAGTCACAAAAACGGTCTGTTTTTAACAAAAACTGCTCCAGTTGAGCCCAAAATTAGATTTTCAACGCCGATAAGAAGTAACCGGGTGTTACTATTAAATATTTCATGAGTTTTCCACTCGTAGACACCTGCCACTTTCCTTTTCTTCCCAACAAAAACATTCGGTAGGCACTATTTCCTAACCTTTACCGCAACTATGCGACCATCCGTTTACCCGATTGTCCCGGTGTAGAGGTAAAATATCTAACCCCCCGTTTGCTACAGTTGTCTCCCTTTACCAATCTCTGCTCAGGCTAGTGGGACCGTGCAGAGATTTCATGTACAGTAACTATAATAATATTTAAAACAAATTATTCTTTGTAGTTTGCGATGTTTTGAACTACTGGATTATTTCATGAAAACCTATGGCGTATAATATACTTTGGTTTATTAAAAGTTGAAGAAGTCTATGAATCACACCCCTATGCAAATAGCTGGATGTACAATACCCACCAAAAGTTTTGAGACTTTTCACTTAGTAAGCATTCTACATTGGTTTTGTCAGAAATTTGATAACCATTTAATTTGAAATGCTTTTTAGTTAGTCTTATTCTTTTTTGTTATGGTACTATTTGTAGTTGAGGCTAACAAAGTTGCGTGAAATCTATGTTATAGAAATAAATTGCATTGAATTTGGTTTTAGGGGCTTATGGATGTCAGATGCAAATCTTATAAATGGGAAGCATTCAAGAAATATGTTTTCATTTAATTATTAAGCCTGTTAAATATATTAAGAATAAAGATACTGCCAAAAACAATCAATGAACTTTGATATCTTATTAAATTTCCTTTGTCTCCAAACTATTGGTGGGTACTGTATATTACATTATCAGTATACTCACGTGTGCAATATGAATCCGTACTTTGGACCACAGACACACCAAACACATTTTATCGACAAATGAAGAAGAGAAGAACTTATTTGTTACTAACACCAAGTGGGTAATTACGTTGTTCATCATTAGTGTTGTTACCCAAACATATCCATGTCAATATACGTGTACGTGTGCTGATCCATGGACCTTCCTTGTCCTAATACGTTACTCCATCATGACATTTTGCTTGATTCCAATAAGTTCATAATGATCAATAGTCATGAAGCCCACGGGCTTCTACTCCATTAGAATTTATTATGTGAATCCGAAACAAGGACAGGAAACTAAAAAGTTGTTATAAAAATTTATCAGATGGTAAAAAGTTGTAATATTTTGCATGTAAGTCTCTGTTATCATACTACTGCTAAAATGATAACAGAAATAGAATTCTTCAACATGAGTATTACGGGTATTCTACTTTAAAACAGTCCCCCTCGCCAAAATAATTATTGTATATTTTTGGGGTGGGAACTGTTTTATGCCGGAAGCCTGTGATGCAACCATAACATAAAAACAGCAAAAACTAGATTAATTTAATTGCATTTTATTAATATAAATTACAAACATCTCAATATGAAAGTATTTCCTCATTTTAATTTACATACATAAAAAATTCACAAATCTATATTTTCCGTCAATCCAGATCCTTTCAGCTTCTAATAAATAAAAAAGCACCATGCAATCATATAATACATATATGTACAGTGGCACTTTAAAGTTACTCAATGCTTAATTAAATACTAAGTAACCAGTAGTATAATTTCAATTAAGCTGCTCTCATAATATGACTTTTAATACTTGTCTACTTAATCAGCGATGCCAGAATTTAGAGTTTGCAATGAATTCCAATACACCATCAACAAAATTTATGGCAAGGTGTGCAGCCCACGATTCTCCTTTAGTATTTTCAAGAAAAGCACAATGTCCGCCTTTGTCGACCGTAATCAGTAACAAGTTTGGGTAAAACTCGAACAAGCCAACGGGTATGTCCTCTTTCACTGAAACTGGGTCATCTAAGCTGTTGATACAAAGCACTGGTACGGAAATGTCGTCCACGTCTCTCATTGGGTCATTCCTACACCAAAATGATTCAAATGTTTCAATTCCGTATATTTTACAATATACATGATAGTCAAATTCCTTCAATGTCCAAGATTTCAAAATGGCGGATTTTAGGTCAATCACTTTGTACAAGGTTTTCCAATATCTTAACAGCAAGATCTTCAAATCAAATAGCAGGAAAAGTTCATAGAATTTAGGAATTTGTTCACATAACTTTTCTGTGTTGTCATACGATGGGGAAATATTCACAGCTGCCTTCAAATGTGAGGATGACCCATATTCGCCCAAATATGACAACAAAGCAGCGCATCCAGCACCCACACCGACTCCAACTATGTGCACGTATGGATAATTATTAAATATGTACTCCACAACTTTTCTCGTATCCTTGGTGTCACCTGTGCTTGTCATCTTTGCTGTTGTCATAAAACTGGTTCCATGACCTCTTCGGTTTATGACCACTGCGCGCATTCCATTTGCGGAACCGAGCTTGCAAATTTGTCCAACGCTGATGGCGTCGCCAGTCAACCGCGGAAAAATTAACAAAATTGGACTGTTCCTCTTCAGTTTTGCAGACGATACGTACCAATCAATTGCCACGACACCTTTGTCAGCCATTTGTAAATATTCCCGCTCAAATTCAAATCTTCCAAGAGGATTGCATAATAATCCAAAGAGCGTCTGAACGTATGAGTTGATCAAAATAAATGGCGGACGAAACGGTCGATTGAGAAGTCCTCTCCGTCTAACAAGATGTTTCGTAAGCGATGATTCTTTACCGTGTAACCGTGGAACCAAATCTCGTGTTGTCGGCGAGATAAACGGCATGTAAACAACTAAGTAACAGCTCCATGACAGCAGCACCTTAAAAATCTTGACAGCGTAATATTTCAAATACTCAAACATACTTCCAGCCACAGTTTCGAATTCTAATTCTGACTTAAAATTTCTCTCACTTGTAAATTGCAGCAAATTTAAAAAACAGACTGAGAGACTGTTTTTTTTTTTACTTAAACTTAAACACATCGCTTGTCACATCAGCTCATGGGAAACAACAAACAAGTCCGAGTACATCGGCGGATCAGGAGAAAAGAGACCAAACATTGATTTTTTTGCCGTTTATCTTTTACCACCAACCATTTAATTCCGAGTAAAAACAAGATATATTGGAATAAACCAACAAACAAAAATACATTTAAAGTTGAACTTTTTTATTCCAATGTGCATTATGTTTTTTTAGTAAAAACACTAAAACGTTTGTCCAAAAGTTTGGTTTGAAGGTGAAAATCACTTTTATTTTGGTCATAATGGATGTCACTTCACCTATTGGGACCCTCATCGGAAAATTTCTGAAGCCGCTCCTGAAAGACCTTTCTATCATACATGGAAACCTTAGAAAGTCTCTAATTTCCTCACTTATTGTGTATCTTGACTAGCTTTCTAATCATTGTTTGAAAATAACGATTGATTTCTCACCATGTTACAATTGATATTCTAAAAACCTATATAATTGCAAAGTAAAATCCGTGTAAAATACATGTATGCGTAAAAATCAACATCATATGAATAGAAAATATTTAAAACCATTTTTTTACAGAATATAATAAATGATCAATAATAGAATTAGCATGGGTCTCACAATATGTACGATTCATTAGGGTTCTGTTTGACAGGGTGTGTTATTCATGGACTGTGATAGAATAATACGTGTCGAGTTGCTTCACGAATACCTTATTTTAGCTCATTCGCCGGTACCTGCAGTGCTTTGATTTTATGAAATTCTGAATGTCTTCAAAAGTCAGCGTAAAGTAACGCCTATTTCGACACTAATACAATAAAATCAAAATTCTTTTTATACAAGTATTTTCTGGACTCGACAGACATTAAATTTAAGAAAGATAAAAGTGTATAAGTATGATTTGACCGAATGCTGACAGTGGTTATAAATGTCGCGCATTAAATAAAGGGAAATAACCTCTGCGGAGTGTTTGTGATTTGACGTATTAAAATGGATAAATGCCACCCTTTCCGTAACTTGGTACGTCTTTTATAGACCGCATTTCTTTGAACGTGTTGTACGTGTTATAGCCAAGACTTGTGTACACGTCACTGCAAATAGAGTCAATAATTTTGACGTGTTCTTCCTTAATATCCCTTCGCCAAGCAAAAGGGTTGGCATGAATGGGTACTGAGTCAATAGGGAACGAGTTTAGAATATCGTAGCGATCCATGTCTGAGTTTAACGCTGCATTCAAGTCTTTTAGGGGTTTGGAACCTAAGCCTGGTCTCCTTCCTTGTACGGCGTCTATAGATGTGACGTCATGATTTGTTATTTGGTAACCAATGAAACGAAACAATGGTCGTGCTACTGTTATCATCTCAAACTGAAAAACAAACAAGAACACAATGAGACAATATTAAGTCTGCTCGCATTGGTTACATGTTCTTCTAACCTAAAAGCCACTATATGAAGGTATATTCATTGTCAACAGACATGAAAACTGTCTTACAAATTACAACCATGAAGTTATCATAACGTAGCAAACATCAGAGACATTTCAAACCATTTTGCTTTCTAAGTTTAAGTTTGACAAAGAGCTTATTTCTTTAAAAGGTAATCATTTTATAATAAGTCACTTCACTAATGTATATCCTTCAGCAATGGTGTGTAAGGAAAAGAGCCGTGGACAATCAAATTTACAAGTATGATAAGGAAGTGGAATTTTCGAAATACAATGTACATATAAAAGAGTGATTTTCATTGGGAGGAAGCCAGATTGGCCACTTACAGCAGGTGACCGCTTAAATCAGGTGACATTTAATGCAGGTTATATTGTAGTTTCATTCTTGCTCTGAAAATCGTTCAAAAAGTTTTCTTCATTTGATTTTTTTTTTGAAAACTTACCTTGAAATCTTCATATAACATCATTTTAAATCGTTTAGGATATAACTCCGTAAGTTTGACACCTTCTATGTAATCGTCTGACATACGTTTACAAAGTCCTTGTGCATAGTCTCTTATTCTAGATGGCAAAGTTAAGGCTGACAATTTATCTCCCTTGATGTACTCGTAGATTATCCCCCTTGGATCCCGGAACACGTGTACTACCTATGTAAGAAAATACGAGTTTTTGGACTATTGTTTGAGATATAGGGCCGATGACTTCCAAATGTGGAGGAATGGTAGAGAGAGAGAGAATTTTCAAAAAAGTAACATTGAACTCTTAAAATCGTTCAAGAATTAGATAATAAATTAAAATTTGGAATTAATTTTCCCTGCTTAAGCACTGTCATGTTCACTGTACGGTTAAGTCAACCAAAACATTACGCACTGGGTGTTTGCCTGGTTGAATATAATTGAGTATGCAGCAATAAGTGTTAATTAAACAAAAGAAATCGAAAAATTAAAATTTGTCTACCATAAATAATGAACGATATTATTACAGACATATGGCACAAAAATGATGTAATTAAACCATCTTAAAAGCAGCGAAGGGAATAATTAATTAGGATCGTCTTTTGATTGGGTAAAGTCATGAATTTGGCCACGCCTACAAGTATCCTATGAGACTAATGAGGGTTTTACAAACTGTCTGTAATACATGTACCTATATATTTGTTCATGTAAGACCCATGTGTATGTAATGCAAAGTGGTTTAAGCCCGTCGCACGATTCCTGACTGTAGTCAAGCCCACAAGTGTCCGTATGTGACTAGTGATCGTTAACATAGGAATAAAACTAAGTCAAACTTACCGTTATATTTTCATACTTATTCATATAAGAACCCAGTACGTTCAGGGATAGTCGATCTAACCTCATCACACGGTTCTTGGCAGTCTGGCAATGGTGCCCTAGATATCTATAACACACTTCTTTAGGGTTCATATTTTCATTCAAACACTCCCTATACTTATGCCATACCGAGCCTGTGAAATATGAATTAATCTGACATTAACTTGTGCCCGCGTTTGCACTATATAATTAACTTGTACGTAGTAATCTATACAATGTATTTCAATGAGTTATTATCGAATAAATACATGACTATTAAAATTTACACCCTCGTTTATAAATTTTCAACGTTTTTTTGGATGGGGGGGGGTATTTGTATTTAACTAAGGCTCAGAAAAGTTTAAAACAGTAGGTTCGAGATCCTAGCAAACTCTTGGATCAACACAAATAATGGGGTATAACTCAAACATTTCGACATTCTTTATTTCTCTAACTTTTACAGGAATTACATGGTAACGCGTTTTTACTTTCCTTCAGTAAAGGGAAATATCCGCATTAGGGAGCTTGATATATTGTATTCAAGTTTAAACATACGTACCTCCACTGTCCCATTTTAAATTATATTGTTCAAATATTTCAGTTTCACTGCATTTGAGTAAATTTGTTACTATCTTTATAGCATTAGACGCTGTCCATGACTGTACACTGAAAAAATGGAAAGAGTTTATTAAACTAGTGTTGCATATGTTAAGAGGAAACAGTTTATTGAACCAGTTGTTCACCTACACTTCAAATTCTGAGACAAAGCCTGACATATATTTGTTTCAGAGAGTTATATCCATTATATACATTAGAATATCCTTTTGATACACAGTTTAAGTTCTTTTTGTGTGGTCGATGAGATGGCATGACGATTCTGAGCTTTGTTTTATTCCCTATAACAAGCAATGCTAAGGTCCCTATATCAAGAATAACAGTCCATTAACAGCTAAGAAAATAAGCATTTATCCTTTTCAAGATATTAGTACTTTCTGTCAAATTCAAATTAAGAAAGGAAAATGGTTTTACATGTTAAAATAACTCTTACATACTCACAACGGCACTTAAGTACTCACGATCAATGTAAAAGATATGCTAATTTATGAACATGAAATATCGAACAAATATGGAGTATTTAAATCAGCGGGGTTAGCGAACAAATATGGTGTTAATGTATCCGGCACTGACAGTTGAATAATATTTATCAATATGTGGTATCAGGTCGCTGGGGTGGGAATTGGGTGTGGTAGGGGATAAATGACCTATTTGTACTCACCAATGTAATCTAAGGTTGTTACATATATTTTCATCATCTATAATATATCTGTTAAGACCAATAGATATCAATGGCTCTACAGAATAAAATGTATCAGGTCTGTTGCCTAATAGATCTCCAATAGTGTCCGCACCACCTGTAAAATATACATGGTAAATTTTAATACATCGATAACTATTCACATACGGGTTGGTTTTACTATAGTAAATATATCAGGTCTGTTTTCTAGTTCATGTAGGGCTCTAATAGGGTTTGCACATCCTGTAAACTAACATGATACTCATATAACACAACGATTACGAGTCACATACAGGACTGCGATACGATGCGGTTTTGCGATATATCTGTTTTAGACAGCCCCAGTCACATACAGTTTAATTGGTTTTATAGAGTCAAAATATATCTGGTCTATTGCCTAATACATGTATCTATCTAAAAGCGTTTGACCTACCGATAAAACAACATGATACATATATAACACAATGACCACTAGTCACATGCAAGTTGTTTTTATAGAGTAAAATGTATCTGCTCACTTTTCTGAATAGTCATTAAAATATTCACCTTACCTAAAAATAACATGATAAATACATGTATTACACAAAGATCATTAGTCACATACAGGTTGTTTTCTGTAAAATAAGATACCGGATATTAGCTGATTTCCTAAAATTTCCAATATGCCTTCCATCATCTAAATAATAAAACAACTACCCGTCTAATACAGTTGATAGTGACTTTTTTCAGTTAAAACTCAAGTTAGCCTTTGTATAAATAGTAGTTCAGTGGTAGGACGCGCGTTATAGGGACCGACAGGTCACGGGTTCTAACTTCACTAGGGGCACTGCTAATTTCCTAGCAAATAACAAAAAACAACAAATAAAAACACACTGTCGCGGGACTATTGAAGGGTATTGTACATGTATTACTTACTTTTGTAATATGACGAAACGACAACAGTTTTATGAAAATTGACGCTTGGATCTAGTTTACCCATCAGAGGGGGAGGTTTTGATGGATCAAGTGTAGCCAGTATATATTGTACATACGTATTCATTATATAGCCTGAAATACAAGGTACATGTATATAAATCATTGAGTGGTTACCATGGAATCACATTCTTCATGTTGGTTATAAGTTTTTATTTTTGTTTTATTTGGGGTTAACGCCGTGTCTACCTGTCTTAGTCATTTTACGGCGTCCAGCGCACCTAACCTAGGTTTCCTGGACCCTTATCTATAACCAGTACTCACTTACCCTTCAAAATGTCGGAAATTTTTTCATATACCTTATTAATGGAGGAAAATTGGCATTATTGTCAAATTTTAATTGAAGGGTATAACCTCCCTGAGTGGGATTCGAACCCGTATCCCCCTCGAGACATAAGATTAGAAATCCCGGCGCGTTACCAACTGCGCTACCGACCCGGGTGTTGGTTATAAGTACTGCGACGAAAACCTTAGAAAAAGCCAAATGGCCTCCAAATTGAAATGAAGATTTTCCGGGGTAATTCCCTATTTGCCAAATTTTCAACATATATATCATTGAAAAACATGATAAGTGATTTCAAAACATTATATTTTTTATCATTACACCATGTAAATCATTTCGCTTTTATTGGATTTATAAAACATAATTTTTTGCATAATTATTTGAAAAAAAACTTTTAATGGAAGTGAATAATTATCTCCCTTTGATGTGGATATTTTTTATTTTATGTTATAATTTTACACTGTCCGCACAAAAACGGCTGTTATTTTAAATTTGAAAATCTGACAAATTCTATTAATAATTGTTAGTGGTCATTTATATAGTCTTAGTCATGAAATGCATACCTTAACTATGCGACAAACAAGATATTGAGCTCGCTTTCAGTGGTCTCAATCCCCCTGTTTTGCAAACCGATTAAAGTTTTTCACACTTGTGGTGTAATATTTTGATTAAGCGACAGAAGCATTAACAAACATTATTTAATTTGAAATCGAACTAATTACGTGGTTGCTATGGAAACGTACTTACCTAAGAAAGAGGAAGTGGTTACAAGTCCAATCCAAGTGGGTAAACATCGAAAACTTGCACTAGCCAGCCGACAGAGTAGAGTCATTGTTGAGGGTAAGTTGTGCTTGTTTTTTAAATCCCTTTTCAGCTAAAATGCTTCCCTGAACCGAAATGACAGGACATGCAAGTGTTTATTTTTAGATTTAAATCCTTTTCAGTCCATAAAGCGAAACCAACATGCGTTTGTAAGAATTACCGATGCTGACCTGTCATAACTATAAAATGCGACCACTTTTAAACTTTAATCACTCGTGCGCTAAAAGTATTTAAAATATGGCCATCTTCCTGGCCAAGTCTAATCAAAGTTTACAGACATGGTTTTTATTTGAAGATGAACATACTGATCACTTTAGCTTCGAAGTTCGCTATTTCAAATTACAATAATTATTTTTGAAAACTTAATTAAGATCATCAGTAAGATATGAATAATTTTAATGTCATTACAATATTGTTGCTGGAAGGCTTTTTTATGTATTTTCTTTAACATCTTGAATGGCCAATAAGGGACTTTAGTTAGTTATTTCCCTTGGCATACTCTTCAATCCGTTGGTTTACTCGGATTTACTCTTATTTTTCAATGTCATTTTGACACAATTAATCTTAAATACCTTTTTGTAAATCATTTAATTTGTTTGAAAATCAAGCAAGGTATCGTTTTTTTTTGTTGAAGAACTATTTAAATTTCATTACTCTTGTTAATATTATAATTAACAAGAAAAGATATTAGATGAAGTATTCTATCATCCTTACATAGTACTTCAATGATAAAGTCCGAGAATTCCAACTAATAGGACCTACTTGGCAATTGGAACGCTTCAGACTTTATCAAGGAAGGATAACTGACTAATATCCCTTATTACTGTTTGTTTTCTTAGGGTATATCATTTGATATAATACATATTTCATAGAAAATATTTGATAAGATCACAGGCAAAGTCTGTCTACATAAATCATCTCCATGGTCAATGATTAAATTATAATAAAACCTGGGTCGATAGCGCAGTTTGTAGCGCACCGGGATTTGGACTCTCGAGTCTATGGGTTCGAATCCCACACTGGGAGGTTATACCCTTCCTTGAAAAATTGACAATAATGCCAAATTTTCTCCATTGATAAGATAATATGGAGAAGTTTCCAGCCTTTTGGAAGGGTAGGTGAGTACTGGTTATAGACAAGAGTCCAGGAAAGCTAGGTTAGATGCGCTAGACGACATAAATTGACCTTAATTGTGTTGACATGGCGGTAATTCTAATAACACCCCCCCAAAAAAAAACATCATGGTAAATTATAAGTAGACAAATAAATAAATACATTTGCAAACATTAAATTCCATTACGTGACAATATTATTTCAGAAATTTAACCATAAGAATAGTAAGCACATGTCGTATAAGAAAAATAGAATGGGAATAAATAAGAAAACACAACAGAAAAGCATGCATTATCACGGTAGTCTTTTTAGTTAAAACTACACGATCATGCTCAAAAACAAATTTTCATATTTGTATAAAGGGCATGATTCGGTAATTTTACAACAAAAAACTTGCGATTGAAATGATATTTTTCAAACGTATATGTACCATTATTATATATCCGGGCTGAGTTCAGTTATCGCGAACGTTACAGAACGTTCAGTAACGATACATTCGGAACTCCTCGTCCATTTGCTGCGAATAATGTCGGACATATTTAGACGCTATTTTGAAACTACCGGTGTTGAAGTTAACAAATATATGGCATAGGAGTTCCGAATGTATCGTTATGTAACGTTCTGTAACGTTTTGTGTAATTGAACACGCTACTGCATTTAATTAAATTTTCAAGTGCAAGTATTGAATAATATTTTGATCGTGAAGTATGATAATTTGTTGTTTTTATCGCCTCGAGCTATGTCGTTAAGTTTACCATATATATGTTTTGCTGGTTCGCTATTTTCTGTCACGTGACTGAATTTTGATTTTTTATATGCTTTTCTTAAGAAAGATAGTAAAAGTAATATAGTTATATAACAAGTTATCATAAAATTAAGCTATTTTGACTTTATAGAGTTTCTGTCAGATTTTTGTTTGTTTATTATCAAGCGGCGTACAGTTTAGTGAATATTTTTTATTCGTTTTGTATTTACTCAACTAGAATAACCGGCGTGGAAATTTTAACTGAACGATGTAATTATTGCCGTGAATTTTTTTATTTTAAAGTATTCAGTTCTTGTACCTATGATGGAGATACGTATGTAACTTGTTTTCGCGACTATGTGTTTTAGTGGACACAAAATGTATGAAATAGACGGAGTGAACTGGTATTTATTATCATGAACATAATATATGTATACTCGGATATTTTGCTACTTAATTGAAGGATTAACAATACTTTGAAATTGCATGCCCAAATTCTTGTCAGGTAACTATAGTTATCGTCGTATAGAATAAATACAAATATTGTACTGTTTGCTGTCTCGTGATCACTTTAAATCATTCTCCGTAAACAGATATCCTGTTGAGCGTTGTCGTACAGGATCTCTACTTTCTCCGTGGAAGGTCACGTCGAGATGAACTTTGTATCGACCAATCAATGCGTAGCTTTCATCTAGACGAAAACACTATTAAACACATTTTGATTTCGTAATTTCTATTTTTAGACCAAGGTTTGCATGCTTATTTAACAGCAGTATTATTCACAGTCTGCGATTGGGCGGCTCATTTCAAGTTGCGTGACGTAGACGATGAATACAAGTTACGTATCATAACAATTTCGTCATGAATATTATGATGAGAAAAGGTCACCTGACCTTCGTTTGGAAAAGGCCAGATCTAAATTAGCGAGTGTAAAATTTTAGATCGGGTTTTAATCAGATTGACTTTAAATAAGCGGTCCTGTCGAGTCATTTACATGTTTTCAGTAAAAATCAAAGTGCTTTTGCACAAGTACATTTGCAACTTGACATCATTTTTTCACTATGATGACCTCATTTATATGATAAAATGGCGTCATTTTGACTTTATTTTTTCACTGCAATGAAAATATGAGATTTCATATTTTCATTGTATATTTTTATCGAATAACATCACACTGCATCGTAAGACATGAAATGAATTGTAATAATAAATATAGTGAAATAAACAGGAGTTGATAATGAATGATAAATTAATGAACAATGTTCACGTCTATTTTAATGTTTAATGTTTCAATAATGAACAATGCTCACATCTATTTTCAGGTTAAATCTACAGTGATGCTCTCCTACATATTTACTCGACCATGTATCAGGATTCTAAAATATACATCTGTAGCAGTTTTCATTGCTTTGACAATAATCATTTGTAAGTATATGTAACTTAACTGTTATTCATCTGTGTACAAAACATTCTTTTATACATACCACAATGTCTGTCCGATTCGACTATCCGAACAAAAAGTAGACTTAATATCCCCGGCGACATAAACATAGTTTTACATAAAATCCAGATTTTTTAATCATACGAATGCAGATGTACAGGTGTGGATGTATTAACAGCAGACAGTTTGAGAGGCTGATATCTGCTCTTCACGCAGTTCTGTTTGTTTGGTAATCAGTGTCTATGTTGCTAGCCTCCATGTCACCTCTGATGCATTCGGACCAGAGTTTTGTGGCCAGTATAACATGCTAGTGGTGATTCCGACCCATTTGTAGGTATTGTGATAGATAAAACTACTTAATTCACCCGGGCAGTTATCTAGAATTGTTTTTGTATCTAAATTGACCACAACTCATTTGAACATTTTATCAAGCATCATTATCATGCATAAGCAGACACTAATGACGCGCCCTTTTGTTATGTTTTCAGTTTTTATGGACTCAGATGCTGACGTAAAAGTTTTGAATTCCATAAATTTTGAAAGTGCTATAGTAATTGAAGAAGACCATAAAGATGTCTCGAACTCAAATAGTGAGGACAATGAAATACATTTTCAATCAAATAAAGAGAGTCTAAAAATAAAAGCTGGAGCCGAAGTAAATAAAGCACCATTCCAAGATGGCGGCGAAGAAAACAATGAGTCATTCCAAGATGGCGACAAACAAATCAATGCGTCGTTCAAAGATGGCGTCGAAGAAAACAAATTCGAAATCAAATATGGTGGTGAAAAGAACGCTAACAATAGTGAAAATGATTCAGTGGACGCAGTAAATGAACAAGAAACTGATTTAGACAAATCGCCTGATCCAAATAATGACATTATTCTAAACCATCCAAGAAATATATTTGGATTACTAAACAAATCAAAAGAAATTGAAGACTCGTAACTGTGTGCAATACGTTAAGCTACCAAACGAATGTGTCTATGGCTGAAGCCAAAATCAAACATGTCATCAATGTTAATGGGTTTAGGATGTACAATGTATAAAATATTAGCGTTTTACGACACAAGAATCTAAGTTACTGGGTCCATAGACCAACATATACAAGCATTACACCAACGTTTAAATTTTAGAATGCGTCGACGATGTTTTCAGTATCACCGTTGAGTGAAAGCGGAATTAAAGACACAAAGTCTCGTGTGGATTTCATGCAAATAGATATTATCCTTAACAAAAATCCATCTTATATATTATGATACATTCCATTTTCAAATAATACGATTCGAATCCAATCCAGTACCTTCAGTTAACGTTGTTTCCTCTGAGAAATCCTACTAGCTCAGTACTAGGGGACCAGAAAGCGGACTCGAAAGTGATTAGTCTAAGTTGTAACAATCTGTTTCAGAATAGGGCTAAAAAAATTACTTTTTATTATCATTAAATTTGTATAAACTAATTTAAATAATATGATGTTTTGTGATTGTGTTCGACGATTATCTTAAAACTTTGTAAAAAAATGAAATAAAAAAATCACACAAAATATTTTGTATTACAACTTTATTTATATAACATTGATTTGTCTGCTTTACAACTCATTCAATTTTGTATGACTAGAAATACATGTATATGTATACATAGAATACTGTTAACACTCGATATAAAAGACAACCATGGATTACGGATTACGTAAAAACGCATTTTTCTCAAGAACGAGACCGAGCAATATTGAAAATTCACATACAATATGTGAAACAACACCAATTAGTAAGGATTTTTTACAATGCAAAATATAAAGTTATCATCAAAGTGGATGGGTTTATATCAATGTTGAAATCATTTACTTGATTGGACAAAAAAAGGAGTTATAATTGAGTTCTTGGTCAATGAGTATTGTACGTAAAGTTTAACCCCGATCTGAACTTTATGCAAGGATATTCATTACTTTGTTGATGCAAGAATATTCATTACTTTGAATACGAACTAAATGAACACACAATGAGTTTATGTAAAATTAACTTCCCAACTGATTCAAGATAAAAATGCAAACGGTGCAAATCATCTGTAAAACGTAATGTAATGGGAGGAACAATATGAGTCATAGCCATTACTTGAAAAATCCGGATCGAACATAATACGATAATTTTTACAAACACATTGAACGTGTGCATACATACTTTACCGGTGTGAGTACGTCAAAATAGTCAGTATTACGGATTACTGTTAATATTGTAAGAATTCTATTGACAACAGAAAATAATATTGCGAAGAAACGTTTAAACAAAACCATTACAATGAATAACACATTTGCAGTTATTTCAATTCCCTTAAGTCCATTCTAAAATTTACTTCATATAGCACAACGAATTCATATGGAGGAAACACATTTTCATGAGTTATATACGATACAACCTCATTTAAATTTATTTTACTACATGTATATACAATATGATAAAAAAGAATCCATGACACTTCTTAAATGCATTATTCAAACAACAATCTCTTGAGCTCTTATAAAATTTCTAGATTAAATCTAAATAATGCCATCTATGGCAGTTCTAACTTTCTTCACTGGATGTGTATCATCTTCCGATGCTTCAATAAAATCCACACTCGTATATTCAGTTCCATCGAGACGTTTTCGTTTCTTAGAACATCCAGTATACTCAGCTATATCATTAGTAAGTTCAGAAGGAACATTATTACACAAATCTTTATCATCCTTTAATGTTCCATCAAGAGCGTAAATACCTTCATTTTCATCAGGAATTTCAGAATCTTCATAATTATCTACGCCATTCTCCTGACATTCAGAATCAGCACATTTCTTAACTTTATCAGTTACATCACTCTGTTCACCTTTCACGTCATTGTATTCCGTAGCACTTGCTTTACGCGATATGTTTTCATTGCTGTCATCATCTTTCACATCTTTAATTTCAGCAACTTTTGTTTCAGGAGAGTCACCACTAGTTTCAACACTATTCTTCGGTTTATCATTAACATCAGTATCTTCCTTTGTCACATCATCACTCCCTGATGAGCTTGTATTAGTGGACTCATTCTCAGATGCACTTTCAACATTCGGCATTTTATCAACGCAATTGTCATCATTCTTACATTTTTCAACTGACTTATCATTCTCGTTTTGTTCAACTTTATCTGCCAAATCAGTTTGCGCTGCTTCATCCTTTTCACTCACATTTTGTTCCTGATTGTTTTGTTCAAGAAGCTCTGGTTCTTGACCTTCTGTTTCACTTTCCTTGGAATCTTTATTGGTATCATCAGACATCTCATTACTCGTAATATTTTCTACTGTATCAGTTTTTATTTTATCCTCAATAGGTTTACTGTCATCATCATTTAACGATCTCACATTACTTATAACCAAATTCTGAGACACCCTTTTATCAATTTCATTCGAGTCTATAGATTTGCCATCTTTTTGTCCTTCATCGTCGATTAGATAAGAATCACTTTCACTATCATTTTCTCCTTCTAGCTTTTTATCACATTTCTTCACTACAGGATCAAGTGGTTTCTTAAATTCAATTTTTGAACTCGATTCAGTCCTTTTCTCTTTATTTTCACTAGAAGTTTTACTCCCAGATACAAAGCGTTTGCTATTAGGAAATAATGAGGCAAGATTGAGTTTAGATACTCCGGCACGTTTAAGATCTTGTTCAAACTTTGTTCCTTTCCAATCTGCAGCATTTAGATCTCTATTGTCACTAACCACTGACTGATATCGCTTTGTAACAGGTTCTATTATATTCAAATCTAAATTCGGATGCCTTTTAGAGCTATGCATCTTAACTTTTACCCTCAAAGCCGCCGAAAATGTACAATAACCACATCTGAACTTATCTTCATTTTCAGAACATTCATCGTCATAAGTATCAGCTGCTTTACTTTTAGGAACTATTTTCATACAACCGTCAGGACCGATTTCAGTATTGATAGCACCAGAAAGAGCTTGGTTATCAGATAATGGCAGCTCATTAATTTCTTCCATATCATTATCATTGGGTTCAATTGTATCTTTGATTTCATTAAAATCTTTGGGTTCTTTTAAACTTCCGGTTAAATCGTCTGCTGAGTAATCACCAAATCCTTGTTGGAAGTCAGTTAGAGAGGAACTATCACTGGAGGAACATTCACTATTCTCGTCGTTAAAATCATCGCAATCTTCATCAAAATACAGTGATGGATCAATGCCTACATTGGTTACAGCGTTTGGTGTGTTTAATGTTGCAATAGCTTGGGTGCCTGTTGAATAGATAACAAACTTTTTAACCCTAACTCCTGGCGCAAAACAATTTCAAATCTCGTATGAAAATAACCGTTAACAATTTAATATAAAAAGATCGATAAAATATTTAAGCTCAAAGATACAGCACATATAATTTTACCAATAAAATGTAATAATCCATGCTTTGTTATAAAAACATAATTTATGGTTTCAGCAATTGTGAACGACCGCATTATTTTTACATCTATAGTATTCTTACATCTTTAGTTGCTGATATCTGACAAAAAGCACCACGGAATTATACTAGACAAACTGGTGCATGAAAACTTATTGTCTTGCTCAATTAAATACATGTACATGTATGCATTGCTAATAACAGGATCGAATGCAGAGATTTTTCGATATGAAGAACAACGTTTTACTATTGACCAATAATACATGTACACCTATGCTATCTTTATCAATGCCATTAGTACTCAGAAGAAAATAAAGCGATAACAAACACTCACCTTCATTCTTGCATCTTTCAACCACTTGTATCAGATCCAGTTCTTGTACAATAAAATCTAATCCACCATGAGCTTTCTCCTTTCTATGATGTTTTCTAACCTCTGATTTATAGAAGGCGGTAAAATCACACCAATGGCATTTAAAACGAGGCTGCATATGTTTCATTTTAACATGGTCTGTCATTCCACCGGTCTTGGTCCTGTATGGACAATAGGGACACAATATGTTCCCTTCTATGTCTCTTTCAAAACAAGGTTGCTTTGACGATTTGGTGTTTCCTTTCATATCCATGATTGCACGATATTCATTAACAGGAACAGTGTACAGACCACGTGATAGAAATCCTTCAATATGTTTCTCTAAATAATTATGACGCTTATATTTAAATGAAGTGTCCGGTGCAAATTTATGTTCAGTCCTGACGTGGTTTTTAATGTGAGAGGATTGGCTAGCCGTCATGTCACAGATATCACACGTCCAGGGTTTATACTCGACATGCATGAACAAATGTTGCTTCATTTTAGATTTGTCTTTAGAAATATGGTTACATGTCTCTGGATCAAACACACATTTATAAATAGATTTGAATGTGGTTCTATTCCTTTCAACGAACTGTTTCATCTTGACAGGTTGATTAATTGCAGCTACCATGCTTGGTGACGATAAGGTGTTCAAGGTGTTTGTGAGACTGCTAGTAAAGCCGTCAGCTGTTTTTAAATGGTCAATATCAGACGAGCTGTCTAAATCATTGTCAGGAGATGACGACATTTCATATTTTATATCAGGGTGCATGTCTATATTCACTTCAGAGGCAGGTTTTGGGGCTGGCCATCTACTTGGAAGATTACTAGATGTATGAATATCGGCAGGAATTACATTGTTATATTCAGGGTACGCTTCTGACGATAAAGAATCAATGTCACTTGCAGGATCCTTCCTTTTTAAACCAGCATTCTGACGTGGTGAACCTGAAATGTAAATCATGCTAATAAGATTTCATGAAACACAGTCGGTCAAATAATAGCAAACGGCGTTTGGTTTTCCTTTTAGAAAACCACAGTCGTAGTTAAAACGTTAGATTGTTAAATATAAAAAAATCGGCAAAGTGTTTGGCTCTCTGTAGCACAGTATAGAGAAGTCAATAGAGCTGATAAAATTGTTGGTTGTTGTTCATAACAAAAACGTTAGTGAACGGCGCATAACCAAACGAACTTTTAAAGAAAAAACCAAGAAGATGAAAAACTGTACGTACAATGAAAGTTAGTAAAGGTCATAGTACTTTGAAGACAACTTAATGTCAAATATTTTACTCACCATTTTGAATATCGGACATTTCTTGATCAACATTTAATTCTGTGACAATAACTGGATGACCTTTATGCACTTCGCGTATATGATTCTCTACAAATGATCTGAAACACAAATTGAATACATACTTCCATGAATATATGTAACTTTCAGCATGAAATGTGATTAATCAATGAAAACTACAACAGACCTATCCCATTCATTTGAATAAAAGAAGTAAAAGTCAAACATAAAAAATGACAAAACGTTTGTCTAACGATCTGATGTTTATGAGCGGTTATGGCGAAGTGGTAACACAATTTGGGTAGAAATCATCAGAAAGTTGTATCTGGGTAAATTCAAAGTCCTTCGAAGCAGACATGAAAGTTATAATAAACGTTTATAAGAGTTTGTTCTATATTATACTCAAGTTTATTTTGAATGAGCTGTAAAATACGTGATTTACGCAACACTGTCGCGCCAATGTGATCAGGTTCTCAAGTTATTGATTAAAGCTGCTTAAGGTTTGGCAATGATATCTCATTGGCTCTAGCGGCAAATTAGGTACGATTATTAAGACTTCCGGCGAACAATACTATGATTATACACGTTCTTATACAAGTAAAGGGAGATAAATCAAGTAACCATGTAACAAAATAGGATGATAACAAGTGCATAAATATTTGTAAGTGGTGTCTTCGATAATATCATAATATCCTGCTAAACTAGTATAAAACTTACTTTGGTGAACGTCTGTATCCACAGTAGGGGCATTGGTATCTCTGTGATTCGTGTCTGTACATATGGTTATGAATTGTTTTATAATTCTCTGTACCATATCCACATTTGTTACAAATGTATCTAGGTCCTTGGCCATAGTTAACTCTATAATCTTTCAAGCTCTTTTTCTTCTCGAAGTTTTTACTTTGTTGTTTAGCAATGATGCTATTATTGTTGTTAGGGTACTTTCCGGAGATGAAAGAGTCGATTAAAGGTGTTGAGGTGTATGCTGCATCAGTTATGGTTGTGTTAACATCAGGATCATTTATGTACATATCGTCTTGGAGGTCTGAAGTCAGCACTGAACGGAGATTTAATTTTTGAGCAAATTGTTTTAAAGCATTCACTTCTTCGTGTTGTTCTTCGAGACCTTCTGTGATCATATCATTACTTGCTTCATTGTGGTTAGCTAAGGCAGGATCTAAGTCAATGGCACCTTCCATTTCTACAAAATATATTAAATGATGAAGTTTGCATCAATAAAACAGTTAAAATAAGTAATAGAGTAAATGTTGAATTTCATGGAAAGCATCTGGTTATTTGGACACTTCTTTTACAAGTATTCGCTTACCCTACATGTAACACAGTTCCACAAAAATTACAGTTTCAAAGTTATTTACGCTTGATGCTTTAAGATATAATATACATCTGGTTTGAAACAACATAAGTTACAAATTAATTGTTCATATAAGTACAAAAACGGCAGTTCTGACTAAACTGTCAGTGATATTGACATATTGTGTTTATAATAAATTTACAAAAAAACCCAAACATATTCATAACTCAACCAATACTATCAACTATAAATCAAATTTCACTAATTATCTTACCTTCACCAGTCATGTTATCAGTTGCATCGTCTATATCATCAACAAGTGAATCATTAGTATATTCAGGTATATCTTCCGGTTGGTTACCTTTAGATAGATCTATTACTCTAACTGGTTTATTTCTGTGAGTGTCTCTGACGTGACGTACTACATACGATCTGTAATGTGGGAAATAAACACAAAATTAGGACACGTTAAACTTGGTTTGTCGGAGACTCGGAGTCCGTAATTACCATTTGTATTTTTTTCAAATTTGTAAATAAAAATAGCAAAGTTCCGGCAGTTAATTGCACATAGAAAATTAACAGACAATCAGTCAATGTAACAACTCTGTTTATGATCATAAGTATAATTTGTGATAGCAATAAAATAAGGGAACTATTTTTCGTCGCGTAATAGGTACTGCGGTGTGATTAAATCATTTGTAAACCAAAATTATTTCTTCATGAGCATTGGCGGACAAAGAGAGGTTTACGCAGTGTTATAGTCCATACATGTGCATGTACTTATCAGGCACTTAAATATCACAACACAGACAAAACTTGTCCGTTTTTTTTCCTCACTAATTTCCTTTTTGACGTTTCGGTCGGAATTCGTTCGAAAGTCTATAAAAATGTTGGTGAAAGTGTAATAAAACAAATAAAACATGGTTAACAGTATCAATAGTTACCTTGGATATTTTCGATGATCGCAGTAAGGACATTTATATTTCTGTGGTCTATGTCTATACAGATGATGCTTCATTTTAGGATGAGTGTCACACGCATATGGACATAGTGCGCACATAAACTTTGGTGAACCAAGGGGATTAACTCTGTAGAGTTTGTTTAAAGACAATTTATATTCTACACCCGGTGCCACGTTTCCAGTCGGTATGGTACCGTCTGCTGACTGTAGATGCTCAGGAAACGCATCGGCTGCAAATGATCGTTTGAATTGTGGAACTTTAATGATTGTTTGGTTGTGAGATTTATCTTCACTCTGATTGGTTCTCGATGTGTCCACGTGATATTTTCCAGCATCGCCATTGGCTGAATGATTTTTCATAATAACATTAGCATCTAAAGGATCAACTTTGATATCAGGTGGGTATTTACCAGCAGGGCTTTCCTTGAGACGATCTGAAAGAAGACGTAGGGGTCATTTTACTTTTGTAAAAGAAATTAAAAAAACATGTTATACGTACATGTACGTTTCAGAGAATTTTGATTAAAATCCTTAGAGCCACATTTAAACAGCGCCGACAGGGAGTGACTAAGATGCGTTGCTGTTCAGAGGTAGTTGCTCTACAGATGGTAAATTCAAATTAAAACACTCGAAAGGGAAATATCAAAAGCTGTTGCTGGGCAGATGATTTGCTCTATGGAGGGCCGTTATGCAGAGGCTATACTATATCATTTATAGCACACATGAAAAGTCTCTTAAAACCGTGAAATCAATTTTATATATCAAGCATTATAAACCTTAAAAAATTCAAACTATTTTGCTCAAAAAGTTTGCGACTGGCAAGTGACAATTTCTTAAAAAGGGGACCCTTTTACAAGAGCACACTTTATTCATTTTTTGTATATGTTGAATACATTTAGTAGAAGCAGTGGTTGGACACGCGCTCATGGAACGAGAGGTCCCTATTCGAACCCCACTAGGGGCACTGCTAATTTCATTGAGCAATAAATTTACCAACAGTTGTTCACTCCGCCCAGGTGTGAATGGGTACTGTGAGGGGTCACCTGACAGAAGGTAATTTCAATGACCAGGAGTTATTGTACAACATTAAATTGTAAAGTCGGCTGAAAATGTTTATGGAAGCAGACTTTAAACCACACTTTAACTCTTAACTTTATATTATGATCCAAAATAGTGATGCTTTTCACAAAAATTCTTACGAAAAAAATCATCGTAAGTCAAAAGCAAGAAACATTAATAATACGCTCATTTTTTGGCTTATTCATTCCAAATATTATAGAATTGTGTAGAATATTGTATTGTTTGAATATCGTATCATAGTTGTGCTTGTTATCCATCTGACTTTGGACTGCTAATTATATGAAATTGACTTACTATAACCTTTTTTTCGTAAGAATTTTCGTGAACTTAATAGCATTATGTAATTTGGAGCTTACCTTGACTTCCTGACGTAGACGACTCACTATTATCATCATTATCATCATTTTCAAACACACTAACTGGTAATGTTTTATGTTTTACTCTACAATGATGGACTACATTGGATCTGAAATAAGAAAAACAGAAAACATAGAAAACGCAGAAAACGTAATTCAGCATTTTGTTGAAATATAACATAAATTCAGTTTTTAAGGTCATTAAACAAGGAATACCAGGCATCAAAATACTAAATATCTTTTGTTTTTTGTGAGGAGTTTTTTTTTTAAATTTCTAGCCGATGGACTGACGGACGGACGGACAGGCAGCTGCATGCAAGCACGACTGACATTGACGGATCACAATAGTTCACACTGTGCGTTTACTTTAAAGAGCTTAAGAAGTAATCAGGTTGCCGATCGAAATTTGAAAAATGTAGTTCGCATTTTATGAGTTGTTTCTTAATAAACTACCTAGACATAGTTATAGGATTGTTGGAAAAGATCTGATTCTTCTTGGAGTACTTTCAACTTTCCCATAGACGTGTCTTTGTGCTATAGAAATTGGAACAAAAATATAACACATACTGCCAATTTTCTTTTCTTCTTCGTTTTGGTTGGTTTTAACGCTGTAGCAACACAATGTTCGTGTATACGTTATATCACGGCGGTCAGTCAACATTCTCACTGAACCTGGACAGGCTAAATCTCTGGATTTAGCTGCTAACCAGTTACCCAGCCGCATACTTCCGTCAGTGACTGACAACTGTCAATTATTAGTAAAAAATCAGTGAAGGGAGTGCTAATGGCCGTAGAAATTCTTATATGATCAATCACCAAGAAGGAATATTCGATAACAATGGACGGGACTTTTGTATCAAAATTTGTAGAATATGACTACGCAGTATACCTAACCTAATAAACCTAATGCTCTAAAGTCCGAAATCCCGAGAAAACGGACCATTATTGTTCGGTTTTGAATGCGTTCATATTGGACAGGTTATACTGTATAAGTATATATAACAAAAGTTCAATGAATCGCCAAGAATTACAACTTTTTGTAGCATTTAACATCATTCTAAGCAATTATCGAAGTTAGGAAAAATAGCGATAAGATCATTATTATTTGGACAATATTCAAGATGGGCAACACAGCAGGGGTGGAGGCAATGGGGTTGAAACCCCTAAAATTTTCGTATGTTGTCTTTGATGGCTGATAATATTGTTGATCTACCTCAAATCTTTGGAAAAACATTATCCAAAACTTCAGTCAGGAAATTGACCCGCCCTTCAAATAAAATTTAAAGAAATGTCCCCGAACCATTGAAAATTTTAGACCACGATAGTAAATTTTCCTGGCCCCTAATGGTAACAAATATTGTACTATATTGAATTGTATTGAATTGAATTGAATTGAATTGTATTGTATTGTATTGTATTGTATTGTATTGTATTGTATTGTATTGTATTGTATTGTATTGTATTGTGTTGGCAAAGAAATCTAATCCCCCCGGTAATTATTTATGGATCAGCCATTTCTAGTATCTATTCTTCATAGAACTCTTGAAATGTAATCTAATCACCCTTAAAACATCTCTGCATCAGGCACTGTTCATTCAGCCAATCTTATAGGAACTCATGAAAAAGATCTATCGCTTCCATTCAAGACTTCTAATACCTATGTATACTACCATAATACTGGTCAAATTGGGTGTGACTGAGATAGAGGCTAGATACTAAACAGTTGCTAGTTTATTGTTCGTCTAATACGATGAATGGCAGACATCCAAACACCACAACTTCACAGAATACATGAAGTGTGTATACTGGAAGCTAAATCTATTTTCTACTCGATTGTGAAACAAACTCAGACAGCGTACAGTGTATATCAATCACTTGAATAGCTTCTTTTTTTTCTCGGTTGGGCTTAACGCCGTAGCAACACATTGTATAGATCATATCATGGCGGCTAGTCAAACATTCTCAACCTTCATGGAAAAGGCTTAATCTCTGGATTTAGCTGTTAACCAGTTACTAGGCACATACTTTCGCTAAAGACTGACAACTGCCCTACATGATTAAGAATCAGCGTTAGTAGTGAGAAAGGCCGTAGATATTATTTCATAATACACCAATCTCTTGTACAGCTCCTTTTCTGGTTCTACATGATTACATATTCGGATAAACCCGACTTTGAATATCATATACGAGATTTGAACTTAAGTCAGTTAACATATTTGAGGTACTAATATTTCTGGGGTAAGGGGAAACAAAAAGGGACCAGAATCCGATTATTATCATTGATCAACTGACTGTATTTATCACTTAGTTCATTGAATACTCTCTTTATTAAAGGCAAAAATGGCTGGTGAGTTATTTTTCATGAAAGTAACGTTTACATGTCTATGCTCATATAATCAGGAGTCAATTAGTACGTAAGGAATCACATTAGTAAAGTGATTCTGAAGTAACGCGGGTCGATAGCGCAGTTGGTAGCACACCGGGATTTCGAATCTAGGGGGGTACAGCTTCAAATCCCACCCGGGGAGGTTATACCCTTCCATGAACATTTGACAATTATGTCAATTTTCTCCATTTATAAGGTATATGGAGAAGTTTCCAGTCAATTGGAAGGATAGGTGAGTACTGGTTATAGGCAAGGGTATAGGAAAGCTAAGTTAGGTGCGCTGTAGAATGACCAAAACGCGTTGACATGGCGTTAAATTAAGTATAAATAAATAAATTAAAAAGGAACACAAATCAAAATTTAAAGCAATGTGACAAACCTTGGAGCGGATGTGAAGTCACAGTATCCACATCTGTAAGACTTCTCCTCATGTCTGTATTTATGTGTATATATAGTAGCCCTTACAGGGGTCTGAAAGGTACATAGATTACAAGTATACATGTACACTCCATTCTCTACACGTATACTATAGTAATCCGTCTTCGAAGTCTGACATTTTGGTGGTTTAAAGTGTCTCTCGTCTGCTGGCATACCCGCAGATGATTCAATATCGTCGGTGGATGATACACTTTCTTCAGAGTTGAAATCAACATCATCAATGATCTCCTTGTTGTTCATAGCAGCCGCAACTGAATCAACGTTTGGACCATGAGCTGCAGCAGGAACATTGTCAGTGTTTGCTACTTCACTGCCGAACCTTTTCAAGTGAGCAATAGTCCTGTCTCTGGACTCTTTGGAGAGTTGGATGACATTCATATTAGTGGTTTTGTGAAATTTTATCCCATGCTGAGTAATCTGATGGGGGAACGCTGCCTTATAATCACACAGTGAACATTTTACAAAATGGATTTTATGAATTCCTGATAAATGGACCCGTATAGTGTTCTTGGAAGTTTTGTAGTCACAAAATGGACAACATCGCCGACCAAATTCGTCGGTGCGGTGATACACTTCAAGCTTATCGTAATATTTAGAATCTTTCATTCGTACTTGAGCCATACCAGATGACAGAGATGGTGTTTGTGTTCGCATAATGTCAGGAGGCGCTTCATCGACAAAGCTATCCATTGTTTCTACACTGTCAAGTTGGTATGTGTAATTTGGTTCCAGAATCGGTGGCGATGTAGACCGTTCCGTTGACATATCACCGGAGTCCTCACTACTTGCCTTTTTCAAACTTAACTTAATCTTGAGCCCTGATGGTTCAGAAATATACGTTGGCGTTTCTTCATCATCAGTGTCGGCGTCAAAATCGTCAACGTCGTCTTGGACATCGCCTTCATCATTAAAATGTTCAGTTTTAACATTTTCAATCGTAGTCTTATCATCAGTGAATTCGGCTTCATCCTCATTCGCGTGTTTAGGTTGATTTGCAATGTTATTCAGAGATGCATTAACTGATGCTCTTGTACGCATACTAATGTTTGGTTTTGAGTATGGAGGTTTTGATATTGGCGAGGTTATAGTGGTTTCATTCTTAGGAGATGTTTTTGTCGGAGTTATACTGTCTGGTGTTTTAGTATCCTTAGCATCGGCACCAGGAGATTTCACTGGCGTCTTTGATTTCTTAGTTTCGTCACCGAGCCTTGCACAATTGTTAATAACCTTTTCAATACGTGAAACGCACGTATATGTGAACGGTTGCTCAGGGTGGTTCACATGCAGATGGCGTTCCATTTCAACATCAACTTCAAACATGGATGAACAGTATTCACATTCATAGTCTTCTTTGCGCTCGGCATGAGTCCGAATAAGATGAGTATAGATCGCTTTACGTTTGTCAGTTCTGAAAGGACATAAGTCATGGATGCAGGCATAATGTTTATGACTTGGTTTCGACATCTTGTTATTGGGTATTGGTTTTCTCTTCAGTTCTACAAATCACTGCAAGTCTTTCAAGAACAATACCAGCCTGAAAATAAACGAGATCGATTTGTTACATGAGCAATACTCATAATAGGATGTCGGAGATAAAATTGTTGAAACGAAGCAAATAAACCGTAAGTTGGGATTGTGGGATTGTGCAGTGATCTATTACATAGGACGATCGAAGTCTGCGCATACAGTAGTCGCTTCATTTTAGTCTCTCTTTGATGCAGAAATAATGAAATTGTTAAAGAAATTGGTAAAGAGTATAAAGATATATATAATGAAATATTTCTAAACAAAATACAATAATTTGAAGTTACAAAATCGAAACTTGCATTTGAACCTATACTTCTGAAAATACACAGATAATAAATTAATAAATTACAAGAAACAAGTGTACCACTTCTGTCCACTGACTGGTTGCATAGAAACTATCCCATTGTTCTAAAGCTAAAAAACAACAATTCTGATCTCACTCCCCTACTGGTTACTAGACCGTAAAATGATCGCGAGTTGATCAGGCATGCTCTCATTGGCCCATACTGTAACCAACTATCAATGATTTTTTCATATCATTGATATATAAGTCTGTAATGTTGCACGAGACCAAACAACATTGATCATGTTCTTTGTCCATATGTCATAGTTCGTCAGTCTACGAAATAAGAATGTGAACAGATGCCCGAACAGTTCATTTTAGTAACAAGCACTATATCTTGTTTGTAGATTTTTGGTTTTCCAAAAATGTTTTTAGTTGCCCGAACTAAAAGGTAGTTGTCCAGGGCAGCAGGACACTCACTAATTTTGCAGGCAGATTCTTAAATATTTACTATATCAGAAAATAATGGCCGAATTGTTTAAACACACGTTTTAACCCAATCAATGTATTTATTGAATATTTGTCCACAAACATAAGTCACATTATCGTCTGTAATCAATATAGTATTTATAGATTAGAAATTCACTGTATTCATAAACAATGACTTTGAAAACTTGAGACTGTATCGTAAGACCAGTGAGGTTGTTTTATCAGACACCATCGGTTCAATACAACAGAATGAGTGTGTCGCCTAGCAACGCTTGAGAAAGTCGACAACCGTTGTCAACAACATTGGAAAAAGATGAGGATACAAATGTAGCACTTAGATGGTTTGGAATGATTCAAGGATGGTCTCTGAAATCAACTTGAATAATGTTAGCCCGGTTTGTAGCATGAACGAATTGACATAAGACAGGCAAAGTGTCCAATCATTCAGTTACTGAAAAAAGACTAACTCATTCAATAATCATGTTATTAGTACGTGTAATTCAGTATTTATAGCTACTTCTAGTTGATCTAAGATTGCTTATTATCTGTTTCCGTAGCTATACTGAGGCAAACTGGTAAAATGAATACACTTGTTAGTAAAATTATATTTACATGTTCAGGTCGACGTGAACAAGCTATACAAACATCATATAGAATATCAATCCAAGGTCAATATGTACCAGCTTAACCAGCAAGTTACTCCTATTTTGGCCATAATTCAATTATTCAAGCATTAAATCGATGTAGTCTGCGTACAACATTAACGTATACATGGAAGCTGAGTTACCCATTTGGAACAACCTCGGCGATCATCTACGAAGATATATCTGCGTAGAAGATCGCCGAGGTACTTCTGAATGTAAGTTACTATTAGTCTATCTGTTGTTAATGAGCTTAGATCTGTTAGTAGATTATGACAAGCACCCCTTTGGAATATTGATGTTACTATTTATAGTTTTTTTACATGTTACTATATATAGATCTTTCATAGAGGTGAACACCGTAGCACCCCCTGGATATCTCTTAATGTTACTATTTATAGCTCGTTTACATGTTACTATATATAGATCTTTCATAGAGGTGAACACCGTAGCACCCCCCGGACATCTCTTAATGTTACTATTTATAGCTCGTATACATGTTACTATATATAGATTTTTTATAGAGGTGGACACCGTAGCACCCCCTGGACATCTCTTAATGTCACTATTTATAGCTCGTTTACATGTTACTGTATATAGATCTTTCATAGAGGTGGACACCGTAGCACCCCCAGGACATCTCTTAATGTTACTATTTATAGCTCGTTTACATGTTACTATATATAGATCTTTCATAGAGGTGGACACCGTAGCGTCCCCTGGAAATCTCTTGACTTTACTATTTATAGCTCTTATATGTTACTACATTGTATATTAAGCTCTTTTAAAAGATAAACGCTCGAGCGCCCCGCACCGGAATTGCGTCATGTTACTCTTTTTAGATCTATTAGATGTTACTATTTTACAATGTATTAGATAATTAGCACTGGCCTGGGACGCCATTTAGGAATCACTCAATGTTACTATTTTTAGCCACATAAGATGTCTCTATATTTAGATCTATTAGATAATGAACAGATTGAACAAAACTAACTTAAGAGCGTCCCATGGGATGTCATTATTCTTGGATAATGTAAACTAGTACACTAATAGTTCACGGAAATAGATAATTCAATACATTGGTCATCATTTACATGTATATACTTAGTATACGATTCTTAAGATTGACAAACATTATTGAAGTAAGTCCACGGCCAGTGATTTCATAATTTGAGGATAATTTTACTGTCCAATACAATGTAACGCACATTTGGTTCCAAGCCTAAAATCTTAAATAGCATACACATATATACCTTTAAAGTGATCAGAATTTCAACAAACTCTTGTTTTTTTTCCATAAAATTAATGCAGCAGCAAAAATATAAAATATCAAAATAGTGCAACACTTTAAGATAAATTTCTGATCCTTGGGGTTAATCCAATCTTACGGCAGTAACAAGATTTGAACAATATCGATAGAGGTGATTGAAATGATGCTAAATATAAAATATTAAAGCTCTATGCCCTATGATTCTTGACATGAAGTTTTTAAGACATTAAGGTCGACAGACGAACGCACGGCACAGACGCTGGATAGACCGACCACAATAGCTCACCTTAAACATTTTGTGCTCAGGTGATCTAAAACGCGGCACAACGTCCGCCATAAAAGCCAAACCCAAAACATCAATATGATTTATACCTAAACTTAATACCATTCAGGCGCTATACTTGTATTGACCTTTTCCCGTTTTAGCACAAAGAATCTTCCTAGGACAATTCACAGTTTTTTCAATGATTCTTGAAGCTCTATTACAAACACACCACAATGAGAAATTTGAATTCATCACCATGTGAAAGTCCTCCGCAGAAGTTTCTAGACGAAGTTCAATCAATAATCTTCTTTTTCTGAGAGTTGCCAACTCACATGGGGTATGGCTTTTAATATTGGAAGCTGGTAAAATGCCAAGCTTGGCTTTTATCAGTACTTCGCACCATTGCCTGTACTGTATTAAAGGGAGAATTATTTGTTGACAATATTTCTTGAAATCATTATGGCATTAGTATTTTCAACTTAAAAGTCATTATACGAAGTTATATTCACGTACAGGAAAGCAGTCTTATAAGTTCTTAAAATATAGCATTCATTAAAGACACAATATACATGTCAAAACATTTTGCTTTCTAAGTTCAATTTTGACGAAGTGTTTATGTCTTAAAAAGGGATGTTTTGTAAGAGACCAGGAAATTATATTATAGTTATAGTATTTCAACTTTAAATTCACTATACGAAGATATATTCATTTATGACAGACATAAAGCTGTCTTACAACCATGAAGTTTTTAAAATATAACAATTATTAGACTTCTAGAGACAATCAACATGTCAAACCATTTTTGGTTTCTAAGTTTGAGTTGACAATTGCCATTTCTTCAAAACAGGGGATTCTTTTATCAGGGCACGTTTTTGTTTGGCAACGTTGAAAATGCACATAAACATGACAATAATTTAAATAACGTAAACGTATTAAGATAAAATTATATCTATTGAAATGCTAATTTGGCTTTATATGTATTTGAAATCCTTGACTTAGCAATGAAAACAATCAAAACCCAGGTCGGTAGCGCAGTTGGTAGCGCGCCGGGATTTGGATACTCGTGCCCGAGGGGATGCGGGTTCGAATCCCACCCGGGGAGGTTATACCCTTCCATGAAAATTTGTCAATAATGTCGATTTTCCTCCATTGATTAGATAATATGGAGAAGTTTCCGGCCTTGTGGAAGGGTAGATGAGTACTGGTTATAGACAATGGTCCAGGAAAGCTAGATTAGGGGCGCTGGACGCCGTAAAATGACCTAAAATTGTGTTGATACGGCGTTAACTCCAATAAATAAATAAATGAAAACAATCAACACTTTACATACTAACAGACATTTTGAACTTCTCAACTCAAAGTCGCCATAGCTCTCAACCTCTTTAACACAGAAAATGGCAACCAATACTTTCTATCGTCTGGAGAAACCATATTGCTGCCGGTTGTATTATGTATAAATGTCTGCCGTCTGCATATTAAGAAAATAGGAGTGAAATACAAGACTGCCTGCAAATGAGGAAACTATGCAGGCTTAAGTTAAAATATTGAGGAAGGAAGTGCGAAGAAAACTCGACTGTTGTCGGAAACGGCTGATGATTGACGAACGGATAAATTTTGCAAGAGTTGGTGCAAAGCACCCCGACTGCTGACGGAATTAGCCGATGATTGCCGACTGGATAAATAAAACAAATAGTTTTGCTCGAGTTGGTGCAAAGCAATCCGACCATTGACGGAATAGACCGATTTGACGATAGGTTAATATTGAAAAATGTGCAAAGCAAACCGACAATTGACGGAATGGGCCGAAGTTTTCCGAGCGTCTAATCACCATGATCAGTTCCAATAAGCAGAAGACTTTCAACTATTCACTCATACCATGAACAATCCATACACACTCTCTGCTGAGAGAAAGACGTTTTGGCATCAACAGACATACATTTTTGACCTCTACGTAGAAGAGCTCTGGTTGCGCTGAATTCTGGGGAAAATATCTTATCGTCTGCTAGCGTGCTAGCGCGCGCTGACTTCGTTACTAACAGCAACAGAAAATTCTTGTTGTTAGCTTGCTCAAGGTATTGGCATGGCGATGTATGAGAAAAGAAAGTTTATAAATTGTGTACAAAGTGTAAATCGGAACAATCTCTTTTAGCTACGTGATTACAGCGAAGTCTTGGCAGGGATATGCACATATGTTTGGTATCGCAACCGCTGTTTTTCTTTTCTGCAAGTTGCTGTTCAAAAATAACACACACCGTAAACTTATATCGAATTAAACGTGACGCACAAATTAGCTCTCCAAGAAAAATGCATGTTTTTGGCTGATTTGGAGTAATGATTAAAATAGTACAATCCAGATCGTGATTTTGTTCATTGTTATCTAAGAACACCATTGGTTTAGTTTAACCTTTTTTACTTGATTTGAATTTAACGTTTATAATTTGTTCGTTAACCACAACTTGTATGTATTTACAGTTTAATAGAAAACAAAATACAAAATGTACATCGTATTGAGTAAATTCGCATGGGGGAGTTTTGAAGTGGTCGCTTAATGGAAGTGATCGATCATAGAGAATAGACTGTATATATATTTATTCCTATTATCATATATTTTGTGCACAGTGAAAAATTTAACTTGAAAGTTTATGATTTTGGTTCAGTCTGCAAATAGAAGCAGTAACCATTCCGAGTGAATATCAACATTATACGGGTTTAACTTAAGATTTTTTTCTAAGAGAGCATTTAGCGTTCTCCTGATATTAAGCTAGGCAGTTTAAATAATAAATACATGTTCTTTATTTCAGTATAAAATACAAATAAACACAAAATCATCATACATGTACCAAAATCAACATGTAAATAATGCTATGACATCCATAAGGATGACACAAACAAAAATATCGCTTATTTTAATCATGACCCTTAGATATGTTATTAAATTTTAACTGAGGCGGATTAGTAGGCCTACATGTCGAGGCGGGCTATGAATGTTAGTCCATACAATTAAATCGTCTAGATACACGGACTTATTACTTTATGATTAAATGATTTTATTTTAAAGGAGCATACAAGATCTATCAAAAGATGCATGGATCTTGATTTCTGTATGCATTCATTCATTTTGTTCAATTAAAATTACATTCCACAATTTGTCACAAAGGGAGGCAACTATGCCAATAACTTTCTTTGGGCTTAACTCCCTTGCGTATGAAAATCGTATCACACATTGTTAAATTATATAGATAATATTTTATGCCCCGGGGGCATAGTTTAAATATATGGGAAAGTTATTATTTATAGAACAGGTGTGTTATAATTTTAATTTCGATTAATTTAAATACTTTTTTCAACATAATTTTGAAACAATATTTATTTATCGCGTGGAATAATTCTCAAAGAATCTGCAACCTTAAGTAAGACGGAATTGGAAACTTTTTGAATTTAATTGACATGATAAACTGTTTACGTCCAAAACCCAATTGCTAGTATTTAATTAGTACAAGAAAAGCTACATTTTTATTTGTTGGGTCGTTACATTGACTTAAATGTCATACATATAGCCAGGCGTGAGCCTTTTTGGCGAAGCATTTGACTGGCTCTGGTCTTTCCTAAACACCATTCCATTCCATTTTTCGTGTAGAGAAGGGAAATAAGGCATGGTTACCAGAGCTGTTGATGTTTCGCTAGGAGTTGGCTTACGCTGTTGTATTTGGTGTTTGTCTCCGAATGGCGACGAACCGATCTGCATGAGTCGTGCATGTGGTCGCACGATCATGGCTCGCTTCCCTGTCTGTTTTCCCCCTCATAATATTTTCTTTCTTTTTGTATACTAAAACTTAGTGTATCAAAAAGAATTAAGAGAAATAATTAAAGTAAAATTCAAATTAATTATTTACTCTACTTATTATATTAAATTTATTAATAAAATTATAAATAAATTTAATATAATAATTAAAGTAACGATCTAATTTGAGTTTTAAATCATTTTCTCTAAATTCTTTTTGGGTATACAAGTACTAAGTTTTCTCATACAAAACAGTTTAGAATTTAAAAATATCCTAAAATATTATGAGGGTTTTGATAGACAGGGAACTGTGCCAGTATTGCAGTTCTATATCATATAAATCACAATCTTCAAATACCACAACATGTGCACAGACAACTCTGTTCACGTCAGTTGAGTGAATAACCTCCCTTTAATGTTTCTATAATATGCAAATTTTAAACCAGTACACTAGTTTGTTTTTAAAAAAAAGTAAATCTAATTTCTGAGGGTGGATGGTGGTGAACACACATGAACTTAGCTCTGAATCATGAACTTAATTTTTTTGTTCGTGTATTTAAATCAGCGGGGTTAATTTACACAGCTTAGACAATTGAATAAAAAATTACTAATACTTATCATGATATTTCTAGTTGCTTACTTGAGCGGGGTTTATGTATGCCCCTTTGACAGTCGAATAAAATTTATCATTACTCGAGCAAGTTTTTTCATTCAAGAAAACAATCAATGATATTTCTTTTGCAGCCACATGGCATTGCACAACTCACAAGATATATCAGGCTTACTACATTGCATAGAAACTCATATGAAGTTAACAATTCCAGCAAGCAAGAAATACATGTGCTGCAACACAGTATGCAGAAAGCGAGAGTTATTGCTGTAGTAATAGCTTACCGTTGGTACTAAATTACTAGTAAATATTTTGACGATTTGGCTTAGTTTATAGTATATATATATATATACTATGTTATGATTACTTTAAAGCATAATAAAAGGGCGCTGCACCTTGCCCCATTTTACCCCTACCTATGCTAATAGAATTCCCTATTCTGGATTTACCCCCATGCAGAAATAGACAGTTTCAAACATAAATCCTCTAGTTCGCCCTGTCTCCTTTTTCAGCATCCCTGCCCTTTAAAGTTTTATGAGTTCTGGCATGATCACTAATTATATTCATGATAAAATTGTGGCACCTTTAAACATACATGTATATACTATAATTAAAGCCACAATATGGAGATATATTCATTAATGATTTACAGCAAATATGAAAACAGTCTAGCAGGTGTGAAAATATTAAAATATAACATTTTTGTTCATTAACAAAACCTAAAATTCTGAGACCTCAAAATCGAATTTACTGTTGATATACTATTGTCTTGAACAAAAGATATTGTATATTGAGTACATGTATTGTGAATTCCATGTTATATGATACATCCCATATTAAAAAATATTTTGTTTTATACACTCATTTTACATAAATGAGATTTTGAATACAGAGATCGGTGGCAATAATAATGCTTGTAACAAACAGTAACAACAACAATAACAGCAACAGCAACAACACTCTTCATGTTTGTGCACCAACTGCACAGCTATTGTATCGGGTCATTGGGCTGTCGATACGTATCATTCACCCAGGGGTGTCTTTTGTCTCTGCTTAGTGCAACCGATATATTGACGCAACTGAATTATACCACCCTCGCAGGTACCTACTTACACCTGTGTGGTGCTAATCAACGCATGAGACAAACAACAATAAACAATAACAACAGCAGCGACAAAAACAACAGACCTCATGTAAATAGCTAAACATTTTATATTGTTTCTTGTGATGTTTGCAACATAACATAGTAAATATCAATATATGTAGTATTAGTTAACTACCGTAGTTTGACTGAGTACAGCAAGTTCATACATCTAGGCTAAGTTAGGTTCAAACACCTAGGTTTAGAAAATATTATATATCTATGCTAAGCAGAGATGTACACTTGGTGCTTTAATTGAGTTAAGTTCAGAACTTCCATGATCTCATCTTACCAGCTTTTTGTAGTCATGTTTTTAAAGTAAGCATTTTCCAAAAAAAATATCACGGAAAGGGGCTGGAACCCCTGATAGCTCCCTAATAATTGCCACATGGTTTTGAATTGAAGGGTTACTTGACTCGTTCTTGTTATCTCGTAAACTATCGACCTTAAATATTCTAACCCCTAACCCTAATCCAAAAGCATCCAGCTAGTAGCGTTCAGAAATATACATTAGTGATTATTCCAGACCTCAAGAAAGGCAGGGAGACAGAAAAAAGGGGCAGGGCATATCTGAGGGTAAATGTCTTTAATGTACTATTACTTCATAGAAAGATGCTAAAAAGGGCAGGGAGGAGAGAAAAAAGGCAGGGTTCAGTGCCCTGCTATTCTGCTTTAGAATAATCAATATACATGAAACAATAACATGAGTAATTAAGACTGAATTTCCCAAATACAAACATATGCTTATGACCCCAGAAACAAAACTTAAGAAAAATAAAGAACTTTTTACACATTGTATTTCTTATATTTTCACCTTGTCAGATTTTTAAATCATATTAACTTTTATATTGTATAGCATAATAAAAATTAGAGTATTTTCATATCAAAGGGAGATAATAACTCTTTTTATTTAAAAAAATCATCAGTTATTTTGCAACAAAATGTTGTTTTATTCATCTAATCCATGCAAAATTATGAACATTTTAACATGGTTTTCAAAAAAATGCTTCTTTAAGTACTGAAATAGGCATAATGGGATTTCTACCTTACAACTAGTTTTCTGAAAGACCAAACATGCAACACTATGGTCTGAAAAAGTACGAAAATCATAGCATTCCTTTCCGTACAGTAACAAATAAACTAAATGAAAAAAGAACAGCCGCAAAGAATTGAAGATCTTCGACTTATCGGAGTGGTACATGTAAACTAGTCTTTTCCAATAACTCACGAATCACAAACACCATAGACCTAGGAGTGTTGCATTGATAAAACGGTTTAAAACGCACCAATGGTTTTCTGGGGAATTTCTATCAATACAATGTTTCACAATATACACCATCCTAGTAAAGTGCAATATGATCACGACGCTGTGTTGGTACGCTAGATCGAATATTGGCGGAAATTGGCGAACATTGCCGAAGTTATACGATTGATATATGACTAGGATATAACGCTGACGGAATTGGCCGAATGACATTCTGGACAAAATCGACAATTTACGGAAATGACCAGTTTTCTCAGATTTGCTTTCTATAAGTGAGATCAACCGTGGGCGAAATGAGCCGCAGTTTACCAAATAAACAATATCACCTGTTGGCAAAGTGTTGACGAAATTTGCCGAAGTTTTTCGACTAAACTATATTATCTTTAAGCGAATAATGCCGAAGTTTTCTGACTGTATGACCTGTTGGCGGAGATTGCCGAGACTTTCGATTAACATAGATCGGCTGCTTACGGAATTTCCCGAGATATTACGAAATACTAGATTGTTCAGACTAAAGCAGCCACTCCCAGACACAATGATTCTAGCCTGATAAGAGAGCGTTTTCTCTCTTTGCCGCATGAATAGAAAATCAACCTGTTTTGTTACAGAAAATCTTTCACTAACAGCTTGGCAGTAATAGATAATTAGAACGGCGTGTTAACTTGGAAACCAAGAGGGTGGCGCCATAACATTTGCAAGGCGTGTCCGTCAAATAAAAGTTAAAGTTTCAGTGCGGTTTACAGTCTGTTTCTGTATCGCAGTTCAGCAGACTTTATAATTTTGTACGATAACCCCTGATCATTGAAATCAGGTGATTCCTAACAGTACCCATTTACAACTGGGTTGAGTGGAACAAATATTGGTAAAATTTCTTGTTGAATGATTTTAGCATGAGCCCTAAAGAGGTTTGAACCCGGGACCTCTCCATCCTTAAGCGCGCGTCCTACCACTGAACCAGTGCTCCTACTTAACAAATACATGTTTTCACTAATTCGAACCCCCAAACTATAGTTTTAATCCAATTTTCAATGTTTTCGCAATATTTTAAAAATCCAGTCGCGCTGGGGTTGCGATATAATGTTTGAACAATCCCTTTCAGAAAATTTCAATAGCAGTAAGTTTTACTTGATCAAAAAGTAATTCCATACAACCATTTAAATTCCTTAAATAACTAGCATACTGGTTTGAATGTTGTAAAATCGTCATCATCGATAAATTAAAGGGAGTTAACTCACTCGACAGGCTTAAAACAGGCCATGCGTACAGTCGCAAAGCTCACATGAACGGCCGGTATATACTATAATATAATCTAAGTATGGTGGCATATTTTTGCCAAAAGATAACCACAAAACTAACTAATTAATTAAGAGGTTAACTAGTAACAGTAACTTGTTTACTTCATAAGTTAAATTAGTTTAAAAGTGGTTAACTAGTTACCGTAACTAGTTAACCACTTAACTAACGTGTTAGTTATGTGGTTATCTGTTGGCAAAAATATGCCACCATACTTAAGACTTCATGCACAAGTTAGATAGGCACACCCTAGTTCACACGCTTACTATTCGCGCGTTCATTCATAGATTTGTAGCATTGAACAAGTATAGCTTCAAAAAGGCAAAAGAAAAAATCGAACATTAGACCATGAATATCTTTTAAAAAAATGCAAAAAATCGAACAACAGGTTTAAAGAGAATAGCTCGCCCACAGCTTAAACAAACATCGACGTTAACATGAAAGATTCTAAAGAAAGTGGAATTCGATCATACAAAAAAAGACACACAAAATACACACGGGAAAAAAACTCACTTCCAAGAAAGTTTTTAACATCCGTATAAATACACCATCACAAAAAATCCATTTTACTTCATGCCAGAAAACAGAACAGCGATTTTTAACCAAAGCGCTCAATAAAATGTTTTTTCTCCCAACCTATGCAGCCATGGAGAGATGGAAAGAAAAAATACAATCGTTTAAACTTTTCTCACATCAGAGCCAGACCTCGTTTAGTCAGATTCCAGCTCTCAGCTAAAAGAAAACTCTAATCAGATACAAAATCGTTCCCAGACCGCTGCGAAACCATGATTCTTTCTATAAATCGGTTGCCATGGAAACCAAATACTTCTTTTTGATGTCTTTGGCATAATACTCTACTGAGCGTGTTAGACGCAGAGTGGGTATTGATATCTCGCACATGGTTCAGGCAAATTTCTATTTGCGACTACAGCAAGATCTGTGTACGTCAATAACTATGTTTTCTTGTACAAGAAGGCCTCCTCTCGCTCTCTCTCTCTCTCACTCAATCTCTCATTTTCTGTATCTCTCACTAACACACATTCGCCGTGGTGTATTTTCTCACATTCCTGCCACAACTTTAATACGAATTGTACTAAGCTTAGATCTGCAGCTACAAGAGCTCTGGAAGTCAGCGATACGATTTATTTTTCACGACGTGAGAAATTGTTTTTTGTGAGAGAAAAATGTTCACATATTGCCTCCATTGTGTTTTTAAATGCACAACAGTTTTATTTCACAGTACATAGGTTTACACTGATTGTTCTTAGAGGAGATAGGGGGCAACGACATGTCATGTCTCCTTTTTTCAAGATCCCTTTTTGTGCCCTATCCTGTTGATAAGGAGCTGCCCCCAAATCTTGTTAGCTCTCAGTTGCTCTGTTCATTTCATAGGGACAGTTCTGGAAGCAGAGTCACAGAGTGTCACAAATTGTCCCTTACTTTTACCCTCCCCTCTCCATTGACCCTTTGTGTTCCTTGTTTGGAAAAAGTTTTACTTCGAAACCCCCAAAACATTATTACATCATATCCCCTTTACGCGCCTTAGCCCTTTATGAGTAAGCTACTTCAAATCCTTTTGGAATTTATTCAGAATTGGTTTATTCCTAAACACAAGAGTTTGTCAGAAGACTTTTGAAAGGTACTGTATATTGAAATAAACCAACAATAGACCAACAGCTCATCGGTCATTCTATTTGCGAACTGTTTGATCTGTTTTGTATCATTTTAGACATACATCTGTATACATCTGATTTGCATTACATTGTACTGAGTCTTGTCCTACACTATGTTGAAACCAGGGACGGATGAATCCAGAATAATGTTTATAGGGAGGCATCCTCGCACCTAATTCCAAAATCGGCATTAATTTGTTTATCAACATATGATTTAAACTTGTTCATTTTACACACGATATGGTTTGAATTATAATGAAATTACCTGCAATATACATTATCATTTTTTTTTTCAAAATTTCTATTTTTCAAGAACTTTTCGAAGGCACTGTAAGTAGACAGTTGAGAGGTCTAGAGTACGCTATGCCGACATACCTAACCTTAATCTACGAGCACGAGTTGTTAACAAAACTTCCTGGTTTAGTGGACAACACACTGCTCTCCAAAAGTTTTGGCCCAGTACAGTTCATTAAATTGTTACAATCTCTAAGTTCATATTTGAAGAACTATTATATCATTGTTAATTTCATTCATTATTCACGCCAATGAAAATGGTATTTCTATTGGTACATTTTTTAGCTGCAGCTTAAATTATATATAAGTCTTCGATCTTATGATCAATGTACTTCAATGAACCAATGTCAAGTTCGAGATAGTTTTGTAATTTCATATACAAATGACAAATTTTATTTTGCATTTTAAAGGGAAACTTGTAGTGTTTAGATCGAAAATCGGGTTTAAACCCAAAAGTATCGCTTTGCCTAGAAAATGTCTGAGGAGAGAAGTTTAAAATTAGCTATGCTATCTCTTCAATCCTCTAAGTTCTTATGTTCATACTATAAGACAAATATACCGATTAGAAAAAGCAAATTAGAAAACATTTAACAATAAACTGCTTTTACATTTTTTGAAATTATATTTAGTACAATAAAAAGTGTAAATGTGTGAAGGAACTTTTGAAGGGCAGTGTATAGTTTATATAATTGCTTTAAGAATGTATTTCTGAAGGATGATCTTTATAAGATAATCTGTAGGGAGTTCAGTAACCGCGAACGTTACAAAACGTTCCGTAACGATACATTCGGAACTCCTCGGCCATTCGCTGCGAATAATCTCGGACATATTTAGACGATATTTTGAAACTACCGGTGTTAAAGTAAACAAATATATGGTCGTTTAGGCATTGGGTGATGTTTCGTTTTTAGTCCGTAAATTTTGAAACATTACTCATTGCTTTAACGATCTCATATTTGTGTATTTAGATTAGATTAATCGCAGCGAATGGCCGAGGAGTTCCGAATATATCGTTATGTAACGTTCTGTAACGTTTTGTGTAATTGAACACGCTACTGAGTTGACACTTTAACATTTATATATCATATATAACATATACTTGAAACATCTACGACAGACAGGATGTACTAATTATCTTCATTATGTTAATTACAAGTTAATGTCGATGAACATTGCACACAACAATACTTGCCTACTTCACCTCTTAAGTTGACTTGTGTCGGAGCTATTTGATCTCCGCACACGTTGGCGGGCCTATATTATATTATAAGTACCACGTTTGTACAAAAAGCATGTACATGAAAAACATAAACTTAAACCTGTCCATTGTAAAATTATTAAAATACATATTAACCGTTTTAAAGTTAAAATTAAAGCAATGCTTTTGAAGTCTACTTCTAGTATCACTATTCAGTCGACTCTTGACATTAACTTCCCCAATCGTTGGGTCACACACCAACTGTTAACATACGGCGCAGGTTGCAGCCACAGCATACAGTGCATGACCCTAACAGGTACCAATTTACACCTGTATGGTGTGAAGCAATCGCAGGTAAATTTCTTGCTCAAGGAAATTAGCAGTGCCCCTAGTGGGATTCTAACCCAGGACCTCTTGATCCCAAAGCGGGCGTCCTACCACTGGACTACTGCTCGTTCGTTTTTCTGTAATTGTACCAATATTATTTGACGGCGCATTGTGACAGATTACCTGCAATTTTATGTTTGGATAGCGTGTTCTGGGCTCGAACCTTGACCATCGATCAGTAAAAAGTTTACAGTAATTAGGACTCCGCAAGGCAAATGACTTAATTTATTGGTTAAGTGTACGGGAAGCCAATGATTTTGTTATTCTCATTCTAAAATGAAGATAAAATTACACATAATTAAGTTTGTTATACATCTGTATTGACCGACCACTTGTTTCAAGCAGTTACTTTATTTGATTCTAAAATTGTCTGCTAAGCACAATTTAGAACTTGCATGTAAAACCTGAGAAACATTCTCAAGAAATGGTTTGTTTGTTTGTTGGGTTTAACGCCGTAGCAACACATTGTATAGGTCATATAACGGCAGTCAGTCAATATACTCACTGTTCCTAGAAAGGCTAAATATCTGGATTTAGCTGTTAACAAACTACTAAGGGAATCCTTTCGTCAGTGACTGACAACTGCCCTACATAATTAAGAATGAATGGTAGGAGGGAGAATTGCCGAAGAAATAACTTTATGACCAAGCTCTACGAAAGTATGCTCCGCCCGGAAATCAAGAAAAATGCAACTTGTTGTTTATGCATTAATTTTTTCTTTGAGCGTTTTTGTTTCTTAGTGTTTCATTTTTCATGTTTCTGTCGGTTTAACAATTGTGCTTTCTGAGCCTTGGTTGTAGTTGCTGAGTGGTATCTTACTAACCAACCACCTGATTTTATCAGCAATTCATTGTTTTCTTCTTCCCTTGACTGTCTAATGCCTCAGTCCCATAAAATCGTTGCTTGTTGCGGACCCGTACTTGCAGACAGTCGTAGTCCGTGGGAGCCTTTCGTATTAAGATGACGGTACGCACATGGTACAAAACAACACACTCATAGAGAGCAGTAGCTGGAAGATATGCATGTTTAGTCCATACTTGGTCACGATGTTGTTCACGATTTGACTCTGTAACTGATGCGTGTATCCAGGGCTCATCTCACGGACCCTGGTAAAAACGTAACAGTTCGTACGGGTCCTTGTGGAGCTTGATCGCACGGTGCCCATACAGTGCCCTAACGGCTATTTCTATGTTTATGGGACTGTAGCTTAACACAGGTTTGAATGTATCAACTGTACAAAGTCACGGCCAGTTTCTAGTCTTGTCTTTGATTTGATACAGATGACCTCAGTGACGTCCTGGGAATTCAAGTATTCGTGGTGTTTACAACTTCACTGTAACTATGAAAGCCATTGTAAATGAAAGTCAAACAAAACAGGAAATAATACAGCTAAGCTTTCGTTCTTGGAATTGAAGACAGTTGAGAAGCCAGGCGCTTGAACGATTGATTAGCTTCCAAGCGTCTACAGGATTGTGAAGTTGTGTACGCTGATAAGAGCTCGCAGAACAGATAAAACTCCAGTGCATGGAATATTTCCAACAAGATGGAAGAGCGGTTCCGTTAACTAAGTGCATTGTTTGCCAGACCGAGAGCTTTTTAGATCAATATATACCAAGATATTCCGATTTCGTTCCGTGTGAACAGACTTTATACGTTCTCTGAGAAAAAAAAACGTTGAAAGCTAGCAGAGCTGGGGTTGTAATTGGTGTATAGACTGCCTGTCGAAGCAGACCATCTATACATTGTTCAGCATTCATAGTCAATATTGGCAAAAGGCTCGGGTTATTTATATTTCATTGGAAAGAAATGCTCTCCGTCTGAACTCTGCGCTCAACACGTCGCCATCATTGAAGGCCGGAATCGTGCGGGTTTTTATACCTGCGGTTGCCATGGCTACACAGGTAGCTGTGTGAAGAGGAGGGAAGCTGTTGAATAGTGATAAAGATCGTGTATGGCGTAGATTATGAATTATTTATCATATTTCTTCCAAGTTATTGTTGCATTGACATCTTGTGGACCTTTACGTTTGTCAATAGGTTTATAATAGAGCTTTTATTATCACTATTGATAAAATTGTATTCAACTGTCACTGGTACATACATTAACCCCGCTGATTTTAATACTTAATATTAGTGAGATAATTTTTTTCGATTTCTTGAATCAAGATTTACATTTGTCAGAAATGATGTATGTGAACTTTGGTACCAGCAGTATAGAATATTAGCTTCATGTTTATATCTACTAACGACCGTTGTCTAAATCTACAAGGTTCACATTTTGTCGTGTTAAGTAAACACATAGGTACAACTCTCAAACAACTTGAAAATGTTCATTTACCCGTCACACACCAGTCCTTTTGTAACCCCCTCCCCATCCAAGGACTTGATTTTGAGCCCTCAAAACCCCTGGTCCAGTCTCAAGTTCGATAATTTCGGGCCCCGTTGACTACGAAATCGAGTTTTAGCGCAATTTGCCGAGAATTTCCTAATGTATTTTAAATTTTATAACAAAAACAAATATCGCCATGTTCAACACTTGGTCTTTTTTACCTGGGAAGGATATTTGATAAGCGATCATTAAGTCGTATAGTCAACAAATAATCTAAAAGTCATGAACCAATCTGTTCACCACGATTATAATTCTTGAGAAGTAGATTTACGGAAATTACCGATATCTTGCGAATGAGACATAAACCAATCAAATCACGTCTATTATAAATCCCTGAAAATAAGATTATGTCACGAAGAAGGCGGAAATACCCGATCTGTAACGATTGAGCCAAACACCAATACGACAACATCATCTATGATTCTCCGGACACACCCGATGTTTAACGACTGAGACAAAACCAATTACATCACTTTTATCTAAAATTCTCTAGAAAAACGATTATTTCACGAAGGCTACGGAAAAACCCGATGTTTCGCGAATAAGTCAAACACCAATAAATCAAACAAGAAAATATGGTCCGCTACGAGATCAAGGTCATTATTTTATTTGGACAAATAACTAGTGTTTAACAAAAGTCGAAGGGTCATAGTGGTTTAAACCAGTAATTACTTGGCTCTTCTATGATTTAGTGTTTATTCAGCCATCAGAAATTGACAGCAAAGTAGGGAAATGTAACATGCTCAATCTTTTCAACCAATAAGGGACCTGAGTCAGTTATTTCCCCCTGTATACTCTTCAAATAGGTAGGTCCAATTAGTTGGATTACTCGGATTTTACCCATACTTTTCAAAGTCAATTTGCCAAAATTTATCTTAAATAACTTTTTTTATAAATCATTTAATTTTAACTTGTTTGAGATCCAAGCTAGGTATTTTTAGGGTAAAGAACTATCTAAATTTCACCACTTCTGCAAATATCTTCATTAACAAGGAAGATATTAGATGAAATATTTAGCTATCCTTACATAAGACTTCCATGATAAAAACCGAGGATTCCAACTGTAAGGACCTACTTACCAATTGGATTGCTTGAGATTTTATCAGGGAAAGATAACTGACTAAAGTCCCTGATTAGAACGCCACGGCGTTCTTCGACGATGATATTCTTCGAGCATCCAATCGTAAATACTCGGAAAGTTCCGTAAAAAAAGCCTCATTCGGAACACCACGGCTATCTTCGACGAAGATATGTCTCGGACCTTAGAAGTGGTAGGAATACAAAAAATAATGGCCGGCGAATAACTTGCTGGCAAGTATGCTATTATTGCTTATGCATGGACGTACTAAGACAATATTTGCAACAAGTTGTCTGCTGTTCTGCTAATTAGCAACAATAAGAAGTCTTCTCACAGCAAATGGTCAATGATTAACTACATGTACAATTAAACACGACCAATTGTCACTTTAAATACTTATGACTGTTAACTTCCAATCTTCCGCACAAAAATTGAATCGAGTAATACTAGGCCATGTAAAAGGTAACTTGTGCAGATGGTTAAGTATAAGCACGTACATATCACATGCTGACATGGTCATTATCGGACATAATATGTAAAAGTTATTTTATGCACTATATGAATCTTGTATTATTTTGACTGTTGCACGAATTTGATGAGAGAAAAAAATACAAATGATTTTGGGTACATTTAAGATCACGTGATTATATACCCATCACGTGACTTTTTACCCAGATAATGAACAATACAAAACAAAGCCAGTCTAATACAAACAAGAAAAGTATTATCTAAAAGGACACACACAAATAGACGAGATGGAGTGATGGGAAATCGATAGTCCAACCGTCTAACAAGGAGCGTCCATGTGATCTTGATCAATACGAACATCGCTGAGAAGGTTACTGAATCAACCAGGGTTAATATTAGCTATGAGAAGTAGGAGAAAATGACCTGGCCACATCTGTTGGATTTATAATTCATCCTGCGTTCTTTCCTTAAGGCTAAATCGACGTTAAATCGACGCTAACTTGAGAAAATGGAGTAAAAAAATCGAATACCCTGTTAAAAGCGCTTGATAAGAAAGACCGCCACGTGTTGACGAATGAACGCTAGCTGGCTATACTTTTGAACAAAGATGGCAATTTAGCAATCGATTGAATATCTAGAAGGAAGTATTAAGGTTGTGTATCAAGTGACAATATCAGGCTCAAATTTTACAGACTAATGTGTAGATATATATTGGAGAAAATAATGAATGTTTTAAATAAAAACAGCTGGGCGCTGTAATCTGCCCTTCATTCATTTTTTATGTACACAGATAATCCCTTTTTGCTCTTATTAACGCCCTACTGTCTTACATCTATAATCCGTGCTCTTTTTCTCCCACAGACCCTTTTCTTTCCTTACTCCCTCATTCGCCTTTCCTTTTACTATTTCCTATATTAGTCATTATCTGCCCATTTCTCGCCTACTCGTCCCTTTTCTCTTTTCCTAGTCCCTTTTCGTTCCAACGAGCTTTTTTCTTTCTTTTCCAGCCACTTATTTGGCTTTGCCTGGTTTTCAAACTTTGGCCGGTTTTAACTTTTATCGGACCATTATCCGTTGTGGCAATCGGTTCACCAAGTTTATAAAAAAATCTACTCGAAAGAGGATGTCGTAATGACTACCAATTTGCAAACGGCCACATATATGTGTCCCACATTGCACTTACTAAAAAACTTTATTCATTGTCTGTATCGACTAATACATGTTACTATGTACATACATATATGAAATTATAAAGCTTGCGTACTCGACTCTGACCTAGAAGTCGTTGAGGACAGACTTACATGTACTTATAAACCAGTTTCCTCAACTGAACAAGTTTTTCCAGTTAAACCACATCAACCGAAACGCATGTAACACAAATTTCACTAGCAGCTTAAGAAGAGGGGCTTGGTGGTCCAGACCCTTCACCAGTAGATCCAGATGAGGGGTAAAAGGTCCAGACCCCTAGATTTTTAGCATACTTGTTGCCAAACGCCTCACAGTGCTTACCTCAAGCTTTGCTACTTTAATTCCATTTAATAAAGGGAAATAACCGCTGCGGGGAGTTTGACTTGTTGCAAATGGGTTTTCCAATATTTTAAGCCTCTGATTCTTAAAACGGATACGAGTACTAACCCCAACGTCGAGCCACCCCTGGAAAGGCACCCTCTAGAAAATGATAAATTGATATTTTGATAGTTATTTTAATGTCATGATCCCTAAAAATATAAATGGTTCCCCTTGCGAAAGCATCACTGTACAGCCTTGACGTTGGACTAGCCCCTCCTAGAATTATTATTGAGTCGCCCCTAAGGCTCTATCGCAATACGGTTATCCCCTTTGCTCCTAGTCACTCCTAGAAAAACTCTTAGCATAGACTACCCTCGAAACATTTTCTTTAAACGCCTCTGAGTGACTACTGCAACAGTTTAACAAGTAGCTTTTAAACTACATCCAAAGACTGACATATGGTGGCATATTTCTGCCATCAGATAACCACATAACTAACTAGATAATTAAGAGGTTTACTAGTTACGGTATTTAGTTAACCTTTTAATTATCTAGTTATTTAAGTGGTTAGTTAACTAGTTACCGTAACTAGTTAACATCTTTATTTACTAGTAGCTATCTGATGTCAGAAATATGCCACCATACTGACATGAGCTAAAATGCATTCTTAAAATATTTAAAGCATAATCTTTTATGTCAAGTTAAACATAAGAATCAACACATGGTATCTTTAAAGAATCCATAGAAACAATGGACTGAACAAAAGATGAAATGAACATCCAGTCAACAAAACGGCTCATTAATTATTCATATTTCTGAATAATGCACCCTGGGACAAGAGCGACACACGAACCGGTAGGAGAGCATTCTATTTACCAATAACTGCGCGGGTCGTATTGAAAATTGATTGACATTATATTTGTTTTCATCAGTTGATAAATTCGATACTATTCATCATTTTATTATTAATTTATTATTATCATAAAAATAACTGTTATTGTTATTTTTAGATTATCTCCAATATGAAACCTTTGGAATCCTATTGAAATATTGCATCATTATTTGCCGCCCGCAACCCCACTCCCGGGAAAGAGGGAAACGTTGACTCTGAGCCCAGTAAATCCTTGGTAAAACCCTTGCCCTGTGGTGAGCTTACTTCCGCGTTGAACTAAGTATTAAATATTTAATTATCAACTCTTAATTACATATGTTAAATCTATTATATCACTTTTACTGCATAGGGATAAATCTCTTCGCAATGAGTTCTACGAACGTACATGTATACAGAAATATCCGCTGTTTAAAGATTGTTGCCCCTACACCATCACACGATTTTTTCACATCAACCAAAACGCATCTGTTAACTTACTGCACATAACAATTTAGCGAATGATGCCGGAAATAGCCGATGACTTCCGACAGTAGAATATGAGAAAAAACGGAATACATTTTACCGTGCGAAGTTTTAGTCAATTGGCGTAACCTCCCGAAGTTTATCGAGGCGAACTTGTATCGATTTCCGGAATTTCCCGAAGTTAACCGAGTCAAGATTGTATCAATTGGTGGAATTTCCCGAAGTTGACCGAGTAAAACTTGTATCATTTGGCGGAATTTCTCGAAGTTTATGGAACCAAGCTTGAATCAATTGGCGGAAATTTCCAAAGTTAATTGAGTCAAGCTCGCGGCAATTCACGGAATTTCTTCAAGTTTATCTAGCCAACCTAGCGTAAATTGGCGGAATTTCCCGATAACAAGAGCACAACATGTACATGTATGTGGACATATGTGCATATCTGCATACTAAATACTAATCAAGCACAGAGTCAGGTCTATTTACACATGGCCTACAGCGTAAAGTAGTCCGTCCATTTACATCTATTCAGTATAAAATTAGACACCCCGGCATGTGATTCTTATCTCAATAACACCAGCCCGACTAATCAGTCATATAGTATTAGCTGTATCTAATTACACAAGCCCGATCAACAAGTCATATTGTATTAGCCGTATCCAGTGATACCAGCCCGATTAAAAAGTAATTTAGTATAAGGCGTATCCAATTACACCAGCCTTATTAAACAGTCATTTACTATTAGCCGTAGCCAATTGCGCCAGCCCGATTAAAGAGTCATATAGTGTTAGCAGTATCGCTAATAACAAGCCGAATAACAGTCAAATACTGTGCACTGTATTTCGACTTATTAAACCGCTAACTATTGTAGGCCCACTTATGACTAACTCCTTCTCATAATCATAGCCAGTCAACGATTAGGTAAGAAAATAGTAAACATGTACTCATTGAACATATTGTTCAATCTGTTAAAAACAAGGTTAAGAAAGTTTAAAACATATATTCAAACTTAAAGCGCACGACTTGTGAACACTTAACAATACATCTTGACTTGTTGCATGGTTAACTTCACAGCTACTTAAAACTTTAAACTAGAAAACTAAATTCAACACTCACCGAAACTTTTCCCTGTTTACAAAATGTTTCTTTCAACCTGTTGCCGCACGCGGCCAACGCCTCAATGGAGACGAGTTTCACTCAACCATGCAAGGCAGCCAGCAGACGACATCAACAGCCTCTTCAAGTTGAACGATTATTTTTCCTTCAAAGTAGATTCTTCAATTCCCACGTTCAGTTGAAAAGCAGTCAAACATTCAAGCTTACAAGGTCGATATTGAGAATGACAGCTTAATGCTATTCTAAATCAGTCCACCAACCGATTACATATTGTTCTTCAAAATGAATATCAACAAAAAACAAACACAACCGCCCAAGTCCTTCGTATATAAACTCACATAAAAACCTTATGTTGAACTATATTCACTGTTGAAGTGGTTAGGAAAAACACATTTATAAACTCAAAGCTGAATAGCTTGCCAACTCTATAAATACTTTGTAGACAACATCCACACACTTAAAAGACCGAACCAACTCTTCAGTCAAGCAAGCTTGATGTTAATGCCTCAACAGGAAAATTGATATTTAGCAGACGATAAACTTGTGTCACGTGACCGCAGGCGAGCTGGCATGGTCTACCGATAAGAGCAGAAGAAAACCGAACCAGGTGCGTTGCCTAGCAACTGTAACAGGAGGTGCTGGGATCGTTAATAACGTTTCTGGCCTGAATGTGTATTTGCTGCAAAATATCCAATACATTAGAACAACATCTGTTACGACCTAACGAGCGATAGAGAGAGAGAGAGAGAACGAATGAACGATCTAGCTAGCTACTGAGGGATGTCTGTTGGCCTCGCGTCAATATTACATTCACACCAGCTCTTATCAACGACAGACTGTTTTGCCGGAGTTGACTGACTTGCCTTCAATGTATGACTAGAAAACATTTCAGCTTAAAGACCTAATACGCTTTACACTGTCACAAGTCGAGAGGGAAAACTGTTCACGCGGTCATGGACTGTCTTTTTTTGTATCTTCGGAAGACGGATCAATATTGACAGGTCTTTTGTCCTTGCTCATATCGTCTGTTATTGCTAGACTTGAAAATCGGATAAGACTTTCTGACGTATGCGAAGACTTTGTCTATCTCCGCATATAGTGTTGCTACTATGGGCTGTAAATTATTCATATACTAAGCTAGCTAGTCTCATTGAAGACTTGGTTATAAGTATTGAACAAAGATCACGATGTTTCATTCATTCAGTGATATCTATAAACAATTGTATATGCAGTTATTCTATAGATTCTAAGCACACATTGTTGGCTTGCTGATAATTTTACGCAGCTTTTCTACGTTCATTCTCCCTCCTACCACTGATTCTAAATTATGTATGACAGTTGTCAGTCACTGACGGAAGTGTGCGCCTAGCAACTTCATGTAGTTAACAACTTAATTCAGAGATTTAGCCTTTGCATGAACAGTGAGTAGGTGGACTGAGGGCCGTTATATGTTGCTATGGTGTTAAACCCAACAAAATTAAGACTTGTTACTAATATTTCGTAACACTTTTTCGGAGCCTTGCTCTGATTTTTATCGTGAAGAACGTACAGCCGTTGCCATTTTGAAACCCTGTAGTCGCTACATTAGAACTCATATGCAAATCTAGTTAGCATCGAAGGTTTAAAGAGCTAGTATAATGAATTAATGATCCTTCAATATTTTCTTGTGAGTCATATACTTTGAACTAAGCCCTATTATACTTAAATACACAAAGGTTATATACATGCCCAAAGACACGTACTAGTTCTTATAAGCCTCTTATGGTCTAACGAATCGCCTTAGCATAACTTCCTGTCTTAAGAATTCGGTTCACAAAATGTACTAAATATTTTTAATTTAAGATTTTGTTACATACAAGTTCAAAATTAACAAAATAATTTTGTCTACAAGAGTTTCAGCGAGTAAATTCATTTCACGTCATTGCTTGCATTGGCTTGTAACTACTAAACTATTGCAAGTGATTATTCTTCTTAGTTTAGAAATGGAGCAAAGATTTTTGAAATAAGACCTTTCAACAGATGATGATTTATCTATCAAAATGAATGTATATTTGTTTATTTAACGCCGTGTCAACACAATGTAACTTATTTTACGGCGCCCAGCGCACCAAACCTAGCTTTCCTGGACCTTTCTCTATAACCTGTACTCACCTCTCTTTCCACAAGGCTAGAAACTTCTCTATATACATGTACCTTATTAATGGAGGAAAATTGACATTATTGTTAAATTTTCACGGAAGAGTATAACCTTCACGGGTGGGATTCGAACCCGTACCCCCTTCGGGACCAATGAATGAATTTAATAAATTTGTCGCAAAGATCATTAGATTATAATAATTATTTTTATAATGATAGCTTGTAGAGATGACCGGCGACAAGGGGCACGGCTTAGAATCATTTCATAAATACATTTTAAATAAAGGACTTGAGTCAGTTGTTTCCCCTTGTATACTCTTCAAATAGGTAGGTCCTATTAGTTGGATTACTCGGATTTTACCCTTACTTATTAATGTCAATTTGTCAAAATTAACCCTAAATAACTTTTTTGTAAATCATTTAATTTGTTTGAAATTCAAGCTAGGTATTTTTAGGGTAAAGAACTATCTAAATTTCGCCACTTCTGTTAATATCTTAATTAACAAGAAAGATATTAGATGAAATATTTTGTTATCCTTACATAGAAACTCAATGAAAAAATCCGAGGATTCCAATTGTAAGGACCTACTTACCAAATGGATTGCTTCAGATTTTATCAGGGAAAGATAACTGACTAAAGTCACTATATTTATAGCTAAATTAAGTTAACTGAGGTAAACGAAGCATGAAAAATGTTTATATCTATCTTGGGTCAATCTTCATGAAACATTAAGAACATCAAGGCCAAATTATAATTAGATTGATTACAGAAAATAATCACATCAAATAATCATAAAAATCTCAATTTTATTTACTTACATGAAACGTCTGATGGCTACATAACTATTATTTAATATACATGTACTTGTGCGGGACATCCGTTGTCATGCACACCGACAGTCACGTGTCACTGGCTCGCCACGGTTTCCGGTTATATTTTTGACATGTTGGTCCATTACTGTCTGTGTTAATATACATACGTATTTTGGTGACACACGCACGTGTTACCAGTCGTCAAACATCCGGTATTATCGGTTACCATCATCGTTAAAAATCGGAAATTTTGGGTATCCCTTTTACGAGTTCCTTTCAGCTTATATCATAAACATAGATAAGGCCCAAATTCTAGGAAATCTCCAACTTTATGGTGCTAAATTAGCAATAAGGAGATAACCTACTATTTACAATAAGAAACATATTTGGCAAATTAGAAACTACTCTGATATGAATTATACCAGGAATTCCTAAAATTTGTCTCAATTTAGATTCAAATACCAATATATTAAGGGATAAAGTGTCACATCCTAGGGTTTGCATTTTATGCATCTATGTGGAGCGCACGGAACCCCATTAAATTAATAAAAAAACCCAAAAAACAAAAAACCAAACGAACAAAAAACAAAGGCCCAAAATCTATAATTATTTTAACTTATACTTGAGACCCAACCGGCTCCAACGCCTACTGAATAGGCAACGAAACAACAATTAAAAGGTTATCATGGGCTCAGTTGAAAAATATCGCGTTCTATTTTGTTCTATTCTGATAATCTTATGATGTTTGATAAATGATAGAAGATCTACTTGGTCTAAAGTTGTTGATAGAATATTATTGTGATGAGGTGTTGCGTAGCAACCATTGATTCTTATCACACCTTCCACAATGCTACCATGGTTCAATGACGTCACCAGCAGTGTCGTGTGGTCACATTTATTCATCAATAGGACTCGAAAATATTTTCGAGAAGGAGTTAGCGCTAAGTGGGCTTGGAATAGCTATATTTTCCCTTATTGCTTAGCCACACTTAAAATAATTTCTAGCTCATTGGTTAAACTAAATAAAAATGATCACTCGCAAAATTTGATAAATATCTTTCAACTGAATTCTTCAGCCAATCTTCGCAAACTATTTTTTTACAAACTTCCCACTAAATTTTCGCGACAGTCGTGTTCACAAGATTTGATATTGATGACAATGATTACCAAGTAATACGGCTTTGGATTTCATTTTAAATCCACACAGCTTACAAAGAGAAATAACCGCAGCAAATATTCTGCGTTTAAATCTGTTGAATTAATTGTAAGGGAGTTAACTCTGCTAAGTTAAGTTTGAAACGATTTAAGAGTTACTTCCCTTTGAAAAATAAAAAATGTACAAAAATCGAAAAAAAACCCCAACGAATTATTAATTTAAATAAAGAAAAAGAAAATGCCTTAGCACTGGTCGATTAAGGATACGGGATTTAAATTATTGTAACGGAGAAAAACTTGTTTACTGCCGAACCAAATGAACTTTGTGGCGTGCAGTCGGCGTTCACTATTTTTTGTCAGTTCCGTTTGTAATTTTAGATAGAATAAGCAGAAATACATCTAGACATGCTTCCTAGGATTACAACAGATAAAAGAACGCTATCAGTATATATGCACTTGTTTTAATTAGTTTTTTTACAATGTGAGGATTGTTCACGGACATTAAGTAACAGTAAGTCGCATGTATTGGTGACTTTTATTCAACTTTATACTCCGCTGTTTTAGATACTTGCTACAGTATTTCTATTCACACTGTTCATGATCGAATATTTAAATAAGCAGGGTTAATATATGTGCCACTGACAGTTGAATTTTTTTATCAATACGCGTTTTTTGTGTTTGCCAATACTCTTTGTTGCAAAATATTGTAAAGTGACGCATACATTAACCCTGCTGATTTAAATACTCGATATTTGTTAGATATTCCGCGTATATGTATACGGATATATATGTTTTATCGATTGTAAGTATAAAGATTTCATTAGTGAGTATTTAAATTATATTTTATAACTAAGTAGAATTGAATTTATCATCAGTGCAGAGGCACGAGAACCCTTGCAAATCTTTAAGACTCTATTATTATATCCTTTATTTTTTCAGGTTATATACTGTAAACACTCATATTTGAAGACATGTATATGATAATATTTATTCTTCTACCACTACTGGACATAGCATGTGAGTATAAATGTTTCTAGCTTCATCAATTGTGACTTACTTGTTCATACTATTTGTTTACAAACAACATAAAACAGAATTAAAAAATAGGACTTTAAACCGTACTTTAAACCACACCTTAAACCGCACTTTAGCCGCATTTTAACCTTTTCTCCATATAACTACATCCGTCTCCGTTATCGAGCGATCAAAGTCGTTAACCTCTAGCTTGTTGCAAAATCATTCAATATTTGCCGATTTTAAGTCCCAAATGTAACTTTGAGATGAAATAATATCCCTGTAATAAAGACCGCTCAGATGGTCCTAAAAGTAGGTATTTACAGCATCTCAAGTAAAAGTTCCTTAGTCATTGTGGTTAACTTAAAAATGAGAACACTTTTAAGTAAATTTAGGAGAGAAATCCACCTCGTAGACTTTTTTTCAACAAGACCATTTGTTATTGTTTGTTTTTATATGAAAATGTTGGGGAAAAAGTGTGAGATTGGTGAACCTTGTTTATCCCTCCCCCATTGGTAATTATTTTGTCTCTGACGGTTCCAATACGAAAACCCCTCAGTACTTGTTGTCTCTGACGGTTCCAATACGGAAACCCCTAAGTTCTAGTTTTCGTTATTTGTTTATGGCGTCCTATTTTTATTAATAATAAGGTTTAAAAATTTTAAACATCTCCCTACTTGTTTTTTGGTTGTGTGTAAGACCTGTTTTTTGACTATTGCAGTTCCTGATATGTTTTCAGACACACCCTTTTATAAGAACGCGAAGCGTCGAAAACAAATGAAAAAAAAATATTTTTATTTTTAGCATGCCTTGATTGTTACAGATGTTCATCAGTTAGAAGTCCGTCAGATTGTGACATTATGACAGTGTGTTCAGATCAAGAGGTAAGACGTCATTTAATCTTTGTACTCAATGTCGCACGATAAGTTTCATCGTAAGTCCAAAATTATGATTTCATTAGACCACGCACTTTTAATCCATTTAATTGATACAATGCGCGGGTATTAAACCTAATTTCAGATAATTAAAGTTTGATAAAAAGCAGTATATAACAACTTTATGTGGACGTTTCCTGCTTTGACCTATGACTGCAAGATGGAGCGGTTACGACATTGAGTTGGAAATCATCAAAAATTAAAACTGTTTGACGTCTTTTTCACATTTTGTTGTCTTGTGAAGTTGTGTCGACATACTTGAATTCATTATCAACGCACCTAAGTGCATCGGTATAAACAATTATCAAGTTTTGAGCATTTTTCAGTCGACACCGGTTGCCAATCAAAACGATGCATTAGAGGTCACATGATAAGAAAATGGCCGTGAAAAAGTAAAAAAAGGGATGTGTGAATGGACTCGTCTCCGCCATGAACAAGTCGTTGACTAGAATTAAGCTGGCGCATGCTCAATAGCGGGCATCAGCAGAGGTTTAGAAAGGATACACACCACTAAATATTTTAGCGGACATTAACATTTTCACGCAAGTATTTTGATCGGAAAAAATTGACAAAGATAACTAATCAATTGTAAATAGACTTGTTCATCGAAATCAATATTTATTTTTATATTCATAACATCCACCCCGTTAGCAAATGAATATTAACCACAAAATATATACATCAATGGAGAAGACATCAAACACGGCTGAGCGTCGATTTCAAGCCTTTTTGGAAATGCTTATACTTGTTTCTATTACAGAATTGTGTGACGGAAGCTTTCAGTGATAATGACAATACCATGTATACACTGGGTTGTAGGGCTCAACAAGTAAGATTAATCTTATTTAAGATTTTAGAGCTTTACATCATTAATTTCGATTGAATTAATAGTATCATTGATTGCTTTCGGCGCGATATGACCTTTTTGTGTTGGTGCGCCGTAACCCCCCCCACCCCCCAAAAAAAGATTTATTTACACTATGTTTAACCTCTGTGTTATATGGAAACGACAAGTCTCATACTGGATTACTTGTAAGCGTGGCTATAATCCAAAATGTTCGCGCAGATTTTAGTATATATTTACTAAGGCTCTGCGCCGGTATAAAATATATTATACCGAATACCGATATTTTAGGTTTGATAGATACATCGGATCGAACGTTTCCGTATCGATCAATGACGATCATTTTAAGTACTAATATTTTCCTGCAAATAGTTGATTTTGTATAACCAAATATCATTGTACTGCCTCCCTGGGGTATATGTGCAAACCAGTGGACGAATGATCTCATATTATGTAATTCCTTTACGCAAACTTCTTACGCTTGTCCCGACCATTCTCGTATCCAGAGGTTATCAAGATTCTCGATCTAGTACAGAGAATCTTGATAGCCTAGAGGATATGAGAATGGTTAGGACATGCTGCGTTCTTTTGCATTAAGGGTAGTAACTGCTACGGGGAGAATGCCATTAGGTACTTCTGGTATTAATTTTATACGGAAACCGGAGGTGTGTTGGCGACATATAGCGCTCGCGATTCAGCTCGAAAGGTATCTTGCTTAAATCAAATTTTTATCTCAAAGAATTATCCTGAAATCAAGGGACGCAAGCTTATGTGTTACTTGTTCCTCATAACATATCCATGCAATGCATATAATAGAATTTATTTGGTACAGCAAATTGGATCATTATAATTCATATATGATAAAAATTGTGAGAGATCCCTTGTATTAGCAGAAATAATTGTCCCCCCATCCGCTATTTTCAATAATGTGCTGTTTGACGCCATCTTGGATTTTACAGCGAGCGCTTGCAACCGTTCGAAAGCCTAACTATTTGCGAAGCAGGCGCTCGCTCGAGCGCTCGCATTGTTGACCACACCTCTGCTACAGCTATAAGATACAAATGTACCAATGTATTGTTTCAGTTATGTGTCGCTCCATCAATAGTTGGAAGATCAGAAGACTTTACATTACAATGTCGTGAATGCTGCAACACTGATACTTGTAATAAACAACTTTGTTCATCTCTTCAACGTAAGTATGGAACCTATTTTATTTATTTATTAATTTTATTTATTGGAGTTAACACCGTGTCAACACAATTAAGGGCATTTTACGGCGTCCAGCGCACCTAACCTAGCTTCTCTGGACTATTGTCTATAACCAGTACTCACCTACCCTTCCACAAGGCCGGAAACTTCTCCATATTATCTAATTAATGGAGGAAAATCGACATTATTGTCAAATTTGCATGGAAGGGTATAACCTCCCCGGGTGGGATTTGAACCCCCACCCCTCGGGCACGAGATTTCAAATCCCGGCGCGCTACCAACTGCGCTATCGACCCGGGTTAAGTATGGAACCGTTGACTACTTTCAGAGCCAATAGATTAGAATCCCTTAATACAGTGTTCATGTTACTTTTACGTCCCTGGACCATGGTAACAAGAAAGTGGTGAGGGGCTAGGACCTGAGGGGCTAGGGGTCCTAGCCAACCATTAATTTCTAAAACAAAGCCTGATTGCGAAAGACATTGGTTTCTTTTCCACCGGACATATGTTCCCTCTGAACAACAATCTGAAAATGCTTCAAGTAGTCCTGCAAGGCAGAAACCCTGTAGGTTATTGTTTTCGTTATTTGTTAGTGACAACTTATTAAAGAATACCGACTTTGCTTTGGCTGTGTGGAAGGTATGTCTTTTTAATGTTGTTGTTCTTAATGTGTTTGCTTAATGCTTACACCCTTTTCTACAGTTTATGATGCAATACTACTATAGAGTATTCAATTATTACGGACTTTCATATAAACGTTCTATTCATTGATCTGTGTCTCAAACAACCCATGCTTTTCTGATTTATTTTCTAGCAAATACAAGCACATGTAGCGATGATATTAGTTATGATTGTCAGCGTTCTGATACATTATTTCATATATGTAACGATGTACAACATGCTAAACTTGTTTGTAAGGAATACTGTGGTCTTTGTGACATAGGTAAGACATCTAACCCTTCAGTAACATCTACTCTTTCACTGACTTCAGCTTAAATATCAATTTGAATGTTCTCAATATTTATAGAAAATTGGAAACATTTTGGAAGCAGTAAAACAGTGCTCTGATAATGACACTTTAAGTAAAAACTGACATTCAAATGGTCATAATATGAATACAAGCCTCGGAGTATAGAATAAAAGGACAAATTGTAACATAACATAAATATTTAAAACATAATATGCTGCTAATATACATTTTCGGCCTAGCCACCATTTCAGAACAAATGCCTAACGATTGAGTTCGGCTGGCCGAGACTGCTATATGTCGAAATCGTGGTCTAAATACACATCTTCGACTTACAATGATAACATAACCTTTCTAGACAGACAAAAAGCTTCAGTCATTTTTGATTGACGTGTTAATACTATAATATATGTACAAAAGTACAACTAAGTGCATTTCTTGGAATAGAAACGATACTATACCATACCTGAGCAGAAAAAGTGCTTCAGCCAAGCTTGTTTGGTGTATTATTACAAGCAATATATAAGTCTTCGAAAATCTATTGATTAACAGTTGATGGAGGATGGTCAGTTTGGAATGAATGGTCAATGTGTGACGTCACATGTGGATCAGGTACTAGACGTAGATTAAGACAATGTAATAATCCAGCCCCATCAGGGAATGGTCTACGATGTAATGGAACCAATTCTGACACCAGCAAATGTTCACTCGGACCTTGTCCAGGTAGGATTTATGTTCATATTTTTCTGTTGTTTTTCATTGCAAGAAGATCGCTATAGCGTTTCATAATTACTGATCCATGCAGTAGTGTGGGTTTGGATAAATTTTAAACATATTTTAAGCAGTTTATTAAATATCAAAAGTCGTATTCACTCGGCCACAATAGGGCTCGACATTATTTTGTTTAAGTTTTTTACTTGGTTAGACTACCAGCTATATACTTTTGTATTTTATTTCACGAACCAAATGTTCAGTAGCAGTAACAAGTTGCCCGAACTTGACAATCTTTAATGTCGAGCCCTGCACACAATCCGTTTTCAAACTGAACATATGCTCGACACGTGACTCATTTATGAACCTACAACGACTTTTTGGGAAGAGCGAAATGGTAATTTTACTAAAACGTTCGGACTGACTACTTACAATTTTAAATTATCTAAAGCTTCGTAATTTTATCTTGAGAGATATAATGACAAAGGTTCATACGTGTTAAAGATACGGATGGCAGTTTGAACATTTACAAAGGCTTTTCATTTTTGTAAAGTGAGATATTTTATGTTTTGTTTCCTATCACCAGTAAATGGTGGTTGGTCTACATGGTCGTCTTGGGGTGGTTGTAGTGCGTCATGTGGTGTTGGCCTGAGGGCTAGAGACCGAACCTGTACCAGCCCAACACCTGAACCTAACGGACAATATTGTGCTGGTGCATCTACGGACAATGCAGTTTGTATTCTCCAGTCTTGTGCAGGTAGATATGGATGCCTTCTCCTCTGTTGCCACCTGTGTCCGTCTGGGCCATGTGAACGAATATGCAGACTGAAGCGCCGCTAAACGTGGCAACGCCGTATCGTCGCAATTGACAAAATAAACCATTGCAAGTTTGAAGCCGAAATCTTACATTTATCCTGATGATAGATGTAGCAACACTGACTCTAAACTTCGCACAAAAAGCGACTGACGTTTGATGTCGCAAAATTGTGTAGCTTCAAATGCGACGTTATGCGGCGTTGCGGCGTTAAGTAGCGCGTCACAGACGCATTTTTGAACTTTATTAAATTAAATAAAGTTAAGAGTCTAGAAAAACATTCTGTTTCAAGAACCATATTACGTGCGCTATTATCTCCCTTTTAAAAGAGTACTTTTTATGTTCCATACACAGTTGTCAATATTTTAAATACTATAACGTGGTGAAAACATTATAATTATACCTGTTATTGAGAAATTGTCTGTGTTCTTGAGATTTGTAATAAGGGAATTCTACCTTTAAAAAGAACATGTGTCGATCTCAAACAATTTCAGATGGAGGTTGGTCAACCTGGTCTCATTGGTCCAAATGCTCAGCTTCCTGTCTGGGTGGATATTCTACAAGGATAAGATATTGTGATAACCCCACCCCTTCACAACTAGGACATGATTGTATTGGTAATAACCAGGACCAGAGAATATGTAATAATATAGCTTGCCCAGCTGTTACCACAGGTAAATTGTAAATATAATTATGGAAGGTTTGTAAAAAAGGACGACTGTAGCGTTAAACTGTATCATTAGTGACGACTGCGGGCTAAATTTCATTATTTAACAAATAATACATGGCCATGAGGGCAATATGCAAGTTACCGGACTGGTTGACCAGACTGAGGTGCGCTTTGGGCCATATAGCTTCCGAGGTCTGAACAATCAGTCCTTAAACTTGCATATTGCCCGTAAGTTCATGTATTATTTGCTATATTATACCGAATTTAAATCCTTTCACCACTCTTGCTGCTGCCATTGTACTATAATATGTTTTCACAAAATAAATTTATTCTTCAGAATGTCAAACATCTCAAACACCAGACTGACTTTCATTTTCACGCGATGCAGCAAGATAACATGCTTGTACATGTATTTCGTTTTTGTTAATCGACTTAGCCATTTCGTCTGTTTGGCGTGCCTTGAAATTAGCACATCGTGAAAGTCGCGTTAAATAAGAGTGGATGACGTCATAAACAGTCAATATAAGAATTATGGACTGGATTGTCGGTCAATATGCGATATCTGGACTGGATGACGTCTTATTAAATATTGAAGACGTTATGCAAATGAGGTATTATAGTAAAATTATAATTTTACACAATTTCATACGGTGGCTGGTGTTCATAAGATTTGTAGTGAGGGAATTCTACCTTTAAAAAGGAGATGTATCGTTCTTATACAATTTCAGATGGAGGTTGGTCAACCTGGTCTCATTGGTCCAAATGCACAGCTTCATGTCAGGGTGGGTATTCTACTAGAATAAGATATTGTGATAACCCCACCCCTTCACAACTAGGACAGGATTGTATTGGTAACAACCAAGACCAGAGAATATGTAATAATATAGCTTGTCCACCTAATATCACAGGTAAATTGTAAATATAATTTAGAAGTTTTGTAAGAAAGGTCGCTTATAGCGTTAAAATGTATAGTTAGTGACGACTACGGGCTAAATTTCGTTATTATCAACGCACCTGTGCGTTGATATAAACAATTATCAAGATTTGAGCATTTTGTAGTCGACACCGGTTGTCTTAAGCCAATCAAAACTATGCATTTGAGGTCACATGATAAGAAAATGGCCGTGAAAAAGTAAAAAAAGGGGTGTGATAATGGACTCGTCTAGTTGTTGACTAAAATCAAGCTGGCGCATAGTCAATAGCGGGCATTAGCGGATGTTTAGGAAGGCTGCACACTACTAAATATTTTAGCGGAAGGCGGAACGATTTACCACATACTCCCCATACTTATTGTATGTTTAGGAAGGCTACACGCCACTAAATATTTTAGTGGACATAAACATTTTCACGCAAGTATTTTTGATCGGAAATAAGTAAAATTTACAAAGATAACTAATGAATAGTAAATAGAATTGTTCATCGTAATCAATATGTATTTTATATTCATAACATCCGCCCCGTTAGCAAATGAATATTAACCACAAAATATATACATCTATGGAGAAGAAATCAAACACGGCTGAGCGTTGATTTCAAGCATTTTTGGAAATGCTAATACTTGTTAGAATTATAATTTAACACAATTTCAGACGGTGACTGGTCAACCTGGTCTCTGTGTTCAGAAGATTTGTAATAAGGGAATTCTACCTTTAAAAGGAACATGTGTCGTTCTTACACAATCTCCGTAAACAGATATCATGTAGAGCATTGTCGTATAGTTCTATTACATTAACCTGTCACAACTTAAATAATTACACGGTCACTGAATCTGTTGTTTTTAACCCCTTCCGAACTTGTTATTGCCCCGATATTCAAAATCGTCGCATATATAGTTAGATTATCAATAATTTATATGGATTGGTGGCTCAATGGTTAAAAAGAGGTTAAATAATAACACATTCAGTGACCGTGTAATTATTCAAGTTGTGACAGGTTAATGTAATAGAACTATACAGCTACTATCTCAATGGAGGATCACGTCGAGATGACCTTTATGTCGACTAATAATGCGTAACTTTCATCTAAACGAAACACTATTAATAACATTTTGATTTCGTAATTTCTATTTTTAGACCAAGGTTTGCAAGCTAATTTAACAGCGATATTATTCACAGTCTGCGTGACGAAGACGATGTAAACAAGTTACTAATCATACAAATTTCGTCATAAATATTATGATGAGAAAAGGTCACCTGAACGTTACCCCTGTTTAAAAAATGCCATATCTAAATTAGCGAGTAGGCGAGTGGAAACTTTTAGATCGGTTTTTAATCAGGTTGGTTCTTTCACAATTTCAGATGGAGGTTGGTCAACCTGGTCTCATTGGTCCAAATGCTCAGCTTCCTGTCTGGGTGGATATTCTACAAGGATAAGATATTGTGATAACCCCACCCCTTCACAACTAGGACATGATTGTATTGGTAATAACCAGGACCAGAGAATATGTAATAATATAGCTTGCCCTGCTATTGCCACAGGTAAATTATAATTATAATTATGGAAGTTTTGTTAGAAAGGTCGCTTATAGCCAGGGCTCGTATTTAACAAAAAAATGGACTTGCACATTTTTGCGAGTGGATTTAATTTCAGTTCGCAAATTAAATAAAAACGCTGGCACATTTTTTCTCAAAACTTAAGCAGCATACATAGTTACTTTTCATATACGCAATATGTAAACAAAATAGCACTATGTATATATTTAGTTATAGATAGAGGAAAGGGCGTTATTTTGGAATAGACCAAGAATATCAAACATGCTATTACGTTGAATCTGTAATTGATACTATTGATCTATCTGGTCGTTTCAATGCTGATTTGAGTCTCATTATTTTAGACATTAATATTTTTTGCGTCGATTTCAACTCGCGAAAATTCGCGAGTTAGAATATAAGTTACTCGCAAAATTCAAAATCCACTCGCATTTTGCGAGTATGCGAGCTTATTTTCGAGCCCTGCTTATAGCGTTAAAATGTATAGTTAGTAACGACTACGGTCTAAATTCCATTATTAAAATTATTATTTTACACAATTTCAGACGGTGACTGGTGAACCTGGTCTCTGTGTTCATAATATTCGTAATATGGGAACATGTATCGTTCTTATACAATTTCAGATGGAGGTTGGTCAACCTGGTCTCATTGGTCCAAATGCTCAGCTTCATGTCAGGGTGGATATTCTACAAGAATACGATATTGTGATAACCCCACCCCTTCACAACTAGGACAGGATTGTATTGGTAACAACCAAGACCAGAGAATATGTAATAATATAGCTTGCCCAGCTATTACCACAGGTACTATTAATGTTTTAAACTTTTATAATTTATTTATTTGTTCTGAATTTAAAGGAATTGCAAGGCAAAAGTTCAACTTCATATTTCCTGATTTTGGATTATATTTTTTATAACTGTGAATGCAACAGACACACTGTTATATTACTTGGCAAAACAGTTCTTTATTTTCTCGTGATATTTGTCTGTATATCCCTTTTACGCCGTGTCAACACAATTTTTAGGTTATTTTAAGGCGTCCAGCGCACCTAACCTAGCTTTCTTGGACCGTTGTCTATTACCAGTACTCACCTACCCTTCCAAAAGGTTGGAATCTTCTCCATATACCTTATTAATGGAATATTTTCATAATTGTCAAATTTTCATGGAAGGGTATAACATCTCCGGGCTGAAACTTTTATTAGAAAGTTTGATTATCACGTTAAATTTAAAATAATGTGCATGTAGTATTTTTCTCAATCTTCGTAAACAGATATCCTAAAGACCGCTTTCATAAAGCAAGCGAATGCGCGACAGGAGAATTTTCCGATCAGGTTTTAATCAGACTTTTTCACTTTTATGGCTAACAAACTAATTGGTCTAAATAGCGGAACTCTCTTAATAGCGGAACGGTCTTTATAGCGGAACGGTCTAAGTAGTGGAACTGTCTAAATAGCGGAACGATCTTTATAGCGGAACGGTCTATATAGCGGAACGGTCTAAATAGCGGAACTGTCTTAATAGCGGAACGGTCTTTATAGCGGAACGGTCTAAATAGCGGAACTTTTTAATTAGCGAAACAGTCTTAAAAGCGGAACGGTCTTATTATGGGGCCAATTTACTTCTCATGTCTAGCATTTTGACTAAAAAATCATCAAACATCAAATGATTTTGCAATAACCAAAGTGGTTTGTACAACGGAAGCCGCGGCCGTGGCGTAGTGGTTAGGATGTCTGACTTCGAATCCGGAGGTCGCGGGTTCGAGCCCGGTCACGGTAGGTCATACCCTATACATGAGTTGTCGGTCTCGTGGTAAGGTAAGTTAGTACTGGTGACAGAAGTGTCCAGGAAACCTATAGTAGGAATAACTCGCCGTCGTATAAACGATGACCTGAATATGTGTTGAACACGAGGTTAAAACCAATTAAAAATGTACAGTGGAACTTAACTGCTAAGAATGCAGCAAGGTTATGTTTTGATACAGATACCAGTTTGTACCATATTTTATATACCATCTCGAGGTAATAATAATCAGAAGTACAATTTCTGGTATTCGAAACTTAAAACTTTCTGTCCGGCGTATAAAATGTACACATAATCAAAAATAATTCTCGTTTTATATAAAACACAGAATATTCTCTTTTCAGCAACAACGACATGGGCGCCCTTTGTTCCAGTCAGACTGGTTAACGGCGGCTCAAATCTAGAGGGCAGATTGGAAGTTTATTATGGTGGCTCCTGGGGCACAGTCTGTGATGATAATTTCGATGACAAAGCCGCTCAAGTTGTCTGTAGAATGTTGGGTGCTCCGCTATGGTAAAATAGCTACAATGCATTTACACCTTAAACGTGAGCGTGCTTTAGCAGAAGCATGCTCGAGTTAGAATCAGGCTATCTTGTTTTGAGAACCGTCTCGAGTTGTTCTACCCCTTTCGTAAATTTTGACAAATATGTCGAGTTTATTTGCACGCAGTAGTTTCAACATGGCGTCCTATTGTGTCCAAGGTTATTCGTTAAACGTCGCAACGCTAATGCTTAAATGTTGCAGAAAATCGACCAACGTTAATACAATGATGCCGTCTACTTGTTGAAGGGCAACGAGCACTAAAAATCGTAAAACTTTAGTTTATTTCCGTCGCTTATACGAAATGACAAAGATATTAACTTAAAATGGCCACGCGATTAACAAATTGAGCGTTGTTTTTAGTTCAAGTTTAAATCAACGTAAACTTCGGAATGTGCATTGAGTGCCAGGGTTTAACTTATCGACTGTAAATTAACATGTTATGTAAAGTGCTTAAGCACACGTATCAGGAACTGCAACAGGAAAAAACCCAGTATGGTGGCTGATTTACGCCATGTCGTATTTTCGTTTCTTCGCGGCGAGATTTGAAAAAAAAAACGAAAAAACGAAGGCACGACAAATCCACAGTTCGTCGTATCTTCGTATTTTCGTTCTTTCTAATACAGTAAATCTTGCGTAAGCGACCATGTCTCCTAAGAGACCATTATCTTGAACGACCACTTTTAGTCTCTCCCTTTGATGGTCGCGTAACACAAGATCCACTGTAAATTTTTTTCGGCGAAGGAACGAAAATACGACTGAATAAATACGACCACACGACAGATAGAATGCGTCGTGTTTTCGCCTTAAATCTGTCGTATCTTCGTTTTTTCGTTTCTTCGCCTCGAAGATTAGAAAAAAACAAAGGCACTACAAATCCACAAACGAAAAAGACATGGCATAAATCAGCCACCATTACTCACAGACATTCCACACTGACTAAGAGCAAATAGTGAGATTATTTTAGATTTGAAAACTTCTGTTATAAAAGGGACGCTACAAGCAAATAACGAAAACCATAAAGGTCTTAAGGGGAGTAATACCCACAATTTGTGATCTCTGATTTCAGGTCGACAGCAAAGGCGTACAATAAAGCATTCTTTGGTCAAGGTTCATTGCGTATCCTTCTTGATGACGTCACATGTCGTGGTGATGAAAGCAGCATATTTAACTGTGCTCATGATTTATTTAATGATTGTACTCATGCAGAAGATGTGGGCGTGTCTTGCATCGCTGGTAAATTTTTTATCATTATAAACAAACCTTAAAATATAAGCATACATTGGTCCGAATGGGATTCAAACATTGAAGCATACAATATCACCTCTATAGAGCGGCTCTCTTTTATTATTATTATTATTATTATTATTATTATTATTATTATTATTATTATTATTATTATTATCATTATTATTATTATTATTATTATTATTATTATTATTATTATTATTATTATTATTATTATTATAATTATACAAAATATAATACAAAATATTGGTTTAAATGACAAACGATATGGATCTAATTAATAATGTAATCGATCTAAGATAACAGTCTAAAATACAGTACCCTCCAAATGTCTGGAGACAAAGGAAAACTACAGTTCTTGAATTTTGATGATTATTTTTGTAGAATAATTATTTTCAATATATGTAAGTTTTGTTTGTAATAAAATGAAACAAATTTCATGAATGCAACACATTTTAAAGATACAGCATGATCTAACTTCCAAAGCCTCCAAAACCTTGCTAATTGTAATAATTTTCCATTACCTAGCGTTTATGCTATTTTTGTAGTCTCAGTTAACATTATATTGATAATCAAAAAATAAAGTAAAAACTAAACGGCATTTAAGACATAACAGTTAACAAATTTTAGATAAAAGTCATTCAGTAGGTCTACAAAGTGAAAATGTCTCCAAACTTTTGGTGGGTATTGTATTACGCGAGAATTCATCATATTTCAAAATAGATGAGAAGGTATTTTATATAACCTCTGCAAAGCAACCCGCTACAAACCAAATCCTCTACACAACAACAGCTTTTGATGTTTCTCTTAGGCGTTGTTTTAATTTAATTTAACCACTGCAGATGAACACCCTCTGTTCAGCAACAGACCTTGGTCCCTCCAAGTGGGTGTTGTTTAAGAGAGGTTGTATCCAGGAATAACAGTGATTCGCGGTGTTAAGAGTTAAAAACAATAAAATGTCACTTAAAACATTTAATGTCGTTGTTAACCTGCTTTATTGACACTATCATTTTATTTTGCACCAATATCAATCAATAATCCTGTCCGAAGTGCAAAACGGTTGAAACACATCAAAACAAACTACAACTGTATAACGGCAGCCATCTTGAAAAAGGTACTTTAGATTCGCGAGCTGTGACGTCATTGAAATAAGGCCAATGAAAATTATTTTTTTGTGTCTCGTATCCCAGATTTTACGAAAAACATTGCAGACAAACGTTCTGGTTAAGTATTTTTTATGTTTTCGGTAAATAAATTGTTAATATCAAAGTCAACATATTTTGGAATAAGAAAAAGTGTGTAATTGTGTAATCTCAAACGAATTTTGCAAAAAAAAAACTATTTAAAACGCATTCTGTTTAAGTTAATAGATCGATACGGTAGCGTAAACCAAGTAGTAAACGTGACGTCAGGTTATAGCCTCTATTTCGAAATCTCGCGAGAGTATGAACATAAACAAAAATGGCCGCGAATCAAGGTTGGTCGCGAACTTAGGTACGTCGACGATACTGTAGTTTCAACCACTGAACTATTTACAGTTCGATCTATCGGATGATAAACCGTCGTCGCGATTCCGAACAAAGCATGAGCATTTTCAAATTTTTAAAGTATTAATTTTGTCTATAAAAATAGTTTCAAAGGGATATAACTCTTACAGCCATGTAGAGCTTGAAAAAACTAACTCAACCATGCCAAATGTTCTCAATTTTGCCAAAATTGACTTAAGTCTATATGGAATTAATGCGACGAAATTAAATAAAGTTAAAGTTGGGTTTAAAGTCAGCTTACATAAACATGTTCAGCCGACTTAACAGTCTTGTACAATAACCCCTGATTTTTAAAATAACCTTTAGGCAGGTGATCCCTCACAGTATCCATTTACACCTGGGTGGAGTGGAACAATTGTAGGTAAATTTATTGCCCAAGGAATTAGCAATGTCCAAAGCGGGAGTCGAATCCGGAACTTCTTGATCCCTAACCAAGAGTCCTACAACTGCTCCTACATATTCGTAAATATATATTTTTGTTACAATTCTTAGCAACAACGACTGCGGCACCTTTTGTACCGGTGAGACTAGTTAACGGCGCATCAAACCTAGAGGGTAGATTGGAAGTTTTCCATGCTGGTTCCTGGGGTACAGTGTGTGATGATAATTTTGATGACAAGGCAGCCCGTGTCGTCTGCAGAATGTTGGATGCTCCACTATGGTAATAAAATAATAATTTATTCATAAAATGTGCACTTTTAGTTAAACGTCAGTTGCTATGACTTTTTCTGCATTCATTGGTAAATTGATAAATTCTATTCAACTGTCAGAGTTGCTTACATTTACCCCATTTTTGTAAAAAAATCCATGTGCAAATTAATCACATTTCAAAATACGTTAGTAAATTCGGAAGTTTGCAAACCAGGGATTTTATATAACAGAAATATACTGGTACAAAATTCCATGTGAATATCTTCATTTAATTTTGTAGAACTTGCTATTCGAATGAGCAAAAATAAAAGCCACGACAGTGAAATTTGATGTAAATATATGTGGTTGCAAATTCCTGTTATATAAAATCCTTATGCAAACTAACTTTGATTTTCTACCGTGAAAGAATTCTCTAAATTCAAATTTCAGTATTAACAAACAAAGCTTGATATAAAAGCATAGGTGACATCAGAATGATGTTCGAAGCAAAATTGTGATTTTTTCTTAAAAAATTCCAACAATATAAGATTCCCAATTTTCAGGACATCGGCCAAGCCATACACAAACGCATTCTTTGGTCAAGGTTCACTGCCCATCATTCTTGATGACGTCATTTGTACCGGAAATGAGATCAGCATATTTTCTTGTACCCACGTGGAGTATAATGGAGTAGATTGTACACATGCTGAAGACGTGGGTGTGTCTTGTATTGAAGGTAAATGTTGTATTGTTGTTGTTGTTTTTTGTTGTTTTTGTTGTTTTTAGGGAAGGGGTCGTCTGCGACTCAAAACCGCTCGTAAGACCGCTAAACGTAACGATGTCAATAAACCTCGCAATTGATGCTAAACTCGTTGGTTTTTGCCCTATGAAAATAAGTTACAGAAACGCTGGAGTAGTTACATAATTATGTTGACCAGCAGTGCGTCCCAAATTGAGGTGTGCGAATTAGATTAATGTTCGCGATAAGGAACGATTTGTCCGCCACGAATGTTCCGGACCATCGTCGGCAACCACAGTAATTTCTTCCGTTACACTCCATACGTAACATGGGCAATTTAAATGGCAAAATCTCGTTTTCATGAATATGCATGAGGCAGGGGAGACCAATCTTCTTCCAATGAAATTGCACGTTACAATTAAATACTCTTCAATGATAAAGACGTCATACATCAACGTCATACATCATCCGCTTTATAAAAAAATTAAAGTTTGAATGGTAAACCAAACCTTAGATATAAACCGTAATTTTATTGGCAAGTTTTCCGCAGTGGTTTCCTTGCGGAACCAATGAAATTGTCTCATTAATTATTCATGACTACGAGATTTTTCTAACCAAATGGCCCACTGTACATAGCGCAGCACCAGTGGAGTAATGTATCGTGGAATAACCGACGATGGTTCCGGACATAGGCAAATTCAATTCTTAAGTGATTCACTATGTGAACAAAGATGGAGGTCACGTAAGAACACAAACACTGAAGGGTTGTGGAAGTCGCCATCTTGGATTTGGTGGTTTGAAGCAAACCCGTTTCATATCCTGACACTTTTCCGTGGACAACGCTATCTTGAAAATAACATTTAATAATGACACCATACATGATGTCATGAAGTCAGTGTTTTCCTGTATTTTACATTGCATACAAAATGGTGAGGTGTCTGGTTTATTTTGGTATATGCATTGTGTTTGTAACTATGGGATCAGTAAAGCAACGCTCATTTGAAAGTATATCACATATTATGAAACACCCTGTAACCTAAGAAGTTTTTACCCAGCGAATGTTTCGCTAAGAAATGCAGTGATGAAGTGTATGCATTCTTTCATATTATGTTATGTAGGTCAACCAGGAAGCCAAAGTATCCGGCTATATGGTGGTAAGACAATCCATGATGGTATGGTACAGGTTTATTACAATAAACAATGGTGGACGATTTGTGATGATAACTTTGATTTAGCTGGTGCCCAAGTTGTTTGTCGTATGTTAAACTTTCCTTGGTAAATATTGGTTTTGTACTGAATGTACCTAGCGTTGTTGAAATAAATGGATGGATTGTCCATTTGGCCCGGGTCGATAGCGCAGTTGGTAGCGCGTCGGGATTTGGAATTTCGTGTCCCAAAGGGGTACGGTTTCGAATCCCACCCGAAGAGGTTATACCCTTCCACGAAAATTTGACAATTATGTCAATTTTCCTCCATTAATATGGTATATGGAGAAGTTTCCGGCCTTGTGGAAAGGTAGGTGAGTACTGGTTGTAGAAAAAAACGACTCAGGAAAGCCAGGTTACGTGCGCTGGACGCCGTAAATGGTCAAAAATGTGTTGATACGGCGTTAAACCCAATTTAAAAACGTTTGCCCTTCCACAACAGGGAACTGTACAACGAACGCGACTAAAGCGTATATTCAGTCAAAAAATCCTACATATTCTATCGAACTACTCAAGGACTCATGTTATAAAGTGTCCTCGTACTACTGAAGCGGAAATTTGATGGAGTGTTCACTAGTCTAATTTAATGAGATTGGCATTCAATAATATCTATACTATTAAATTTGCGAGTTTCCTGTTTTGTGGAAGAAACTGCGCAGCTTTGAATAAATCTTTTGTTTGTCGCTGGAGCACATATATACCGGCATATCAAGTTGACAATTCTTTTTTGACAAAGCCTCTTGATATTTGCAAAAACTGCCAAAAATCAACAAACAAATGGGGTTTTTTTTTGTGTCTAAAAATAGATAAAACTAAAAATAGACACGTCAAACCAAACTCCCCGCAGCGGTTATCTCCCTTTATCAAATCAATAATTAAGTAGCAAAGCGTGACTTAAGCACTGTGAGGAGTTTGCTATTTAAAGCCCGTGCTTGCACGGGCTCCCATCTAGTGCTTCTAATTCATTAGGCAATAGTCTGAATCGTTATTTTCAATTTGATATTTTTTCTAAACTAGAAACTTTCTAATCTGGGTCCTCTACACAATAGAATACGCATGTTTCAATTCAAAAGTTGGTTCGAGCTTCATCGTGGCTGGTTATACCCTTCAATAAAATTTCAACAAAAAGATCGAATTGTCTCTGTATATAAGGCATACTTAGAAGTTGCTGACCTTGAGACTTGATCAAGAGTACTTTTAAAGACCAGGGGCCATAATAGCTAAAAAACCAGGCTACGAAATAAGATATGAAAGCGATTGCCTGAACAGGTCATTTTAGCAGCTATAGCACTATATTTTGTTTGTAGAAAATTGGTTACCCAAAAGAATTTTTTGGTTGCCCGAACTCGAAATTGGTTGTCCCGGGCAACCCGACACCCACTTATTTCGTACACTGAGATAGTCAAGCGGACCTTCTTAAAATTACCAGAAGTTGTGTTGACTTGACGGTAAACCCAATATAAAAATTAAATATGAAAATTTTAGGGATGCAGTTACTGTGTACCCTAGGAGCCACTATACAGCTGACAGTAGCTTACCAAGTGGTTTAACCAACATACAATGTGTAGGAACAGAGAATAGTATCTTTGATTGTTTTCATCAGACATGGGGAACGGATTATAATTGTCACCAAGGAATTGGAGTGAATTGTCAACCGAGTAAGTTTTTCAAAACTAAGTTTTAAAATTTACTTTTCAAGTTTACTTTTGTCGGTTTTCAGAAGTGGGTGATGATTTTAAAAAGGTTTAAATACAGTTTACCTCTGTAGAGCAGGGCAGCATATTTTCAAAAATCTTACTATAATTTGACACTACAATATAAAAGAATTTACGACTAAAATTGGCCGTAATACGCTTGATAATACGGGCCCCGTCCCTCTACAGAACAAATCCTCTGCACAACAACAGCTTTTGATATATCCCGTAGGCGTAATATTAATTGAAGTTTACCTCTGTAGAACAACAACCTCTGAACAGCAACACATTTTAGTCTCTCCCAATAGGTGTTGTTCAAAAGAGGAAATACTGTAATGTTTAGGGGGGATGGGCCAAATATCGTACTTCTAAAAAAAACATTTTTGATAAAGCATTTAAGATGGTAATCTGAGTAACAGAACAGAACAGAACAGTTATTAAGTATACGATTAAAATGGTTTTATATTTATTTGAAGATAATTTAAACCATTTGTAGTAGGGAAGACTTTCTGAGTTGTTATGTAGCTTATTAGCCGAATAGCTGGTAACTTGTGTATTAATATTGCACATTCAGTCTTCACGACAAACTTCCATCAGCACTGGATATTGGGTCCAGCAAAATGGATTTTTACAGGACTGAATGAAAGTTAACTTGACCAAAATGTTATTGTCAAAATCTGCAGTCCATTTTAATGATTTAGCATTACATATTTTAAATTAAGGTAGTACCCTCTTAACCAATCCAGTTGCTAAAAAGTGTTTCGCTCGTTGATAAATCAGATATCAAACTGCAACTCGTGCTCTATCCTATACATTACTAGGCACGGGCGCCCCGTGTTGAAATTGACAAATAAAATTTACAAGTTTTCCAATCAGTTACAACACACGGGCGTCCCGTGCAGGAATTGACAAATAGAATTGACAAGCTTTCCAATCAGTTACAACGCACGGGCGCTCTGTGCAGAAATGGTCACGTGATTTAACAAACGGTCTTCTGAATGCAAACGTCAAATATATAAATAAATATAAGCAAACTAGTGATTTAAATAAATGGGTCGAAATTGTTGAACCCATTAATTCTTGTACATTACTTTCAATTAAAGACTGGGTGGGAAGTACGACGAATTGTTCCAGTTCAAAGATTAGGTTTTCATTTGCCATTGATTCTGTGGTATTTCAAACAGTACTTATTAACTGCCCGGGTCACATGCGGGGCTTTCAATATTCATTAAAACACCATTACTTCATTCAATAGTTTGTAAAAGAGTTGGTGAGTATTGTTTATTGACAAAAAAAGTCCAGTAAAGCTAGGTAAGGTGCACTGACTGCTGTAAATAACCTTAATTGTGTTGAAACGGCGTTTAATGCAGTATAATAAAGGTGTTGAGAAGTGTATTCACTACTTTTTCAGCTGTACTTTCTTAAGCTCATCATTTAACTTTTAGAACTTAATGTACGTTTATATGGTGGAACACAGACTAGCGGACTGGTGGAAGTATCTCTAGATGGAACAAACTGGGGTACTGTTTGTGATGATAAATTTAGTAGTAATGATGCTAGAGTGGTTTGTAGAATGCTTGGTTTACCTACGTAAGTATCACTTCCACCATCATCATCACCATCATCATCATCAGCATCATTATTATTTTCATCATCATATACCCCACCACCACCACCCATCATCATCATCATCATCATCATCATCATCATCAGTATAACAGTATTAATGTCATAATTACAATCATCATCGTTATTATTACAATTGTTGACGTCAATTTATCATCCTTGTCATTACCATTTAAATTTGGATTATCAATATATTATTAGCATTTTTTTTTATCTCTATTGTCAAAATCATCAGCATCATCACTATAGTTGACTATTGGTTGGAATTTAGATTAATATACATATATCAAGTTTTTATGTATATCGTAAATTGCACAGTTGTTACTTCTTATATGCAAACTTTGTGAAAAATACCTTTATTTTTGAAAGAATTTCTCAGTGTTACTTCCGACATATTGCTTCGTTGTGAGCTGCGTCATGAATATCATAATATATAGCAAATGTATGGAACGCCATTCTGCCATGCGAATAGCTATTCTGCTATGCGAATTGCTATTTGCGAAATGACAAATGCGAAATGACATTTGCTAATGATTATTGCAAAATGCTAATTGGCACAAGGTTATTTTAGAACAATTTCCGCCATTAATCAGACCACTGTCTTCCAGGAAGGAAAGATACATGCTTCAAGTTGCTGGTCATCCATTGTAAGAAACGCATACAGTATAGTTATGACATTTCACAAATTGCATTTCATAATAATCATTAGCAAATGTCATTTTGCAAATTGCATTTCGCATTTATCATTAGCAAATGTCATTTAGCAAATTGCAATTGGCATGGCAGAATGGCTTTTCATAGCCGTCTGAACGCGACGTGTATTTTGAGCTTGTCAGATACAAAAAGAGTGTGCGAGCGGAAAATTTTATACCTGGTTTTGATCAGAAGTTGGGAGAAAGTCAGATTGATTCATTTATTTCAGAGTGAATGCAGAGGTTATACCTGGGTCAGTCTCACATTCAAGTTCAATATTTCTAGATGATGTTGTATGTAATGGTAACGAACAATCATTGCTAGATTGTATACGTGCTAGATGGCAGACACATGACTGTGATCATACTGAGGATGTTTCTGTCTGGTGCCATTAATGTATTCTGTTATATTGTGCTGTTGTGCTTGTCTGCGATGGAACTTCAAGAGTATTAAATAACCATGACAACAAAACTAACCCTCTTTTTGATTTATACAACCCACAGGCTGTCGTCATGAAAGACAATACATTATTTTGTACACACATGCATAATTAATACACAACCACCATTTTTTGAAAATCAGTCCAGAAATAAGAAATGAAAATGGTACATTTCAACCCGTTAGTTGGGGATTGAGTTGCCTCGGGTTGAGTTGTCTTTAGGTTAAGTTGTCCCGACCCTAATTCGGGGTAATTTAACGGGCTTCTGTAACCATGGCTGAGATTCAGTTTTCTTTGCTCGATATCGAGTCTGGCAATCCGGGGTTGGATTCCTTAGCGTTTTAAAGGTCATGTCCACTGTGATAATTCAAAAGTATACACGATATTTCAAATGAGATATAAAATCGTTAATTGAATTCTGTTCACATTTTTATTTTTATTGAATTCAAATTAAATCCGTATTTTTGTCACAAAGGGAGGCAACAAAGTCAATAATCTTTATTCGACTTAACTCCCATGCGTATTTGAATCCTATTTTACCGAATAGCAGATCGTTATTTTGTTGGACTTGCAAGCAATGCGAGTGACACTCCATGTACCATTTCAACGACGTAGCCTCTCAATCGACCTCGCAACTAATCGTATTAACTGGACAATTTCCGTGACCTATTTTTTTAAAATAAACCCGATCGTGTTCAGAGTACCCGCAAATACACAACCTTTCTATTCAATAAAAACATGTTTGGGTTTTACATTATTTGCTTAAATTTGGTTAAAGGTTAGGCAGCCATATGGATATACGTATACTCGTATTTAAACAACATTTACAAAAACTAAGCTCGTATCTAGACAAATGTTCAATAACGATAAAGAAAGATAACTCTGTTTCATTCCATAACTTCAAAATCGATTGCAAGAGTTACCTCCCTTTATCTAACAAAATTTTTGGCAAATTTCACTAGAAAACCAGTGGAGCATACATAAACCGATTTAAATACTCACATCAGGATTTCTGCCCTGGCATTCGATAATATATATACCTGTATGTATGTACGGGGATTATCGAACATATATCTAGTATTTTTATCAGCAGGATTTAGTGCACTTTGCGACGCTGGCAGGTTATTTTGAAATATAGAAATATTTAAACTTAATATACGAGCGAGTAAAGTTAATATAATATATTAAAATATATAGACATTTCTTTGTAACTTAATTCATATAGATTTCTAAAACAAGAAGCTAACTTAATTATATACCAAAGTTTATTACATACTTAGTTCAAATATGAAGTGAGCAACAAACACTTGTTGATGCAAAATATCTAGGTGTGAAATGCACTCCTTAGATTAATTGATCAGCCACCTGTTTTGTGGAATTCTAACGATTTCAAAAATAAATCAAGTAATGGATTAACGTCGATTTAACTAATCTTCAATAAATAATAAAGCATATAAAATTACTTCATTTGTCGAGTGCTTACATGTGCGTTTTGATTGCTGACGAAATTAACAATAAGTTTGAGAATTTCATACCTGCATAATTTACTTTGCATAGACATTCGATGCAAAATTGTCAGAAACAACAGTAGCGCGTTTTTTACAAAAATCTTACGATAAAAATCATCGTAAGTCAAAAGCAAGAAACATTAGTTATACGGTAATCATTTCATCAATAATTTCAAATATGATTGAAATATGTAAAATATTGTACATGTGTATCTTTTGGATATCATATCTTAGTTATGTTTATTATCCTCCTGACTCTGAAATGCATATTTGTTAAAATGACTTACGACAACTTTTGTCGTAAAAACTTTTGTAAAAAGGTACACAGTTTAGCAACAAGATCTTAGAAATATATATGGAAATGTTAAGCAAACATTAGAAACAATAGCAGTTAAAACACAGACCTTCCACACAGCTAAATTCAAACGTCGAGTGCCTATGATATATATTTAGTAAGTTGGTTGTTGAATCAAGCATCACTTTCTACAAACATGTATATATTGTGCCACTCCTATGGAATTCTTACCGATTTTAAGTACAATTACAGAATAAAACACCTTCAGCGCTTCCGAAACTATTGCGTTTCTTTGTTTTGTTCTTGGAAAGTGCACTTGGTTGCATTCGAAGTAATTAAATAAAACCGTCACTATTATAGAGTTCCTCGCATAATTTGAAGTGTTTCGACTTTTGTTAACTACTATTGAAGAGGTTATACTGAATGAAATTCTTTCAAAAATGATAAGTTTTATTTATGAAGAATCTCGCGGAATCTCGGGGAAAGTGCGAGAATTTCAAGTGTGATTTTAAGTGTTGAGTACAATTGTACTAACAATGTATTAATGCTTCAATTTTATGAAATAATAAACAATGGTGAAATCATATACCAGAAAAGTTGATAATAGTGCTTTGTCTTTGAATTAAGCAGGCAAAAATTAGGAATATTTACTGGAATAGGTTATTGCAATAGGTGAAGTTGGGTTAGGTGGGATTTCAGACAGCGAAAGTATCATTTAACTCTGTCTTAAGCGGCCAGTGCATGTAATTGAATGTTTCGGGGGGGGGGCATGGACCATCTGGCCCAAATTAAAGTTTCCAATCGGCGTGGTCGAGTGGTTACGACGTTGAGATAAATGAATAGATAGCCAGTTTCGCGTTGATTAAAATTCCATTCAAAACATACCCTGTTGTTTCCTTACGCAAGAAACTTTATCCTCCTAGCTCAGTACTTAGATACCTTCTCAATTGTATGAACTAAAAAAATGAGCTAAAACAAACTTAGTATAAAAATGGATGACTGACACTATTCGACACACTTTCATTAATTGAGTTAATGTTGATGTTAAACTCACAATTGTTCCAACTGTTCCAATTTTCTAAAATAAAAAGTAATTTATTTCCCCATAGTAACCTTAAAAGTCTTAGAATTGTATTTAGAGTGACTCCATAGTTTCAATTAACCTTATTCAAGTTTACTTTTGTCTCAAACCGGATGTGACGTCACACATTCTCTTTAAATGTCCTCTTATTCATTTCGGAAGTGTTTATTTTTTTATTTTTGCCCGAGTTGAGTGCTCTCATTTACATTAGCTCCTAAAAAACCAGAAAATTAAATTATTGACTCTTAACTAAGCCGGCACTAACAAGCTGTCGAAGACTTCCAGGAAACATCATGGAATCAATATGGTGTCTTAGACTTTTGATCTCAATGCATTACAGCGACAATTTTAACTCCAATATAGTCAATTCCTATTTTGTTTGATAGCACCATCATTCTGATAATTAGCCGATAACAAATTATCTGCTCGTGAAGTTACTTATTTAACGCGCCTGAATTTCAAATCTCATGTCCCGAAGGGGGTACTGGTTTGAATCGAACCGGGAATGTTCTACCCTTCCATGAAAATTAGACAAAAATGTCAATTTTTCTCCATTTATAAGATATATGGAGGAGTTTCAGGCCTTGTGGTAGGGTAGGTGAGTACTGGTTATAGACAATGGTCCAGAAAAGCTAGGTTAGGTGCACTGGTCTCTGTAAAATAACCAAAAGACTTGTTTTAATGTAGGTGGATACAATGTTTCATAAAAATCAAGTCAGTCAAACTTCACGAAAGTCGGTGTACATGTAGAGTCACAATTGTATTTTATAAATATGACAATTATTCTCATTTTTATCGCGACGTCACCATGGCAACGACGTATAATCGTCACACGTATAAAAACGTGTAGAAAACGTTGCGCTAGTTAAAAACGACGTTTTAATGTGTTAACAAGCTCGATACTTCTTTAAAAAAACTTTCGTGACTTTCGTGAAATTTGACTGACTTTTGATTTTTATGAAACATTGTATCCAGCTACCTTAACATGGCGTTAAAATAAGTATAAACTGGTTTTAGCTCGACTGTACGAAGTAAATGGAGAGCTCTCCTACTTGCCCTAGCGTCGGCGTCGGCGTCCACATTTCTGATTAAAGTTTTTAAGTTTTTGTGCAGTAAAATATTGTTTACTATACTAGTAACTTTTTTATATCTTGAGGTATCAACTTCAAACTTCATATATATGATCCGTATTATCAACCACATCTCATGTGACAAGGTTCATAACTCCAAATATATTTTTTCAGAACTTAGAGTTTTCTTAAAAAATGCTTGTTTTTTACTGCAACTGTTTTGTTTCTTTAGGTATTGACTTCAAACTTTAAATATACGTTCCTTATTATCAACCACATCTCATGTGACAAGAATCATAACTCTAAATGCATTTTTTTTCAAAATTGTCTCTGGTGAACTTAAAATTTTCTTCATCATTTTTTTTACTTTAAATTTGTTAAGGTATCATTTTCAAATTTTAAAATATGTATGTTCCTTACCATCAATCACATCTCATGTGAGAAATACTTACTTAGTCGAGCATGCTGTCTCCTCTGACAGCTCTTGTTAGACCTGACAAGCACACCGTACATAAAGCGTTTAGCTGGCAATTTTGCTCCACGTATGAAGTAGTTCGTTTTTTTCAGGTACCTGAAAGGTGTTAAGAAATTGTTGCGTCAGTCATAGCGGAAGATCTATTTTAATTGCTACTCATAAATTGCAGGAACTATTTGCGGATTTAGTACCTAAGGGTTGATAATCTAAAATTAGGATAGATATATATGTTTAGCTTATATCTCAAACAGATAAAACTCGAAGCTTATTCATTGTTGCCTAGGCACCTCCTTAAATCATCTGTCCCAAAGAGCCATGGGTTGTTAGTCACTCTTTTTTTCAAGTACGTGTTTCCCCACCGAAGCACAGTCATATTCCTCAAGCAAAAAATATCCCTGATTTCAAACATCAAAAGTCGCATTGTCCCGATGACAATGGATTGGTAGTAATTTATCTAAGATGTGCGGACTTGTTATACAATCAAACTTAAATGAAATCCGCATTATTTATCCATTAACAAACAAAGGAGAGTGATACTCTTTTGTTGCTATCATCGACTAAAAGTATCAAATATATTCCACAAAATAAATGACTGAGATCAAGTGCAAGGACCAACCATGTCGTGCTCATATGAAATAAACGACCAGGGTCAATTACACAGACAAGCAAAAGGCGCTTTCAGGAGCATGATGTCAGCATGTAGGTTAGATAAAAGCCTTTGCCCTCGTCTGCTTGGGCTAAATTTCAAGACGTTTCAAAGTTACCCGAAAGTTTCTATTGACAACACACAAGGGTTTGAAACAAAAATTCCTGATGTAATTTACATACGTAAAATTCATTATCTGAGATTGAAATTGAATTAATCTGTTAATCAGTGGCTATAGTCACGTAATCTACAACAATTACTTATTGGGTAAACAAGCACTTGCTTTTCGCCTATTTTTCTTTCTAGACAAATAAATGAATGACATCCTATTGCGCTACAAATAACTGATACCTATCTTTCCTGAAAATTCCTTATTAATATATAGAGGATATTCGTCAACTTTGGTGTAAGATCGATTTTTATTTCACCGAGTGAGCTCAGAAAACATATTTTCACGAGTGGCATAGCCACGAGTGAAAATGTCACTTTCTGAGTTCACGAGTTGAAATAAAAATCATCTTACATCAAAGTTGACGAATATTCGGTTTCTTTTATGCTTAGTTTTGTGTTTTATTTGATATTTTTAATCAAATTATAACGTGACGTCATTTCTACTCTATGATGACTTCATTTATCTTCTAATATGACGTCATGAACGATGAAAATATAAAGTTATATTTTCATTACGATGAAAATATAAAATTTATACGCAGAAAACCCGAGCGGGGCCGAAGGCCCGCGAGGGCTTTGAGCGCTTTTAGACAACGTGTATGACGTACGTTAATTCTTTAAAATTGAAAAAAAAACAGATAAAATTAATGAAAAATATATAGTCCTATGAGTTTGAAAAACGTCTCCAGTATATGGGGGCCGCCATTTTCATCAATTTTATTAGACGCTTAATCAAACATCTGCTAATCAAGATTAAAGACGCTCTATAGAAAATTGCACAACAAGCGTTCAACGATTCGGATCAATAAATGAAGCAACTGGCGGCTTTTCGTTGGGTAAAAATATTGGCAGCTTAGTCGTGGCCTTTTCCGCTTTCAAAATAATTTCAAATGTGCTTTTTTACGATGCTTATTCCAAGATAACAATCCAAAATATAATTGGTCGTTTTATTCGTTCGTTTCCTCATTAAAGTATTTTTTTATGAATTTTTACATTGGAAATACTTACCAACGCACCGTTCGTGACGTCGCTAAGAGACGTTCATGATAAAACCGGCACGTTTCCGTAACTTAACGTTACAGAAAGAGGAAAACATTTCTATTTTCATAAATGAATGTTTTATCGAGGCCCTCAAACAAAATAAATCCTTCACAGCGCCTAATATATTTTCTTTATTTTATTTTGCCAAAGTAACAATCTTATTTTATTATTTTTAAGTAATACATGTAAGTCTGTTTTCCGCGCCTTAGGTAGCACCTAAGTTCATATTATTTTCATCCTTTATTTTCATCGAATAACGCGACGTTTCACCGTAAAGCAAGAAAGAAACATGTATATGAATAATGCTTGTTTGCTTAAATCGTCTGCTCGAAGCGGAGCTCGGTATTCAATGATTACCAGTCCAACATCGTAACCACTTAGTCCCGCCCTCTCTATGATTGTTGATCTTTTTGGAACAATTGTGATAAAAATACTTCTAAATGAGATTTATTATAAATCAATGATAATCAAGTATTAAACATTGGCGCGTGGCACTCTATTGTTTTATTAATTTTAATATTCCATTCCAACAGATTGTGTTTTGTTGACACATATTGTGTAAGAGGTACTTAAAAATATCAGGGATTACTCTTTATGGAGGTGTTATGAGGCTTTAAGATAAGAGGGACTATTTCTTATGGAGGTGTTATTAGGCACTTCATATTTTATGATCATTTATAACCATGTTTAGTTAACAATAAAATGAAGGCAATTTAAATGGTGCTCTAAATGACGAATGTTTTCAGGACTGTAGAATACGAGGTCAGATGAGGTATCTTATAATACTCGTAAATGTATTATTAAAAAAATCGCATATGATTATTCAAAATTATAGCCTTATTAATATCTTCAAAAGCTTTAGTTCCACCCCAATCTCCGTAAACAGATATCCTGTAGAGATTTGCCGTAATTAGCGAGTAGGCGAGCGGCAAAGTTTAGATCGGGTTTTAATCAGATTGGTACCACCCATAATTATAAAAAGGTGGGTGCTGACGGTACAACCCGACCCCCTCAGAAACACATAATCGTTAAAGTTAAAAAAGTCTGCTTCCATGTAAATGTTCAGCCGACTTTACAATTTTGAACGATAACCCTTGATTATTGAAATCACCTTCAGACAGGTGATCATTCACCCTTCACAGTACCCATTTACATCTAGGTGGAGTGAAACAAATGTAGCAACATTCTAGCTCTAGAAAAGTAGCACTGCCCCTAGTAGGGTACGAACATTTGCCCTCTCGAGCCCGAAGTGCGTATCATACCCCTTGAATACTAATATTAAAATTCTTCTACGAGCGTGCAATGTCGAAAGTTCGAGCAAATCATTATAAATATATAACATTTAATAAATCAAATAAAAATCTCGACACTTATGTTTTCCTTATTTGTTTTCCAAATCTAACTTGATATTTTAATATATCAATTTAACTAAAAGTCTTCGACAAACAAGATCTCTTGTCATTTTTGGTGTTCTATAAATTAGTTTAAATGATTTGCTCAAATGACTGTGCTAAAAATCAAGAAATTGACACTTGTAACAGGCACTTGTATTCGACACTTGTATCGTGTTTTTTTATTTGATTAAATACAAGAAAAAATCAAATGTACTAAATCATATCTGAAGACGAGGGCGTTTATATGTTTGATGAATCAATAGAACAGCTGCGTGTTCAGTAACGACTGTTAGCTAACGTTACGGGCACGGGACAACTCAACCCGAAGACAACTCAGCCCGTGCATAACTCAACTCAAAGTTGGGACAACTCAATCCGTTAGTAGGGGATTGAGTTGTCTTGGGTTGAGTTGTTCCGACACTTCCGTTACGGAACGTTTTGGAACGTTCAGGGTAACTGAACACGCTGCTGTTCTTCAAGTTTCTTCCCCCAGTTTGTTTGTTCTTTGAAATTTAACTTGAATAAATGATACAACCCGCTCAAGAACTCAAATAGAATCCTCTGCACATTATTTTGCAAATGCTCTAGTTTAGCGTTCGTTTCAATTTTAGAAGCCGTCCGGCTAGCTCAATTGGTAGCACGCAAGTCTAATGATCGATGGGTCGTGGGTTCGATTCCCGGGCGGGGTATACTTTCGTGGAGATTGATAATCATTGGTAGGAGGGAGAATGGCCGTAGAAATAGTCAGTCACTGACGATAGTATGCGCTTAGTAGTTGTTAACAGCTAAATCCAGAGAGTTAGCCTTTCCAGGAGTAGTAAGTAGGTTGACTGACCGCCGTTATATAACCTATACAATGTGATGCTACGGCGTTAAACCCAACAAACAAACAATTGTTGGTGTGGCGGATATGGAGCTAGCGATCAATATTCTCAGGACCATTTAGACATATTCAATAAAAGAAATGTAATAATAATTTTATGTACTACACGATGTCATTAAATCATTAGCCAAGAAAAAGAAATCGGCGTCAACCATGTTTTTTATACCTTATTTCACGGCGTCTCAACGCCGTGATATTGTGGTGGGTAGTTTTTGATAGCAATGGGCAAAAGTCACGTGACATAAATCCTTTCGATTTCCACTGCCGACAATTTATTGTTTGTTTTAATGCAGTCATAGTACAGCCCATTTCCGTTAAAAGTTTCATCGAAAAAGCATTTTGAGGGAAAGCATATAAACACTATTTCTATCAACAATGCAACACACGAAAAATCAGCGTTTTACATCAATACATTTCTTCAAATCCTTTCGACTCACATGTAAAGGGGTAGGTATAATTTGCGGACCAACCGGACCAGCGGACCAGTTTAGTATACGGATACAGTATAACAAATATGCGTATCATAATGTGTGTATAGTAGATATATAACTGAGATTTGTCAATATTTTATTTGAAAAGATAAGATTGATAGAGTTTTCGGAAATTACTCAAATTTAAATATATAAATACCAATATCGAAATTGTTTTTAGAATAATTGTTATTACTGTTAGAGTTGTTTTTCATTTGAAAACAAATTTGATAGGATTCAAACGTAATATTTTAATAATATACAAAAATGTACCTTTTTGTCCTTTTAAGCGGACTTTATAACAACAATAACAAATGTTCACGCCTGTAATATCAGAATGTCGAAATTCAAAGATGTTGGACAGTTTTGCATTAGTTAGATAACGGAAAATTAACAAAAAAGAAAGTAATCATTGATTTTTTCGAACGTGCATCTCTGGTTCTTCACGTATAAAAATAAAGCAACTTATTGAACTTGAATACAAAGTGTAGCCACGATATATGACGTAATACGAGGTTGCATTCGTCACTAGTAGGATAATATCATATAAGGCGTTGTTTACACGCTCAACAAATGCGTATAAAGTTTTGCAGCTATCTTGGAATTTGGTGAACGTTCATTGGCTGTTTGAAGGTTCATAGTAAAGGTCAATATCATTATCGCCGGTCGTTGGACCGGCGATATAGACAATTGTCAAGATTTGAGCAATGTGTAGTCATCACCGGTTGCTTAAAGCCAATCAAAACGATGCATTTGAGGTCACATTATGAAAAAAATGGACGTCGAAAAGTTAGGGGTGCGTGGATGGGCTCGTCGAAGCCATGTTTTGTTGGGTTAGTTGATGGAATTAATTACCAAAAATACCTATATCAATTAATAAACGTGTGCCAGTTAATTGACAGTTGCAATGTTAGACCAAGAAAAAATGCTTAACTATATGTAACGTGTTTAATTCATTCTAAAACTCGCATTTGTTGAAAAATTGCAAACCTAACTTCGCTACTTCGGGGCGAATCTAAATCAATGGTTTTACCTAGGGTACACTAATTCCTGGTATTCTATGAAAAGACTCACTGGTTTTACATATCTTTACCAGCCCCGTGTCCAGTTACTACTGTTAGCTAATAGCTAAGGTTAAAGATACAGGAGAACTCAACCCGAAGCCAGCTCAACCTTTGGAATACTCAACACAAAGTCGGGACAACTCAATCTGTTAGTATGATATTGAGTTGTCTCGGGTTGGGCTGTCAATTTGTTCAGTTGTTCCGATTCTACAGTTACGGAATGTATATTTGTCAGGATCTTTTAACTTTTTCTTTATTAATCCTTTTCCGACGTGCACTTAATCCTGCCTGTAACACTCGAGAGAGGCATTGGCAGTATAAAGACATAATCTTTTTGTACAGCAAGTCAACATCCTATTGCTTCTGTACAGTTCGGTATAGGCTTATCTGTGGACGAACTTTCTTATGATTATTATGACACATCTTTTGGTCTTAAACCGGTTACGTCATGTTTTGTACTTGGGATGTTGCTGTTGCGGTTAAAAGGCCCTTTTTTATGTACTTTGTTTTGTTTTTCATTTTGCCCATAGACCAACGATCGACCCTTATTAAACAGATCACTTTTGGGAACCAACAGTCACACGGATTGATAAGAACAGATCCGCAATGTAAGGAGCATTTGACTGAACAGAAGCGATAAGTCATGTAAATAGTGTCTGTTTTAAAAGACTATGTTTTCCCTTTTGCCGATCTTTTTAAGCGTCATGCAAATATGCATTACTGGAAATAAATCCAACTGAAACCAAACATCCTGTTGGCATAAAGATGGTGTCTAGATCAAGACCATTCTCGTACTCTGCGGTTATCAAGCTTCTCGATCTAACTAGTATCGAGAATCTAACTAGGCTAAGGGAACGAGAATGATACATTTGAACAGGAAAACGTTTTATAACAAGTTACCTTTTAATTACTGAAAGATATTAACATGACAATTCAATATAATGCTTTTTGGAGTTACCTTTAGATTAAACTTAATAAATTTTTTTTTGTTTGCCGTGACAATCCCTTTGCTGCATTTCGCAGCAATTTTTTACTTGTTAGTAATTGTTGATCATGTGACTATTGACCTTAATCATAGATGTCAGAGATATCAAGTCATGTTTGTTTGGAACTCCCATGGGCAAACAAGTGTAGACAGTAAAAATTGGTTGTTTGTGTATAATTATACATATTTGGAACTCTACGGTTATTTTCAATGCAAATACATGTATACGCATTCGTAGAAAACAGCCGTGGAGTTCCGAATGATAATTTTATTGTTAAGACACTTTTACTTAATCTACTGTTGCATCCTGGGAGATCACGTGACCTAAGTTAGCAGACGAGTTAATTTGAATAATTATTGAAACAGGCCATGCTCATGACGAAAATAATGATTTTCCTCCATATATGGAGAAGATTGTTGCTTCATGTAAAAGTGTAAACGAGTACTGGGTCAGAAAAATCCAAAAGTCGCGCCAGAGACATACACTGTCGATTTTCCCTTCACACCGGGAAATGTTGTCGTTTGCCAGGGAAAGGATAAAGTGATCAGGCCTACTAGAAGACAAACAAGTAAGACCGCAGTAAATAACTGAAACAAATAGTACATCATATGCGGATCTAGCGGTGGGGAGGGGGGTCAGAGGGGTCATTTTTGCAATTTTGTCATTGTTTTCTTTAACACAGTGACTGTTCTTGGTTGAACTTTAGAAAATCATCGTCACGTTGTTAATTAAGTTCTAAAGCCAAGGACGATGCTACTTGAGATCATTTAGATTTATGAATGGGAAAGAAAACAACACGTATGTTAAGTCTTAGAGTAGGATCACAGACACTCTGCTAGTTAATTAGTCAGTTTGTTTTGTCTAAAAACGTCGGGGACAAGCAAGCGTGGAAATGTTTCTATGTTTTATTGGAAAGAAGAAGTAGGTTGATGCATTGCCTTATACCTCGACAATACTATTGGATGTTTGTTGTTTATGTGTTTGTGCTTTTTTGCACACAACATTGTCGAGTCAAGGGTGGTTTGGAGTTGTTTTCATGAAGACAATTTGTTATTGCTTGGACAAGTCAGGTACACGTAAACACCTGGTTTAAACCCATGTGGATTTTTCAATGTCCATTCCAAAGGGGGAACCACTTAAGTTTTGTTTTCATTATTTGTTTTTGCGTCCTTTATATCTTAATAAAAATTGACAAAATCTAGAACATCTCCTTTTTTGTTTTGGTTGTTTCTGCTCCTGCTTTGTTTTAAGCATCGTCGGTTATCCCTCGATACATTACTCCGCTATGCTACGTTATGGAGTGTGACCGAAGGAAGTACAGTGGTTGCCGTCGATGTGTTTAAAAATTCATTTCTTGTATTTAACAAAATGTTGTAGGGTTTGTTGAAAACAATTCTTATTTTTTCTTGCAATTAGAATCATGTTTTACGTATGGCTTGTACTTATTGACCTGAGAAAAAAGCAAATTCCAGTTCTATAATATTTAAAGCTTGTTCTCTTTGACCTGGGTGCTACATCATTTATAGTTTTTTTTTTCATATTGACCCTAGTAATGTATACAATTTATACGTATTTTATAGCGTTTTCACGTTGACCTTTATAAAAAATACAAAACAATGTATATTTAGTTGTGCTTCCATGCAAACATCTTATTATTATCATCATTATTATCACTTTAGCATGTCATTTTGTTCAAGGATTTCACATTTTGAAACATGACGCACACATCGCTCCATGGAAAGGAAATCTTAAGTCAAAATATCTCTATTTTAAATCCAAACTATTAATGTTATCACACCACTTGAGTTTTACAAAAATATTTTGGTGATTTGAAGAAAAACAATTCGTCCTCTATCTTACTTTTTTCTTCGATCAAACTTAACAAATTCGTACGAATAATCATGTAGACCTACTCATCGTTTATGGCCAAGTTTTGTAAATTTAGAGATTTAGACACAAACTACTCATTCCTGATCTTACTTTTTCAACGAAATGAGCATTTTAAAATCGCATATTCATAAATTGTTTTTCTATTCATCTATGGACAAGTTTGGCTGTTCTTTCATTTATCGCAGTTCGTATACAGTAGGTCATGCGTGTTTTTGTACTTTACTGTTTCAACATTGACTTGTCTTTTTATGAACAAACTATACCGTGTTTTTTCTGATGTTGTGGAGCTTGGTTTGCCACTGATTCTAAATCATGTAAGGCATTTGTCAGTCCCTGACGGAATAATGTTCCCAGTTACATGTACTTGTTAACAGCAAAATCCAGTGATTTAGCCTTTCCAGGAACAGTGAGTAGGTTGACTGACCGTCCTTATATGACCTATACAATGTGTTGCTACAGCGTTAAACCAATCGAAAGAAGAACGTTTTCAAAATCGGTTCGAATGTCTTTCATTTTACGTGTATGTTAAAAACAGACCAGGCCTATGTAATATATTAAAATATACAAAAATGGACAACATATCCTATTCTTGTATATGGACAAATTTAAAAGTTTTTCAATGAGGTTTTACTACTTTTAAACATTTTTATTTTGTACCTCGTAAACTTATTGATGTTAAATTGGTAAGTACTAAATTGTTGCCATGTCTTTAAGTTACGTTACGAGAGCAGAATGTCAATGAGGGGTCCACCATGGATGGGGCAATGGGTAAAAGGGCCTGGGCCCATTTGAAATTATAGTCCACTTACAAAATATCAGTTCTAGTTTGACAAAACTATTTCAGTGTTCAACCTGTTGTAAAAATATTTGGTTGGTCTGAACTGGAACGAATTAGCGAAGCTTTAACAAAAAATCTTTAGACAAAATTTATCGCAAGTCAAAAGCAAAATTCGTTCATAAAAGGTCCATTGGTCTGTCTAATTAAATTCTCAAGCTAATAGATTAAGCTTAATATTATTTAACTTATTGAAATATCATCATGATTATTTTGGGTTATACAAACCTTCTGATGCTAAGAATTTAAGATTGCCTTACAATAATTTGATGGTAAGGTTTAAGTTTGTGAAAAGGCATACTAACTCCGCCCATGCGTTTTGAAATGTCCATAGTAATAAATGATATCATCCCACTTTGATAGGTTAAGACTTTCCAAAATATCTAGCCTTAAATTCCTTCAACAGTTTTGACCGTTTGAAGTTAGGAAATCTTAAATGTGTTTAACTTATCACTGACTTACGAGTGATTTCAGTTGATTTGGTATTTATGTCCGTCCTATAGCCGGTGACTATTTATTATTTTATGGCTTAATTCGTTGTTAAATATTTATTCACGGAGTTAAAGTCTGTCAATCTGCATTTCTGTTTTTAGATTTTGGGATAGCTACGGTCTGTGATTGAAAAATTCTGAATTTGTAAGGTAAGATTAAAGTTTATTTATTAATTGTTTGGTTGTAATATTTTGTGCGATTTGCGGGGCCAGTGGCTCGTATTATCAAGCATCTTACGCCCGATTTAAGTCTACATTGCATAGTTCGGTTATCGTAAGATGGTTTATACTATGCTGTCCCGTATTATCAACGGACTTACGACCGCTGTTCGTCGTATATCAGCGTCGGAATCTTACTATACATATACATGTATCATGAAAGTTCTTTTAAGCTCTATAAGTCGGCAGTTTTATTTGTGAAATTGGATTCTATTTCTAACGTATTATTATATATTTATTGTTTGGCAAAACGAATTGTTTGATGAAGTGTGACATAAAAACTCGAAAGGTTCTGATAATTTAAAATGATATAAAACAAAAAAAAAACATTTCACGTTTGTGTGGGAATTTGGCATTTGCTCTCGCGGAGTATAAATCTAATAAATTAATAACTTAGTACTGGCTCATCGCAGGAAAATGGCCAGGTGACTAGTCCGCCATATGGCGATAACTGGTAAAAATGGGCTAGAAATGATAACAGGCCAATTATATAATGTTACAACGGAAACTTTTATTAATGACATGTCAAATCAAACCCACTACAATACAACCTCTCTTGAACAGCACCCACTATAAAGAACCAAAGTGTGTTGCTGTTAAGAGATTGTTGCTCTGCAGAGATTAAATTTTAAATCCAAAAACCCCTTTGGGAATATCAAAAGCTGTTGTTGGGCAGGGGATAATGTTCTATAGAAGGCCGCTTTACAGAGGTATATACAAAAAACCTACAAAATATAACTAAATATGTATTACCCCTCTCGTTATATTTTGACTGTTATCTTCAGATCCATTACATAGATTAATTAGATCCATATCGTCTGTCATTTAAACCAATATTTTAAATTAGGCCAAAAACATTAATCCTGTTTTTGGGGGCAACGGTCTGAAAAAAGTCATGTAGGGCAGGCTCCAAGATTTTTAAACAGAGCCAATAATGATTTTCGATTTTCACTGATACTCTTCTCGTCAATCTTCCTGAAGGAAAATAAAAATAAAAATATGTAGGGTTGGCGAGATTCGCTAGAGAGGCTCGGTCCTTAACAGATTTGTTTTTAGGCCTTAGTGTTAGATTTATTAATAATTAGCGTTGAATCTGGTTACACATTTGTAGTATTTGATGTCGTATTTGTATACGTTGAGAATTCATTCATAAAATTTGTGAAGTTGTGATAAATATCTAAGTTTATAATTTCCATTGTTGCTTTTTATTTCTCATGATTTATTTTGTTCGATTTTTAATAGATGAATCTCTTATGAAATTTTAAGTGATCCGATAAGCCCTATTTGGCTGGGTATTAAAATTGTTTTATTCATTATGTTTGAATGATAACGATAATGATAATAATGATGTTTTAAAGGCGATAATGATTGTTATAATGATGATAATGATGATGATGATAATGATTTTTACTTCCTAAACGCTTGATTTGAGAAAAGGCCCTTTTATTTAGGCCGGTCTCCTATTAAGATCATCAATTTTAATGGTCCAAATAGTGGAACTTTAATGTGCTTAAAACTTAAGTGCTTCTAATATTCAGTTAAAAACTTTCAAATTTTATACCACACACTTTTACTATTAGCAGTATATACATACTATTACTGTATTCGATTTTTAAAGAAACCTGCTAATCAGTTAGATCTACGCAAATGTTTATATTTCTTATAAAAATATTGACACTTAATATTAACAGTAAAATAATAATGAAATAACTTATAATTGAATTACTTATGACCTCAAATGGCGATCCCATATAGCATACCATAGTACAATGTATTGCTAACTTACATTTTCAACAATCAGTGGTTGACCCCCTGATTTAAATACTCGATATTTGTTCGATTATCCTCGTATTTACTGATATCTATTTTTATCAATCATTTGTACAGAAGTAATTTAGTGAGTATAAAAATGGAGATTATTATGTTAAAGGTTAACATGGGAAGATCTAATTATAAAGGACTTCCTTCGCGTATTTAGGCAATTACAAAATTAATTTGTTTCCGGAAAGAAGCAATGAAATATATGTAAATTTATACGTTGCACCTGGCTATCTGTTTGCTGGTATCTTTCTATTATTGTTCAAGGAGAGTCTTACACCGAATGACATTTCCACTCGAAAGGTCATGTTTTCCTGTCATAATGAAAAACTCTTTCACTCCGTCAATTGTGCAGGCAGCAAATTGGCACTACGACCCAATTATTCCACTGTCACAATTAGCAGATTTATTCATGCACCCCTGAAGTAAAGCAATCGCAGACCTATACATTTTTTGCCTTGAAAATAATCTCAATTTTCCTTCAATAGTTATATGAAGGAGTTGCCTGCCTTGTGCATGGAAGGGTAGTTGAGTAATGGGATAGGTAAGTTAGATGAACTGGCCTTCGTAAAATAACCTAAACCCAGTATAAAACATTTCTTTCCCTTGAAAATATATAAACCATGCCCCGTATGGTTCGAATTGTAAACCTTTTCGCCATGAAATTTGCTTCCTACCACAAGGCCACAACTTTCCCTACAATCACGGATCACCGTCAAAATAAACCAAAAGAACTATTTCGTCATTCACTACAGACGTCCTTTATCATCATTGCCAAGCTCACCAATATATTTCGCCAAACAGAAACAATCTAGTTTTATTTATAGATATCTAAATTTCGATCGATTACTATGTTAAAATGAAAGATTTGTCGACGGAAATGTTCAGAAACTTGAATCAAGAAATTTAGTTAATAAATGGATGATTTAAAGACTCCATGTATTTCAATTTCTTAACTGATGTAGACATTTCAAATTTCTCATTGTAAGTAACCGGTGCCTATAATTTGATTTAATAAGTTACAAACGTGTTTTTTGGAAACAGGTCTTGCCGCACTTGGCAAAAACAAAACAGCACAAACTGATATGTTATTTGTCATAGCTTTCTTAAAGTACAGATTCAAATTTTATTCATAATTTTTAAAAACAAAATTGAATTATTAAATTTTGAACTATATGATAAGACATGCGCAATAATGTACTTTGTTTGTGAAATGTGCGTTTATGCACGAAAAAGACTTTTTGTTAGCTTTTAAATAAACCTGTTTGGGCTAGTGTAATGTTGGTACTTCCTTCAACCTGATTTAAACCCCTTATTGGCATTTGTTTGCCATGTTCCAAGGTGGAAATCCCCAAGGTGCTTGCTTTCGTTATTTGTTCATGGCGTCCCTTAAAAACCAAACGTCTCCTTTTTGTTTTGATCTCCCTCTTTGCTTTCAGCCTGTGCTGAAGGTCCGTGTCGATTGTAGCACAACTGGTACATAACAATTGTACTTAAATGAATGAGATGGGACCTTTATCATTACATTAGTCAAACTGAGATGGTACCAGTTGTCCAGGGTGGCAAAACTACATGGAACCAGTTGTCCAAACCTGTCAAAATTGACATGGGACCAGTTGTCAAGGGTGGCAAAACTACATGGGACCAGTTGTCCATGGTACCAGTTGTCCGGCTCCCGTCCATGTCACTTGACTTTTGCTGGTCCTGATATGTTTTCAAACTCATCTTTAATAAGGGAAGAAATCAAAATATGCTTCACATACATGTAGATTGCCGCTCAATACAAGTTTGACTGTGCGACACAAAAACAACTCAGTCGTGTTGGTTATAATTGTTATACAGTAATTAGACGAAACTTTGTCTTTTATTCATGAGTTGCGACAATACTATTATTATAAAGATGTGATCTTACGACACCGTTATGATTGGTCGGCTAATATTATAATCCACACTGAATATATAGATATATAGATACGAGGAGAAACGACTTTATTAAGTACCGTACGATACTGTTTTCTGAACGTAGTCATGTCTATATCGTTTGGGAGGTTTTTTGCATAGTTGTTCTGAGTTTTTGTACCAATCATAACTATACAACGCAACCTCACTAACAGGTATTTTCCTTATAACCATAACCTCAAAATAACAGTCAATTATCAACATATTATCACCGCTTTACTTCTAAACAAGATACATCTCAACAACACCTTTCTCTTACCAATAACCACCTTTAAGCAACAACCATTTCTCAACAACCAAAGCATCTTAACTACATTCACATACAAAACAAAAGACATCTATCAACAACAGGTATCACTTAAAAATACTCACTTCTCAAAACCAGATACGTCTTAAAATACGTCATCGCTCAGCCATGACCACCTGTAAACAACAATGGCCTATAAACAACCGCTGCCATTCCAAGAAAACCTCTAAGCAAATTTCAACAACAGCCACCTCTTAACAACCTTCACCACTTTCAAAAACAGACGCATCTAAAAATTTATAACCTCTCAACAACAGTCACCTCTCAACAACAGTCATTTATATCTCAACAACAGTAACCTTTCTAACACCAGGCAGTTTTCATGTAAGCAATCACTCAACGACAGTCACTCACCAGTTAACTAAAAACTATTGTTTTTTAGAGTGAGTTTTGTCGAAAAGATCGTGATTTTCATGTCTGCAAAGTATCAATTTTTATCTATTCATAAAAGACGTAGCAAAAATGAAGATCAATCTGTTTTTAAGTAGGTTGACTGACAAGCTTTTAATTATACTTATATGAAGCATTAAAAGTAACGGCACAGCTGGTTTTTTTCATGTTCCGTCTTTCAGTAGTTTGAATTAATTGGATATCAATTTCGTTTAAATTTGACGAAAACTATTAAAATTTAATTTGATTTAAATTCATGACAGATTTTATAGAACGGTATATACGAGATTATTATTAGAGCTAAGTGGTTTATGGCCGTCGATAAATCTCCATAAAATACTTTAAAATTAGATCAAATTTCTGTTTCATAACTTGACCTTTCAACGACCTTGGGTTTTGGTTATCTAAACTGTATGCATTGATTTTAGAATACTTGATAAGTGAAAATTCGGAAAGAAATGGCTAAGAGGAAAATGTTTTGATAAATGGAAATTTGATTTAAATGTATTAAACTATGTCTGAGTTATTTCTTGAAACAATATATATGCGTCTTCAAAATGTTAACATACTATAGTTTTTCCTCAAATTATTCCAAATTTCAGCCAAACATCTGCAATGATTGTATTGTTTGAAATCAGCCTATATATGAATTAACTTTTCGCGAATACAAAAAATGTTGTTGTCATTCGAAAGAGATAAGCCTGGGCTATGCATGCATTTAAAAATCTGTGAAATATAACAATTTTTAATGGAGAAACTGGCCACTAATTGGACTTTGGTAAAAATTACCATTTTTGGAGTAATATACCTTAAACGTATTTCTAGTGTTTTTGTCTCATATATATATAGTTTATATATAGTTTATTTCCTCCAAAAGATTGAAGATCATATAATTATTTACAGCAAATAGAACAAAATAAATATAAAATTAAACATAGCAAATTGCAACAAGCATTCAGATTCACAGGAATGCAGAGTCAAAGTAATGTATGTGAATATGTAAAATCATTGTGTTATACATGCATACATATATATACATATATGTTAACATCTATATGATGTAATTATAAGTAAAGTCAAGCAATAAATGTATACTTATTCTAACAATGTTTTCATAGATAAAGTAATACATGGATATGTTAATAAATCACTATCTTGTATAGTGGCTAAGGTAAATAGTTCTAAACATTGGCTCTTGTCACTTAAATTGATGATGATAATGAAACGTTGCATATAATGATAAAATGTATAAAGCCATAACTCAGCTACACACTACACCAAACAGATTTCAAAATTGAATTATCTTGGTCTTATAATCTGATGACCACAGAACTTGCTACCAAAATCTTCTTGAATACAAGACGATCAAACCATCATAAATTTATGCGAAACCTGGAGAGCGTCCAGATTCGATACCGGTAATTATTTCATAAGACAATAAGAAAAGCAACACCTTATTATGTAGAATTGTCCATTGTAAATTATTTGAAATTACATGTTGTTACCTTAACTTGTCTGTGACGGTTCCAGACGCCTTTTAATTATTGCAGACCTGCATTGATTATTCCGCTCCAAGACAATCTCACGTAATCAGAGTCTATGTACACTGCCGCTAAATGACCTAATGATCTCCACTTTAACTTTAGTGTTCGCTTGAATAAGGCCATGTCATATCGGAATTTTGTTAAGCGTCCGTGTGCGCGTAGATTTTAGAGTCCTCAATCCGAAAAAAACCCCACAAATTTGTTTATGATTTTTTCTTAAATAATTCCGATGTTCCAGGATTTGATAACGACAATTTCGTGAAAACACAAGTAATTTTATAAAAAAAACATATGTATTAAGTCTGTGCTTATACTAGTCATTTCATAAGTAGTTCATACTTTTGTTTCATATTATGATGATGTTTTCCATTAAAAAATATATGTAATGTATTGTTTTTGTCGTAAAGTATTCGTGTTTTCGTTTTCGGCTTGTGTGTTTTGTGAATAAATACCTAGGTTTGTCAAAGTTGAGTTGACGCTTAACGAAATTCCAATTTGGCATGGCCTAACCCTGCTCGTTGGTATGCATCTTGTTTAGTTTTAGTAAGTTTAAGTTCTAAAAAACAACTCCCTATTTGCTTTTCAAATGGCGGTGAGGAGGGTCTGTGTTTTTTACCGTTGCGGTTCTTAATATGTTTGCTTACACCTTTTCATTTTGAATGCTGACATGGAAGCGATTTTGTTTTAGGAATTTTCAATGATAGAAAGTTGTTGCTTTTTTATTTATGTGTGTGCGAACTAAACATCAAATGATAATTACAAATAGTTTGGCTGCTTCACATGTATTTGTTGCAGAAATGTAGCGATGCGTTCAGTGGTCTGATTTTGAAAATGTGATTGGCCGTAAATATGGCCCCAGAGACATGGCCATGTGTAGCACATGTATACATTTTATGAGTGTACTCACTTTCGCAGAATGTCCAAAGTTTGAATAAAAACACCACGCTACCAGACATGAGGGAAACCACTAACAGATGTAGCATAAAAACTGAGGAGGAATTCATCACCTTATCGTTTCATAATACACACGTGACAATAACTACTATACATATCATATCGTTTTCTGAATTATTATACCCCACTGTCAAATTATAGTTCCATTTCTTGATAAAAAATTTGTTATTGCAGTGTTTCTGTTTTTGTCCAGGCCGCTTTGACATTGTCTTTATCGGCATCTGTCTCATGGAATGTCACTTTTGTTTTTAGTATTTTTATTTGTTATTGTGCGTCACTAAATCAGAGAATGTGTTCGCTACCTTAATAGAATGTGGGCCCATTTTGTCATTCATGTCAGCTTAAATGTTCTAATCAGCGAGTAGCGTTAATTTGGTTGCAAGTGAAAGTTGAAATAACTAACATATATCAAGCAAGGCTTTGCCACAAAAGTGTAATTTGGTGAGGAACGCTGGTCAGAACCGCTTCGTTTTACCTATTCCATAAATTCCACTGTGTTCAGACGCTAAACAAGACCTCTGTGTACATTTATTTCGTTTTAAGAATTACGTAAGTCACTTAAAGAGTCATCGGTCATTCTCACTACTTTGAAATTTACATGAGTCCTTTCATTCTATTTTAAATTCGCTTTTAACCCAAAACTTTTAGATAATTTGCCAATTGAAGGAGCACTGGTCATTTCTTCTACCTTAAACTTAACCTAAAGTACACTGCGATCAGACAACCCACAATGCCATCGCATACTTGTTTCTCAAGCCAATTAAAGAATAACTGGTCAACCCTGCTACCTTCCAATTTAGTACTCTCGTTGCAACATAAAAATCAACGTATACCAAAACTAAGAACTTAAGCCAATTAAAGGAATACTGATCTTCAAGTCTACCTTAAATTAGCCTGAAATTCTACTACCTTAAAATTGGCATAAAGTCCACTGCGATCAGATGTCACGTAAGGCCATGTTATACCAGCACGTGCTAATAAACGAAGAACTGGTCAGTTTTGCTACCTTAAAATTAGCCTGTAGTCCTCTCATCACGTCGTCCATATCAATGTCCTATACTCTTGGTTACAAGTTTAACACATGTAAACAAACAAGAGTTACATAACTTTTAACCGCAGAAGTGTGTGGTTTTTATCAGCCTTTATTTATTCTAAATATTTAATTTTAGATTTTATCTTGTTTACAAAATGATTACTTAGTTACCGATGCTTGTTTTGTCGACTAAACAAACTTAACGCTTTGATAACACGATATAAGGACATAAGAAGTGTACCTGATTTCGGATATAGATTAAATTTCGGATACTTTTGACCTTTCACACTGTCCTGAGATTTTCTGTAATGTTTAATTTCGATGACATAGTAAAATTTTGCAATTTGCAATGAGACATGAAAAAAAAACGATTTCAAAGTTTTAGTAGAGAAACATGTTTCGGATAAACTTAAATTTCGGATAAACTTGTTTCGGATATAAATTATTGAATTTCGGACGTTGCCAACCATTATTGAATAAAGCGATGCCTTTCTCTCTGTAAAAAACGTTCTTGTTTGCCCAGTTGTATCGATCCCATTGGAAATTGTTAAGTTTCAACTTTTAACTAATCTTTGATTTATTTTCTAGTTTAAGCGAATGTACTTTGGACTGTTTAGAGCCCGTATAAAATCAGTTAGAACGAAAATCATTGTCAATAAAATTTAATCACTCAGCCCTCACCTCGGTGTCCAAATCTTGAAGAAATACACACTAGTAAAAGTAAGTATGTAATTTAAAAGATACTTTAACACGTTGTGAGGCTCTGGCGATAAAGATAGTCGAAAGAATGTACAGTTATATTTTCTTATTTATTAGACCAAGAATGACGTCCGCACCCTAGACACACCCTGCCCTGTCCTGCCCTTTCTTTCTTTACTTAGAGTGCCATTATCTATTGGTTAAGAAACAAACCCTGGCGTATTTTAAAGCGTGAGGTTACACTTAACTGATTTTAAATAAGGCCTGTTAATGCACGTCATAGCCTTTGTTTCATTTTTGTTAGGGCATTCCCCCAACCGACGTTTTTATGACGTCATTACGACTTACTACCCAATCGAGTTACTCATGAGTCAAACTAAAATACGTATTTACATAGATAAATGAAGACTCATTTAGCATTTAAATCTCTTTACGGATTTAATAGAGATATCAAATCATCAAATACGTTTGGGACATGGATAATCGATATACAAAGTGTATTAAACTTAAAAATTGATTTGGGATCAGCACTGATTTAGAAGACTTATTTAAGGGCTTGGGTTAGCCTATTTAGATTCTACTCTGCTTAACTACATTTTAGCACTTTTAAGCCTTATTACTAATTAGGTCTAAATCATGCATGTTATATAATTGCGATTTATTTGCACGAATTATCAGATCTTATGCATTGAATCTGAACTGAGGTTTTTGATTTGGGTATATTTTTGGTGGGTTTACCACCGTAGCAACACTTTGTATAGATCATATCATAGCGGTCAGTTAACCTAATTACCGTTCCTGGAAAGGCTAAATCTGTGGATTTAGCTGTTAAGCAGTAACTAGGCGCATACTTTCGTCAGTGAGATTTTGAGTGGAAGACATAATAAGTAATAAGGCTTAAAAGAGCAAAAATGTAGATAAGCTGCGTAAAATCTAAATAGATTAGTAAACTTTATATCAAAAGTGAATCCTATGTATCAAAATGTATAATTTATCATTTTTATTTTATCAAAGATGATAGCTAGGGATATCTTAGGTGTGAATCGTAAGCCCTCTCATATCATGGTATATTTATATATATATACGTAAAGGTCAAGGGCTCATAAACTAGTTTGATAAGAAACGAATTCTCAAATATTTAGAAACTCAGATTTGTTAATAGTTTATACAGCGAGCACAGCGAGGCATAGGGGGGTGTAGGGGGGGGGTATTCGAAGATTTCGAATTTCCATGTATTTTTTAAATAAAATGTGATAATTTGTTAAAAACTGGATTTAAGATAGATTGCTAGTTTTGATGTTCGGACCTTCTTTTATGAAATACTACTCATAAACGAATCAACTTTTCACAGTAGTTATTGCCAAGTTTTTTTTCACAATTCTGTTGAGATTTCTGTCTCTCGTAAAATATCCATGGACGTCTATTTTGTCTACCATTTTACATTGCAAAAACAGCCTCGAAACCATTCTGTTTTTTTTTTGCTTAGTTTGCGATGATTTTGTTCGTAATTTTGAATGCGAAAGAGCTCACAGAAACTTGATTAAAATACTTATCTTCGCCTTTAGAAACAAATACCGTGGTCCAGCTATGTTGCATTTTAAAAACTAAACGACATTCCCCCCCCCCCCCTGTGGTTATTAGCCATTGATTCAGACCACCGTGTTAATAATAGGGGTGACTATTGCGGCCAAAAACACTATCGCGATAGTATTGCGATAATAAAAGTACTATTGCAATAGTATTGCAATAGTCAAAAAACTATTGCGATACTATCGCGATAGTTTTTTATTATAAAAACAACGGTAAACAGTCTCAAGACTTTTACAATAAACAATGGGTTTGAATTTGAAATAATCTCTCGCACTTTGAGAATGAGCTGGTTCTCTACTAGAGGGTTTATCATTGGTTTAGTTTTTTGTCCAGATTTATTCACATTAGTGAAGATAGGGATTTTGAAAGGGAAACTGCATGGTGCTTCCTCGTCAAATAATCCTTTAAATTGGAGGTATCCACTGTACTGTAGTACTATTTGGCAGTATCTGAAAGCTATTTTATATTTGAAAACTTCATCTATTACTAAACAAAGCCAAAATGCTGCGATACTGCCGATTTTGACTTTTTGTTTTCTTTAATTCAAGGGTGGCGAATAGCATCCATTAATGATTATCATTATCAATTGATCATCTATTCATATCATGGCAATTTGTGACGTAATAAGTCAAGATAACTACTTGAAACAAATATGATATATACCGAAATACGCATGGCATATAGTAACTGAATTTCACAATCAACTTATCACAGAAAATGACGACAGTCGTAAATCAGTTAATGTTACTTTATCGCCGAATATACGACAACTCTGCTCGGCGGATGCTACTATGCAAGTCTTATTTATAACTTCCACGGAGTAATGCAGAGGTAAAATCGTTTTTAACTAATTAAAATTGAATTTTTTACTTGTCCATAAAAATAACTTGTCCATACATTAAAATGTACGACTGGGACAGTTGATTTCGCCACCCCTGCAATTTCAAAATCGCCGCTTCATGCAGGCATACTTTTACTTCCATTATGGCGAGTATTTGATCAAATAAGATGATTACTGGTATCCCTTTAATGGCGGCCTCTAAATAGATTTAATTTGATCCGTATCAATGTGGAGCTCTCTCATTAAAAAATGATGAAAGTAAAGCGTTTATGGGGCTCAACTCTCGTTTTCAAGAAAACTATCGAAAAAAGTCGATAGTCAGAAAAACTATCGCGATATTTATCGACTTGAAAAAGTTCTATCGACCTATTGCTATTGCAAGGTAAACTATCGCGATACAGCGATAAGTCGACCTATTGTTACACCCCTAGTTAATAAATAAGTCCATTTCCCACTACTATACTGTACACAAAAACCCATACCATACAGTAATAAACAGTTTATAATATGTTATTTTAAGACAAAACGATGGAATCAAGAAGTGTTTGCCATTTGTCATTGCCATAATCGTATTTGAAATCGAATCTTGCGGTCAGTAGTCCTTCATTAAGTTGATTTAATAATACGGCTAAAACAATCGATAAAGATATGCTTGAAAACTTTGACCAGAGTGTTAGCGCTTTGATTTCGTGGCCAGCGAAAGGGTCAGTGAAGGTAGTAAACCCATAATGCAAATTTTATAGAAATTTATAAATTTGAAAAACCGTGATAAATGAATACAAAACAGTATGTTTTAATTCATTACATCATGTTAATAATTTTGCTTGAAACGAATTTATAAAACAACGCTCTCTTGCGAAATTATTAATGATTTAAAAAAAAATAGTTATTATCTCCCTTTAAAAGGAAAACGTGTAATTTTTTATTTGTCCATACAAAATAACAGTCAATGTGATTTAATATCATAAAATAATAATTAAAAAATCAGACAGGGCGAAAACATTAGAAATACCATGTACAATTAGAAACCAGTTTCTAAAATACTATTCTGCAGTCAGAAACATTTTGTATTATGGAAATTTTACCATAAGTTAGAGATATATGTTTTATGCCGGCATTGGTAGATGGGTTAAGCATTCTCTTGGGTCAATTACGCTCTTGGAACAAGTTTCTATATTGTAAGATTAAAGATAGGACAATGGAAATAACGCCGTAAGGGAATTCTGTTTTCTATCCTTCCTCGTGCAAAATTGCAGGATTTTCCTTAATAAGACAATGACCGGGAATGCATTTTACCCCCTTTTCGTCTAGAAATACAAAACAGCTTTTATTTCATCGTCGGTTATTCCCACCGTCGGTTATCCCATGATACATTACTCCGCTATGCTGCGTTATGTGCGTATAAAATGTAACGGAAAAAAGTACTGTGGTTGCCGACGATACCTTTATACAAGCTACAAATGGATTTTACTCATGACCTAGTTCACCGCTCAACTCAAGTTTTTGTGCGGAGACTTTAGAGTAAAAGAGAACTGCTTTAAAGAGTTGGGACTTTTGGGGAATGAAGGTAAATTAGTTATTTCATGCCATATTTGATGACATTTTATTACTTTTCTAGAAAGAAAAATCAGTGAAAATCAGGTAATTGTTGTTGTAGATCACGTGACTATCGACCCTTAATTTAGTGATGCATTAAATAGTACGTGTTTTTGTGTGGCTAGGTTAAACACTATACCAAGAATGGTTAATCCAATTTAATAATGTGATCGGTTCAGACAAATTAAATCTGTAGACTAACCCGCATCTGTGCAACAAGAATTGGAAATTTTAGTGAAATTTCTAACACGTACAGTGCCTTCCAAAAAGTTCTTCGATAAATGAAATTTTGAGAAAAACTGATTATACATACTGCAAGAAATTTCACTACTAGACCGATTATGCCTCGATTAAAGCGTATTTATGTAACATAGTTTCAATCATATGTTGATAATTATATTAATGCTGATTTTGAAATTCGCTCAGATGACTTTTTTCAATTGGTAAATGTGAAACTGATCGGTACTAAAACAGGATTTCGACCAAAAACTTTTGGAGTGCACTGTACAAACAATTTTAACACCTATATAACTTATAAAATAAATTTCTAGGAATTCACGGAGTTCAACAGTAATGCAGTTACATACCAACTTATTATTGTCTACATCGGATTTCAGATTCTAAGAAAATTAGGGTTCAATAATATCAGATTTTACCGCGTAACTCTGTACCCAAAACTAATAAGTACAGTATATTTATTATAATTACTGAATGCGTTCTACCATAAAATGCGTGAAATGAAAGCTAGTTATAATTCAATTTTAATCTATCCTCTATCATTTACATATGAGCATCTTTCTTCTTTTCATTCCAGTAATCTCTTTAAGCTTCAGTTCATTCAGTAGGCTTAGGCTTTGCCATGAATACATATGCTAATCGCCCAGTACTAAGCTATTAGGATGAAATTCCTTCGCCTTAGGAAACAATGAGGACTTTTATGGATGAGTATCGAACCAACGCGGATCTGGCTAAACAATAATTACAAGGAGCATACGTGGTCGAGTAGTTACCACGCCGGGCTTGTAATCATTGGATAGCCACCTCAACGATGGTCCAAATCAAACATGTACGTTACAACATCTAAAACCTGCGATGTTGTTTCCTTGGACAAGAAACTTTATCCTACTAGCTGAGTACTAGGGACCAAGAAGCAGACTCGAAAGTGGTAAAGTCTAAAGTCTAAAATGTGAGAACTTGTTTTACAATGGAGCTAAAATAGTTAAGAAATCACTGAATTATCAGCCCAACGTCGTTTCCATTTGCCCTCACCCGCTTTACTGTGCTTGGGTTAAATGGACTTTTCATTGGCTATGACATAATTTCAACACATTTGTGGTCATTTTATGGTGTCCAGCGCACCTAACCTAGCTATCCTTGACCCTTGTCTATAACCAGTTCTGTCCCTTCCAAAAAGCTGGAAACTTCTCTACATACCTTATAAATGGAGACAAATGAAATAAATGTCAAATTTACATGAAAGGGTATAACCTTCCCGATGGGGACTTGAACCCGTACCCCCTTCAGGACACGAGAATCCAAATTTCAGCGCGCTGCCAACTGCGCTACCGACCCGGGTTAGGGTAAACGGACTAAAATCAAACGAAACCACTTGCCAACAAATAAGCTCTGACTTGTTCATCGTGGGGCATATCCAAAATGATAATGTTCATGTCTGTGCTTGAATTTTTTAACCATTCGTGCTCAAATATCACTCTGTCCTGTAAGCCCAATAATATTGCGATCAATAATAAAAATTACTCAGAGCCGAGGAAATGATATTGCAATTCGAAAATGTTAAAGTTTGTTACGTGAATTTCAAAGGACGTACGGTCTTAAAAACTTACTGATCAATCTTTATATAAATAAATTGACCACAAAATGAACGTAAATCATTTTGAAGTGGACAACGCCTTGAACCTTAAGTTGTGTTTACTTTGGGCTATCTTTAGTATTCGAAAGAGGTCGGGGTTTGAGGTCACGGTTTTTATTGATACTTATGATTCAATTTATTTTCAATTTTGTTATCAAATTTGTTCGCTAGTGGACTAGTGATGATATTTATTTGTATGGTTAACTTATCAGGCACACTTACTGTGTCCATTGTTTGTAGAATGTGTTATATTAGTGTTTGCTAAATAAAAGTTAACTCTTTTGGGATTGGGGGATAATTTGCATTATTTTTTTGGCGTTGTTTCCCCTCCTAGTACAGTTTATTTGATACTCTCAGCACATGTTAATATGTGAATTGAGGACATATGCATAGAATGTTTTTATCGCTTTAGCTATTTCTTCAAACAATATATGGAAAAATGGAATAACTCATAAAGCGGTTTGAAAATGTATTCATCATTAGCGAAATTTTAAACTTTTTTTGGTACTTTTGTAACCGCTTTTTACTTGACATTAGTATCTTGACCTCCCACCATGTAAGCCAGTTTACACATACCTGGGTTTGTAGAGCAGCTAGAGACTTGCTGTGATTACAAATCTAGCCCCCGCCCTATGCGGTTATACCCTTCCATTAAAATTTGACAATGATGTCAATTTTCCTCCATTGATTAGATAATATGGAGAGGTTTCCAACCTTGTGGAAGGGTAAGTGAGTACTGGTTATAGACAAGGGTCCAGGAAAGCCAGGTTAGGTGCGCTGGTCTCAGTAAACTGACCTTAATTGTGTTGCCACTGTGTTAAACCATGTATGAAAACGTCTAGAAATTTGTCGTTTACCCCCCCCCCCCCGACCAAACCAAAAATAATCATAGAAAACAACATTTAATGCAATGACATACATCAACACAGAGGTCGATATAATTGCCTATATCATTGAACAATCATTGACAACTTAATACCAGTCTAGTGGAGGAATACAGTTTTATATATCTTTGAGGAAAAACATAACATACCGCCCATTTCTCGATGCTAGTATACAAGACAATGGCGAAACCTCTGTCATGACGCATGTAGAGTACTTGGTTATACTCGAACCTCTGTCATTACCTTGTCAAATTAACGCTTCGATGATTTATTTGAAAGTCTGCTAAGTTCAGGGTTAGAGAAACAGGTTTATCTTTCCTTCCTTGCTAGATGACCAGGTCAAAATTCTCTGTAAAATGAAATAGAATCATTGATTAGTCGGTCATTGTACTGAAATAAGTATTGTTAAATTTTATTCAATTGTCGGTGGCGTTAACATAAACCCCGCTGATTTAAATAGTCGAAATTTATTCGATAATCTCCGTTCATTAACATTGCTATCTTGTTTTTATACAATACAGTACAATACAATACAATACAATACAATACAATACAATACAATACAATACAATACAATACAATACAATACAATACAATACAATACAATACAATACAATACAATACAATACAATACAATACAATACAATACAATACAATACAATACAATACAATACAATACAATACAATACAATACAATACAATACAATACAATACAATACAATACAATACAATACAATACAATACAATACAATACAATACAATACAATACAATACAATACAATACAATACAATACAATACAATACAATACAATACAATACAATACAATACAATACAATACAATACAATACAATACAATACAATACAATACAATACAATACAATACAATACAATACAATACAATACAATACAATACAATACAATACAATACAATACAATACAATACAATACAATGTACTTTATTCAGCTTAATCTCCATACAGATTATTGCCTCAAACTAGGCGAACATGAATATCATTTATAGATCGTGAGTACAGAAGTACTGTAGTGTGTATTTATGTGCGAGGATTTTCGATTAAGTAATGAGTATTTAAATCAGCAGGGTTCATGTATTGGACACTGACTGTTGAATAAAATTTAACCATACATTTAAGATGTATGCAATTTTTAATTGTTTCAATTGTAGAAGTAAAAGTGACTGTTTTTAATAGTCCAAGTTTCATGCTTATACATGCTGGCACAATAAACAGATAATTATCCCTTGTCATTGGGCTCAGCATTTACTGTCGTCTGTACGTGAATTTTTGACGACTTGCCCCCGTGGTCGATTGGCTCACCAAAACAATCCCAAAACAAGAAAGAGACTTTTTCATATAGATCCAATTAAAAAAATGGTGTATTAGCATGAATCAAACACAATTGACTCACCTAGTTCATTATTTTAAGAACAAAATAATTAAACAAGAAAACTATATCATTGAAAATTATATTTTATATAGATGAATCAGTGCCTTACATTTCTGAAAGTCTGTAAGCATTTCCGCCATATGTTTTAATGTGCGGTAGACAGGGAACTCTTTTAGAATGCCAAAACATCATGATTATCGGGGAATTAATCCTCAAAGAGATCTAGAATTTCAAAAGGAGCGTCTCTATATACTCAAAACATCGGTCTTAGATTTCTTAACATTATTCAAGCTAACCCCACGTAGACATTACAAATACTAAAAGTCATAGCTTTTGAATTAACTACTATTACCTGCATTTTTTATGATTACTCAGTAAATTTGTGATTAATTAAAATAATAAATACAACAGTTTTTTTTGTACAGACAACCTCGGGTATGTGGGAACAGTCGTATCCCCAAAACGTTATAAAGCTTAATTATGTAATTTGAAGGAGAAAGATTTTTTCTATCACAAGGTATCATTTTAAACATACTGTGATCAAAACTTATGTTTCAAATATTGACAACCAAATTCTACTTTCAGTTTTGATCTACTTTCACTTTGAATTTTCAATTACAATTAAAATGTAAAACATATTTAAGCGAAACTCCAATTTATTCAAAAAGTTATTATTTTCATTTAGAGGTTTTGAAATAAAACTTTTACCAGATAAATGGCAATTTCATTGCATTCCATAGTCAGTTTTAGTCGTGACATTGGGGCTTTAAAAAGTTTTTATCATATTCATTGGTACTTTTTGTATATATTGGTGCGTCCATAAATCAAAATATCAGTTACTAAATAAGTTAAGTAATATACATGTACAAATGCATTTGATGTTTTACATAAATCATCCATAAGTCATCAGCATTAATTTCAATGTTTGTTAAAAAAGGTAATCATGTTCAATCAAATCTGTAGCTTGTTCAATTATCCCGAACGTCCCGTAATGTTCCTTAACGTTTGGGTCGGAATAGCTTGACCCAAAGACAACTAGACTCGAGACAACTCGATCCCCAACTATCGGATTGAGTCGTCCCACATTTGAGTTGAGTTATCCACGGGGTGAATTGTCTTTGGAGTGAGTTTTCTCGTACCCATAACGTTAGCTAACAGTCGTTACTGAACACGCTGTTGACAATCTGCTTTGTTGGAGTTTTCAATCATTTACAATCAAATTTGGCCATCTGTATCGCACCAAAAGGTTTTAAAGTTTTTGGATGCCTTTAAAATGCCAACCTCTTACATCTTTCGAAAATGACTTATGCAATACATGTACTTTCAATGTTTGTTAAAATAATGAGTTACTCGCATAAATTATTTTAATCAGGTTTGGCCATCTCTGGGACATTTAAGGTGTTTTGAAGACATTTGAAGGCTTTTGAATTCCACCTTTGGACGACTTGGTGCCTTTGAAGGCCATTTAATTATTTAATTGTTATTTCTTACATGTTCTTTTATTGCGTTATGACTTGAATTTATGTATTGTTTCATTGTATGCTTTTATGATGTAATGATTTCTTCAGTGAAAAAATGACTATTTTATTAATGAAGTCGGGAAAATGCTTTGTTTGCTAATTTGGCTAGTTACATAAATCACCATAGTAAATTAAAATTTGTAATTTGTATATTTTATGTGTAAGTAAAATGAATGTTTTTGGTTTGGCGTTGTTCTCTTTGAGTAAAGGGTTCTAACAGAATTTGAAAATGAAATTTAATGGCAAAACTGGAGTCAGCATTTTTTATTTCTTGTTTTTTTTTGTTTAGTTTGGAAGAAAATAGCATTCGATATTCAAAATGATGCATTTTGTTTATTTGCTATTTTTCGATGATATTTTACGCCGTTCATAAACTGGTCTTTGCAGCAATAATTATTTATGGTGGATGTTTTACGTAACACGTTTTGTGCAACAAAAGTCAAGCGTTTGATTTAATTCATCGGCTAGGAGAAAACTTTTCTGTATATAAAAGGCACCAACAAATTTACCTCTGTAAATTTCGACGAGTAACTCAATTCGCCGGCGTCCATTTAGTGATTTTAGTAAAATGAACTAATGGTTTTGATATATGAGTTTTCGTTCATATAATTTAATCAGCCCCAAATTAGGCACAAATTTAGATAATTATTATTTCTGTTGATCAAATAGAAACATAAACAATTCCAACAATGGTGTAAGTAGCTTTAAGTAATGCAACCATATTAGATAATGGTTGGTTTTGGGTTACTGTTGCATCGGTGTTGGAAATTTTTATTGCTCACTTAGTACCTCAAATTACATCACTGTTTATTAGATTTTTGGACTAATTAACTGTTATGCAATATCGGAAATAAATAAACATGCGAGTTACTCAAGCGTATCAGGTTCTTTTAATTGTATAACTAAAAATAAATTCCATCAATAGCAAAAACGAAGTCTGAAAACATCCTAGGAACGGCACCAGTGAAAAACACTGCCGACACTGTCCGTTCCAAGGTGGAATAGGTTCTTGCAATCTTAATTTGATTATAGCATACTTTTTACAACAAAAGTAAAAAGATTTAAAAGCATCACCCTTTTTTGGCTCTGTGGAAGGACTGTCTTTATCTGGCTCCATTTTATAACTAAGTTTAAATGTTTAATCAATGCCGGAAGCCCGGAAACTTCAGATTGTCTCGAACATTTTAATCTATGACTCATTTTGTGACTTCCAGTAGTCCCGTTACTCATTCAAGGGGTACCTTTAGACGCTTTTATGCTGTTCTGCATTAGCATTATACTTAGCCAATTTCATTATTGTAAGTAACTTTTTTCTGAGCAAGAATTCTCGTTTCGGAGTACTTTTCGGATATAAAACATCAGACTATTAATCTAGCCCCTGTACTCTTAACTTTGCTAATTACACAGTACAAGCCTGTCAACGGCACCGAAAACATTTGTTTTCTTGTCAATTGATCGACTGACCCCCACAATTGTTCTAAATGACCCTCATCGTACAATGTCTTGTACACGAGCGTTCGTGAGCATGTGTCATTTTTGTCTTAAGTATGTGTTAATTGGAGACCTTGTCAATTTGACAGATCACAGAAAGAGTGGAAACAAAACACTACAAAAATCTACACTAAAACAATACAATACGATAGTTAAGATCGTACGATGGAATTTACTATTAACTCTTTGAGCGATAATTCAGCACTAGTTGATTGTTATTGTTAAGTTTTATTCAACTGTGAGCATGGCAAACACTTACCCCGCTGATTTTAATATTCACCACAGTAGGCCTACTCACGGCCGATATATATCCGTATTTATGTTCGAGGATTATGGAAAAAAGTTGAGAATTTAAATAAGCGGGGTAAATGTATGCGCCACTGACTGTTGAATAAAATTTGACAATATTTTAGTGGAACTTGGTCATGGAAGAGCGAGCTAGTACTGGTCAAGTTATTTCCAGGAAAACTGGCTGGATGAATCAGTTTCATGGTCATGTTGTCAGATACGAACGCAATCTCGCAAGAAATACGAAATTCGAAACTACGGATCTAAAACAACACTCAAAATGTTGACATTCTAATTTTGAAGATCACGTGGCGTCCAGACTCAATAATTAATTGATACTCCCACTATTTTATAATTTCAGATTTTCAATTTCAGTCTATACAGAGATTGGCACATGCTAATTAAAAACAATATTCAATGAAGGTCCGCTGAGAATTATGATTTATCTAAAATGTCGAGGAATCATATTTCCAAGTTAATTTACATTATTTATCTTTTTATCATCAAGATATTTTGGCGATCATTCACACAAATAATCTTACGCGTGAAATCAACGTAGGTCTATTTTATATGATTTTTCCAAGGATTAAATATTAATTTTGTAAAATGTCCGATCGAATAGTTATATTCTTTTCAACTGTCAGTTGGGCTTACATTAGCTCCGCTGATTTAGATACTCACTGCAGTATTTCTGTACTCACGATCGTTAAACAATACCAGTATATGTATGTGCATAGATTATCGAGCGAATATTGAGTATTCACATCAGAGGGGTTCCAACAGGTTCCTATATCGCTCAGGATTGTTATACCATTCATGAAAATTTGACAGAAATAGCAATTGTCCTCCATTATTAAGGTTTACAGATTTTTTCTACCTTGTGGCAGGGAAAGTGAACACTAGTTATAGACAAACGTTCAGGAAAGCTAAGTTAGGTGCGTTGGCCCCCGTTAAAGGACATTACTTTGAGAGCACACCACGTTAAACCCAGTTATAAAAATCTGTCAATAATGTCAAATTTTCTCCATTAATAAGGTATGTTGAGATGTTGACTACTTTGTCAAGGAGTGGATGGGTAGTGGTTGTAAACAATGGTCCAAGAAAGCTAGGTTATGTGCACTGGCCACCGTAAAATGGCATAACTTTATGTTAACAAGGCGTTAAATCAAGTTGAAAAATGACAACAATGTCAATTTCCCTTTCATTCATAAGTTGCCGATGTTTAGGGTAGGTGAGTACATGGGTCCAGGAAAGCTAAGTTAGGTGAGCTGTCCGTCATTAAATGACCTCCATTTGTGTCAAAACCCCAGTAAATATATGAGGCTTTTAGCTAAACAACCTTAAATGACTGACTACAGTTTTAATCCAGCTCACAGACTTGTCGTTTAAGCAAGTAACTAATGTTATTTACAAGTTACGACGTCTATCTATTACACTTATTAGAAAGTCACAGATGTTACAAGGTCCCTGGAGTAAACCCAGCCCACAGTTAGTTTACAGAGTTGAAATTTATAACTTATACGGAGCCCCTATAGGGACATTTTAGAATATTTCTTTTTTTATTTTCACGATTTTTTCGTTTAAACATTAATTCGTTTTGACGAAATATTGTTTTGTTTAAACGAAATAATATCCGTACGAAACAATGTACGTGTACTATTTAGTAAAAACGAATCTATTTATAGCAGAAAACGAAATAATAAATGCAAAAAAGGAATAATAATATTTAGTAAAAAAAATTAAAATTAGTAAAAACAGAAATAATATTTAACAACATAGGCGGATCTAGCGGGGGCTCAGGGGGTCCTGACCCCCCTAGAATTTGGAAAAAGTACCTGTACATTAGTGTATTTCTAGCCTGTAAGTCATTTTAAGTAGCATGAAACAGTTTTTCTCAGTGCTTAACATAGATTTAATGGTAAAGAAGTTTTTATTATCAATATGTTGCATTTTTTTTCTGCAAAATGTGTATAATGCGGTTGTGGTTCGAGGTTCGGACCCCTCCCCAGGAAAGTTCGGACAACCCTAGAAAAGTTCGGACCCCCCCCCCCCCTAGAAAAAAATCCTGGATCCGCCCCTGAACAAAAACAAAATTTTATTTAGAAAAAATAAGAATAATTTTGAAAATAAAAAAGGTATTTCAAAATGTCATTTTAAGGACTCCGTAACTTTCTGATTATCTAACTTTAGCTATTATCATCTTCAATTTATTTGGACTTTTTTAGTTTAAGATACTTTTTTGATACATTGTATTTTAATTTCTTGTCTGGGTCGGTAAATTTTATTCTGTTATGAATTTTAAAATTTTGATGAGAATTGACTCAGATATGAGACTAGCAATAAACAGACCATTTCGTTAAGCTTAGGGTGCTGGAATAAATTTCCTTAAAGCCCAGACCCTAGCAAAATATCCATGATCCAAAACATTTACTAACACTAAAAAGGAAAATTTATGTTTGATAATGAATTAATAAAACATACTTAGAGGGGAACGGACCTTTACTCACTCCCGGAGCACCCATAGTTGCTTTCCACTTAATTTGAATTGCAGCGAGCAAAAGTGTTCAAATAACCAAAAGCGATTCAAAATTCCATATTCAGTAATTTTACAGTTTTTTAACGCTATCATAATATTCTGTGATAAAACGAACATTGACGTTTAAATGTAGCCGCAAAGATTATCTGTGAATTGGCTGATAACTGGCCGATTACGCGTCGCAATTGTAAGTAAGCGGTGATTGTTCCGATGTGCTTTTATTGGTTCTAAAAGACTGCTAGCAACCGCTGCCATTTCGCGCTACGTTTTATCCGCGAAGAATAACTGTATAAAAATCGGGTGTGTTGTAACGCTTTAATTGAGTTTGAAGTTGAACGTATTTAACAGTTAATTTGTTGAACGGAAGTTAAATTGAAAATTAATAAAGAAATTAAATTGAATTTTTAATATCGGGGTGAATTTTGTAAACATTTGAGTGTGACTGCGCGATTTTATGATTTTTAAAGATAGTGTGCAAATTTTGTAAGGTTAATTTAATTAAATTCAGTATTTAACAGTTTTTTTTGAGACACATAACCAACGTTTATTTGAATTTCTGTGGACGAGGATAAAACAAAATTTTCGTATTTGAGATTGGAGTGACTTTTTCGAGGTATGTGTGTCGTTTCTTTTTACAATTTTTAGAATTATGTAATATAAATATTTTTTATTAATGCGTATATTAAATGCTTTATTTATATATGTCGAATTTGATGATGCTTATGCTATTAGACTATCAAGTGTCGTGTTTGTATTTTTATTTTTCATTACTTTTTGCTAAAAAATAATTTTAAAGATTTGTTCTTATGAAATTATCAAGTTAGATGAGTTGCATTTGAGTGGATTTTGAACATAAATATTTTGTGTTATTCTTTATAAAACATTCATTTTTGGTATTTAAGACTCCGCATATGCCTGACAACATTTAATTTGAGATGAATTTCACCTGTAATTAGTTTTGAACCTTCAAAAAAATAGACTCAAAACTTGTTGTACTATTCTACTTATTCTAGCTTTATTTGTGGGGTACAAAGAGCTGCAACATCTCTTCGTCATCATATTCTATTCCAGCACGTTTTTTTAACTTGTCCTATTTCATTCCATCTACTTCCACTTCTTTTTCTAAACTTTTTAACCAATTCAGATTAACTGTAACTATGTGAGGCAGTTGTCAATCACTGACGAAAGTGTACGCCTAGTTGTTGGTTAAGAGCTTAATCCAGAGATTTAGCCTTTCCAGGAAAGTGAGTAGGTTGACTGACCGCCGTTATATTACCTATACAATGTTTACCTACGGCGTTAAACCCAACGAAACAATATTAATTAACTAAAAATAATTGAAAAATCCAAACAAACAAAGATTAACTGTGTATACTTAGGTTTTAGAGTTTTTTTTACCAAGAAGCATTATATTGTCGCCAAATTGTTAATGTTTTTAGTTTTGTAGTTTTGTTTCATTTTCTGTCACAGAAGGTTACCATAGTATCATACTTGATACTTCCTGTAAACGAGAATGATTCTCCTTTAAGCTATGAATTTAGCTTCTTTTCTTTTTATCTTTGACAATATTAAATCAAATTAACATAATAGTTTATAGCATAAATGCTTAGTAGGGGCTAATATAGGGGTAAAATGTTTGGAACTTTATGTCACATTTCGTTATTTATAAAGTGCAATCTTTCGCTATTCGTTTGGATACATGTTGATATACTTGTACTTTTATAGTCTGATCATTCTGGCATGTAACAAGATGTTAAATCGTGCAATCTTGCATCATTCGTTGACATTCATATTAATATATATTTAATTTTGTAGCTTGGTCATTTTGACCTGGGACAGTTTAATATATTAAATAATGTTTATGAAATTGCACTGTACATAACTGATGCAGTGTATGTTAATAATACTTTGTATTCCTAGCCACAGGCTAATGTGAGCAAGCTATAAATGACATTTCTTCTCGGGTCAATCTGAAAAAGCTATTAATGGTATTGTAATTGTATCCCTAGCAAATGATATTAAAATTATAGGTCAATGCGTACAAGCTATATCTGCATATCGAAGAACATAGTTAAAATCTCAAAGTGACATTCTTGCAACTTTTCTGTTTGATACTGCTACAATATATAGATTTTATTCACAAATACCCAATGCACATAAAATATTACTATTGTATATTTTTAAACACACATATCTATATCAAAATATACATACATGACTAAAATCGATCCATGAAACTTTTATATAAGCGTCAATCAATCGTTAATCAACAAAACTCAGTCAAAGACTTTGTTTTTTTCTTGAACTTAGTGCCAGGAATCGCTCTAAGACTGTGAAGAAAAAGAACTGCTAGGTAGAAAGTTAAATATTCAAATCGTATATAGCATAGAAAAGTTTTAAGTGCAGTTTAAAGTCTGCTTCCATTAATATGTTCAGCCAACTTTACAATATGATTTAAGCCTGCTTCAACATACATGTTCAGCCGACTTTACAATTTTGTATCTTCGATAGCGCCTAATCATTGAAATCACCGTCAAGCAGGCGATTTCTAACAGTTCCCATTTACATCTGGGTGGAGTGGAACAACTGTGTGTAAATTTCTTGCTCAATGAGATTAGCAGTGCCCCTAGTGGTGTTGGAACTGGGATCTGTTGATACCTCGGCTCGCGTCCTACCACTTCACTGCTGCTTCTATATATGTATATGTCTATGAATAACCGAAGACGAAATAACAATTGCGAGTATGAAAATAAAAAGTACACAATTGTTTCATTAACCCAAATATGTCATTAAAATATGTCAAGTACATGCACTTGAAAAAAATAGCAAAAATGCAGCTGTTAAGATATTAAGACCATTAGATAGATTTGTGTGTTTAACTTATAAATTCTTATACAAGATTCATTTCTTATTGTATTATTTAATTTTATTCAACAGTAAGTGGCACATATATGAACCCAACTGATATTAATAACTTGGTACTTGTTCGATAAATCTCGTACATAAGTACGGATATATATTTATACTGATCATGAGAACAAACGAACTGTTGTAAGTATTTAAACCAGCGGGGTCAGTGTACTATTTACAGTTGAATGAAAATTGACAATATATTCAATATTCTTTTAACCCGGGTCGATAGCGCAGTTGGTAGCGCGCCGGGATTTGGATACTTGTGCCCGAGGGGGTGCGGGTTCGAATCCCACCCGGGAGGTTATACACTTCCATGAAAATTTGAAAAAAAATTGTCGATTTTCCTCCATTGATTAGATAATATGGAGAAGTTTCCGGCCTTGTGGAAGGGTAGGTGAGTACTGGTTATAGACAATGGTCCAGCAGGAAAGCTAGGTTAGGTTCGCTGGACGCCGTAAAATGACCTAAAATTGTGTTGACACGGCGTTAACTCCAATAAATAAATTAATAAATAAATAGATAAAACAATATATTTTATACTATTATAGAACGTCTATGCATAAAACAACTAAGACATACATATATAATATACATATACACACTCATATACAAAATTAATTGAAGTTTTCGATTTGAACATTTGAAAATTTACGCCTAGCTATAAAGTTTCTTTGTTCAATACTGAAATTACACTGAACTTCTAGAAACTAACATAAAATCACTCAAGAGCTCCGCTGCAACGTAAAACTGGTAACATTAAAGAATTCTAGCAATTTATAATAACAATAAAAGTTTGTATATTATGTGTGAATTTATATTCTTTGTCTGTTCTCAAGGCGTTTGCTAATTGTAAAGTAATTAAGTGTTTTGCATTTTATAGTCTAAGTTTCATGCTTATGCACGTTCACCGACTTTACAGTTATTGCACTTGGTCATTGGGCTACTGGTATCTATCTATCAATCTCCCTGGACTGGGAGTTTTTTACTTTGCTTAGTGCATCCGATATATTAACGCGACGAAATTATACCACTTTCGCAGGTACCCATTTTAACTGAGGTGGAGGCTATCGCAGGCAAATTCTTTATCGAGGTAATAAGCAGTGCCTCTGTGGGGTAGAAGTTAGAACCCAGGCTCTTCTCATAGTGTTGTTTCCTTTTGTTTGCTGAACGGTGTACCGACGGGCTAGAATTTCAAGGAATTCAATGTAGCAGAGTCCGACTTGTATTAAATTTGCTTTTGTTTTAAAGCCCCAATATCAAGACAGACACTGTCGATGGCCTGCAAAGGAATTTGATTTTGTCAAGTGCAAATATTATTTAAAACGCCTATTGAATAAATAAAATGTTCCTTTAATATGTGCATACATTTTATTGATATAGCATTTCAAAGTGAAAGTTAATTGAAGTCGAAAGTGGAGTTTAGTTGTCAATACATAAAAGGTTTGCTTATGCTATTTGGTATTCGTTACAGTCGATGGCGAGGGGCTTTAAGTGAATCCCAAAACCTATTTAATCAATACGCAATACCTACTACCCTGTTAAACTATTTTCTTTGTCTATTTCGTTTATTATTTGTTATGTTGTGTGGGGCTAAATCCCTTTGTCCACAATTTAGAGCCATCTCGTCTCTAGGCGACCAATGGGGCTCACAAAACTTTTAAGGGATAATCTATCAATTTCAATAAATATAAAACAAAGTCATCAAATCTGTTGGCAACAAATCCCCCGCACAAAGGTTACAAAAATTGATATCCCAAATAGCTACTATTTCGTGAATTACTCGTATTCATACAGAGTAATAAAAGCCAGTCGGGTTATTTGCGGATTACTGCCACCGTACGCTATCTTTCATCTTAACTAATTTAGAATATCAGCAATATTTATTTTGCGATTACAATTATGAAATTTTATAATTTTTTGTCAATATACCTGGGCTATATATTATCATATACAAATATTAGTGTCATGTTGCACGCCTTCGCAAACTGAGTACGAACATATTAGGTGACGCCTTATAATAATACGGGTTATCAATAGGACGAGTTTAATATTATGTCCTTCAACTGCTGGGTGTCACAATAGGTTATTTATATTGCCCATGTTGTATAACAGTTACGAGAGAATGTGACACTGTTTTGTAGAATTCTAACTACGGTTAAGCCTTTCATAAACGACCACCTTCCAAATAACTAACATCGTTTACACGACCACTTTCCAAAAAACTAACCATGTTTACACGACCACCTTCCAAATAACTAACCTCGTTTGAACGAGCATCTTTTATAGAGCAAGACCCAATAAATGCAGCTCTATTCATTTTGTCATTGTCATTGTCAAAACATAATATTCACTCAAAACTACTTAACAACATTCTCCCACGAAGTGGTCAGCTTAACAAATAATCATTTCTATACTAGTAGGAGCAGTAGTCCAGTGGTGGGACGCACGCTTAGGGATCGAGTTGTCCTGGGTTCGAATCCCACTAGGGGCACTGCTAATTTCCTTGACTCCACCCAGGTGTAAATGGGTACCTGTTAGGGTCATGCACTGCAGGCTGTGGCTGCAATCTGTGCCCTTAATGTTAAAAGTTGGTGTGTGGCTCGATGATCGTGGAAGTTAATGTCAAGAGTCGACTGAATATGATACTAAAGGTAGACTTCAAAAGACTCAGAAAACCCTTGATTTATTCCCATTTTTATGCTATGTATACTAAACTTTCAGATACGTCTTGCTATTGGACAGTTTGTGTATAGTTCTATTACTGGCAGCTGAAGAGAGGTTTCACTGTAGTATAAATCAAATACTGATTTTTGTAGATAGGTTTCACTGTATTAACGTATCTTAAATTCTTAATTGTCACTCTTTCTAAACAAGCACCCACGATAAGTGTTCGTCCTAATGTTTCCAATGACATGTATTTTCAATAAAAACATGCGGTAGCCACCTTTCAATAGCAGATAAGTAACTTTTATAATTAAGATATTGGCTGTTTGAGTGGTATCACTGTAGCATAGTTCTACTACTGACATTTTTACTGACCCGAAGTACGAGCGTAACTGGTTAACAGCTAAGTCCATAGATTTAGACTTGCCAGGAACGGCGAGTAGTTTGACTGACCGCCGTTATATGACCTATACAATGTGTTGTTACGGCGTTAAACCAACAAAAAACAATTCAAACTAACTGACTGTTGTAGAGATATTTTCCTGTACATATCAAAACTCAAGCTATGCTAACACACAATAGGCGGTGTTTGTTTACTTTTCACCCCTGAAAAATTGACACACATTGAGAAAGATATTGTTTAAATTTAAACTTCACAGGGCGGTTGTCTAGTGCAAAAAATGAACTGTTATCATATTTTTTATTTTCCTACTGCGTGGTTTGTTTTGTTAGCTACTTCAGCGATGACCTGATATAGATTATAGTACAAAATATAGCCCAGGTCAATCTGAAGTGCTTTTAGAAGTTTAGTTTGTTAAATGTCTAACTGCGGGATTTACCATACTTTTGTCTTTGAAATGTGGCCCTTGCTTTGCTCTTTGGAAATGTACGTCAAATTTGAAGTACTATGTACTAAAAAATCTATCTATTTAGCCAATCATAATTATGAAATTGATCTTTGTATTAAAGTTTTTCTTTTTCAAATAGAGTTGGTTTTATTTAGAAATCTTAGATGAAGAATTAAATGTTGTTGAAAGTGACTATTTGTTGACAAAATAATGTATTTAAATCAGAAGGATTAATGTATAAACTACGGACAGTTGAATTAGATTATACAACATTGGTTATATAGAATGTTACAGTTGAAGTAAGACCGCCATTATAGCAAGTTTAACTGTAGTTTAAAATACACTCGCTATGTCGAACTAAAGCTAGCATTTGCTATTGCTCTACTTTCAAATAGTGAATGGTTTTATGCCATGTGCATGAAATAGAAAGCTATCCATAAATCGCCAAGAGTCAATGGCCATTGGCATTTCTTTTCTATAGGTCATTTTATATGAATTCCTGCGCGCATGGCTGATTTGCAGACTTTTGTAATAGAGTTTTGAGTGGAATTCGTAATAAATCGAGTCGTGGTCTGAATATGTTTGTTAATATTGTACAAATTAAGTTTTTAGTGTAAATGATGGACAGTGCACGTGACTTCAACATTAATTCTCCCCAATAGAATTGTCTATTATTCATGGCAATTGATAAAGAAGAAATAAAATACAGTTTAATTCATTTGTTTAAATGGGGGTGGATTGTTAATTTTTTCTATATCTTTTATAGCATTTATTCACGTGGTATATTGAGCCTCATTACAAGTTTAAGTCAATAAGTGCTGTTTAAAGTCTGCTTCAATATACATGTACAGCCGACTTTACATTTGTGTACGGTAACCCCTGATCATTGAAATCACATTCAGGCTGGTGATCCCTCGCAAAACTCTTTGACGCCTGTTTGAAATTTACATTTGATTTGAATAGAACAACTGTTGGTAAATTTATTGCTCAAGATATTAGTAGTGCCCTCTGTGGGGTTGGGATCTGGGACTCTTGATCCCTAATCGCCCGACCTTTCACTAGACTACTTCTCCAAATGTTGTTGATATGTGACGTCACTTCCTTTGTCGATCCATATAAGAATATTTGTATTAAAATCAGGTCCTTTTACACTAGTGTGCCGGAAAAACGATCTGGTGGACTTGTTTAAACTCACTTTTCATTGTTAATATTAATCAGTGATTAGTATTCATCTAACAATAAGAGACTTCAAATAATTTTCCACAAATAGTGTAATATAACAGCTGAGTATTTGAAGTGAAGTCTTAAATTGACTTCTTTGATGGAAATACAGTGAAGCGTTGAGTAGCCGGATTTTAGTAAGAGCGTTAGTAGGGTTCGACACTAACACTGTCCTAGGATTCTGAGTCCAAACAAATTGGGAGGAACCCAAGTGATGCTCTTGCATTAATCTGAGTTCCCATGAATTGTTTACCACAATATGTGACTGAAATATGTATCTTATTTTTTGTCTATAATTTACTGATCAATTATGTTAAGAAGGAATATCTAAATAACTGACGAAGGACTCCTTCTGGATCCCTGGTAAAAACAGTAAGCGTGTAACCCTGAGTGTTTGTCTAATATGGCCACCTTCTGCATGAAGTTCATGTACTATCACACATTGGAATCTAGTTATTGATGGTTTCAAGTGATTAAAAGATGCTATCAACTGACTTAATCTTGTTTAAATTCTGATTTATGATTGTTAAGACAAATTGGTTGCTATGGGATACGTGACTATCTTAATACATATCTAACGGTTATTTTCATTGGTTGTACAAATCGATGGGATCACCGCAAAACTAGCCTTACTTCATGTGAAATAAAGAAGGATTTAGACTGAATGTTCGATGACCTTTGGACAAATTGATACTTGAATGGTCACAGACTAGACTCAGAGTGCATGAAAATGTGTTAAGGCTTTCTTAGATGTTTTTCATTGGAGTTATATTAAGAATTCGATTATTTATACGGGCTAAATTGTATGACCTTGTTTGTTTTTGTTGGGTTTAAGGCCGTAGCAACACATTGTATTGGTCATATAACGGCGATCAGTCAACCTACCCACTGTTAACCAACTACTAAGCGCATACTTTCGTCAGTGACTGACAACTGCCCTACATAGTTAAGAATGATTAGTAGGATGGAGAATGGCCGTAAAAATAATTTAATGATTAAGCTAAAGTATGCCCCGTCTGGGAATCGAATCTATGAGCCCTCGATCAGTTGACTTGCGAGCTACCAACTGAGCCAGCCGGACGACTTATTTATAGGTTATGAAGATTTATCTGACGAAATATGCCATATAAGTTTTATCGTATCTGCAGATATTATCAATTTCTGGGTTTTGAATCCGCACATAGTTCCGGCACCCTGGGGTCACCGTAATGGTAATCGAATGATCCATTTAGCTTCTTGTTATCAGGAAACAAAGTCAAAAGTCTGTTCTCTAAAATTATTAAGATATATCCCAAACCTATAATATTACTACTTTTGTAACAGAAACAAATTCAGTGCTCCAGATCTTGGATTTTAAAGTTTGTATAGTAATGTCGGAATACTGTATATACTGTATGTATACTTATGTTCAACCGCATGTAATTAGAAAGTTTTTTCAGTATTTAACCTTTACACAATTTCTTGCCCAAATATTACAAAATAAAATTTACACTCCAATTCTCGTGCATCTAAATAAAGAACTATCGCAGTTGAAGAGACTCTCGCTCTCAGACTGTTTTTGTCTCGTTAGAAAAGACACCAACGCTCCAAAGTCGCCCCATAAAGTGTCTTAATGCTTGGTTTTACAAATTAAACCTCTAATTAACTGGAAGCAAGCGCTTCCATATATTGTTAAAGAAGATATTTTATTGAATTTCAGCGCTGCGCGTTGTTCTAGATGCTAAGTTATGCTATTGTTGAACTTTTCTGTATTTTAACCTTATTAAAAGTTCAGAGTTGAAATGCATTAGAGCTTCTAGCCCGGAGATTTTGTTGAAGGAGCTGAACATTTGAAATTATCTGGCACTGTTGTACAGAAATTATAAAGTCGGATGAAAATGTTAATGGAAGCAGACTTCAACCCGCACGTTTGTCACTTTTTAAATCTTTAAATGTCTATAACATTCGGAACTACCTTCGCGATCTTTTACGCAGAAGATGATCGCCTGGGTTGTTCCAAATGTGTCCGTAATTGTGTTAAGAAATCGAATTCTTAATATTTTCGGGCAAACTGACCTATAGATGATGAGAATATCCGAACACTGCTATACTATTTCAAGCGTGCTTTTATACAATTGTAAGATTTACCAAAGTTGATATATATTAGTTAGAAATCTTGAAGGAACTGCTTTAAGCTCAACTCTGTCAGTAACTATTAATTAGACTTTACTTTAATCCCCGAATATCTTTTTTTTGAAAATAGTAAAAAAGTCTGGCACATGTTTTTTCACAAGGTGGATTGAACTTTGTCTAAAACAGATTTTTTGCCAATCCCTTATACTGAAAAGAAAAAAAGCAATATGTCGCCTTAAGTCTGGCTAAATTGTTTCTGAGACATATACTTGTAGTTTGTTGCCCGCTTGACCACTCCCTTATACGCATTAAAGTAGTGTCCCATATTTGGATCGAAGCCGCTTGGATTGCTCAGTCGGTAGCAAACAAGCCTATTGATCGATGGTTCGATTCCTGGTAGGGCATTCTATAGCGGAGCATGGTCATGCGCCCAGTATCTGGCTAACTGTTATATCCAGACATTTAGACTTTTTAGGAACGTTGAGTTGGTTGACAGTCGTAATGTGATCTATACAATGTGTTTCTATTAAACCCAAATACTACCGCAATTTTGCCCGACGTTTTAGTATTGTTTTTAGCAATATTCGGCGAACTCTTGGTTTCTATATGAAAAAAATCATTTAGTTCAAACTGTTTTAACCTTTATTTTATCAAGCTTATCTGTTATACGCTTTCCTGCAACATTAATGACATTAAATAGTTTGCTACTATTGTTTTAAATGACGTGTGGTCTTCATTAACGCCGTCTGATATGTTTGCATCATCTGAACTTTATTATTTGTCATTTTTAGCATAATAACTGTTAGAATTCAAAATATTCACAATGAAAAACATTTAGTAGACTTTGAACAATTTTCTTAATGGACATAGTAAAAGTTAAACTCTAGGAAAATCTCAGGGCGTTCAATCACTTAATGTCATCAGAAATTTCCATTGCTTTTAAAGTTATAATACATTTTCATTGTTTGAAGCACAGTTCATGGTGATCCCATTACGTTCAGTGAGTACTTTTGAAATCAAAGTTTCATGCATGAAGACATATTTTATAGCAAACTTCTAAAGGATTTATTTCAAGAGCTCCTTTGAGGATCAGAGGTCTGTTATGATGAAACGATTTTACTATGAACGTAGATGAGTTTCATTTGATTGGACGACACTAAGGTCATCCAGGCGTGACCTCCTGTGCGATGTCAGAGGTCCTATACGACATCGGTCTAAAGGATATCTGTTTACGGAGATTGACTTTTTATATGCTACTATTATATGCTATTAATGTATCTAAAATCTGGGATTGTCAAAATATAAAGGGTATTTCAATGACCGTAAATAATAATGACATTTTTACGATTTTTCCAGTGGTCAATAAAATTATATTTGTTAAGACTGTAATATATGTAATGGTCATTTTATGGACATATTATTTGATTGCTTGTCTTTAATAGACTTCATATTTTATATGGTCCCAAAACTGTGAAACATGACCTTATTTATGTTTTATGACCGTGCCAGTGATTTCGTTAAAAAAATCTTAAGATAAAAATCATCGTTAGTCAATTTTATTAATTTGTCGCAGAGGGTCTGAAGTTTAAGTACAAATTTTATGATGAGATATCAAAATGGTATTAAAATATATTAAAAAGGCATTAAAGAAAGAGTTAGGGTTTGTCCTTGAAAAAATCTTGTTATTGGGATAAAGCGATTCACAGTTGCCCAAGAAAAATAATTGAAGAAGAATCTGAGTAAATTCTAAAATCATCGTTAATAAGTTTATTAACATATGATTCAAGCAATATTACATGAAATTATGCCACTTTGTAATACATAGAAAAAACTTGCAGTGCGCACGATATTTTTTCTCAAAATTGCATCATCCCAAGAACTTTTAGGTGATTCCATTTTAACCTGCGTACAATGCAAAAAACATTCATTTCACTGACTTGATGGAGAAACCGACGAGTTAGGGCGGAATGGGATTTTAATTGTAGGGTAATACGTCACAATAAGTCTTGTATTTATGTTGTCAGACAGCAGATTTCAATGGCAGTGATGACGTCATCGCTACACTTTCTATGGTTGATTTAAACACGATGTCTTTTTGCTTTGTTGAGAGCGATACAACGATTAAGTCGGTGAATAAATATCTATAAAGTAGAATCAAATGTAACATGTACATTATTTCTATTACGATGTCAAATAATACCGGTTTGACTTTTCTGGCCTTTATGTCCAAGAACAAGATCAGGGGCAGATCCAGGATTTTTTTTCTAGGGGGGGGGGGTCCGAACTTTCGAACCACTGCCACAATACACACTTTCTGCAGAATAATACAACATATTAATAATAAAACCTATATAACCATTAAATCTATTTTACGCACCGAGAAAAATTGCTTAAAAATGAAAAAGTCAAGAAAAACACTTATGGACGGGTACATTTTGGAAATTCTAGGGGGGTCCGGACCCCCTGACCTCCCGCTAGAATCGCCTATGAATATTTAGCATTTTTAGGGGGACTTTTCACACGTTTTCTCCTGGGTTTATTTTTAAAACATCGTCAACTATCTTCTCTCCTGAGTTGTGGTTCAGACTAAACCACGTACATAATTTTTTATCATACCCGCTTATAGATACTATAAAAAAGCTGACTGTGTCAATTAAAAGAGCTTAGTCAGTAGCTTGCAAGTCTATTAATCGAGGGGTCATAGGTTCGATTCCCGGGCGGTGAATACTTTCGTGTAGTCTGGATATAAAATCATTTCTACGGCCATTCTCCCTCCTACCATTGATTCTTGATCATGTTGAGCAACTGTCATTCACCGACGGAAGTATGTGCTTAGTAACTGGTTAAAGCTTAACTCCAAAAGTTAGCCTTTCCAGGAACAGTGAGTAGATTAACTGACCAACGTGATATGACCTATACAATGTGTTACTACGGCGTTAAACGTAAGCAAAAATAAAAAACAAACAAACCAAAACAATGTTACAACTATCCGGCGGTATTTGATGCTTGCATCAATATGTTTCTTGTTATATAAGGTACAATATTTTACATCCATTTAACGACATATTATTTATGATATAAAGATAGTAATGTCTGTAAATGAATGGTGGAAATATTTAACTCCTTGTTCAGCTGGTGTTGACACTGTGTCAATATACAGTTGGTCTCTGATTAGATGAAAGCAACAACAGTCTAACTATCATGACTATTGCAATATAATTTTACAGGAGGCGCGAGAACAACTTTTTTGTAGCTGTCTGTTCGAAGGCGAAACCCATGTTAGGTACTTGATTTCGTTATCTATTTGAGACCCTTTCCAACGTGGACATCCCTTTGGTTCTTGTTTTTTGTTTTTGTTTTTGGCTTTCTCTCATATAACAGAACTTTAAAAATCTAAAAATATCTCCCTCTTTGCTTTTTGGTTGTGTGGTAAGTCTTTGTGATTTTGACGTTTGCTGTACACCTATTAACAATTTTCAGGCAATGTGTATGTGCGAGTTACGAGCCCATATCTGTTTTAAGTTTTAAAGAATAATATTTTTTGGGATATTTCTATTACAAAATGAATATATTGTAACGATGATTCGATATATGTTCAATTTCTTCAGACTGACTGTGGAAAGTCGGCTTTTATAGTAAGAACGTAGAATACTGGGCACGTATCAGTTTTAAGCAATAAGTGTTAAGTGGTTGAAAAAGTGACCATAGTGGCTAAGTGCATGTCGCAAAATGATTGTCACAGCGAATTAAGCAGAAATGTAAATTTCACATTTCTTAAGTTAAGTCTTTTTTTCTCCAACTTGGAGTTTCCTTGTTTACGTGGCATAAAGGCCACATAAATATATCTCTTCTCAATTACGTGTTTATAAAATGATAATAGTCCCATTCAGCAGTTTCTGTGACCTAATTTCTGTCTGTGCCATAAATTGCCTTCGTCAATGAAGACGGTTTATTTTGATCTAGATGTTTGTTTTATTGGAAAATGGCATGAAAAATCAGATCATGCTTTACGTTCGGCATTCTCGCGCGTCATATTGCATTTGTGTGCCTAGAATTTGCATTGCTAGCCTCACGGCTAGCCCAGATGGTAGCACGCAAGTGTACTGATCGATGGGTCGTGGGTTCGATTCCCGGGCGGGGCATACTTTCGTGGAGTTCGGTCATGAAATTATTTCTACATTCATTCTCCCTCCTACCAATGATTCTTAATTATGTAGGGCAGTTGTCATTCACTGACGAAAGTATGCGCTTGGTTGTTGGTTAACGGCTAAATCCAGAGATTTAGCCTTTCCAGGAACAGTGAGTATGTGGACTGACCACCGTTATATATGACCTATACAATGTGTTGCTATGGTGTTAAATCCAACAAAAACAACAAACAAACAATTGCATTGCTACGCGTTGTGTCACACTGGCATGCTATCATGATTAATTTTCGTTCATCGTTCCTTAATCACAACGGATACCTTGTTTTCACCCACGAGGACAACTGCCACTTTTATGTAACGAAAGTACATTTTCCAATCTGAATTTTTCATCGTTATTCTAGGATGTCAATAACATCGGAAGAACGTATGAGTGAAAATTGGCTGCTGATTGGCTGTGAAGTGATGACGTAATAATCACGTGATTACGTGAGGCTTCCTCGTGGGTTTAGCCCTTAAGTTCATTCATTTAAGCTAAAGGTCACGTACTACCAAATAAACTCCTTCTTTATCGTATATAAAAAAGTTTCACTTTCAATGTCAAATTACAGTATGACCCAGGGGTGTTAGATACCCCAGACCATATACATGTATGTATGTGCTAAAAAGATCTATGTATTGATAAAAAGCAGATATCCGTCATTATGTACGAGGATTTCGAATAAATATCGAATGCCAAGTATTTAAATCAGCGGGGTTAATGTATGCATCATTGACTGTTGAATGAAATTTAACAATACTTATGAAGAGCTGGTAGGACCTCTTATATAAACTTTTAGTTCTTACAGAGGTAGGTATCAATTCCTGTGCCCATTCTAATTACTTCCTTTATATTAAGTTTGACTATTTTAGCCAATGGCTAAGGTTTGTTCTTTGACCAAATTAAAAGAAAGCTTTGGTTGAAAGACTTAAGCCTCTCCCGAGAAGTTGACTGACCCCAGCAAAATAAATTGAACTTGTTTTTTTTGTATTTTAGGAGAATTTTTGTGTTTTATGTAATAGTAATAGTAAACCATAACGTTGAAGATTGTATAATGTTTGTGACCCATATCGAAAATTATTGTGAAAATGTTCTGCAAATGAGCTGAAAATTGGTGACGTTAAATGGTCAAATCATTTCGTATTGATAGTATTTACGTCAGCATGACCACAATCTTATATAACTGGGAATTTTGTTAAGTTCGTAGAGTTGAAAAAATCATGTACAAAAATCATGAATCAGAAGTCATCACCTAGCTTATATTATAAAAAGCCTTAACTTAAGTAGAATTTTGTTTACCCTTCGAACATCATTTAAAATGTAATGTAAGTTTTAAACCATATACGACAAATTTACGAAATCGAGTTACGATGAATTTTGTCGTACGTTTTTTTATATTATTTATGAAATTATCTACTAATTAAAACTTTTAGAGTACCAAATTGCTACTAGCTGAATTTTATCACGTTTTCAGCTAATAACTTACAATGCTTTTTATCGCAAGACTCATGAGTTAGAAACTTTTGAGTATGAATATCCCTTATGTCTGATAAATAATAGTACTGTACTAACAAACTTATCTAATAATACAACAAGGGTACTATATTGGTCTTAAATCATATAAACAGTGCCTCCTCAAAGTTCTTTGACTAAAGAAATTTTGAGAAAAAATGATCATACATACTGCAAGAAAAATTAATAAATTTAAAGCTTATTCGTGTAACATATTTTGAATCATATGTTGATAGACTAATTTTTTGGTATTTGCTAAGATGACTCTTTGTTTTTAGTTTATGGTTAAAATTGAATCGATTAAATACTAATCAAAGCGCTGAAGCGCTGAATTTTTTTTTTACCTTTTTTTTAATGAAAATGTACATCGGTTAATCCTTCAACATCATTTTGTAAGACATTTAAAGGCTATATCTGCTATATTCCTTAGATAGTTATTTGCTTCTTTTTCATGAGTAAATGTAAATCGTTTAGTCGTAAAACATGACTAAGTCATAGACCTTTCGGAGGCCACTGTCTGTTGCTTCTATTTTATCCAATAAATGGACGGTTCTACGCATGATTTAGTCCAAGTAACTTTGGAAGTCACTGTATCTGATATATTAAATATACTTGTCAGATTATTTTCTTCTTTTTTCATGGGTAAATATGAATCACTTTGACATAAGAACATGATTTTGTCTAAGTACTTTTGGAGGACACTGTTCGTTGCTTCGTTTTGTTGCACTAAATAAAACGTTTGGTTCTACGTCTGACTTAGTCAAAGATTTTTTTTTGGAAGGCGCTTTTAGTTGTTGCTGTTTTCGTTGTACTGAAAAAAGAATCCAGGCAAGATTTGTCTTGCGACTTTTGGAACGCACTCTCGGTTGCTTCAATTGCAGCATCTAACAGACACTACTAAAATACTGTCTGTATGTAGCATTAACTCAAATGACTTATCCAACAATCACCAGACACAAATTTCTGATTATTTATTTAAGATTATGTAAACTCGTCATATAAATAACAGCAACTCTTTCTTTTATTATCCATTTACTTTAATAAGATTTACTAATTGTCTTTTAAGATCCCAGACATTGTTATGAAGATGTTTGGCAACTGAACTATGGACGCTACATTCGGATTACTCTGACATTATCGTTGTAACCACAGTCCGAGATCATGATAAAAGAACGCTTTGTTCGGATTTCACGGACATTATTGTTGTATTTACAGTCCGAGATAATTATAAAAGAACGCTACATTTGGATTACTCGGATATTTTCATTGAAATAGCAGTCCGAGATAATGAAAAGAGAATGCTACAATCGGTTTACTCGGGCATTATCCCTGTAATTACAGTCCGAGATATTGATATAAAACGCTACTTCGAATTTCTCGGGCATTATCGTTGAATATATTCTGAGATACCGGTAAAAATCATCTAAGGACTTTTGCTAGGGTATTTTAAGCCAGTGTTTGATTCAAAATTATTAATTTTGACCTAGCTAGGTTCGCCGTCGCCATCGTCTGTCCCATCCACTTCACTACAATGGTAATTATTAGACTAGCCGCTTTTTATTCTGCTTAATAAATCTTATAGATAAATTGGCTTAACGTCAATTATGAAAGGTGCAATATTTACATAGCTTATAAAAAGGCCGTATAATTTCTATGCGGCAAGATTTCACACAGTCTGATAATCTTATACAATACTTTGTTTAAGTCATAAATTCCATAATTGGAATTGTGTATATAGATACCTAAGCCCTCGAACCAACATTGCGTCTGTAAAATCTATTTATACTTCTGTTAAGTTTAATTTTGCTATTGGAAATTGTTTATTACGATTATGGATTTGGTTTTAATTCCATTTCGAGTACGAGCAATTCTGTCGCAAATAATCTTCCGACAAAAAATATTCTAAATTATTAAGTCGCAATCTATCTTAAAGGTAAAGTACATGTTTGCTAATTATGAGAATTCTTACAATTTAGTTAAAGTTATTTAAAGTAAAAGTCTGCTTTCATACACAATGTTCATATTCAGTATACCCTTAACGATTTTGTACGATAACCCCTGATCATTGAAATCATCTTTATGCGGATGACCCATCACAGTCCATGAACCTATACACATCTGGGTGGAGTAAAACAATGGTAGGTTAATTTCTTGCTCAAGGAAATTTTCAGTACCCCTTGTGGCGTTTGAACCTGGGACCTCCCGATCCCTAAGTGTGCCTCTTATCCCTGACCCCTGGACCACTTCTTTTACGGTTTATACGTGATGACCCCTGGACTTCAGTGCAATTTTAGTTAAATCGCATTTTTAGAATTGTAAGGACAAAATATAGCATGTTGAAATAGTTCTGCTTTTGTATATAACTTATTACTAGTTGATTACGATTTGTGGTTAACTAGTTACGTAACTAGTTAATGACTTAATAACTTGTTAAATACGTAGACATCTGGTGACAGAAAATTAATATGCCATTATTGACGTACGATACATCTTGACGTAAGATTTTAATTTCAAAACCTGACAGATTTTTAAAGAAGCGATGGGCGTAACCCATTATTTTAATACAATAGTATTCAAAAATAGAAAACAATTATTGTCAAAAAGGTTTAACAAAAAGTTAAGTACATATATTTAAACGGTATACATTTACTTAACCGATTTCGTTAGTATGGTAAGTTCAAAAAAGCAAATATCCTAGTTTGTTCTCCTGATTTTGAGGTCAGACGTTTTCTTCTACGTACAACTTCTATTATAGGGCTTCGTCTTAACCTTACGACCATATTTTACCGTATTTAACTAGGCGGTGATTAGATTAGCCGTAAGAATAACACTGACGTGAAAACTACAAATTGTGTCAAAGTAGCCGTCTGGTTTATATAAAGAATTATCAATTCCCTACTTTTGTCTTTTGGTTTGGTCAACTTGGAATCAAATAACAAAATCGTACTGGAAGTTTTTTTCTCAAAATTGTATCTATTTTGGTCAATAAGCGGTCTAACTTAGCATTTCCTGAATCTCAAGACTGAGTTGTCGTTCTATACGATAATGCCTTTGTCTACGATTGTTTCGAGGCTTTACAGTAACAATAATTATACACTTACTCCAAACATGGTACACACCAGTTACTTTAGTGCCAATACTGGTATACTGGCCGGTATTCAGACATATTTTCGTGAAGTGAAATAAAATGAGATAATTTCTACGACAGTTCTTCCTCTTACTACTGATTCTTACAGGATTTGATTCAAGTACTTTTTGTAGGGCACAGTTTGCACTTATCATCATTATAACAACCCCGAATGTTCTTTTTCAAGAGTGACTTACTCTCACAGTCTGAAAGTTTCAGAACATTCTCGTCTATATAAAAAACTCAATTGCTGGACCTACAATCCACCCACCCACGCACCATCGCGTACCTCAGACAAACATCTATGCTTCACGCTGCCAAAGAAAGCTCTGTACTTGGCGACGATGGGATTTTTTATGTACTTTTTGACTTTCCATCATTTATTTTATGTTGTATCAAGTTCCATTTCATTCACAGAAAATAGTTCCATTAATAAGAGCCTTATGTTTGTAGGAATTTCTAAAAGACAATTAGATTGAATTACTAAAACTTCAAACAAGCATTGCTCATTAGACAATCAAAATCCAATAGAACATAATATTCAGTATGCGACACGGAGTCCCCTTGTCTGTGAGTCTATTAAAACATGACTAATTGGGATTTCTTAATTACATTTATTAATCTGTTTATTATTCAATACATTCGTTGTTATTCTAATCGAATTTAATTTGTGAAAATTTCGTTTGACTATATCGATGCGCGACGAAGCGCTCCGAATAAAATGAATAATTCAACACGTATAAGCTTCATTCTACAAATATTGGTTGTTAATTAATTCAAAATCAAATGTTTACTCAATACCTGATAAGAATTCTAATTAAACTTTATGATTACAATATCGATGGCCCTTTTGTTTCTTTTATCCCAGCTTTTATATGAAGCCGACTTATTTCAACAATCGATAAAAAACGCGGGAGTATTTTCAAGCGTTATTTTTTCTCCCACGTCGAAATGATAAAAACCTATTGTTTTTGACACGATTATTCCAGGATTAGAACTAACATTGTGACATTTGATATAGGACGCAAATTTTCAATAAGTCAACAATTTTAGCTAGTAATCAATTTCAACAAATGTTTGATTAATTTGTCGGAATGAATTTGTACAAATTAGTCAATCGAATTTTTATATTCAATTGAAATTGGAGCTTTCATTCACTATGCAATCCTTGTGAGTCTGCCAATGAATGAGTTAAAATTGATAAAAAACACACCATGCTTTTAATTGGCATTTTTATATGCATTGAATGAATAAAGTCTTGCTAGCCTACTTTTTATGCTCCATTCATCGCAGATAATTTGTTGAATGAGTGTTTCACTATTAACATTTGACAATCGAAAGTTCTTAAAAACTTAACTCTTAAGGATTAACCGAAAAAAACTCCCACATGTAACCTAGCTTGCTTGGGCCCTTGTCTATAACCAGTTATCACATACCCTTTCACAAGTCCGGAAAATTCTCCGTATACCTTATCAATGGATTTTAGACTTTAGAGACACTAGATTTGAAACTCTTGGCCTAATATATTGCGCCACGAACTCCGGCGGTAAACTTGCTTTTAAAACCTCTTTATCAAATATTAACACAGGCTTTCTTTGATATGTAATTGAATTAGAAAGCAACACTTTATTTTTATTTATGATGTTCATGTATGCATTTAAATAACATTTGAACTTTAAAAGCCAGTATTCGGCATCAGTCATTTCTAATGTGTTTGCATATGGATATTTTTATAGTTTAAACCAAAGCATTCTATATACTTGAAGCCTTGTTTACAGATCTTTTTTTCACAAATACATAAATGTACATGTACAGATATTGTTTTTTATCAATATATTTATCGATATGTTCAAAAACGTTGAATGTATTTGAAGTCAAATTTGTTAAAACAATACTTATTGAACTGAAACTTGCGTCACCATACAACCAAAGCAAAACAAAATGTATATCAAAAGACATACAACAAACAAATGAGTTATGTACGTAATCCTCAAAAGTACAAAGATTGCTTTCTTTGAAACAAAAGTAAACGTACGCTAAAACAAATATTTCAAGCAGTTGCTGCTTTTTAGTCGTTATTTAATGGAATAAAAAGCAACATTTTTGTAAGTTATTTATGATCCATGCTATTGTAAAATAATAAACATTTAAAATTCAAAATGCAGTTATCGACATCAGTCAATTGCAAATGAAATCATTTTTATTCATTGGCATAATGGACTGCTTTGATTTGAGGGTCTTTTGGTTTGGACCTTTTGTTTTTGATACTTTGAAAGCTGCCACTTATTATGAATTTATAACGAAAGTTTAAACACCTGGAACCTCTCCCTTTCTGCTTTTTGACTGATACTGCTTTCAGACACCTTAAAAAGCAAATTGATCCGTAAAACGGTATGAGTTCGGTTTTAGCCTAGACTTCTTTCTAAAAATGGAGGCCAACGAAAACAACTCACGACAAGTCAAGGAAAAGTTATGATAGTGATCAAGTTATTTGCCTTAGGCGACTGTGAGTGAGGCTAGTGATTTAAAAATTATTTTCTCTGTTTTTAGTTCATTTTAATCGGAGTTCCACGTACACATCTATGAGTTACGTTCGAGAAGGAAACGGTTTTCGGTAGGTCCAGACAGTAACGACCTGGACAATTTTCCTGTTTAACGTCTCATAACTTTCTTCAATAGCTTTTAATTAATAAGCTTTTGTAAGCAATCAACAGATCAACCATTTTTTTGATAAATAAGACCAAGTTTTCGAAAATCGATCATGAAATAAAAACACAGGAGCCCGTTGAATAAGACAGGTCATTTTTTTCGAGGTTTCTGAGGTGATGAGTTACATACCTTTACTATATATATGTGTGTGTGTGAGTGTGTGTGTATACAATATTTTTGATGGGACTGTCTCATGCCGACAGCCTGTGGCTAATTGCAGATAGATTATAAGAACGTTTTTGTTTAGTCGTCACGAACGAAACCAATTCGGAAAACTTCGGAACTGAACATCGGGGTTTTCCGTACGTTGCGTGAAAATGTTCGTTTATTTTCGTAGTATAAAAACCATGGTCACCAGATTCGGTAAACTTCGTGATTCGCCGCAATGTTGACTCGTCGCTAAAATTTAATTCATACAAAGTCTCTGATATACATTGTACATTCATAGTGGTCATTTTGAATAAATTTCAGTCACGTGATGTGAAACAAAATGGCTGCCGTTGTATACATTCAATACACGAACGATTTTTTACGAAAATGAGCGAGTTTTAACGATTGGAATATCGAACCAACATCGTATAAAAAAGTAGATCTAAAAAAACACAAATAACAATCAATTGTCGCTTAAGCCATTCCGTTCTAACAATGGTTATTTCGTTGGTTGCTTCATTGACAATTCCGTCTCTATAAAAAATCGAACAATGCTTAATCCATAGCTTGGATCCAGAGGGTTTCAGCAACTGTGTAAATCAGAATAGAGTACTCATTAAGACAGACACTAGGCGTATAAGAAGAAAGAAATTAATGACTTCCGTTACCGATATGTAATGCATCGTCTGCGTTCCTTTGGGGGCGGGCGAGGAGAAATGGGGGGGGGGTAAAATATTAATCAATGCGTGGTTTTGTGGACAGAACAATATACAGTGAAGATAATTACAGTATCGGTCAACATTCAAACATTGCACGTGTAATCATCGTCCAATTATCTGCCCACGGTGTTTACTTTACATCGATATCATATGACCTATGTTTAATCACGTGACCTTTTATTGATCACGTGATGTTAGTCTTCGGCTTTTTTTACTTTTGAATGATCATGGATTGCTCATGTTAGCAGTCAATTTTTCATGTAAACGATTGTTGATCATTTATTGCTCATTTGACAATTTGTTTATCATGTTGCTTTCGATTTTTTCATGTGGCCGTTTGCTAATCATGTGACTAACTGTTTATCAGTTGATTATTTGTTGATCATGTGACCGTATTTTGATCAAGTGACCACTTATTGATCATTTGACCTTTTGTTGGTTATTTTACCATTTATTGATCATGTGACCGTTTATTGATCATGTGGCTTTTTGGTTGATTATGTGACCATTTATTGATCAAGAAAGATTTGTTTCAGTCATAGACGATTTCTTTAGCGTTTTGTTTAACTAACGTTTCTCTTTCTACCCTAGAAATGCCAAATGTTGTTTTGTTGCTCGTCATTTATAATTTGTCCCGAAGTAGTAACATGTTACAGACAAAAAAACAATTATTTTCTATAAACAAAGCGCATTTAGCCCTCGTTAGAGGATTTTCTGTCGTGCGTTAAATTATGGTTGATTTTATTAAACACATTAGGAGCATCTCTCTAGCTTGAAAATATCACATATGTTTTGTTACTCTTTGTACTTGACATTGCTCTCTAAAGCAACATAACGTTGAGTTACTGGCTCTCTTATAGTGTTTTTTTTATATTTTAAAGCGAAGTTACCAACATGTGTTCTTTGATTGGACAACAATTTCCGAGAATTGTCAACTGTACTCAGAAACCTAGACTATTTAAAGCTAGAATCCCTTAATGCCAATATTCAAAAAAATGTATACATCATTTAAAATAATTTCAAATGATTACAAAACATAATATCTTTCATTTATTACATAATTTCCATCATTTTGTTAAGATTAGATAAAAAACGTTCTGTTGCAGAAATATTCTGTTTCATTATTCATGAAACGTTTTTATGAAAGTAAGTTATTATCTCCCTTCGATTTTTAATTTGTCTTTATCAAAAAATAGTTGATATAATTTTGAAATTCTGACATGATGAAAATGTTAGATTTATTTATTTATTTAACCTCCATTTTCTGGAGAAGTAAATACACAAATATGATAAGTTATGCAAAAATATGAAACATATAAGTTAGAAATAAAGTCTATAGTTCAATGTGATACACATTGTACAGTTATTATCAAGATAGAGTACTGGTATACATGAGGTAAGTATAGTCTCTTGGTAAGTGAAACAAGTCACACTCAAAATGATCGATGGATATGATCAATTTTAAATATATATAAGTCTAAGCAGTTTGCAACTCTCTAATAGAAACATGATGTGCTCGTTCGCGTTTAAGTATTGCTGGATGTATGTGTCACTGCGGTCCAAAAGGTAAGCACAGAATAAGTCTTCATTACAAGCGAAAAAGAAATTACCAAACTCTGTATTAAACACGTCATATATTGACTGAACGTAAGTGTTTCTGTATTGGATTACATCATAGTTCGCACAGTCGAATAGACGATGGCTTAATTTATCGTTGACAAGACTATCACACATAATGCATGTTACAGGATCTGACTGATAGCTTGTACAGAGAACCTTCACAAGGAACTTTAAAATCTTCGTATAGTGTGGGTTAAATCTAGAGTATGTCCAGTGAATACTGAGTTGTAGCGTATCA